>CM022765.1:8820000-9420000 GCA_012411365.1 Ameiurus melas | reverse complement strand
GATCGTCAAACGGGCATAAACTGTGGCAGGACAAGAACATGAAACACTAGGCTTTAAACAAGATCAAAAACCAAACAAAGAAAAAATACTCAAAGGGCTTGGTATGGCAGAAGCTCTCGTAACACATACTTTGCACTGAACAAAAGAGACAAGAGGGGTTTAAATACTTAACTAAATCAAAGGTAAAACATAAACAGCTGTGAATAATAATGACATGTGAGGAAGACATCCAATAACATAACAGGGATGGAGATGGGATGAAACGGTTGCCAATTTCATAATAAACCATGATAAAATTCCCAGATGGTTAGTATTACCTTGTGACATTTAATTATCATTAAAACCATACGCGATTAATGTGATTTGTAAAACTCACGGTAAACGCTGTTGTTACGTCACGGCCGGCAGATGGCACTGCGGCACGGCTTCTGACTGTGCACGTGACTGAACTGTGTGTAATGTTTAGGCTCATACTCTTCTGGTTTAAACATTGGCTGATGTGCGAAGGTGTATCTTGATTTGAGCCTTTTGTCTATGTTTAGTCTAATTATGTTGGGTATTTAAACCCCTTATGTGGCTGCGCACTTCACGCAATATTATAGTTTGTAACGTTAGTAATGTTTAACGAGTATAGTGATAGCTCTGTGTTTGAATGCAGTTACGAATGCGTGTAGCATGCTTGCGGTCTCATTTCCATGTTCTGTTCTCGAATAATGCCTAGACTATAGTCCCATGTTTGATCCAGCTAGTCCTGTTCAGTATAGACCGCGTTCCTTCTGTTCTGTTTGTTTGGTGTGTTAATAAACCCCTGAGTATTGTTACAGCTGTCCACACAGCCAGCATGAGTCTGACACAGGCGTAGCATGCAATGTTGTTTTTTGAGCGTGAAAACAGACACTATAGTTAAAAACTGAAGGAGTCTGCATGAACTGAATGTCAGAGTCAGAGATCAGCAGGAGGCATATTACATTTATCACCTGATGAAAGTGAGACAAGCTGACTGACAAGACGATGGCTAAAGATCTGGTTTAATATAAGCACGTTTGTCATTGTATTGTTTTGTTGCTGTTGTGTTTTTCATTCAGAATAATAATGAAACCACCATTAAAAAATTTCCACCACCAAATTGCCACTATTTCAAAAGCGAGTGTGAAATTAAAAAGCTATTTAAAAGCGAGTTGGGAAAGAAATTAAAATTGGATTGACATTGAACGTTCAATATTTGCAAATTAAGGGACCATCTCTAAAGTTACATATGACACTGGTATGCGCGTTTCTAACTTCAAAAGCATTTGAAGAGAAGGACTTAACATGTTACCCACACAAACATGTAGTGTGACATAAATGTACATCATACTGTGTAGCTCAAAGTTTACATTGATGTACAATGATGGGGCACAATCACATACACACACAAATAATGATTCATTGTCAAAGCACTGATGAATGCTGATGAAACAGACATTGCTGCACCCTTGATGCTTGGGCCCATAAATCACTGCTTGCAGCTATATTTATGGTTCCTGTTATTGTCTGTTTAAAGGTTACTCCAGGTCAGGTTTCTAGGCAGAACTGATCGTATTAATTTCGTCCTGCTGGGAATATTTCAGCTCTGTGAGGTGGAACTAGAACAACAGCAGGCTGTGCTCCACTGCTCTCTGGAGCTCTGTTTCATGTTCAGACATCACATCTGGTTGCACAACAGCTTTGTGGGTGATTATTTTTTTCATTCTCGTCTTAGACTCGAGGCGGGAAATCTACGTCACTGGAACTGGAAACACCCTATCCAACAAACAGGATAACGGCACAAAGAAGAACCGAAAGCATTTAGTAGAGTCAGAGAAAAACAAACGCACAGAGAGAAATACAGAGGAAAAGAGAAAGACTGCACTGCTAAAAGAACGGGAGGTAAATGACTGATTTCTGTTTTTTTACAGATATTTTTTACATTAACAGGATAAGTGTTTGCTTTAAGGAGTGTTTAAGGATTGAAAATGCTTTAAAATGGCATTTTTTGACTTGTGTACCACTGTACTTTGTAGAGTTACCTCAAATATCATGTTCAGTGTAAATAACATGATTATTTTCAGGGATGGACAAAATACTGAGAAATGATCCTGAAGTGAAAGTATAAATTATGTGTCAAAAAATTTACTTCAGGGAGAGTCAAAAAGTTGTTACAGTTAAATGCATTAAATTATAAAAAAGTAAACGTTTTTAACATGAAATGAATGTAATTAATGATTGTTAGCAAAATCATGGAGCAAATTTATAAAGCTGCACAAAACCCATAAATATCATTGTAGTGATGTCATCATTTGTAAACTCCTATTTCATCTCACATTATTCCCTCAAGCTGATAGTGAAAGTTGTTTTTATTCACAGATTAAAAACCCAGACGTGCTTTAAAGATGGCCAGCGCTCCTGTACCCCTCACTAATGTGGGAAGTGGCTACACCATCGTCACTCAAGTTCTTCCCTCATCAACAGCCTCAAATACAGCGGATCAAAATTCCCCTCAGATGCTCGGCCCACTGCAGAAATTCCTGAAAGGAGAACCCAAAGCACTGGGAGTACGTTATTCACAGAGAAAATAATAATAATAATAATAATAATAATAATAATAATAATAATAATAATAATAATGTGTGGCTTACGTATTTGCCTTAAAAATATGCTATTAAAAAGTCCCCTACATTATTTAATGTGAAAAAAAAATAATATAAATAATAATTCACTTAATTTAAAAGACAATCATTTAAGAATTTAAGGTTGTGCTTTTCATAGTATTTTTCATACTAAATTACTTAATAAAATATATTTTTAACCTTTTTAAAGAATAAACAAATAAATGTTAATAATAATATGGTTAATATATAATGATGAAATAAATATGAATATATTAAGAAATAAACATGACAGTATAACTAAGTACTCAAAAATTTAAATAAAGTCAGTGTAACCAAAACAACAACAACAACAACAACAACAACAGTAATAATGAATACACATTTTAAATATTTTTTAAACCTAAATGAAATGAATACATTAATATTTTTTACATTACTATATATAAATTTGAAATACAAACAATACAATATTTTAATAATCTTTTTCTAAGACTTCTTAATGCCTACTTTTATATTATTTTCTTACCCTAATTGAAATAATTTAATAAACATGAAAATATAAATATATAATAACAAAATAAAATCTACACCAGTGAGATACAACTTTATGATCACCTGCCTGATATGCTGTTGGTCCTCCACATGCCACCAAAACAGCTCTGATTTGCTGAGACATGGACTCTACAAAACCTCTAAAGATGTGCTGTGGTGTCTGGCATCAAGACATTAGCAGCAGATCCTTTAAGTCCTGTAAGAAGGGAGATGGAGCCTCTGCAGCTCGTACATTGGAGGCCACAACAGAACCTCAAACACTTCAGCATGGTCCTCAAACCATTCCCAAACAATGTATGTATTGCAGCAGGGTGAATTATCCTATGGGGAATATCACTACCATGAAGCATGATAGCTGGTCTGCAGTGATGTTCAGGTTGGTGGCATGTGTCAAATTGACATCTATGTGAATGCTGGACCTCAGGGTTTCTCAGCAGAACATTGCCCAGAGCATCAGATTCTGTTCACTGTTCATCTTTTCCCCACAGTGCATTCCCATCCCACTCTGACTGGTCCTGCAGATATATAGCCTCAGGTGCAGCACTCTGTTGTGACACATTCCTTCTGATCATCATTAATCATCATTAAAATATTCAGCCCTCTTGATGGTTTGGACTGCATGGAATATCCTTAATTGCCCTTGCAAAAAGTCTGCCCAACACCCTGCCCCCCATCCAACACATGACTGTTCTCTTACCGTCTAATACAGTGGTGTCAAACTCATTTTAGTTCAAGGACCACATACAGCCTAATTAGATGTCAAGTGGGCCGGGCCAGTAAAATCATAATATAATCACCTAAAAACAACAAGAAGCCCATGTTTTTACCTTTGTTTTCATGCAAAGACATTTATATTTAATGAAATATTCTTTTATAAAATATATCATGAACAACCTCAGACTTCTTAAGACAAACATGTGCAATTTGCTTCTGATTATCATTCACATATATGTGCATTACAACTGCTCACAGTGTTTGTACAAATGCAAAAAAAAAAAACTTCACAGGTATATGGAACTGAAAAATATAGTATTTCACTTTAGAATTAATGGCATTGCACCAAACTCTTTTGTACTGAAGCTGTTGACTAACATTAAATTGTAATTTAAAAAAATAAAATTTTTTAACTATTACCCATTCATCTCTGTGAATAAATAGGAAGCGGTCCATTTTTCATGGAAAACTCTACACTCTGTATCCACTTTTCTGCTTTTTGGCAGACATTTTGGCTAATGAGGGTGTGGGGACGAGTAGAAAATAGAGTAGACTACTCCGTGATAACAAAGAGCAGACGTCGCATTGCTGCCATCTGCTGTTCAGTCCCAGAGATGTGCCGCGTCTTTTACCCCTAGCGGATAATTTAGGAATAGCATTTTATTAAAAATGACGTATTTTATTAAAAAAGTTCGTGTTTTTTATGCATATATATTTTTTTCACTTTTAAAATTCGTCCTGCGGGCCGGATTGAACGCTCTAGCGGGCCGGTTTTGTACGTTTGACACCCATGGTCTAATATATCTCCACACACTGACAAGCGCTGTTGTTACAAGACAATGAGTGTTACTCACTTCATCTGTAACTGATCATAATATTTTGGCTAATTGATATAAATGAGTGTGATAATTTTTTTTGTTCTTTGCATAAACATGAACATTGTTTGCAAGTATACAGAAAATAGTATTTGTTTAAAATGTTAAAAGTTAATCTGTTAACTAAATTAAGGTAATTTGATATTTTAAAAGTTTTTTTTTTAAATTAATATTATTAGACTGTTCAAATACTGATTGGTTTGCTGGCAATATTGTGTGGTATCGTGATGGCGGTCTACCCTGAGACCTTCAGCCTGTACTCTGGAGTCATATTCTGGGGCTCACTGCTTGTAAGTATTTTTCAGTTTTTTTGACTTACATTATTGTAACTTGTATGACTTACAATATATATATATATATATATATATATATATATATATATATATATATATATATATATATATATATATATATATATATATATATATATATATTTATATATATTCAACACTTGCAGCACATCACCGCTGGTTCTCTGGCTGTTTCAGCGGGCAACAAGCTTAATGCCTGTGTGGTATGTAAACACCAACTGTACCCCCCAACACTTTTAGCATGGAAATGCACACGTGTTTCTTTTCATCCATCATTTCTATTTGTCTTAAAGATAAGATATAGAATTGTTCTATATTTGCTGAGTGAATTTCATTTACAATTTGAATCTCCACTTTTATTGCATTTAATTACTTTGCTAGTTAATCTTGCTATTATCTTAGCTGTGTAGTCATGTTTCAACAAGCCACATAGAAATTAAAAATGTGCATGCTATCAATCATTTCAATATCACAAAACAGAAGTCACAATAAGATTTATTGAATATGAAATGTACAAGTGTGGCAGTAAATAATGAAATAAACACAAAATTCCAGAAAATGTACTATATGAAATTGTAGGAACCTAATTTCATTAGGATGTAATGTTGGATTTTCGAAGAAAATTTTCATAAGTCAGTATCGATTGGTTAACATTTGGTTAAAAATCATGAAAATGAACCTGAATACTCTCGCTTATTAAAAATCATACACATTGGTGATTTATATACACCATCCCCTCCCTGGGATAGGCTCCAGGTTCCCCGTGACCCTGAAAAGGAGTAAGCGGTGGAAGATGGATGGATGGATACACCATCCCTGAAGCCACTTTTTTGTCTTATGAAGTACATTGCAAAAAATCACTTAATGGTTACTTTTCTAATGTTAGTGATTGCTGAGTAAAAGTTTACTTTTGTAGCTTCACTTAAAATTTTTGTTATAGAATTCTTACGGATGCTGATTGAGAGTTGGTTTGGTTCTGATGTCAGTTTATTTTTTCATTTGCTGTCTTTCTATCAGGTGAACGGTACTATGGTGGTAAATATTTTTGGCACATTAGCTGCAGGAATAGCAATCATCATGCTTTCCTATGATTTGGTGATTGGGCCATATAGAAGACTCTGCTACTTCAATGGGTGCAATAATGACATTATCACAACGGTATGATTTCTTTATTTATTGTTATTTTAGCATGATGTTTGCAAGGCTAAAAATAGGCAAACAAAAATACAAAAAAATAATCAATACAATTATAAGGAATAAAATAAATCTGTAGGATAATAAAGCAAAAAACATGCAAATATATTCTCTATCTTAGAAAGTGTGTATTTTAGTACAGACAATAGCGATAAAAGTAAACAAACAAACAAAAAGAACTTACTTTAAGTGGCAAGACTTTCTGACGTGTATTTTGATGACGTGGATTTCAGAGCCGTACCAGTGTAATCATTGGCGTTCTGCTGGTTTTTTCTCTGCTCCAGTTCGCCATCTCTATTGCAATATCAGCTTTCACTTGCAAAGCCACCTGCACCAATGAACCTACCGTAAGTACTTTTAAAAAAGGTAAAAACTAATATCGTAATAAGTGTGAGAACTTTATTCTCAGGAGATTGCAAGTTGATATCTGAATGCATAATTTGTCCTGCTGTTGTTTGTTCACAACATATATGTTCATATAGCTGAACATCATCAATGTGGTTCCAAACCCTGAGGGATGTGTTCCTGTGGTCAGTTCCTTCCCAGCTCATCATGCGCAACCGGTAAGAGAAACCTGTAGGATGTCGTTATGAAGCTACACATCACTGAATAGTTCATATTCATATTTATATGGAAACCATGTTTGAGATTTTGGGGGTTTTGATTGAATAAAGTGTTAGCTTTCATGTTCAACTGACCTCATGGTCGCCAAAGCCCTGCAAAAGCCACGCAAAGCCTCTTGCGTGGTTTGCCACTGAAGCTAAGAAGGGTTGAGACCTCCTGGGGAAAACTAAGGTTGCTGCTGGAAGTGATATTAGGATGGCAAGCAGGGAATGCTCACCCTGTGGTTTGCGTGGGCCCTAGTGTCTTTCGGGTGAGATGTTAAACCCAGGTCCTGACTCTCTGTGGTCATTAAATATCACAGAACACTTCTCATAAAGAGTAGAGGTATAACCGTGGTGTACTGTCGAAATTATCTATCATGGCCCCCTAATAATCCTCCCTCCCTGAATTGGCAAGATCACTGTCCTCTACACCAATAGCTGGTGTGTGGTGGGCGTTCTGGCACACTATGGCTGCCGTTGCATCATCCAAGTGGATGCTACACACTGGTGGTGATTGAGGAGATTTCCCTTTCATACAATGTAAAGTGCTTTGAGTGCCTATAAAAGTGCTATATAAATCTAAAGAATAATTATTAATAATTATTGTCCTTGACACAAACTAACAAATTAATTTGTAAAGGATCATTTACATGAGAAATGTGGCATAGACATCACATTTCAATGAGCAAGAGAAGGGCTGAAATATCATTCATAAATTCTTCTAGTTGTGTAAATATTTTTGCCCAAAATGAACAACAAATTCTTGGGAAACATAACAAGCTGATTTAGCTATCAGTAGCTGATTTTCTAGCTGCTCATGTGCATTTGTGCTAAACATCAATCAGCTGTAAATAACCAAATGTGTTCCTGGTTCATTTACATTTAGCCACGGCCACAAAAAAATGCAAAACTCACAGAGAGCTGAAAGAGCACCTCCTAAGCACACTGTAAAAAAGAAAAGTTGACTTAATGTAAAATTTCAAGGCAACTTGCATAGCTTTTAACTTAACTTCATTTAACTTAAAATTTTAACCTTGAGTTGAGTAAACTTAAAAAAGCTTTGCAGCAAGTTGCCTTGAAATCTTAAGTTAAGTCAACATTTCTTTTTTACAGTGCATGCGCTAAATCTTCCCGTAATTGTGCTCAGCCATTTCTCAACCATAGACACAATCTTGACAGCGTTGACTGTATATATAATTGCACTAACTCAGCATCACTGTTTAAATGATTTGATTATATGATCAAGGTTCATCACGGTGAGTCTCCTTTTATGTAAATTTACACAAAGTCAGGAGTGATATGTAGGAAATGAATGTTTTTCCAACCAACTGGCTTTTCATCGACACCACATTTCTTAAAATACTCTTATGAACAATTTCCAAATTAGTTAGTTTGTGTCCCGGATGATTAATGAGGTCAGTTGTGGTGAATAACAAATGAGCTGTACAGATGAGATGTCAGTAAATGTACAACTATAATGTCAGTAAATGTATACCTTTTATTCTTTAGGCCATCACCAAGCATACAGCAGCTGAGAATAAACATAATTCTTTTTTATTTTCATTTTATTTTTGATACAGGGAGCCAGTACAATGAATGCTTTCGCATGAGCAGTGCCCCTCCAGCGTACAGCGAGAAAAGCCAACCAGACTACTGAGGATAATTCTAAATAAGAAATTATTCTTGCTAATTGTTAAATAACAGTTACTTTACAAAAGATGGAAAACACACACAGACACACAGACCCACCCACACACACACACACACACACACACAACATCATATTTCTACAGTGGTATTGAAAGGAAATTACAGTATCTTTTATCATTTTATATTTTATATTATGTACCCTCTGGTATTATGAACTGCTCTCAAATATATGATGAATGTAATGATTTAGTTATTTTTTTGAATAAGCTGATCAACTTCTATCTTTGATTATATTATGTACCTCCATGTGAACATGACATGGGACTTATTTTGTATCATGACTATGTGCTGTGTGTTTTGTTTAAATCTGTCTGTCACCTGGACCAGTAGAAACCGTCCACGCAGTGCTGTATCAATGTTTACAATGTGTATAAATACTCCTGTTTTGAATGAATAAAGCGGGAAGTCTCTTTGAACACGCTCATATCTGTCAGTGTGTGTGTGTGTGTTCATTTCGGACTCTCCAGGCGCGCCTGACTCTGCAGCAAACCACACTTTCTAGCTCATAGCAGCAAAGAACTAAAAGTAACTAAAAGTTACTAGAAGTTAATGGTAAAACAGGCTGGAAGGCATGACTGAGATCGAAAAGGTGTACATGGTAGATTCCTGTGAATGTGAAATCTAACAGGGATATAGCACAATTTTGCTTACAGGAAAGCTATGATGAAATGCTTCCAAAAATAAAGACATTTTTAAATGTTAACTATTATTTTTAAAAAGTTAAAAAAGTGAACTAAAGCAATGTCATCTTTTGATTCCGTTAACAAACACATAGCTGTGCAGATTTATTTTATAAAGATATTGACTGTTAAGAATTCCTTAAGATTTGTCCATTCCTTATACAACTTTTTATTATTATTTTATGGGAATCTTAATTGTGCTAATACAAAATACAAAAGAACAAACAAAGAAATTAATGTATACCTTCAGCTTCTGGGGGTTTTTCAGAAAGCAAGGTTAACTCACCAGGGACGTGCAGAAGGAGTGGGGGGTAATTGGGCCTCGAGTCCCTGCCCTTTTTCTAAATGATTTAAAAGTCCCCCTCTCAACATTAATTTATAAATGTTTATATTATGTAAAGAGCATTTGACGACACGAGAGTGTGCACAAAACAGTAGCAAATTAATCACAAGAAAGTTGCAGGATTTTCCTAACTTATTTGTCCGAATCGAGTCTGCCGTCAGATAGTCTCGTTGTCATGATGTAATCGCGATGCATCTCGCTTCAATATGCAGACAGATATGCTGAAACCACTAGTTCTTCTGTTAACCTTTTCCTCATATGCGCAGCATTTTATATGCTCATTGCCGGAAGTTTTCAAATTGATTGAGAGGGAATGTGTTTGTAAGTACTAGCTACTTCATTTCATAAAAATTCCAGATATACAAGTAACCTTGTAATATTATATGTATGTTATATGGTCCTTAAAGGCACAATGCCAAAGAGACAGAGATGGAAGAAAATTTAAGAAAAACTGAAGGAGGTATTGAAAGGGACAGCTTCTTTATCAACATGGGTGAAAATAAAATTAGCTAATATGAGACAGATAGTTGCAAAGGCATCATATTTTTACAAAGAGTGAGTCGGTGTGTTCTGTTCAGTGTGTGGTGATCTGTTCGGCTATACAGCGATTACCCTTGCCCCCCACGGCAGGGCCTCCACTGTCATATTGCTATTTATATAAATAAGAACCATTTAGTTCAGTTGGAGAACATTTATCAGACGCTAAAAACTGGAAGCATGTACTCCATTTAGCATGAGATGCAGAGTCACAGCACAGAATAATAATGAACCCACTTTTCAAGATTGCAAATAAATTCTGCCCAAAAAAATAAAGGGAACACTTAAACAGCACAATGTAACTCCAAGTGTTCCCTTTACTTTTTTGAGCAGTATAGTTATATTATATATTACTTTCCCCTTGTTAACTAAAATGGTTAATTTAGTCCTGTAGCCTAAGTGATATGGATAAATGTGCTAAAAGTTCATTAAAATCTCAATCCAAATCTTTACCTTTTGAAAATTAAATTTAGAAGTCCAAAATTACAAAGGTTGAGACTAAAAAACCAGTTCAGCAATTCCCCCCGCTACTGACATATCTCCTCAGTCGTTTTCCCCCCGCATATGCCCCACTCCAGCTATGCCGGTTGTGCACTATCCGTCACTACCTACTCCAGAGCAATACGCTGGAGAGCCGGAGTGATGCAAGGGCTTCATACTTCGGTGCATGCTGTTCTTCGTGAGCCACCCAGAGATGCTGGAAGGCGGAAAGCTTACTCACTTCATGGAGTTACATTACATTTACATTTATTCACTTGGCAAATGCTTTTATCCAAAGCGACTCACAAATAACCAAAGCGATATATCGAGCAGAAAACAATACAAGTAATGCTACTATACAAGATCCATTAATTGTATTCTAGAGGAAGCAAAGTGCACAAAGTAGAGGTGTAAGTGCTTTTTTTTTTGAGTTACTCACGCCCTGGCATGGGCTAGTGGATCTCCTCTCACAATTCCAACGCACTTTTGATCATTCCCCTGACGGCTGGGAGACCAGACAGCTTAAGCGGGCTAAGGGATAAGCTTAAGCGGGCCTTCACCATGGCCCCCATCCTCCGACATGTGAATCCCTCCAGACCGTTCGTCGTTATGACTTGGGGAACCGAGAACACCTGGCAGTTAAATTGATTTCTTGATTGGCAACTACGGAATTACGTGTATATATTTTTCACACTACATGAAGTTTGAGGATCCTTATGTACTCATGCAGAAATGTACTCATTGTATCTCCACCGATTTATTTCATATTTTAGTACAACCATTTTTTTTTTACCATTATGGATTAAACACTCGTTTCTTTTAAAACACCATCTTTAAATGGTTTTCTACCTCCTAACTAAACCCTCTGACTTAAGGCAAGATCTTTATAGTTGTTTACGCTCTGCTCAGGGTTAAACAGCATCGTCTCTACCTTCATGAATAAATTGTCAAACTCCTCGTTGGCGAACCATTTTCTGAAGTCGTGTTTATAGTTTAAACCAAATGCACGATTCTTTTACAACACCGTCTTTTAAAAAGGTTTTTTCACCCTTAAAATAACCTGGTTAGAAGGTAGGATATGTAATACATATTTTCATTTTCTTCAGACATATTATGACTTCAGTCTCCACAACGAATAACACCGATGGTTTTGACTTTCTTTCAGTAAAAGAGAACAACGACATCATATAGCCTTGAAAACACATGTGTAGGAAGGTGTGTGTATTGGCCTACAGGACATCGCCCGAAAAACGTGTCTTCTAGTTTAAACAAAACTCTCGATTCTTTTAAGCAACACTTTAAACATTTTACATCTTAAAGGGTTATGTTGTGTAATGTAATACGCGCGTCTTTTAAAACACCGTCTTTAAAACGTTTACCTCCTAAAGGGACCTATTTAGACAGTATGTAAAAACCTTTTTTCCTGTTTTTTTTTTACATTTCATCGGGTATATCAATGTTGTAGAGTATTTATTTCAGTAAATTTTTATTCAAAGTCATGCCATTTTCTTAAAAATGTAATCAATAAAGTTTCATTTATTTCACAAGCTTACATTCTGCTCATTTATGTTCACATCCAACCATCATGTATTTTCTAACAGTGAAGCTATACAAAGCAATCCCCCACAGTCTAAATTTAATGTGTGGTTGCAAGATAAAAATTCTAATTTATTGAATTAATTGAATATTTAAAGTTGTACACATCATTTTGATGAGTTGTGTTGACAATGTTGATAATTACATCAACTTTATATTGTGTGTAATTTCTGCATTAATTGATTAATTGATTGATTGAGGACATTACAATGTGAGTATCATTTCACTTACAATTAAATTCTACTAAAGCAATGCATTTGGGGCATATTCTCAATTGTGATATGACCAATAGTGGACTCGTGTATAGGCTACACCTGCTAATACATTTGATGGACTAGTTTGCACCACTACACATACCTAATGCTAATCATATTTAGCAGTGTAATTTGAATATCTACTCTTTACAGTGGTGTGAAAAAGTGTTTGCCCCCTTCCTCATTTCCTGTTCCTTTGCATGTTTGTCACACTTAAGTGTTTCGGAACATCAAACCAATTTAAACAATAGTCAAGGACAACACAAGTGAACACAAAATGCAATTTGTAAATGAAGGTGTTTATTATTAAAGGTGAAAAAAAATCCAAACCATCATGGCCCTGTGTGAAAAAGTGATTGCCCCCCTTGTTAAAACATACTATAACTGTGGTTGTCCACACCTGAGTTCAATTTCTCTAGCCACACCCAGGCCTGATTATTGCCACACCTGTTCACAATCAAGGCATCACTTAAATAGGAGCGGCTTGACACAGTAAGGTCCACCAGAAGATCC
Organism: Ameiurus melas; assembly: GCA_012411365.1. Lineage (NCBI taxonomy): Eukaryota > Metazoa > Chordata > Actinopteri > Siluriformes > Ictaluridae > Ameiurus > Ameiurus melas. Next base: position 9,407,006 of record CM022765.1, on the reverse strand, counting down.
TTAAAAGCTACACATCATGCCGAGACCCAAAGAAATTCAGGAACAATTGAGAAAGAAAGTGATTGAGATCTATCAGTCTGGAAAGGGTTATAAAGCCATTTCCAAAGCTTTGGGAATCCAGCGAACCACAGTGAGAGCCATTATCCACAAATGGCGAAGACATGGAACAGTGGTGAACCTTCCCAGGAGTGGCCAGCCGCCCAAAATTACCCCAAGAGCGCAGCGACGACTCATCCAAGAGGTCACAAAAGACCCCACAACAACGTCCAAAGAACTGCAGGCCTCACTTGCCTCAGTTAAGGTCAGCGTTCATGCCTCCACCATCAGGAAAAGACTGGGCAAAAATGGCCTGCATGGCAGAGTTCCAAGGAGAAAACCACTGCTGAGCAAAAAGAACATCAAAGCTCGTCTCAATTTCTCCAGAACACATCTTGATGATCCCCAAGACTTTTGGGACAACATTCTGTGGACCGATGAGACAAAAGTGGAACTCTTTGGAAGGTGTGTGTCCAAGTATATCTGGCGTAGAAGGAACACTGCATTTCATAAAAAGAACATTATACCAACAGTAAAATATGGTGGTGGTAGTGTGATGGTCTGGGGCTGTTTTGCTGCTTCAGGACCTGGAAGACTTGCCGTGATAAAAGGAACTATGAATTCTGCTGTCTACCAAGAGATCCTGAAGGAGAATGTCCGACCATCTGTTCGTGTACTCAAGCTGAAACGAACTTGGGTTCTGCAGCAGGACAATGATCCTAAACACACCAGTAAGTCCACCACCGAATGGCTGAAGAAAAACAAAATGAAGACTTTGGAGTGGCCTAGCCAAAGTCCTGACCTGAATCCTATTGAGATGTTGTGGTATGACCTTAAAAAGGCCGTTCATGCTCGAAACCCCTGTAATGTAACTGAATTAGGACAATTCTGCAAAGATGAGTGGGCCAAAATTCCTCCAGGACGCTGTAAAAGCCTCATTGCACGTTATCGCAAACACTTGGTTGCAGTTGTTGCTGCTAAGGGTGGCCCAACCAGTTATTAGGTTTAGGGGGCAATCACTTTTTCACACAGGGCCATGATGGTTTGGATTTTTTTTCACCTTTAATAATAAACACCTTCATTTACAAATTGCATTTTGTGTTTACTTGTGTTGTCCTTGACTATTGTTTAAATTGGTTTGATGTTCCGAAACACTTAAGTGTGACAAACATGCAAAGGAACAGGAAATGAGGAAGGGGGCAAACACTTTTTCACACCACTGTAGTTTACCATTGCAGTGGATAAGAACGAAAAAGTTTCATTTGACAAATACGCTTATCTAGAGAGGGCTTTTCATTTGTGCTATAGGAAAGATAGGCATGATTACATTTCTGCTTATTCATGTAAACCTCAACTACATTGTGTAATCTTATTTCATGTATTGAAACATTTTTTTTTTTACATATTTACTTTTGTCATTCACACAAGTAGCGTTCTAGCTCCACAGCCTTTGGACTGTGGATAGTTCTATGAGAGAGATAAAAGTAGTAGACACAGAGTGTTTCTTTTTTGTCTATATTGCTCATTTCATTCAGTGCTTTAACGTATATAAATCCTGCAGAGATGTTACGTATGAGATTTATAATGTAAATCACACTGGATTTTACTTTCTATTGTTATACAACTTAAAGGCAGTTATTTTTCCTGGTTTAAAAGACTGCATTCTACTGCAGACAATCTAAATGGAGCAACGTAATTTTAAAATTGATTGTCAACTTAACAACTTGTGTTCATAATTATGGGAATTTAATACATAACACTTAAATTCCTTTTAAATAATGTGAAAAAGTGTGTTTGTGTGTGTCATATTTTTGTTTGGATGTGTGTGTATTACATACAGAATTTTTCTATTCTTCCCAAAAATGGGTGATCTTTTTCATCGCATTACATCAGCCATGTTGTAAGCTTGCACACGTTGTTCTAAGTACCTAGAGGGATGCTCGACTTTTATAATCAGGTTTCTATGCATGCGTTTGTCTGTACGTGCACGTGTGTGTTTGTGCGTGCGCGCGTTTGTGTGTGTCATATTTTTGTTTGGATGTGTAATACACATGCCCACACCAGGTATGGTAACGTTTGTGTCAGGAATGTATGTGATCCAGATTTAAAATAACTATATATATATTTTTTTTTATGACCTAGACCTACTTGTGCACCATGTGTCTACGTTTATCAGTAACATATGTGGAAAACATATGGCCATTCCAGGTATGGTAATGTTTGTTTCACGAAAGTATGTGATCCCAATTTAACATAACTATATATATTTTTATGATCATGACCTTTGACCTAGATATAGAGAGTTAGAATATGTATCTTTTTGAAATTTGACCTAGACCTGTCAAAATTAAGGTTACAATCTATACAAACTATTTCTCTTTCACATACTTTGCACTGAACAAAAGACACACGAGGGGTTTAAATACTTAACTAAATCAAAGGGAAAACATAAGCAGCTGTGAATAATAATGACATGTGAGGGAGACATCCAATAACATAACAGGGATGGAGACTAGGGATGAAATGTTTACTGGTTTCAAAATAAAGTATGATAAAATTCACAGACGGTTAGTATTAGCACGTCAAATTTAATTATCATTAAACCTTATGCGATTAACCTGATTTGTTAAACTCACAGTAAATGATGCGCAAATTAAGCGACCATCTCCTAAGTTACATATAACATTAGTATACACGTTTCTTACTGTAAAGTGTGCATGTAGGTTTCAGCTATGATGCACACCTTTTAGATTTTTGATATTTAATAAAATATACTATCAAATCATGTGTAAAACTTGGCATGTGTTTCACTACAGAATGGACTCATACACAAAATAAATAATAAAAATATAATAAAGTTCAATGACATTTGAGGAGAATGTCTACAGTCATAAAACCTCTTGGAAAGTTGGAAATTATCCCGAGCGCTGTCACTTGCTTCTGTCATGTTCTCTAACTGAACTAAATCATTTTTATTACTATAAAAAAAAGCAAAACAACAGTGGGGCTGTGCCACGGTGGGCAAGTGAACACTGTGTAATACCGGGAACACCGACTATCGCTGTAAGCCTAGTGACAACCATCCGTCACTTTATAGTCAAAAATAAATCTGTTTAAATTATTTCAGTGTGGGCATCAGTACTTTTTATACATTTTCAGCACATATTAACAATATCATGATAATACTGATAACTGTGATAGTTTTGGTCACGATAATCTGTGTTATGAAGTTTTCAAACTGTTACATCTCTAGTAGAGACAATGCATAAACCATAACAAAACACACATGCAGAAAGTAAATAAAGGCTGCATTAACTGTAATGCTACATTCATTACCAAGTGGGAATCTGAAAACTTTCCAACAACTATGGGAAATGGAGAAAAATCTTTTTAGGATTACACATGCGATATTCTTTTTTGAGCTCTTAAAAAAATAAAAGTTTCACTCAGTTTGTTGTAGATATCCCTTAAAACAACAAAAACATATTTTGAGTTATTTATACTCACTCATTTCTTAGCACCTAATTCATGGCCAGGATTGTTTTCTTAATTATATAGTTAATGTATGCTATTAAATATTGTTATATTATATAATTAATAATTACATTAAATCGGTAATAGTTACCACATTCTTAAAGGTCATTAAGTAATTTAATCATGTAAAGCACACATGACTGCCAAACAACAACAACAACAAAACAAGACAAAACAAAACCCAGAGATTAATTTTTGCTTATGGTTTACTTCCACAGCACCTCGCAAAGTGTTTCATTCCTCTTATTCCACAGCATTTTACAATTAATACACAGCCAACAATTAAATGTTTTAATATGTATTAGAGAACAAATAACCATACTTTTAATCCATCTATAGTTATAGTTTAATGTTGGTTCATGGACGTTGCTGTCACGTATCCGGAAACCCGGGACTTCAAGTCCCATCAGCCACTGCAGTACACCACCTGACCACATGCACCTGACTCACGTTTTTGTTAATTAGCACCATTGTGTATTTATAGTCCTTGTCTGCACTTTCTCCTGGTCTTTCGTTGTTGTAGACTCACGTCACTTCTGTCTCCGTGTGTGTTTCTTGCCACAGTGTTATGCCCAGTTGTCCTAGTGTTTTTGTTTCGTTATTTCGTGTATTTAAAATAAATATTTAAAAATCTGCAATTGCTTCGGCCTCCATTCGCCAAACGTGACAGAACGAAAGACCGTGACTACGAGGCAGTAGATTTTTATTTATTTTTTTTTCCCGGATTCAGCAGTTTGCTCCCACCCGCCCTCCCCGATGGGTCTCATGGATTCCCCTCTGTTCGCGGACCTCAAGGATTCCCCGCTGTTCAGCTACCTCAGAGTCGCGCAGCCGGTGAGTCCTGTGCAGGAGGTCTCTCCGCCGCCCCGCTATGTGTGTGAGGACGCTCCAGCTCCGGGCGGACTCATGGATTCCCCTATGTTCGCCGACCTCAAGGATTCCCCGCTGTTCAGCTACCTCAGAGTCACGCAGCCGGTGAGTCCTGTGCAGGAGGTCTCTCCGCCGCCCCGCTATGTGTGTGAGGACGCTCCAGCTCGGGCGGACTCATGAATTCACCTATGTTCGCTGACCTCAAGGATTCCCCGCTGTTCAGCTACCTCAGAGTCGCGCAGCCGGTGAGTCCTGTGCAGGAGGTCCTCCCGCCCCCGCTATGTGTGTGAGGACGCTCCAGCTCCGGGCGGACTCATGAATTCACCTCTGTTCGCTGACCTCAGGGACTCCCCGCTGTTCAGCTACCTTAAGGTGCCTCAGCCTTCCTGTTCAGCTGAGGTCGTCGCACAGCCGTCCTGTTCAGCTGAGGTCGTCGCACAGCCTTCCTGTTCAGCTGTGGTCGTCGCACAGCCTTCCTGTTCAGCTGTGGACGCCGCTCAGCATCCCTGCCCGGCTGTGGGCGCCGCTCAGCATCCCTGCTCGGCTGTGGACGTCGCTCGGCCTCCCTGCTCGGCTGTGGACGTCGCTCGGCCTCCCTGCTCGGCTGTGGACGTCGCTCGGCCTCCCTGCTCGGCTGTGGACGTCGCTCGGCCTTCCTGCTCGGCTGAGGTCGTCGCTCGGCCTTCCTGCTCGGCTGCGGTCGTCTCTCTGCCATCCTGCTGCGCTGAGGACGTCACTTTGCCTCCACGTTCCGCTGAAGACGTCGCTCCTTTCCCTCGCTGCGCTCAGTGGGTCGCTCCCCTTCCTGCTCCACGGAGGTCTCCGTTCCCCCCCTCGCTGGAGCGTCGTTCCTCCCTTGGGCCTCGCGGAGAACCTCGCTTCCTCTCCTGGCCTCGCGGAGAACCTCGCTCCCCGTGAGCCTCGCGGAGAACCTCGCTCCCCGTGAGCCTCGCGGAGAACCTCGCTCCCCGTGAGCCTTGCGGAGAACCTCGCTCCCCCGTGAGCCTCGCGGAGAACCTCGCTCCCCCGTGAGCCTCGCGGAGACCCCGCTCCCCCGTGGCGCCTCGTCAGGTACTTCACTCCCCCTTGAACCTCGCGGTGAGGCATGCTCCGCTCTCCTGTCCCGTGGGGATGTGCCGCCTCTTTCGTTTTTGCCGCGGACTTCCACCCGCTTCCTTGTGCCATGGTGGAAGCTGCTCGGCCTCCTGGTTCTGCTGGGGACTTTTGGCCCGGGAGGGCCGGGACCCCCGGAGGGGGGCCCCTTGATTTTGGGCGCCCAGGTGTAGCGCCCTTGAGGGGGGATCGTCACGTATCCGGAAACCCGGGACTTCAAGTCCCATCAGCCACTGCAGTACACCACCTGACCACATGCACCTGACTCACGTTTTTGTTAATTAGCACCATTGTGTATTTATAGTCCTTGTCTGCACTTTCTCCTGGTCTTTCGTTGTTGTAGACTCACGTCACTTCTGTCTCCGTGTGTGTTTCTTGCCACAGTGTTATGCCCAGTTGTCCTAGTGTTTTTGTTTCGTTATTTCGTGTATTTAAAATAAATATTTAAAAATCTGCAATTGCTTCGGCCTCCATTCGCCAAACGTGACAGTTGCATGGTAGCTCCTGTTCTCACTTAAACAGTCATTCTCTCAACAGCCTGTCTGTTTCTTTCAGTTGAAGTTAACAAGACAAAAAAAAAAAAAACCCTGCAGCTTGTCATTGCCACGTACCGTTGGGAATACGGAAGCGGGCAAACAAAACAAAATGGGGCAAGGCAGTAATCAAGGTCGGGAACATAAGCAAAGGTCAAGGAAACTAAACGAATAAACACTGGAGAAATAGGCTTAGAAAACGACAGAGAAACTAGTCTGCTGAACGTATACTTTGCAAAGTATTATTGGTTCCAAAGTCTCTTAAGAGCTGTTGCGAGAGAGTAAAGTGATTGACTGCAGGTGTGTGTGATCAGAACTCTGGGGAGGGTGAGCGCATGCGTGTGTGGGAAGTGTAGTTCGCAGCAGCCATGTTGGAAGTGTGTGTTGCCTCTCGGGAAACCGAGTTGTGGCTGGGCTGAGATTTGACAGTCATGTTCCATTTTACATTCACATTCTGTGTTACATTCACATTCTGTGTTACCCAGATGAGGATGGGTTTCCCTTCTGAGTCGGGTTCCTCTCAAGGTTTCTTCCTCAAAAAACATCTTAGGGAGTTTTTCCTTGCCACCGTCGCCACTCAGTGGCATGCTCAGTTGGGATAAATTCCATTTGTTTTCTACCTGTTTGTCTCTGTTTATCTGTTCCTGTTTGTCTCTCTTTAGATGTTTCTGACTGTTTATACCTGTTTTTTATTTCTGTAAAGCTGCTTTGAGACAATGACTATTGTAAAAAGCGCTATACAAATAAAATTGAATTGAATTGAATTGAATGTTACCAAAAAACACAAAGTGTAAACTCCTCTGCCCTAAAGATGCCAGCAAAAACAAAACAAAAACAACTTTAGCTCTGACAAATTGCTGACATGAGACTTCTTCCATAATTTTTAGATATACACATTTCCTTACAGAAAACTTGGTACCACTGTATCAATGGTTCAATCACATATTTTTAAAATACATTTATGTGGAGTGTTCACCAAACAAGTCCATGTGAGTGAGTGGCTACTACAGAAATGACAACATATTAGAATGAGTGCATTAATATAAATCTGTGGTTTGCAGCTGCACTGCTCTCAAAAATGTATAAAAAATTTATTAACACTCACTGTTCAGTTGGAACTTTCATTTTGAAAGAGTCCAAAGATACAATGAGACATTGTATCATTGTATCTACTTCTGTATTATGTGGTTCTCTGTTTTGAGGCTTTGACCGGGTGTCACGCCACAGCCGCCAGAGGCAGCTGTGGCGCTTCTTTTGAATGAACGGGACTGTTTGCGCGCTCACTTCCGGATTAGTGTGAGTTTCCGAAGTAACTGATCAAAGGTGTCTTTACTTTCTGTTTAATGACCTCTGTTATTTAAGTGTCTGAGTTGCCGAGCATGTTGCTCGTGATTGTTGGTATGTTTGAGTTACTTTGGCACGTTAGTAACGTTCGTGTTGTTTAGGTTTATTATAAGAGTGTGTATTTACCACTGCCAGTGATCCCGTGAAGACCTTGTATCTGTGAACTTTATGTTAATAAAGACTGTGATCTGCACATGCATCCGACTCTCGCCTTCGTTCCGTGACACCGGGTTAGAGTTTCTGGTTATTTCATTTTATTAGTGTTTTTTCCTCGCCTTTACGTGCTACATTGTTATATTATTTGTCTTTAAATCTTTGCGTCTTTAAATGTTAAGGACATTATATTTGTTATTGTGCACAGACTGTTTATCAGACTTGAAGTCAGTAGGGGGCTTTTCTCTTACTGGAACTTTTTGACTTGGTAATTTTGTTGGTTAGTCCAGCTTACCTTCTGAGTTGTTTTCACATTGTGAACAACTTTTGGTTATTGTGGGATACACTGCTGTCTCATCTGTTTTATGAAGACTGTGGATGTTTGGGGGATTGTGAGAGTAAATAAAACATGCCAATGCGTTGAAGGATGCGAATTGGAACATAGGATAGTTATTCATTTGTGAGTCTGTTTTTAGAGGATTTAAATCTAACATGGTGAACATTTTATATTATAGAATTAAGGCCATTTTACTGGGGTTAATTGGTAAATGAATCACATGTAAATTAATCATACATATATGAAATGATCAATATAATCATATGAAAGTGAATAAATAAATTAAAAGATGAAAAACAGTAACATAACAAAGCAATGACAGGATGGGAGCAGAAAGGTACTTCAAAGCTTTTATATCTAAACAAGCCAAATGAGTGCAAGATTACTGTCATCGTTTGTAAGTCACTTGGGGCGTCTGTTAACTGAGTAAATGTAAATGTCAAAAACTGCCGTTGTTTAGCATTTTTTCCCATAGTTTACACAATGTATTCTTTACATACACAATATGTGCAATATTCTGTATATCATATTTAATCATATTACCTTACTCCAGTCATTTGTTTCTTTTTTTTTACTTTTTTATTCAACTATGTACAATTGTTTCCTGCTTATTCAGGCTCAGTCATGTAGGCTGCATTGAATTTAATTTTCAATTCCCTCATCTTTTTCTGTGACTTTATCACTAGCACGTTGCACTGCTTTCACGATTGGGGTGGCATGAGGGGCAGACCTAGCAATGACACAATCCCTGGCGTTCTTATGTTTTTAACTGTCACCATGCTTCTTCACGGTTTCTTTTTTTAAATGACTCGAACCGGTAATTAACTTATCAGCAATATCTTGTCCTGCTTTAACACAAAAGGTGCAGTACATTTTCCATTGTCATAACGTAACCAGGTGAACTGTTGTAGCCAAGCTGATTTAAACGGTCTTGTTGAGATGAGAGATGCAGGGACGGGAGAAGAAGACTCGACTCGCTGCGCTTGGATGTCATCATGTGTAAAAGATTGCACAGCAATTGAAACAGGCTGGGATGACTCAAATGTCACTTGAGAACTTTCACTGTTTGAGTTGGTCTCAACATTGTCGGCATCTGATGTAGAGAAGGCAGGGTTTGGATGAGCAGGGAATGGAAAGTATTTTTTGTTTGTGCATTTAGTTTTCTTATCAGCTGGCTAACATTAATTAACTATGCAGTTAGCTCGCCTACATATAACGGATACATTCAAATTGAAATACATTCAAAAGCCAACCCTACGATTAGTGTACAACATACTCTACCCCCTGCGCCACAGCCTGCCCCGTATGAGAGATCAGTAGCCTAACACAAGAAGACGTATGGTCATTTCTATTTCATTAGTTTTTTAACTAATTTGTTTGTGGGTAACAGTGGCCAATGGCGACTGGCAGAAAAAAACATGGTTGCAAATTTTAAAAAAGTTAGTCGCATCTGGAGCCCTGATATGGGTAACAAATTAGCAGATAAACAAAGTTCCTGTGTAATCTTCACATCTCTTCATGTTTTAAGGTGCCTGTTGCAAAGTTTGCCAAACAGGCAGTCAGAAGTAGCGCACCGGAGTGAAGTGCGTATCTTTTTGTTTTGACACCGCATGAACTCCATATATGATAAAGATGCAGGTGTCTACTTGCACCTTTATTCAGAAGGAAATCAGAAATTACTTCACAGTCCATCAAGTTGCAGAACAAATACCAAGTGCATAAACATGATACTAACAGAAGAGATACAGTACTGTTGCATTTTGACCCAAATTAGCCATTTGTACCATATTTCTGTACAAACAAAAGAAATATGCTTTCATAATTGTGATGCACACAGAGCTGCACACAGAGCTGCATTTCTCTCCTGGTAATCCAAAAATTAATTATTTAAACCAAATCAAAACTTGTACGTTTATCGTACATGTTTTTCATGGTTTCAAAATGATTTTCCATTGTTATTAAAAGAAAATCATTCAGGCATTATGATGAGGTGCAGCAGGACCCCATTTTAACACACAGCAGCTCTGTAAGTGCCAGCTTTATGATAGATTCTGATCGCGTGTTCAGTGAACTTTTCTGATCTTTCTGAACAAAGTGAATCTATATATCTAAATATTTTTGACGTGTGTACTATTTGACTTTTTAGATTTACCTCAAATGTCAACAAAATACTGAGAAATGATCCTGAAGTGAAAGTATAAATTATGAGTCAAAAAATGTACTCCAGTGCTGCAGTATTGCGGTGTCCTCGAAAAACCAAAGCGCATGATTGTGCATGAGACACATGCGCAAATACTTAGCAAGTGCACGCTTTCCGGTCTTCAATGACAGTGACTTTGTTCATGTTGGACACGTGCTTTTGTTATGGTTATGTTCCATCTCCACCCCTGTTTAGTCACTGGTTATTTTGTGAATGTGTGTCATTGTTTTCAGCTGTCCGTGTTTAACCCATGATTAAGGTTGTCATTTAAACCTCTCATGTTTCTGTGCACTTTGTGTAGTATTGAGTTTATCTCTTTACCAAGTCTGTTTGTATATCGCCTGACCTTTTGCATCTTATTAGACCACGCTTTGGATTATCGGTTTAGATTTATCTGCCTATCTCTCTAATAAACATATTTTACTGACCTTGCTTATATCTTAAACCTCCCTTGCATAAATAATCTGACAATTGTAGTGATGCCATCATGTGTACTCCTATTTCATCTAACATTATTCCGTCATGCTAATAGTGAAAGTTGTTTTTGTTCACAGATTAAAAACCCAGACGTGCTTTAAAGATGGTCAGTGCTTCTTTCTTTACCCTTCACTAATGTTGGAAGTGGCTACACCATCGTTACTGAAGTTCTTCCCTCATCAACAGCCTCAAATGCCCACTGCGGAAATTCCTGAAAGGAAATTCCTGAAAGGAAATAGATTTTTTGATCTGAACTGATCAAGTCCTGTAAGCTGAGAGATGGAGTCTCTGCGGTTCAGATGTTGGAGGCCATGATAGCACCTCGAAATCTTCAGAATGATACTCAAACCATTCCCTAACAATGTATGTATTGCAGCAGGGTGCATTATCCTATGGGGAATATCACTACCATGAAGGGTGGAATCTGGTCTGCAGTGATGTTCAGGTTGGTGGCATGTGTCAAATTGATATCTATGTGAATGCTGAACCTCAGGGTTTCGCAGGAGAACATTCCCCAGAGCGTCACCTTCTGTCCACTGGCTCATCTTTTCTCTACAGTGCATTCCCATGCCATCACATCCACCCGATGAGAAAGAAAACATGACTCACCTGACCAGGCCACCTACTCCCAATGCTTCAAGGTCCAGTTCCAATGCCCATCGTAGGTGCTTTCATGGTGTACAGGGGTCAGCATGGGTCCTGCAGATATATAGCCTCATGTGCAGCACTCTGTTGTGACACATTCCTTCTAATCATCATTAATCATCATTACAATTTTCAGCCCTCTTGATGGTTTGGACTGGATGGAATATCCTTAATTGCCCTTGTAAAAAATCTGCCCAACACCCTGCCCCCCATCCAACACATGACTGTTTTCTTACCGTCTAATATATCTCCACACACTGACGTGCACTGTTGTTACAAGACAATGAGTGTTACTCACTTCATCTGTGACTGGTCATAATATTTTGGCTAATTGATATAAATGAGTGTGATAATTTTTTTTGTTCTTTGCATAAACATGAACATTGTATGCAAGTATACAGAAAATAGTATTTGTTTAAAAAGACATATACATTCTTAGTATAAAAATATGATTATTCTAACATAAATATTTGTTGAATTATTTTACTTTGGCTGTGCCCCCCTCTCCCTTCCCATACCAAGAACAAAAAAAAACAATGATTATGACAATAATAATAATTTTTATGTACAAATACCAAATTTGGCATGCATGCAGGTCTTCTTAAGACAAAAATTTAAACAATCATATGCATCATCTGCCAAACAGGAAGTCAGTCTTTTTTGATTTTGTGCATTTTGACGGGTATCAAACATTTATAATACTGTATAATCCTAAACATGTATAATCCTCTTGGGGAATTCATCAGATTAAAACCAAATTTGGTCAGCATGATGAGAAGAGCTCCACAATGACAACTAGACAAGTCATTTTTGATATCATAAACGGTGTTGCCATGTCAAGGAAATCAGTAAACGTGTTACCCACACAAACATGTAGTTCGACATAAATCTACGTCATGCTGTGTTGCTCAAAGTTTACATTGATGTATAATGATGGGGCACAATCACATACACATACAAATAGTGATTCATTGTCATAGCACCCCCAACTGGCAACAGGAAGTGAGGCTTATAAACCAATGTTTTAATTCTCCTCCTAGATGATTTATCAGAGTTTATCCTCAAACAAATTTGATCAGCATGATGTCCAGATTTCCACGATGCTAAACTTTGAAGGAATTTTATACAACTTAGACTGTGTTGCAAAGGTGTAGTGATTAACATTTCACATCGTACAATCAGGAAGGGTCACAAAATTCCATTGCACATGTATGTTCAGGGATGTGACATAATAATATCCACATGCTAACTCTTGCTGATGAAACATGCATTGCTGCACCCTTGGTGCTTGGTCCCACAAATTGCTGCTTTCAGCTATATTCATGGTTCCTGTTATTGTCTGTGTAAAGGTTACTCCAGGTCAGGTTTCTAGGCAGAGCTGATCGTATTAATTTCGTCCTGCTGGGAATATTTCAGCTCTGTGAGGTGGAACTAGAACAACAGCAGGCTGTGCTCCATTTCTCTCTGGAGCTCTGTGTAATGTTCAGACATCACATCTGGTTGCACAACAGCTTTGTGGGTGATTTTTTTTTTCATTCTCGTCTTAGACTCGAGGAAGGAAATCTACTTCACTGGAACTGGAAACACCCTTTCCGACAAACAGGATTACTTGCAGATAAACGCACACGGAAGAACCGAAAGCGTTTAGTAGAGTGAGAGAAAAACACACGCACAAAGAGAAATTGAGGGAAAAAGAGAGAGACTGCACTGCTAAAAGAACGGGAGGTAAATTACTGATTTCTGTTTGTTTTAGAGACATTTTTTAAACAGTAACAGGATAAGTGTTTGCTTTTAGGACTGTTTAAAGATTGAAAATGCTTTATAATGGTTTCCTTTTGGCGTTTTGCCTTGCAAATATGTTTACTTGTGTATGTAGCTCCCTAGAAAATGTATATAAATAAATATTTTAAGCCGAATTTAAAACAATACAGATTCATAAAAAAATAAAGCAGAATGTAAACTACTATACTTTCAAATACATTGTTTGAAATGTTTAATGTAAATTTAAAATGTTTCATGTAAATAATTTCGACCAATTAACACCATTCTACACGTAGATCCTGCCTTGATTGACAGGTGACAGTGGCAGAGTTTTTACTGTGCAGACGCACACAGCCAAAGTGAGGAGAGAAAAGGAGACAGAAAAAATAGAAAAAAGCTTAAACTATAATTATATATCATAAATAACTGTTTGAAAAAATGAAACCAAAGGTCAAAATGCTACTTCTGCCAGTTTGAGTGCTTAGGAAATTGTGAAGTTTTATCCACCGTGAAACTTGGTCAGGTTTTTTTATTCCATGGGAAAAAGCTTTACAACAGTTTGATGGCGAGCCACCCAACCAAAACCACTGTGTCTTTTTATATTACTTTGGATTTCTGCAAAGGACTACAACTGAAAATACCTTCATTCAGAGTAAAATAAATTTTAATTCTGGATGTGATTTTATTTTATTTAAGTTTTTGTTATTTTTCGTTATATATATATATATATATATATATATATATATATATATATATATATATATATATATATTATATATATATATATACACACACACATATATACAGGCAAGAAAGAGTATGTGAACCTTTTGGAATTTCATGGTTTTCTCCTTAAATTTGTCATAAAATGTGATCTGATCTTCATCTAAGTCAGGGGTATTGACAAATATAATGTGTCTAAAATAATGTTTTTGTTATTTTCCGTTTTATATATATATATATATATATATATATATATATATATATATATATATATATATATATATATATATATATATATATATATATATATATATATATAATATTGTGTATATATATATATATATATATATATATATATGTATGTATGTGTATGTATGTATGTATGTATGTGTGTGTGTGTGTGTGTGTGTGTGTGTGTGTGTGTGTGTGTGTGTGTAGTGGCAAGAAAAAGTATGTGACTTTTGGAATTTCCTGCTTTGCTGCATCAGGGCCTGGCCAGCTTGCAATCATTGAGGGGAAGATGAATTCCCAAGTGTATCAGACAATTCTTCAGGATAATGTGAGAATGTCTGTATGTCAGCTGAAACTGTGTGTAAGTTGGGTGATGCAACAGGACAATGACCTGTAACAAATCCACAACAGAATGGCTTCTGTTGGGGAGGTCAACCAGTTATTAATTCTAAGGGTTCACTTACTTTTTCCACTGCCATTTTGAATGTTGAATGAGTGTGTTCAATAAAGACATGAGGGATCATAATTCTGGTGTGTTATTATTTTAGACACATTATATTTGTATAAAATAAAATTACATCCCGAATTAATTTATTTTACTCGGAATGAAGGTATTTTCAGTTGTAGTCCTTTGCAGAAAACCTATATATACATATAAGACTAGAAGACTAAAGACATGGATTACTGGGACCATGTCCTGTGGTCTGATCAACTTATTTGGTTCAGATGGTGTCAAGCATGTGTGGCGGCAACCAGGTGAGGACTACAAAGACAAGTGTGTCTTGCCTACAGTCAGCATGGTGCATGGAGTGTCATGGTCTGGGGCTGCATGAGTGCTGCCGGCACTGGTGAGCTACAGTTCATTGAGGGAACCATGAATGTACTGTGACAGACTGGGCAGAAGGGCAGTATTCCAGTATGATAACGACCCCAAACACACCTCCAAGAAGACCACTGCCTTGCTAAAGAAGCTGAGGGTGAAGGTGATGGACTGGCCAAACTTGTCTCCAGACCTAAACCCTAGTGAGCATCTGTGGGGCATCCTCAAATGGAAGGTGGCGTAGCACAAGGTCTCTAACATCCACCAGCTCCGTGATGTCGTCATGGAGAAGTGGAAGAGGACTCCAGTGGCAACTTGTGAAGCTCTGGTGAACTCCATGCCCAAGAGGGTTAAGGCAATGCTGGAAATTATGGTGGCCACACAAAACATTGACACTTTGGATCCAATTTGGACATTTTCACTTAGGGGTGTACTCACTTTTATTGCCAGAAGTTTAGATATTAATGGCTGTGTGTTCAGTTATTTTGCGTGTACAGCAAATTTACACAGTTACACAAGCTGTAAGAAGAAGAAATTAGTTTGTATAGTATGTAACCCTTAAGTTTGACAGGTCTAGGTCAAAGGTCAAAAAGATACATATTCTATATCTCTATATCTAGGTTAAAGGTCATGATCATAAAAATATATATAGTTATGTTAAATCGGGATCACATACATTCCTGACACAAACATTACCATACATGGTACGGCCATATGTTCTCCACACACTGTGCACACGTAGGTCTAGGTCATAAAAATATATATAGTTATGTTAAATCTGGATCACATACATTCCTGACACAAATGTTACCATACCTGGAACGGCCATATGTTTTCCACATACCTGGAATGGCCATGTAGGTTCCCATCTGTTACGGATAAACATAGACACACTGTGCACACATCGGTCTAGTTGATAAAAATATATATATAGTTATGTTAAATCGGGATCACATACATTCCTGACACAAACGTTACCATACCAGGAATGGCCATGTGTATAACACATCCAAACAGAAATACGACACAACACACACACACACACACACACACACACACAAACACACACGTGCACGTACAGACAAACGCATACATACGAACCAGTTTATAAAAGTCGAGCATCCCTCTAGGTTTCCTAATACTCTGTACTTAGATCAACGTGTGCGAGCTTACAACATGGCTGATGTCTGTCCTAACGCGCCGAAAAAAGCTCACCCTTTTTTGGCAAGAATAGAAAAAATGTTAGAACATGAAAAGATTCAATATTGGGTAATGTCAAACGGATGTACAGCCGGGTTCCTTTTTTTGCATGGAAAAAAAACCGGGCTGTACATCCGTTTGACATTACCCAATATTGAATCTTTTCGTGTTCTAACATTTTTCCAACCGGGCGGTCCTTCCGGTTGGCGTTGGGGCAGGCGCGAGGCTGTCTGCTTCGCGCCTGTGCGGCAGTCTGGGAAGGAGCATCTTTCTTGTCATGCGCACCGACTGTTGGTCCGTAGCGACAATATATATATATATATATATTAGGCTTAACTTAGAGGGTGCACTCTAGGGCAGTCGTTTTCAAAATGGTGGCCGCTAGGGGGCGCCTGGGGAGTGACACTTGGTGTGAAAAATAAATTCTCACTCTCAGACAACCACACACACACACAATCAATTCCTAATGTAATGTAATTATAAGATGTAACTATTCATTAAAAAAGGGGGATATATTTAGAAGTCTGTATTTTTAATGGGGGACCATTATGTTAATGCCAATTGGGGGGTCTTGCCCTGGAAAAGTTTGGGAAACCCTGCCTTAGAGTATTATATATGTACTGTACATGTTTAATTTCACTCACTCTAAATTGTATATAAATCCTTCTATATTTTAATAATCACTTGTGCTGTCACTGTTATTGATTCAATCCCCTACCTCCTACGTACCCTTTAGTCTTCTGATATCTGGTCTACACATCATCTATATACACATGTAGTACATATTTAATATATGATACATGTACCATTGTACCTTGTAGATTTACCTCAAATATCAAGTTCAGTGTAAATAAAATTATTATTTTCAGGGATGGACAAAATACTGAGAAATGATCCTGACGTGAAAGTATAAATTATGTGTCAAAGAATGTACTCCAGCGAGAGTCAAAAAGTTTTTATCATTAAATGCATTCAAACATAAAAAGTAAATGTTTTTAACTGATGAAATGAATGTAATTAATGATTGTTAGCAAAATCATGGAGCAAAATTAAAAAGCTGCAAAAAACCCATAAATATCATTGTAGTGATGTCAGCATTTGTAAACTCCTATTTCATCTCACATTATTCCATCATGCTGATAGTGAAAGTTGTTTTTATTCACAGATTAAAAACCCAGACGTGCTTCAAAGATGGCCAGCGCTCCTGTACCCCTCACTAATGTGGGAAGTGGCTACACCATCGTCACTCAAGTTCTTCCCTCATCAACAGCCTCAAATACAGCGGATCAAAATTCCCCTCAGATGCTCGGCCCACTGCGGAAATTCTTGAAAGGAGAACCCAAAGCACTGGGAGTACGTTATTCACAGAGGAAAAAATAAATAAATAAATAAATAAATAAATAATAATAATGTGTGGGTTACATATTTTCCTTAAAAAATCAAAATATGTTATTAAAAAAGTCCCCTACATTATTTAATTAGAAAATAATATTATAAATAATAATATAAATAATAATTCACTTAATTTAGAACAAAATCATTTAAGAATTTAAGGTTGTGTGTGAGATCATTTATTTGTTCTCCATTACAAGTTCTTTGCATAAACATGAACATAGTTTGCAAGTATACAGTATCAGAAAAAACAAACTGAATTTCAAAGAAGTTGGGATGCTGTGTAAAATGTAAATAAAAACAGAATGCAATGATTTGCCAATCTCATAAACCCATGTGTTATTCACAATAGAACATATAAAACATATCAAATGTTTAAACTGAGGAAATGTACAGTTTTAATCCACAACAGTTCTCAAACAATTTGGTACGGGGGCAACAAAAGGCTGAACAGTAAGTTTTACTAAAAAGAAACAGCTGGAGGAACATTTTGCAACTAATAAGGTTAATAGGCAACAGGTTAATAACATGAATGGGTGTAAAAAGTATATCCTAAAGAAACAGAGTCAGAAGAAAAGATGGGATGGAATCTGGTTGGACGCATATGTTGCTCTAAAACCTGTATGTTCCTTTCAGTATTGATCATGCCCTTCAAGATGTGAAACCTGTCCATTTCATAGGCACTAATGCACCCCAATACAATCAGACATGCAGGCTTTTTGCTGACAAAAAGCAGGATGGTCCCTCGGTTTCCAAAAAGAATTTCAAATCATCTAACAACAGAACAGTTTTCTACTTTGCCTCAGTCCATTTTAAATTAGCTTTAGCCCAGACAAGATGGCTATGTTTCTGGATCATATGACCCTCTGATCACATATGGCTTCTTCTTTGCATGATAAAGATTTAACCAGCATTTGTGGATGGCACGGCGAACTGTGTTCACAGTCAATGAGTTCTGGAGGTATTTCTGAGCCCGTGCAGTGATTTCCATAACACAACCAAGTCTGTTTTAAATGCAGAGCTGGCTGAGGGCCCAAAGAACACGGGCATGCAGTATTGATTTTCACCCTTGTCCCTTGTGCACAGAGATTTCTCCCACTTCTTGGAATCTTTTGATGATATTATGTACTGCAGATGATGAGAAATTCATAATCTTCACAATTTTACATTGAGGAACATTATTCTGAAATTGTTCCACACGTTTTAGACTCAGTTTTTCGCAGATTGGTGAACCTCTGCCCATCTTTACTTCTGAAAGACTCTCTAAGATCTTTTTATACCCAATTATGTTACTGACCTGTTGCCAATTAACCTCCAGCTGTTTCTTTTTAGTAACACTTACTGTTCCATCCTTTTGTTACTTTTTTGAGATTTGTTGCGTTCATCAAATTTCGTGTTTACAAATTACCTTATTATTTTCTTGAAATGGTACATTTACCTCAGTTTAAACATTTGATTTCTATTTTGAATAACATATGGGTTTATGAGATTTGTAAATCATTGCATTTTGTTTTTACTTACAGTTTAAATAGCATCCCAACTTTTTGGAATTGAGGTTGTATTATTTATTGAAAAAAAAAATTAAGTTAATTTGTGTGTGTTTTTTTTAATTAGGCCGTCCAAATAATGATTGGATTATTGACGATATTATTTGGCATTGTAATGGCGATCTACCCTCAGGCCATCATTGTGTACTCTGGAGTCACATTCTGGGGCTCGCTGCTTGTAAGTGTTCTTCAGTTTTATTATATATAAATGATATATTTTATGTATATATATATATATATATATATATATATATATATATATATATATATATATATAATTAATTACATTATTCAGTGTCAGTTTCAATAATAATTCTTTTTCCCCACACTTGCAGCACATTACCGCTGGTTCTCTGGCTGTTTCAGCAAGCAACAAGCTTAATGCCTGCGTGGTATGTAAACACCAACCATAACACCCCCCCCCCCCCAACTCTTTTAGCATGGAAATGCACACAGGTTGCATTTCATCCATCATTTGTCTTAAGAGATACGATATAGAATTTTTCATTATCTGCTGAGTAAATTTCATTTACACTTGGAATTTCTGCTTTGATTGCATTTACTTACTTTGCTAAATATCTTGCTATTATGTTAACTGTGTAGTCATGTTTAAACAAACCACAGCGAAGAATGTACATGCTACTTTAATAGACAAAGACATGTATAATAATAATAATAATAATAATAATAATAAATAAATAAATAAATAAATAAATAAGAATAACATTTTAATTTTCCATTGATGGAGCCGCCGTTTTTATGCAATGAAATACATTGCTAAAAATCATTTTATAGTTACTTTTCTAGTATTAAGGAGAAAAATATCTTCATTTGTTTACTATCGACAGTCAAAATATACTGGAAACATACTGAAATGTAGGCAAGCTGATTGCTGAGTAAAATTATGAAAATGAATGTTAAAAGTTTGCTCTTGTAGATTCAATTCTTATGGATGCTGATTGAGAGTTGGTTTGGTTCTGACATCAGTGTTTTTAATTTTTTTTATTTGCTGTTTTTCTCCCAGGTGAAGGGTGCTATGGTTGTAAATATTTTTAGCACAGTAGCTGCAGGAATTACCATCATCATCTTTTCCATGGATTTGGTGATTGGGCCATTTTACGGATCCTGCTACTACTATGATGGCAGATATGAATGCAGTAATAGCTATATCGCAGAAGTATGATTACTTTATGTATTGTTATTTTAGCATGAGATGTGTATGGGTAAAAATATCCTAATAAAAAAAATAAACTAAAAACAATACAATAAAAATTTATAAAAGAAATATGTAACAAAAAAAAACAAAAGTGCAAATACATTTTCTGAATATTTTAGTACAGAAAATAGTATTAAAGTGTTAAAACAAACTAACAAACAAAAATAACTTACTTTAAGTGGCAGGACTTACTGACGTGTGTGTTTTGATGATGGTGGATTTCAGAGCCGTACCAATGGAATCATTGGTGTTCTGCTGGTTTTCTCTCTGCTCCAGTTCGTCATCTCTATCGCAATATCAGCTTTCACCTGCAAAGCCATCTGCACCAATGAACCTACCGTAAGTACTTTTAAAAAAGGTAAAAGATGCAATATCGTCATGCGTGTTAGAGCTTTATTATCAGGAGATTGCAAGGTGATATACATGGTTTGCTATGCTGTTGTGCGTTAACAAAACCCTAGTTAGAAATCAGCTCCAAGCTAATTTGGCTGTCTTAACAATCAAGCCACATCGTACATGAATTAA
Organism: Ameiurus melas; assembly: GCA_012411365.1. NCBI lineage: Eukaryota > Metazoa > Chordata > Actinopteri > Siluriformes > Ictaluridae > Ameiurus > Ameiurus melas. Next base: position 9,386,349 of record CM022765.1, on the reverse strand, counting down.
ATCCACCTGGTGAAAAAGCCTTCACTGGAATAGAAGGTCAGCTGTCACCTTCTGAAACGTTACACCCGGCACCACAGATAATCACTTCATTTCAGTTAAATTTTTTTAGTATAAACAACAGACACTGTAAAAAAGCAGAAAATGTGGGTATAGATTCAGATACCTCCACACATTACAGGAAGAAACTTTTTATCAAGTTGTAAGAACTTGTGAGAACATCAGGAAGAGTGAAAATTCCTGTAAAACTATAATGTAATGTCAGCGTTCATCTGAGGGATTTTTAGCATAGCGAAAATCATCTAACCTTCTTGTTACCATACTGCAGTAGCCCAGCTGAGCGCTTCCTCCATCAGCAGGTTGAAATTGTGTGAGGTTCTCTCCTGCCTGGAGAAACATATGGAGTCTTACAGCATGAAGCATTTACATTAACATTCCAGATCTTCGGCACACTTTTCCATTCAGTCTTTGAGAACTAAAGCAAGATCAGCAGGTGCAGATAAGGGGTGGATTCATCCCTAGAGGAAGTGGGTTTGCTAGCTGACTTTACAGAACATTGATTATTTGCTAGCTGTTGTTGTTCTTTGCTGATGAGGCGGCCTTGTATCACGAATGCTTGTCGCAGTTCAGGCAGGCCTGCTGCATCCATAGCAGTCAAATTCTTCTGACCGGTAGCAGAGACGGATCCAAGTGCAGGTGAACTTTATTTCAACGAGTTGATAATGCAAATCATAAAACAAGGATGTGATCAAAAACAGACGTGGGTCAGGCAATTTACAAACAGACCTATCGAGAAAGCAAACATGTGACATTAAGTAATGCTACCTTTATCTTTAGCCAGGATGAAGAACTTTCTACAGTATTGTAATTGTGGTGAACAATTTGGAGTGCTGTAACGATTCTAAACATGTGTATATATTGCTATGGGGTAACTGTGAAGCTCTGTGTATGTGTCATATAGCTGAACATCATCAATGTGGTTCCAAACCCTGAGGGATGTGTTCCTGTGGCCAGTTCCTTCCCAGCTCATCACGCGCAACCGGTAAGAGAAACCTGCAGGATGTCGTTATGAAGCTACACATCACTGAATAGTTCATATTCATATTTACACAGAAACCAAGTTTGAGATTTTTGGGGTTTTTGATTGAATAAAGTTCAACTGACCTCATTGTTGCCAGTTCAACTGACCTCATTGTTGCCAGAGCCCTGCATCTCTTGCCTGGTTTGCCACTGAAGCTAAGAAGGGTTGAGACCTCCTGGGGAAAACTAAGGTTGCTGCTGGAAGTGATATTAGGGTGGCCAGCGGGGAATGCTCACACTCTGGTCTGCGTGGGCCCTAGTGTCTTTCGGATGAGATGTTAAACCCAGGTCCTGACTCTCTGTGGTCATTAAACATCCCAGAATACTTCTCCTAAAGAGTAGGGGTATAACCCTGGTGTCCTGTCGAAATTATCTACAGTCATGGACGAAATTATTGGCACCCTTGGAACTTTTCCAGAAAATGAACCATTTCTCCCAGAAAAGTGTTGCAATGACAAATGTTTGGTATACACATGTTTATTACCTTTAAGTGCACTGGAACAGCACAAAAAAGCAGAAGAAAAAAGGCAAATTTGACATTTTACACAAAACTCAAAAATTAGGTCGGACAAAATTGTTGGCACCCTCAACTTAATATTTGGTTGCACACCCTTTGGAGAAAATAACTGAAACCAATCGCTTCCTATAACCATCAGCAAGCTTCCTACACCTCTCAACTGGAATTTTGGACCACTCTTCTTTTGAAAACTGCTCCAGGTCTCTCAGATTTGAAGGGTGCCTCCTCGCAACAGCAATTTTGCGATCTCTCCATAGGTGTTCTGTGGGATTTAGATCCGGACTCATTGATGGCCACTTCAGAATTCTCCAGCGATTTGTCTCCAACCATTTCTGGGTGCTTTTTGAGGTATGTTTCGGGTCATTGTCCTGCTGAAACACCCATGACCTCTGACGCAGACCCAGTTTTCTGACACTAGGCCCTACATTATGGGCCAAAATCTTTTGATAATCTCCAAATTTCATGATTCCTTGCATACAGTCAATGCACCCAGTGCCAGAGGCAGCAAAACAAACCCAAAACATCCTTGAACCTCACACACAGGCACACAACACGAAGGTTGAGCCAACTTTTATACACTCTAACTGGCTTCAGTTTTGATTTCTTTATTGCCAGCACCTGCTACTTGCCACAGGTGAGTTTAAATGAACATTACATGCTTGAAATTAAATTATTTACCCACAGTTTTAATAGGGTGCCAATGTTTTTGTCAAGTCCATTTTGGGAGTTTTGTGTAAAATGATGTCAAATTTGCCTTTTTTCTTCTTCTTTTTTGTGCTGTTCCAATGCACTTAAAGGTAATAAACATGTGTATACCAAAACATTTGTCATTGCAACACTTTTCTGGGAGAAATGGTGCATTTTCTGGAAAAGTTCCAGTGGTGCCAATAATTTCATCCATGACTGTACGCTTTCCCCCCGATTGCTCTGCTCCCACAAGTTCTAGCGAGAGTTCGCCAAGACCGTCTTCGCTACTAGCACCTTATTGACTAGCCCGAATACAGATTATGGAGATAATGTCCCTGCTAGACAGCACTCCTTGGGAGATTCCCATCTGCAGGGACTTACTGTCTCAAGCCGGTTGGCTGATTTTTCACCCTCGGTCAGAACTATGGAAACTGTGGGTCTGGCCCCTGAGGGGCACCAGGTCATAGATTCTGGTCTCACAACTGAGGTTGTAGAGACCATGTTAAACGCTAGAGCACCATCCACAAGGAAATTGTATGCGCTCAAGTGGCGGCTTTTTGTCTTGTGGTGTGAGGAACGTCAGTTAGACCCAGTGAATTGCATAATAGCTACAGTCCTGGAGTTCCTACAATAACGTTTCTCAGCAGGGTTGGCTCCTTCTACAATCAGGATTTACATGGCCGCTGTTTCGGCCAGCCACGCCCCTGTTGATGGAGCCTCTGTGGGGCAGCATCCTCTAACTTCGAGGTTCATTCCTTCAACCTTTCTGTGGTCTTGGAAGGTCTGTCAGGGGCCCCATTTGAGCCCTTAGAGTCAGCCTCTGAGAAGCTTCTGACTCTAAAGGTAACTCTTCTACTGGCCCTGACATCTCTCAAGTGTTGGTGGCGACAGTAAAGGTGAAGCTGTGTCAAAGCAGCGCATCTCTACTTGGATAGTGGAAGAGATCTCTATGGCTTACGAGGCACGTGGTCTCGCCACGCCTCTGGATGTAAGAGCTCATTCCACTAGGGCAGTCACCTCCTCGTAGGCTTTGTCCAAAGGGGTATCCTTTCAGGATGTGTGTGCAGCTGCAGGGTGGTCTACGCCACACACATTCATTCGTTATTACAGCCTGCATATTAATTCCACCTCGGGCTCGAGTGTCTTGCAGTGACCCACGGGCTTGGGTATTTTTTAACATGCCGTACCCTCGGTATGACGGAGTGGGTATTCCCGTTCCCATACTGTTATGCTAAATGTAACATCAAAGCTCCCTTTGAAAGGGAACGTTGGGGTTACGCATATAACCCTGTTCCCTGTGAAGGGAACGAGACGTTGAATAGCATTGTCATACCAGGGCAGGCCTGTGAATTGCGTCTTCGCTTCAGATAATAGAGGCTGGTGGCGTGGTTCACAGGTGCCATATATATATCATGCGATGCGCTTAATTGCCACGTCACCTGATCATGGCAGGCCTATAAGTAGAGGCATGATTTTACACCAACTTCCGATACCGGTCATGCGCGCAAGGTGCTCTCCATACTGTTATGCTAAATGCAACGTCTCGTTCTCTTCTCAGGGAACAGGGTTACATGCGTAACCCCGGCGTTTTTCCAACCAACTGGCTTTTCATCGACACCACATTTCTTAAAATACTCTTATGAACAATTTCCAAATGAATTAGTGTTCCAGATGATTAATGAGGTCAGTTGTAGTGAGTAACAAATGAGCTGTCCAGATGAGATGTCAGTCAATGTACACCTATAATGTCAGTAAATGTCAGTAAATGTATACATTTATTCTTTAGGTCATTACCAAGCATACAGTAGCTGAGAATAAACATAAATATTTTTTCTTTTCTTTTTTTTCTTTTTTTTTTATAGGGGGCCAGTACAATGGATGCTTTCGCCATGAGCAGTGCCCCTCCAGCATACAGCGAGAAAAGCCAACCAGACAACTGAGGAAAATTCTAAATAAGAAATTATTCTTGTTAATTGTTAAATAACACTGTTAACACAAGATGGAAAACAATCACACTCTAGTGCTTACTACACATCACACTGCTTACTTTAATATCTACACACATTCAACATTTAAATAAATTTGTATCTGTTCCGCAAAGGAATCTGTGTATATTGAACACACATTATCTCTCTCTCTCTCTCTCTCTCTCCCTCTGTGTGTGTGTGTGTGTGTGTGTGTGTGTGTGTGTGTGTGTGTGTGTGTGTGTATATATATATATACATACATACATACACACACACACACACACACACACACACACACACATTACATTATATTTCTACAATGGTATATAACACTTATAGCTCTCCTGTAAGGAAAATTGTGCTAAGATGAAATGCTTCCAACAAATAAAGCCATTTTTATATGTTAACTATTATATTAAATAAAGTAAAAAAAAAAAAAGCGAACTATAGCAATATGTCATATTTTGATTCCGTTAACATTCATAGCTGTGCAGATGTATTTTATAAAGATATTGACTGTTTAAAAAATAAAAATAATTTTCATTAAGAATTCCTTAAGATTTGTCCCAGTCCTTATACAACATTTTATTTTGATATTATGGGCATTTAAATTGTAAAGGTGTGCGTAATTATACTGTGTTCTTGATCAAGTCAGAACTTGGAAATTTCTGACCTCCCAGTAGGAAAGATCCGACTTTCAGACTTATAATTCCGACTCTGAAATTCAAAGTTTTTTTTAAGACCTCAGACTTCTCCTAACTGCCATGTTATTTCACTGCAACATGGTGGCACTCAAAGTGAGAATTAAGAACAAGAAATGACAGCATGATTTAATGTTAATAAGCAGTTGTTTTTTTTTCCATTTCTATTTACTTTTGAAATCAGAAAATTCTTTCACGCTATTTTCGGTTTTTATTAACAGTGAATAATCACATCTACTTAATAATAATAATAAAACAAGCACTAATCAAACAACTCTTTAATTATATTTTTGGGGATGGAAATTTAATCTGGTTTGGCCATATTGTGAGGTTGTGAGGAATTCTGGGAGTCTGGGAATTCTGAGTTTATGACAGCAACCAGTGCTAATGTGACATTAAGTAATGCTACCTTTATCTTTAGCTAGGATGAAGAACTTTCTACAGTATTGTAATTGTGGTGAACAATTTGGAGTGCTGTAACGATTCTAAACATGTGTATATATTGCTATGATGTAACTGTGAAGCTCTGTGTATGTGTCATACAGCTGAACATCATCAATGTGGTTCCAAACCCTGAGGGATGTGTTCCTGTGGCCAGTTCCTTCCCAGCTCATCACACACAACCGGTAAGAGAAACCTGCAGGATGTCGTTATGAAGCTACACATAACTGAATAGTTCATATTCATATTTACATGGAAACCAAGTTTGAGATTTTGGGGTTTTTGATTGAATAAAGTGTTAGCATTCATGTTCAACTGACCTCATTTGTAATCCTGGACATAACCTAACCAATTAATTAATAAATTGTTTGTAGGATAATTGAAAGGAAATTCTCTTTTATCATCTTATATTTTATATTATGTACCCTCTTATATTATGAACTGCTCAAATATATATGATGAATGTGTAATAATTTAGTTACCTCTTTGAATAAGCTGATCAACTGCTATACTTGATTATATTATGTACTTCTGTGTCAACGTGACATGGGACTTATCTTGTATCATAACTATGTGCTGTGTGTTTTGACTAAATCTGTCTGACATTTGGACCAGTAGAAACCGTCCATGCAGTGCTGTTATCAGTGTGTACAATGTGTATAAATACTTCTGCTTTGAATGAATAAACCAGAAGTTTTTTTTCGAAGACGCTCATATCTGTCAGTGTGTGTGTGTTCATTTCGGACTCTCCAGGCCTGAACTCTGCAGCAAACCACACTTTCTAGATCACAGCAAAACAGAACTAAAAGTAACTAAATGTTTCTAGATGTGAATGGCAAAACAGGCTGAAAGGCATGACAGAGATCTCAAATGTGTAAACGGTAGATTTCTGATAGGGTGAAATCTAACAATAATTTACATAAGAAATGAAATAATTCATAATTTATTCTAGTTGTGTAAATGTTTTTTTTTTAATCAAAATTGAACAAAACATTCTTTTTTTTCCAGATTTATTTTTATTGAAAATTTCTCCTGAACATTTCTGCTGATCAGTTCTACTGAACGTCTACATGTCCACTGAACATTGCCTTTTCTCTTCACTCCTCCCCTCCCTTTCCCAAATATTCCATTGAGAAGAAAAAAAAAACAAATTGAGCAACACAGCAGTAAACATTCACAGGTTTTTCTTTTCTTTTTATACTAAAAAAGGAAAACAAAATTAAAGATATCCAAAACACACAACCCGCACACCCGGCTCATCATGGCTACCCAATAACTGTCGCTGGTTATAAAGATATTGTAAAATCCAACAACAGGCACAAAAATTTAAGTGGGAAGTGTCTGTAACTTTCCAGAAATTTTAACGAACCACCAAGTTAAAAGTACAAATAAGGAAACGAATAAGAATAAGTCAAAATATATTATATGACCAAAAAAGTGCTAATTAATTACAATTTTAATCAAAATCAGCAGGAGACTCAAACTGAAAACCGGTGGTAGCAATCAGACAAAACTGAGGCCTAGAGAGCGTGCCTTCTTCTCCCCGTGAACCCGCAGACACATCCGCATCCCCGAGCGGTGACCCTGACTTCGCCGCACTCAAGCTTGAGCTGCTGGCTTTACTGAGGAAGGACATCGCCGATATTTTTTAAAAAGGAGAATCTTGGGGGTGCTCTGTCTACTATCCAGCTTGACCTGCAAGCCATGAAAACACAGCTGGCTAGTAATAAAGTCGATACCGATGCCACCATATCAACACTGAAAGGTACTGTTGGGGAAATGGGGCACGCGCTCTCCGGTTGCACAGATGATATAGTTCATATGAAGACTACTATCGAGTCTCTCACTGCGACCGTGACTCAAATAGAGAATAAATGTGAGGATTTGGAGATGAGGTCACGGAGTAATAACATTAGGATTGTCGGAGTTCCTGAGGGCACTGACACCTGTACAACCGCTGCAGTAGCGGCCTTGTTAAAGGAGGCGTTTGGTCTGGAGAAGGAGCCGGTCCTGGACCAGTCCCACCGGACCCTTCAACCGAAGCCCAAACCTGGTGAACTACAACGAGCTATTGTGTGCAGATTCCACTATCATACTGACTAAGTTGACATTTTACTCCGTGCGAGAGAGCTCCAGCAGATTAAAGTGAGGGATCTGACCATCTCAGTTTTTCCTGACTACACAGTCAAGATAGCCCGGCCCGAGCCGCATTTAACGAGGTTCGGCATCAACTTCGTGGTATTGAGGGCGCTCGCTATGGAATACTTCATCCAGCTCGACTTCGCATTACATACAACGGTGTTCAGAAGGACTTTAATTCAGCGGAGGAAGTTAAACTCTTAATACTGCATCACCTACATAGTGTAGTGTTTTTATTTATTTATTTTATTCTGTATTCTTTTGTTGCACTCAGCCTTCCAGCTCTACAGAATTCGAATACTTATTGAAGATAATGTCAGTGCACTACTTCGTCTAGAACTTGTGGACTCACTCCTTTTAAATTCACTTCTGTATTAATGTGCTCCTCTGTTTTGATGCTCTGACTGGGTTAGAGTTTATTTCATTTTATTAGCTATTTTCTTTCTTTCTTTCTTTCTTTCTTTATTTATTTATTTATTTATTATTTTAATGTGCTACACTGTGTAAGATTATCTGTTATAAGTCTTTAAAAGGTAAGGACATTATATTTGTTAAAGTGCACAGACTATTTATTAGATTTGAAGTCAGCAGGGGACTTTTCTTTTACTGGAATTTAATTTTTTTTATTTATTTTTTTTTAGCTAATTTTGTTTAGCTTACTCTTTGTCCACTTTGGGAAACACTGCTGTCTCCCTTGTTTTATGGAGACTTTGGGTGTGTGTCCTTCTTCGGCTCTAATTGGCTATTTATATTCCTATGGTTTACTTTATTTAAATGGTTAGTAATATGGATTACTAATAATATATTAATAATATATAATAATATTACTAATGATTGTAATATTAGTTGGAATGTCAGAGGTATGTGCAATCCTGTCAAGAGATATAAGGTTTTTACACATTTGAAACGTCTTCCACTTGAACTTTAATTCGAAAGCAAGAGGGGTCGCTATTTTAATTGACAAAAGGTTTTTGTTGACTAATGTTATTGCTGATGCGAACAGTAGATATATTATAGTTGCTGGTACTCTAATGCAAAGACAGGTTGTAAATGTATATGCTCCAAACTTTGATGATGTGGAACTTGCTAATAGACTGTTGAGCAATCTCTCTTTTTTAAATACTCACCTGTTGATTTTTGATGGAGATTTAAGTTGTGTAATTGATTTTTGTGCCTGTTCTTGGGTTTTATATTTTTTTTTGTTGTTTGTTTTTCTTCTCAATTAAATATTTATGAAAGGGAAGGGAGTAGAGAAAAGGTAAATGATTCAAATGTAAATGAATCACATGAAAATGAATCACATGAATATGAATCACATGAAAATGAATCACATAAATGAATCATATGAAAATTAATTTAAAAAAAAATTAAACGGGAAGTGTCTGTAACTCCATAAAGTATACAATAAAGGGATGCCATTAATAAAAAAAAATCGGTCCGTACAACCATTCATCATACATCTTATTTTCTCGCTGTCTCATAAAAAAAACAAAACATTCTTGAGAAACATAAAAAATATTTAGCTGATTTTCTAGCTGCTCATGTGCACATGTTGCTAAACGTCAATCATCTGTAAATTACCCAGTGTGTTCCTGGTATGTTTTCATTTAGCCACGCCCACAAAAATACAAAGCTCACAGAGAGCTGAAAGAGCGCTTCCGAAGCACACTGTAAAAAAAAAAGAAACCTTAACGTAAAATTCAAAGCATTTTGCGACACAGATTTTGGAGTTTACTCAACTTCACTTAGCTCAATTTTTAATTTTGAGTAGAGCAAACTTAAAAAAGCTTTGCAGCAAGTTGCCTTGAAAGTTAAGTCAATGTTTCTTCTTTACAGTGTATGCACTAAATCTTCCAGTAATTCAGCTCAGCCATTTTACTACCATAGACGCACACTTGACAGCATTGTCTGAATATATAATTGAACTAACTTTTCATAACTTTTATGATTTTTTATAAAACTAACTGACTTTTATAAAACTATATAATGGACAGGTATGGAACATGAATGATCAAAAATGTTTCTGAACACTATAAGTACTTTGAACAAGAGAACTAAGCTGTAGTAACGTGAACTATTTTACATGTAAAACATGTTTGTCACCAGGTTGGGAGAGGGCACAAGCGCGGGAGCGGATGACGAGAGAACAATAACAATCCGTGAATGTCTGGGTAGCTCGAGTCAAAGGAACAGGCAAAGGTCTGGTGATCGGGTTCGATGAATAAACAGGACAAAACGGAGACGTAGTCGAAAAACCGTGGCAGAGGTCGAGAAAAAAACGGGAAATAACAACAATGTAGAAGTGCTTGGTATTGCAGAGGAACTGAGGTTGCTAAGCGTATACTTCGCGATGTGTCCAAGGTGAGTGATTCCTTAAGTACTAGCGGGGATTGGGTGTGTGATTGGTTACAGGTGTCTCAGATCAGAACTCCGGGGACTTTGAGCGCATGCGTGTGTGCGAGGTGCGTGTTGTACTCTGGGATCTGGAGTCCTGATCTGATGGAGCTGTGACAATGTTGCATTACATTCGTCTTACATTACATCAGAATGATGTAAATTGGGATGAAGGGTGTATCTCGTTATCCATGACATTGTTAAATCTCTGGCTCTCAGCCTCTCACTGAACAGAGCAGAAGCAGAGAGAGGTGTGAGTGTAGCGGGAAAGCAAGACCTCATGCTTGTAGGACATTACTGGCCACATTTGGAAAGTTAATAAGGTTTGTCCAAAATGTCACTGGATTTGTCGCAAGGGGTCTGAAAAGTTGCTAAGTTGGCAACACTGGTCTGCACTAAAGAAAATACAGAAGGAGAGGGAATGCAGGGTTTTTCATTTATGCACTTTCTATTTGGAAAGAAATAAAATACACCAAGTACCCAAATGATGCCGTCTTTTTTTTTCTTTAAAAAAAGTTGCTCCCCGCTTCTGATCTCTCCACACCCCCGGGTTGAGAATCACTGATTTACATAAACTCAGGAGTGATATGTAGGAAATTAAGGTTTTGATATGCGTATGAACAATTTTCAAATGAATTCATTAGTTTGTGTCCCGGATGATAAATGAGGTGCACTCACTTGTGGAAACACTGTCCCATTTACAACTACTTCCCTGTGCCTCATCAACTGTCTTTCTTTGGGAAACCTTCTGTGTTAGAAAAGTTAACTAGCCAAATAACTACAGTAGCCTAAGATTCACAATACGTCAGTCGCTCAGCCAAAACGAAGAGCTTGTCATAAAAGTCGGCTTGGACAAAAATGGTAGTATAGATGAAATCTTGAATATGGACAATTTAGTTTCTAATATAAACTTTCACTTATTACTGTTACCCGGACCAATATGGTGGTGATGTTGACATATGATGCAGTGGCCAATGTGGCGTCTAGTTATGTGTCTATGATCACACAGGAATCATGTTGTATTATCGAAGCCCTGTATAAATATACGGTCAACCTAGATTTCAAACGCTTTTCTTTTTCCCTGAACATGGACCCTATTACGCATGTAAAATAATGGTGTTCTACAACCTATGTAGTGCTCGATATGACAAAGTTCAAAGCAGCCGTGACCGGAGTGACCTCGATAAACGCCAGTTTGGAAATCGGTAACAACCGAGATTTAAAAATCTAAGACAGAAATGTTTATCATTTTATCTATAATGAGATAAATGATACATAATTTTCAATTCTTTGAATATTACTGTTAGATTTCACGTATCTCAGGAATCTCAGATTATGCCTGTCAGATCGTCTGTCATGCCTTCCAGCCTGTTTAACCATTAACTTCTATTAACTTTTAGAAAGTGCGGTTTACCGTGGAGCATTCAGGCCTGGAGGGGGGCTAAAATGAACACACACTGACTTCTTTCATGCTCATAAAGACATCCTGCTTTATTCATGCAAACCAAGAGTATTTATAAACTGATAACAGCAGTCCATGGACCGTTTCTACTGGTCCAGGTGTCAGACAGATTGTAACAAAACACACAGCACATAGTCATAATACAGAACGAGTCGTGTGTCATGTTGACATTGAAATATATGTGCATGTCAAGTATATAGCTATAATCAAGTATAGCAGTTGATCAGCTTATTTAAAGAGGTAATAAAATGATTAAATTTGTCATAGGTATTTGATAGCAGTTCATAATATAAGAGAGTACATGATAAAAGAGAATTTAATTTCAATTACCATAAGCAAAGTATGTATTAAATGATAAGCATTTATTCAGGCACAATACAGAACCACTCGTTAAGGAGAATCCTTGCTCCCTCACTGTGTGGCTAACATATAGGCTCGGCTCGGCTCGCTTGGAACCTGGACCGAAGTGGCACTACAAAAAATATACTAGGTACCAGGTACTATCCACAGTGGAAAGTGCCCAAAAGCGAGCAGAGTCGAGCCTAACTAACTGTGTGGTGGACTAAAAGTGCCATGACTGAACTCGTGCAATTTCTTCAGGGTGGTGGTGACCAGTTGATGTGAGATTGAGCCATCGTGAATTGAACAGATCCACTAAGGACTGTCAGGTCCCTCTTTTATCTTTTGCTTTCTGGATGATCTGTGTGAGGTTGTTGGTACGCTCCACAAACTCTGACATTACTGGTATTCCACATTTTTGTACCACTGTACCAATGTATTCATTCTTCAGAATACTGTAGGGGTTCACGATTATGTCCAAAATGATAATCACGATTATTTTGATCAAGAGACGCAGGGATTTCATAAGAACACTTTTGTTTATTAGAATTCATTAAAATTTTTATTTAGTGTTTAGAATATTTGTATATATTTTCTTATTCAGATTTAAAGCAGGTGTGGGTGTGGTCTGTACCAGATGGTGTTGTTGTTAGCCCTATCATTATGCCCTAGAAAGACTGCAAAAATCCCAACCCAGAAATAGGGCTGCTATAAAATGGTCGTTTTCATTCCAAAAAAAACCCCACATTATTTTATTTAACTCCTGAACCAGACACCTTGTGGAACTTCATTTCTAATGTGACTGCATACAATTTCAAGAGAAACAGGATGCTTTAGTCAAAAATTCTTCATCAGCTGTGCAAGCAAATATAATATATAAACACCTTTTCTCTTTATCCATGAAATGCATTTCAAAAATCACTTTTTTATTTTAAGACAATGATATAAATTGTGTTAAATATGCACTCTTACTGCTTCTTCACTGAAATATTAATCAAGTTGTGCAAGCCAACTAGTGAGTAATATTATGAACATTCTTGTTTAAGGTAAAGGTCAGAGTTCACTCTCAGAGCTTCAGTGTTATGTATAGAATGGATTCTGAAGTCAAGATTTCGACTTTATTTGCTCTTTTTTCTCGCAGGTGAAGGGCGCAAGCAGCAGCATCATATTTATCCTGGATTTTATAAGTTTATGAGGAAGAACTGCTATGGTTATAGATGCTGTTACATAATTTTGGTATAGTTTATTTATGTATTTATTTTCAGCATGGGAAAATGAACATCACTAAACAATCAAAAAAATCACCTTTTTAACTAATATACATTTTATATTAATTTTTCAGCAGATAGTTTATCATGTTTATAATAATAATAATGATCCTCATCATCATGATAATATATATTAAATAAAAATTAAATAGATATGTGTTACGTTATCCATTGTATTTCTGTTTGCTCTATGTGCCATTTGTGTGTCTATGTGGGTGGTGGGATCGGTTTCTTTTGTCCCCTCCCCCTTATCTAGGCCCCGTGTACTGCTTGCTAGTGGATGATCACGTCTTGTCCACGCCTGCTCCGGCCTTGTGTGACAGGATTGGTTGTCTGCACGTTCCAGAAGTGTACTTAAGCCTCGTCAGTCTCCATCATTGGGCAGATCATTGCCATTACATTGTGTATAGAGAGAGAAGTGCTTTCTGCCTGTGTCTGACCCTATGCCTGTTCTGACTTTGTTTATGCACTGCCCCGTTATGATTCATGTGATGCACTTGTGTATATATGTATATATTATTTTGTTAATTAACACACTAATAGTTACCTCTGTGTCACGTATCATGAAACTCTGGACTCGAGTTCCCATCAGCCACTGCACTGCACTACCGGTCACATGACCACCTGCACCTGATTCATGTTTTTGTTAATGAGCACTCGTGTGTATATATAGTCATTGTCTGCACTGTTTCATTGTCTTTCGTTGTCTTAGACTTCCGTGTTCTATATTCCCGTGTTTTGTTTCATGCCACAGTATTTTGTCTAGTTATCTTAGTGTCTTTGTTTTCTTGTTTGATTGTTTAAATAAACGTTATTGTGGTAACTTGTATAATAACCAGGACCACAAAGGATGTTGTACCGAGTGGTAGCTTTTATATGAAATATAATAACATGAATGCTGTAGTATAAGAACACTAGTAGAACAGCACGTGCTTCTGGTAGGCGACTTCCCTAGAACACCTTTTCTCTAAGAAGGTAGTGCAAAACTAACTATCTAAAAGCATAGACTCCACCTAGTGGTAAGAAATGTAATTACTATTCGTAAGTATACAACAGTTATAATCTGCACTTGCTTCTGCCTCAACCTCAATACGTGACAGAATGAAAGACCTATCCTCAGAAGCAGCAGATTGCCAAGATGGATGCCTGGTTTGCAGCATATGCGAAGTTGTATAGGGTACTAGTGGAGCAGGGAAAAAAGAGAGATGAGTTGCTCGCTCAGAATGACCGGATGCTCAGGATACTGTGGCATTCAAACCATGCACCAAACCACACCTGGCGTTCATAATGGACTCCGCCGGGGGGGGAGTCTGTGGTCAGGGCTGAGACCAACTCCCACCATCCCTTTCCAATTATGACAGCTCTGGCTCAGCCGTCATGTTCAGTGGAGGACGTCGCTCTGCGTCCATGTTAAGTGAGAGACGTCGCTCCATATTCTCAAAGATTCTCCACTGTTCAGCTACCTCAAAGTCGCTCAGCCTTCCTGCTCAGCTGAGGTCATTGCTCAGCAATCCTGCTCAGCTAAGGTTATTGCTCAGCCTTCCTGTTCAGCTGTGGACATCGCTCAGCCTTCCTGTTCAACTGTGGATTTCGCTCAGCCTTCCGGCTTGGCTGTGGACGTCGCTCTGCCTTCCTGCTTGGCTGTGGACGTTGCTCAGCCTTCCTGCTTGGCTGTGGACGTCGTTCTGCCTTCATACTCGGCTGTGGACATTGCTCTGCCTTCCTGCTCGGCTGAGGTCGTCTCTCTGCCATCCTGCTTTACTGAGGACGTCACTCTGCCTCCATTTTCTGCTAAAGACGTCGCTCCTTTTCTTTGCTGCGCTCAGTATATCGCTCCCCTTTCCTGCTCCACGGAGGACATCGTTCCCCCTCTCATGTTCCGCGGAGAGCATCGTTCCTCTTTCATGCTCTGTCAAGGATGTCGCCCCGCTTTCATGCTCTGGTTTTGCTGAGGACTTTTTGCCCAGGGGGCCAGGACCACCAGATGGAGGACGTATAATTTTGGGCGCTCGGGGTGTAGTGCCCTTGGGGGAGGGTTCTGTCACGTATCATGAAACTCTGGACTCCAGTTCCCATCAGCCACTGCACTGCACTACGTGTCAGATGACCACCTGCACCTTTTTGTTATTTTTGTTAATGAGCACTCATGTGTGTGTGTATATATAGTCATTGTTTGCACTATTTCCTTGTCTTTCGTTATCTTAGACTTCCGTGTTCTATGTTCCCATGTTTTGTTTCATACCGCAGTATTTTGTCTAGTTATCTTGGTGTCTTTGTTCTCTTGTTTGATTGTTTAAATAAATGTTATAATCTGCACTTGTTTCTGCCTCAACCTCGATACGTGACACTCTGTAAATAGTGCACAGTTAAGAGTGGTTTGTAGGAAGTCGGCGCCATTTGTGTTGATTCTCCTTTTCTCCTGCACCTGTACTTTCTGTACCTGTTCATCAGTCATCGCTTATGCTAGAGCTTGCGCATCATGGCGGCTCGTCTATAAGTCCTGCTGGTTTTGATGTTAGTAAACACATTACGTTAGTTCCTATGTTTAGGGAAAGTGAGGTTGACACCTATTTTCGTGTGTTTGAGCACATTTCTGCCACTCTGCAGTGGCCTAGAAATATTTGGTCTTTATTGCTACAGTGCAAGTTTGTGGAAAAAGCTCAAGAAGTATGTTCTGCTCTAATGTTGGAACAAAGCTTAGAGTATTAAACAGTTAAATTGACTTTCTTACGGGCATCTGAACTTGTCCCTGAATCTTATTGGCTGAAATTTCGAAAGCATGCCAAAAGCGCCAGCCAAACATATGTTGAGTTCGCGTGTGAAAAGTCTTATTTGATAAGTGGTGCACCGCAAGTAAGGTCATTACTTTTGATCAGTTAAAAGAATTGACACCAGTGTGTATAAAAAAGGTGGTCCATCTGGAGAATAAACAAAGCAAACACAATCTTGGTCTTGCCAACCTTTTTCTTTTTTTTATTTTATTGTATGTTGTGGCCTGACCTAGACCGGGTCGTAATACTCTGTTATAATAACATTGTGCTACTGTGTATATCTCGTACTAAAGAATTTTAGATCTTCAAACAAAACACAATATAAAACAAAGGCAACCTGAGAAAACACAATACATTGGGGTTTTTTTGAGTTTACAGATGTGACTCCAGATTCTTATGGTCAGTGACTATGCTTATATCCACATCAATATTCTAATATGAATCGGAATTTGGCAATTTTCTAATTAGTATTCAGCCATGTAAATGCTGCAATCTGATTGCCCAATTCAGATTAAGATATATTCTTATTCCCCAGCGTTTGACTCCTACCCCTGCAATATGCATGCTATAATTGGACGTTTGTTGCATGTGAATCCAATGAAAGGAGATATATGTGCATGCTCAGTCCGCTAGTGGTGCTAACAGAGTCTTACATAGGCTAGGTTGTAGGCTAAGTATTTAGGAATGGCAACTAGGTGTAAATGGACACATTCATGCATTCATGAATATTCTGATGCCTGTACACATACAGTATAAAAATGGTATACAGAACATAGTTGCAAACTCGAATATAGACCTTAAATGGAATTTTATGTGCATGTAAACGTAGTCCGGACTTGATGACTAGTAGTTCCCATTTTCTTTCAGGAAATTCAGAATTTCTTTCTGTAGGGACCAGTTTCCTGGAGAAAAAAAGCACTTAGGCTAAGTTCCCTAATACAGAGGCATCCATCTCCACAATTAATTGGAGTTGTCATGGATTGCTGTTTCAGGGCTTTGAAGGCTTCCTGATTCCACTGGACAATTTTGGGTTTACCCTTGAGGAGAGAAGCTTCCCATTTTAGCATACAAACTGTTCTCAAGGAGTTTTCAAATTATTACTTTGTGACATAATACAGTATGAAAGCAGAACAAATTAAATGAATAATCAAAACCATAAGCATGTTTAACCCTTTCATGTAACATGCAAATGTCTTCCAATGTCTTCCTTGAGAGTATGCCTGTCCCTGGCACTATTACTCTTGATAAAAATGTCCAAAACACATCTTTTGTAGACGGCAATAATTCATGCACCTTATAAGGACCAGTGGTGTATTCAGAGCCATATGCGCATATACGCCATATACTTACTTTTTCCCAATGGCTGTTTGTGTATATCGACTTCTGAGGTTCAATACTAGCATATACCCTTGGTATACTCACATGTTTTGATGCCTCAGAAGTCCCCAATCAACACTTTTGTTAGCTTCTACTTTAACTCTATCAGTTGTTTTTTTTGTTTGTTTGTTTTTTTGTGAACCTTGTGATTCTTTGTTGTAAGTGACACATTTTTATTTGAGCTGCACCTTTCCCTGCCCCTGACAAGTGCATTCAACCGCCATCACTGCCGTATTTGGCTGAAGACATTGTCCTGCTGAAGCAGTCACGTAAAATTAATAACACTGCTTGAATAGTGCTTGAAACAGAGATGTAAACTCGAGTCTGCAACTTGGACTTAAGTCACACTTAAGTTGCAAACACAATTAATTGCGACTTGACTCGTGAACAACTGACTTGAGACTTGAGACTCAAATCATTTTAGTTTGTCATTCCCTATTACGTTCACTCTTTACTACCCCACATGACAGCATCAAACACCACATGTTTATATTCATTCCTCATTCATTCATTCCTATCAGCATGTGCTGCAGCAACAAATATCACAACAATCATCTCTAAACACACCAATCCAGCATTATTATTTACACACGTGACACATCTGAAGTCACATGTTCATCACCCATTGGAAAAGCGCTGTTATATAAATGAACAACAAACAATAACAACAGTGTTACACAGCTCTTATGGGCATGCCTGCTGTACATTTTCAAGAAGTACAAATGTTTCCATGTCCTTTTTATTTATTTAATAAAAAATACACAAATTATTTAAGTAAAACCATGTGTGCTTTATTACACAATTTTAAATAAATGAACAAGACATTTTGTAGAAATAATCAATTTTAATATTTCAAAATTGATTTAGTCTAATACACTGTTAACTACAATAACTAGCTGAAAGAACTATTGCTAAAAATAGAAGAAAGACTTGAGACTTGACATGGACTACACCTCTAAGACTTGAGACTTGACTTGGACCTCAGGGACTTGGGAACATGTGTAATCACTGGTTCATAATGAGATTCTACTTTCTTCTGTCCCTGCTTGAGAGAGATTGACTCTGAACTCACAGATTCACTCTTTTGCTTGTGTTGATTTAATCATGAACCATATATGATATTGCGGTGCAACACGATTAATTTATATATCTATAGCAATATTTATTACTGGCTTTATGAAATCATTACATTACATTTACATTTATTCACTTAGCAGATGCTTTTATCCAAAGCGACTTACAAATGAGGAAAATACAAGCGAAGCGATATATCAAGCAGAGAACAATACAAGTAGTGCTACCATACAAGATCCATTGAGTTACAGAGGCAGCAAAGTGCACAGAATAGAGGTGTAAGTAAAAAAATATATATTTTAATTTTTTAATTATTATTATTATTATTATTATTATTATTATTATTATTATTATGAGTTGGTTAGGTGTTCACAGAAGAGGTGGGTCTTTAGCTGTTTTTTGAAGATGGTGAGAGATTCTGCGGTCCGGATTGAGATTGGAAGTGCATTCCACCACTGAGGAACAGTTAGCATGAAGGTTCTGGAAAGGGACCTTGCGCCACGCTGAGCGGGAACCACTAAACGTCGGTCACTAATCGATCGCAGATTGCGAGAGGGATCGTAGGCCTTCAGGAGAGAGTTGAGGTAGGAGGGTGCTGTTCCTGACAAGATCTTGTAGGTAAGCATCAAGGCCTTGAACTTGATGTGGGTAGCTACAGGTAGCCAGTGGAGGGAGATAAAGAAAAGTTTGACATGGGTTCTCTTGGGCTGGTTGAATACGAGGCGCACTGCAGCATTCTGAATCATCTAAAGGTGTTTTATGGAGCTGGCTGGGAGGCTGGAAAGTAGTGAGTTGCAGTAATCCAGTTTGGAGATAACAAGAGCCTGGACTAGTTACTTGACAGGCAATGAAATGAAACACTTCAAAAAAGCAGTTCCATTTTATAGCCCTTCTCTTGGAATGCTCATGAGTTGGAATCCTCTTATGGCCAATTTATCAAAGTTTTCTCTGTATCCTACTTACAGCTGTTTTGTAATGCCCTTAAGTTGTTTTATTCTATATTTAAATTAAAGTATCTTTCACAACATTTTCTTTATGGGCTTATCTTTTCTTCCAACTGATTAACAAGTAATCAGTAGTTAAGTATTCACACTGAGATATTGTGCTGGCAAAGATACAAATAATTAAAAAAAAATCTGTATTGAAATTTCTGACTTATGAGTGACTACTGACTTACAACTTTATTTATTTCAAACCACACATTTAAAAGGGAAAACTATTTTAGAATTTGTATTGAGCAGTAACAATACACTAAAAATAGTAAATCACTTTTCATTAGGACTACACCACTGACCAAGACATGCTTTATGTCTGAAGTTTGCATATTTCATTTTGTGCTTCAGCTTCAAGACCAATCTGGCTAACAAGCTATGGAAACTCATGGCATCCAGTTTACAAAAAAATATTAAAAAACTAACCACCAGTTGGACTATGATAGCAACCAAATAACACATTAGCAATCACCTTTGATCATACAGAAACCTAATATAAATACCATAGCTACCACTTGGAATACCACAACAACCCAGCCAGCAATATCCTATCATCACCATGGAATAACACAGTAACCACCTAGCAACAACATAGCAAACATCTGTTCCAGCATAGCAACCACCTACCAACCCCCTAGCAACCATCTAACAACACCATAGCAACCACCTGGCATAGCATAGTAATCATTTAGCAACACCCTTTAATACCATAGTGACCCACTAGCAACATTCTAGGAACTACAAAGCAATACCCTAGCAACCACCTGAAAACACTCTAGCAACCAACTTGCTAGAATACTAATAGAAATATGTAAGAAAGCCATGTAACTATAGAAATGAGTTCTGGTGATCCATGAACACGAATATGACTGTTAATTAGAAAAGATATAGAAAACAAATGTTGGCTTTGGGACAGTTTGCACTGCAATATTTTCACACTTGAATGTTCATTCTTATTATGTCAACATAATCATGGTAATGGTAATAAGAATATTGGGATTGTTGAAATTTATGCTGTATAGTAAATATTTGTATTAAGAAATATATATACAGTATATGATGTATCATGTAATTCATTCTTTCTCTCTGGGTCTGTTTTTGACAGGAACGTATCTGGAGTATATGGTGCTGTACATGACTTTGTTCTCGACCCGAATTGCATTTCTCAGACATTGCCAGAACCACGGCTCTGCGGCAGGCATCCGGGGCCACTCGAGCACACTGTGGCTGCAGAGGCGCCTTCGCAGGCGCAGGAAATGCGAATTCTGCAGTACAGGCTCAAGTAGCAGCAGCACAATCACATCCTCACTTTCATCCAGCAGACGCTGGTGTGCCAGGTACATAGCCATCTTGAATGAGCCGCTCTTAACATAGGCATGAGTGAGGACAAAGACAGTCTTGCGACTCTGGCGAATGCTCTGGGTCAGGCTGTCCAGGGTAGGGCAGCCAGGCAGCCAGTCACGTTCTTCCAAACAGACTGGAAGGAAGTGATCACCTTGTTCCTCCAGCTGAACCCGGAGATGGTTCAGGACCCACTCAGAAACCTGTGAGTCTTTGGTGTCGTATGTAACAAAGGCACCGTAGACATTATCTCCAGAGCTCAAGTTCTGGTACCCTTTGAATTTGGCCTTCACATAGTAGAACACATATGAAAGGTCCCAGTAGAACACATGCATCAAGGTTGCCACGAAGGTGACACCCACAATAAGCAAAGTGGAGAATAAGTAAGCCAGGAAGGCAACTTGGCCATCAATGCATTCCCTGATGTCAAAGAATATCACCCCTTTGCCCTTGGTTGCTTCAGGGACATTGCATTTCACCATAGTGACCAGATGAGGGATTTTCACATCGCTTTCAAAAATCCAAAGGATAAAGTCCATTATGTCGCATGTGCAACGATAGGGGTTCTTATGGAGCCACAAAGTCTTCAAATGATTTGCATCCTTGGATGGGAAGGTGGATTGATTAATGGTGCTTAATTTATTATTACTCAGATCCAGCATTTTAAGATTGACAGCACCTTGGATAAATGCAGTGTCCAGCTGAGAGATTCTGTTACAGCTCAGGTCGAGGTAACGCAAGGACGGGATATTCCGGGTTATGTTTCTAGAGGCAAACGTCAGGCTGTTGTACCCAAGAATAAGCTCTTCAAGCTGTGTAAAGTTCCTCATCAAAGTCCAATTAAAACTTGTCAGGGCGTTGCCATTCAGTCTGAATCTTTTTATTGTGATAGGCAAGTATTTGTACACTTCTGTAGGGATATTCTTGATATTGTTGTATGATATATCAAGATGTGTCAGATTTGTTAAGTTCCAGAAAAGTTTAAAATACGTTTCGTCTTTCTCTTTCCAAAGCCTCCCCAGTTGATTATGCTGGAACTGGAGCTCAGCAAGTGAGTCGCTGCACATGTGCTTAGTTGTTAAGGTAAAAATGCTGTTGGAACTCATATTTAATACTCTCAGCTTAGGCAAATTTTTTAGGAACTTCAAATTATGAGTTATCCCAGGAACACGGAAATAGTGTTCATTAAAGCTGAGGTCAAGCACCTCCAACTCTATTAATTCGTTAAAAGCATAATCGTAGGCCAAATCAATCTTGTTAAAAGATAAGTCTAAATATTTTAGGTCGGGCAGTGATGTGAATTCTGTTCCATTTAATGCTGATGCGAAGGCATTTCTGGACAGGTTGAGACAGGAAATGTTTTTATATCCCTCAAATTGCTTTGGGGAAATGAAAAACAGATTATTTCTGCTCAGATCCAACACATGGCCAACAGCGAAACATTCTGGTTTGATAAGCCCTTTGTTAAGCTGATAAGGGTCTAGTTTCCTTTTAGAACTAGAATATGTCAGCCGAGGTAGGTTGAAGCGTGGAGGCTTAATGTTATCATCTGGCTTACTAACATCAGAGTTAGTGATAGGATAGAGACGGTTTTCTGACAGATACAGCAGTTTTAAATTATGAAATTTGTTAAATATACCGGAATCCACACTGACAATAAAATTTACTCCTAAATCTAATGTGGACAGATTTTGCAAATCATAAAGAGAAGCCAATGAGTTGTTTTGGATCTTTTTGAAAACCAAGCCTTGCATATGCAGTGTGCGAAGACTGAACAAGTTGGCAAAGGTTGGTGCTAGGTGCACAGTTTCTGGATAAGCTTGTAATCCATAATTAAATGAGAGATCGAGTTTTTCCAGAAGCCTTAAGTTACTCAAAAATGCTCCATCCTTGATCTGTCCTGTAAGAAAATTGAAGGAAAGGTAAAGTTCCCGCAGCTGCAGAGTCTTCTCAAACCAAACTTTCTTGATGATAGAAATAGAATTCCCAGCAAGATGCAATAATTCAAGGTTTTGAAGGTGGTTGAAAGCTCGTTCATGGATATCGATAGAACCATTGGCACATGGAATGCAGGGATATGGAGCATTGTGACAGCGTGGACAATTTCCCTGAATTTTAAGGGTTTTTAGATTTGGGAGCTCTTTAAAATCATCTTCTCCAATGAACGATATATTGTTGGAAGCAAGTTCAAGTGTTACTAAGGAGACAGGCAAATCTCTGGGAACATGGGAAAGGTTATTATATGACAAACTCAGATGTCGTAATTTGTCCAAGCTTGAAAAAGTTCCAATTTCAATCTCAAAATTAATCAAACAGGGATTCCAATAATAACAATTTTTGGATAGATAAATATGGGTCAGGTTTTTTAATTGTGAAAAGTTTCTGGGACTTAGTGAGAAAATTTTGTTCTCATCCAATTTCAGTTCTTTCAGGGACTTCGGAAGCAGTGCAGGTACCTCTGGCAGACCCAATCCATTAAGCCCCAAGTGTTCCAGGTTTGTCAAATTTGCAAAAACCCCCTCAGTGATGTTCATGTTTTGATAATGGTTCATCCAGTTTAGATTTAGATTGATCAATTTTTGCAAGCCTTTCAATGAGTCCA
Organism: Ameiurus melas; assembly: GCA_012411365.1. Classification (NCBI taxonomy): domain Eukaryota; kingdom Metazoa; phylum Chordata; class Actinopteri; order Siluriformes; family Ictaluridae; genus Ameiurus; species Ameiurus melas. Next base: position 9,363,200 of record CM022765.1, on the reverse strand, counting down.
TTGTTAGATTCTTGATTTTATTCTCAGATAAATCAAGGCTGGTGGTGTTCTCAAAAACCAAGGGCATGACTTGTAATTGTCGCCCACGGCAGTCAAATTCAACAGTCCCGGTAGTGGTATTCTGGTGGATGTCACATGGCTGTGTCCTCAAGAACTTTATATCCAGTGAGCACACTGCCAAACCAAATATAATTGTGATTATCAACCAGCATACTAGCATTAACCTGTGTTTGGCATCCTCCTGTAAAATAAAAATGAGCAGTTCTAAGTATTTCAGCCAAATATATTTATAAAATATATATATACAAAATTCGCATTTAAGTGTTTAAAATCTAATTGATTAATTTTTTTTAGAAAAAGAAAAACAGCATAAAATTACCCTTGACATAACACAAGCATCACAAATGAACATTTATAAATTGCAAATTTGTAAACTCAACTCAATTTTATTTATATAGCACATTTAAAAACAACAAAACAGTAATATTTCAAACACCAACACGCGGACACACACACACACACACACACACACACACACACACACACACACACACACCACACTACAAACTCCAACAAGAACTTCATACACAAAGTGTGATGAATATAAGAACAAATATCTTACGTACTCAGGGTTCCCCCAGGTAAAATGCCAAAGTATAAAGATGTGTTTTCACAATACAAAACAAGTGTGCATGTCATTCTGTTTAAAAATAACAGTCATTAAAAAGGCAAAGAGCAATTCTCTTATGTATAATTTTTTTCTCTCACCATGGTAGCAATATTCCATAAATGGTTCTTTTAAGAGCTGTCAGCCAAAGAAGTGTTGTTGAGTGAGTCATACAAAGTTGCCACTGTGGGAAAAAAGGAAGTTTTGCTCTAACTGCTAACCAGCACTGTTTCTCCTGTGGCGTGTTATAATAGGTACTGAGGTTTTTTCCACCTGCCAAACTTATATTAGATCTTCATCTTCCCTCACAACCCTACACTATATGGCAAATGTTCTGTTCAGATCTGTCTGGTCAAATCAATACATGAATTTTACCAGTTGCCGAGCTATACCTCAGAGGCGACTGTTTTATTTGAACAACCCTGGGTCCAGGGAGAAAATGCTGAAGATTCAGTTCCTGTTATTATGTTAGTCAGCTATTAGCTGGTGTACATATAAAAGAACAAACAAAAACACCCGTTATAATAGGGGTTGGGGTTTCCAGTGTTTGCCAGGCTGTAGTGGTATATTTTATATACAGCGACCTCCACTAATATTGGCACCCTTGGTAAATATGACCAAAGAAGGCTGTGAAAAAATGTCTTTAATGCTAAACAGTTTAATCTTTTGTGAAAAACAATTCACAAAAATGCTCTGCGATCATGGATGTGAAACAATTGAAAACACAACAGAGGATTATAAAAAACAAAAACATTTGTTAAATATAGGTGTGCAACAATTATTGGCGCCCCTATGAATTCATATGATAAAAATATATCTGAAGTATATTCCCATTGTCCGGGGTTCGACACCCACTGGAGCCCTGTGTGTGCGGAGTTTGCATGTTCTCCCCGTGCTGCGGGGGTTTCCTCCAGGTTGTCCAGTTTCCTCACCCAGTCCAAAGACATGCATGGTAGTCTGAATGGGTGTGTGAGTGTATGTGTTTGCCCTGCGATGGACTGGCACCCTGTCCAGGGTGTACCCTGCCTTGTGCCCGATGCTCACTGGAATACGCTCCAGGTTCCCCGCAACACTGAAAAGCTGTAGGCAGTTGAAAATGGATGGATGGATGGTACAGTGGGGGAAAAAAGTATTTGATCCCCTGCTGATTTGGTATGTTTGCCCACTAACAAAGAAATGATCAGTCTATAATTTTAATGGTAGGCTTATTTGAACAGTTAGAGACAGAATAACAACAAAAAAAATCTGAAAAACGCATGTCAAAAATGTTATAAATTGATTTGAATTTTAATGAGGGACTTGGTAATGACTTAGTAATTACTTTTAATTTTCAATGCCCTGGCTGAGGGAAGGAGGTTCTCACCCAAGATTTGACGGTACATGGCCCCGTCCATCATCCCTTTGATGCGGTGAAGTTGTCCTGTCCCCTTAGCAGAAAAACACCCCCAAAGCATAACGTTTCCACCTCCATGTTTGACAGGGGGGATGGTGTTCTTGGGGTCATAGGCAGCATTCCTCCTCCTTCAAACAAGGCAAGTTGAGTTGATGCCAAAGGTCTCATCTGACCACCAGAGGACAACTGGGTGAAACTGCCATCCTTTATTATAGCGGACACATGTATTTTCTATACCTTGAAAAGACTTATTTATTGTAGTATGAATGTGTGTGCTGTGTCTGAACCTGTCTAGTACCTGCACACGTAGAAACCCACCCACACACTTGCTTACCTATGTGTATAAATGCTCCTGTTCTACATGAATAAACTGGACGTCTCTGTGAACAACATGTGTCAGTGTCTGTGTGTTCATTTAGACTCTCCAGGTCTGAACGCTCTGTGGTCAACCATACATAGCACAGAACTAAGAGTTAAAAGAAATAAAAAAAAGCTGTAAGGCTGACGGAGGACTGAGGGACTTAATCTGAGATTCCTTATCTCTAACAATCTGAGTCAGAAGTGAATTACTCCAGACTTCTCGTGCTCTACCACATAGAACTAAAGTTCCGCCTCCGTATGATTCCAGTGCCGCTGCCCCGACACCAAAGCAAAAACCCAAACTTTTATCCGCTCCGGAAGCACCTCGTAAATCTCATGCTAAACTGCTCCCACCCCCAGTGCTACCGCTAGCCACTGCTACTCCTGAAGGAGATACAGATACCGATGACGGAGGAATTCTGGGAATTTGAGGAATTCGGCCAGACCCCGCCGCCTGTTAGTGGAGTAGAATTACCTCCTCCTCTGCCCAAGCTATTACAACCAACTAATTTTGCCTTGGTATGGAAAGTGAAAGGGAAAGGATGCTTCAGCTTCCTTAGCTGATTTGACCTCCTGTGCTCAGGCTATTAACGTGCACAACCCTGAAAAGGAACCTGTTAAATGGATAAACACTCTCATGTCCTGTAGTGCTCATCAACAATTGACTGGTCCTAAAAGCCGAACATGATGAGGAAGGATTAGTAGAGGAATTACCTGCCCTTGATTTCAAAAACGATAACGTTGAAATCAATCTCACAGGAGGGGATAGCGACATTGAAGCTCAGACAACCACACAGGCACAGGTGAGAATAAAATGACTAGCACCACTAAAATAAAAAAGACAAAACCTAGGCAAACCTTATATTGGACTGATAGAGACAATGTCATACAGTTTAAGAATGACCTGTAATATCTCACTAAATTAAGCTCTACTGCGTAAGATCTGAAACAAGTCATCGCTCTCATAATGGGAAAAGGTGAGACCAAAATTCTTAGAACACTTCACAACCCAGTGGCGACATGTAGCGTCATGACTTACAGCTCAGGTGCCCCTAATGTGCCATTTCTTAATACTTTCCTGTCCTGCTGTCCACCACATGTTCAGCAGGCTCTTAAAATGCATTGTACAGACCGTACTACAATATCTGTTGCAGAATTCGCTGCCATGGTGAGAGAACCCACTGATGACACTGAGGTTAATGTGTCCGCTGTCTCTGACACCTTAGGGAAACCTGAGGGAGGTTTCTGTCAACAGACTTTTTTTGTGGATGTTGTGATTCTTTGTTGTAATTGGTGTATTTTTATTTCAATTCCACCCTTCCTGCAACAGCTGCAACCTAGCTCATAATCAGGTGATCTCCTCAATCATCAGCTGTTTTAGCACCATGATGACATCTTGTAGAAGGTGTGGTCAAACCATTTCACAAGACTCGTGACTTATCACCAGTCTTGAACCTGGTGTCATTGTCCACGCTGACCATTCTACAGGACAAAGCTTCTTGACTTACTGCATTTAAATGTTTGCCCTGGATCAGCATCCATATGCCTTCTACAACCATGTTACAAGGTCATTTATTACAGTTCATGCTAGTGGTTGGTACACATTTGACTTCAACACTGGCCCATAGCATGGTTTCTCTGCAGATTCCACATGTAGATAGACTGCAGCAGTAAACAATATGCCTGAACTCATGTAGCCAGTCACAATCCCTACTTCCAACTGCTGCCATTGTGTGGTGTAGCTGCCTACTGTGAATCTAATCTTGGATCTCTCAAAGTAGTCACTCAAGTGTTCTTGTACCTTCCTGGGAAGGTGACATTTCTTCATGGTGGTGGTGACCAGTTGATGTGGGATTGAGCTTTATAGAATTGGACATATCCAAAAAGAACTGTCAGGTCCCTCTTTTATTTTTTGCTTTCTGGATGATCTGTGTGAGGGTAGCTTTTTTACTGAAATATGAATCAAGTTGTGCTGGCCAACTGGTGAGGAAAATTGTGAACATTCATGTTTAAGGTAAAGGTCAGAGTTCAATCTCAGAGTTTCAGTGTAATGCATAGAATAGATTCCGATGTTTGGAAGTCGTGATTTTGGCTTTATTTGCTGTTTTTCTCCCAGATGAAGAGAGCTGTGGCAATGGATATTCTAAGTGCGATAACTGCAGCAAGCAGCTGCATCATATTTATCCTGGTTTTGATGTATGAGCTCTTTAGGGTATTATTTATTTATGTATTTATTTTCAGCATGAGAAAATGAACATCACTACACAAGCAAGGGTAAAAATATCATCTTTTTAATTTACAAACTTCTACAATCTATAAGTATTATTTTTAAGTGTTATTATAAGTGTTATTATAAGTGATTTTTCTGTTTGTTTGTTTGTTTGTTTGTTTTAGAGAGCAGAATTTCCTTATTTATTAAGAAACAACATGAGAAAAACAGGAGGAATGAGACAATACAATTACAATCAAAAAGCAAAACATTCTACAAACATAAAAATATTATTTAAAAAAAAGTGGAGAAGCTTTTTCTTGCTCACCATTTTTCTCATAAATAAAAAACTAACAGCTAGCTGGCCAAGGCTGGCTGATCCTAATGGAAACATGTTAGACCAGAAGCACATTGTCACAAATCAGCTTAAAAAGAAAAAAAAAGTTGGATGCAGATTTAAATCCCAGACGTTACAGAATGTTCTCATCATGTTACCTTGTAAGAACTCCATACTCTTCTAAGGACTTCAGGTAATATAAAGTAATGTTACATTTCCTGGTGATACTTAGCTAGCAAGCTAGCAAAACTACAGTTATTATCTTAGCTTGCTCCTGCAGCCATTGGCCAAAAATAAGAATAACTTAAACAGTAAGTAATTGTACTGAAGTTATTAAACAACTTTATTTAACTTTTTTCTGTGAAAAAAAAGATGTTAAAGGGTAGTTTAGTTTTTAAAAAAATCTTAAAATGGAATGTCATTTCCAGAATTATGGCTTATTAAAAATTAATTTATTCATTTTAACTCAAGTGCTCACATTAGAATTAATGGTACCATCTCAATATTCAATATACCATCTCGCCTGAAGGAAGTCCTCCAGCATACAAGCAGATAAAAAGCGAATCAGCCAACTAAAGAGAATTTAAAACTTACAGTTATTACAATAAATAACTGTAAAATAGGAAACAGTAAAATAATATTTTAAATTTTCTCACGTGAAAAGATAAACATCAAAAGCTGAAAGATAGGAGTGATCCTTAAAAAATATGATTAACAATATATTAATCAAAGGTGGGTTTCATGCCTTTTCAGCCAATTCCTTTTAGTTTCCTCCTATTGGAATGTGATCAACTTTGTTCAGTATCCTGGGATGGACTGCTGTTAACTTATGAATGTGGATAATGTATAGAAAGGTTATTTTAAATATATCATATTAAAATATATTTTAAAAGAATTTTGAAAGCTATAGCAAATCATCTTGAAAACCAATTAAATTATATACACATCAGTTTGAAAATATGCAATATCAATTATTAGGAGTGCAAAAACAGAATGCTAGTGTCACATAATGGAGTTGAGGACAAATGCAAATGCAGATAAAAGTTTTATTATGTGAGAAATAGGCAAACACATCCAAATCGTGAAACACCGACATGGTCATAAACAGGCAACAGATCAGGTGATCAGCAAACAGGCATAAACGAGGCAAAACAAGAATAAAAAATGATGGCTTGAACAAGATCAAAGCTATGACAGAAAACACGATGATCGACGGTTTGGTATACGTATGACACGCGTAATACTTCGCAAAGACTAAGTGTTTGAACAGTGTCTTATATAGCGTCTATGGAGTGAGTATGAGGTTGGCAACAAGAGTATGTGATTAGAATTCAGGATAGGTTGAACATGTGTGTGGGAAGTGTAGTCCTCTTCAACCATGTTTGTAGATGGTGGTGCATCTTGGGAAATGGAGTTGTTGGTTTCCTGTGATATGACAGCTTGTGGTCATGTAAAAAAAAGAAAAGGAATAAAATTTGGTTTCATGAATTATAATATACAAAAACATAGAGAAACGCTAAAAAAGTTGCTTCAGTTTTCAAAGTGAGTAATTGAATGTGTGCTCTGCTGTGTTGTGATGTTACATGCCATTTAATGTTGTCCTCTAGTGTCATATTCTCATTTGCTTAAAAAATTTAACTTTTCCTGGGTGTTGCTCCTAATTTTAAGACTCTTAAGTAGTTGCAGCATCACTGCAAAGGTGAAATCTACAAAAAGAGCTGTTGCAAAAGATCTTTCTATTTTTTGCTATGTAAAACCACAGACTTCTGACTGGTAAGAAGAAGTGAAAAGCATGAATAGAGAACTGAGTCATTCCTGCTGCAAAGTGGCACACTGTTCACTTAGTCTTTGGTGACCCTCTAATTGCTCACTTTTACTGAAAACACACAGATCAGTACAACTGATGCAAATTATCTCATGGTTACATTACATAAAATCTTCAGTTAGTCATTTTTACTGCTTAGAATTGAAACGATAACAGGTTAAAAATAACTGATTTCAAAAACGGACTTGCAAAATGTGTCTTCGTTGAATAAGCTACTGTATATCAATGAACATTGAATATTATGAATATTAATGACTAGTGGCCGGGGTCAATACAGAGACAGACTTCAGATTTCTTTCATACAAGCTTATTAACATCTTCCATTTCCTCTACTTTACGGTCACGTTTTCAGACTTCATGAAGTGCCTTAATCACACACACGCACACGCACTATCTTCATAAATTTACATTACAATCAGATTAATAAAGCCAGTGTTGCACTAGCAGAGATGTTCTAGCAGCTAGAACATTTCATTGCTTGTGCTTGTTGAACATCTCAGACCAGATGTATTCCTGAGAAGGATCACATTTCGTTGTCATTTGTATGGTCTTGAGAGAAAAAAAAAATCTGTCACAGTTTCTGTTGCACTTCTCAATTCTTAAATCATACTTTGATTTTATTCACTCCTCTCCAACCTGAAATGAATTCCTTGCTAAGGACAGTTATAAAAGAAAGCCCAAAAACGACTGGGTATAGTTTTTCTAACAGTTTTTTTTTAATTATTAGTATTGTGCTTATTTATACTTCTAGTCATAATTCGAACATTAATCACTAGTTTAACTTGACAAAACAGCTACCACACTCATTATTCAGCAGAGCATTAAAATAGTACTTAAACCAGCACAAATTATTATTTTGCATGTAATTTGTTTATATTGTGATGCTACAGTTAATTTTGTGCACCACATCATAAACCCATGAGATACTAAATCTAGTTCATGAAATTACAGTGTGTCTGCACATTACAATTCATTAATTTGATTGATCAGATTAATAAAATAATGGCAGTAATTTTGTAAATGGCGTGATCTCCTGTTCAAGGATAAACTGCCCGACTCTCATCTGCACATTGCCGGTAGAAAGAACAAAAGAACAAAAAATTGGGGGGGTACCTGTGTTCAGCACTGATTTATTCTGTGATCTCTCACACCACAGTAGTGGTTAATGGCTCACATGAAACTGGACACTTAAGACGTTAAGAATTAGCAGTTATTTCAAGTATTTCTTCTTTTGCCTAGCCTACCTGGGGCAATATATTCAGAATTTTTTATTATTATTATTTAAAAAATTATTTACTTTTAACACAAATGTTATATCTTCACAGCAAATGTTTACATCAACACCATTCCTGGTCCCCAAGATGCCCCAAGTACTTGTCCATGAGCGCCCAAAATATGAGGAAGTTAGCTCTAACTACTAAAATTGTGTGTAAGGTTATCCAAACGCAGGTAAAATCCTCTCCAAAATGGCTCAAAACCTCTCCAAATGGCATGAAACGTCTCCGAATGGCACAAAGACTTCTAGAAATAGTATACATATATATATATATATATATATATATATATATATATATATATATATATATATATATATATATATAGTATATATATACCTAATAGTATATATATTGTCGCGGCGGACCAACACCCACCGCGCAAACTAGGAGGTTCGCTCCTTCCCCGACTGCCGCCCCGGCACGAGGCGGGCAGCCTCGCGCCGGTCCCAACGCCAACCGGAAGGGCCGTCACTGCAGGGTGGAGCCAACCCCCGCCACGCCGGCGGCGGATTGGCGAACCGGGAGCAGGAGGTTCACCAATCCAGCTCCAGAAGGAGGGGATAAAAGGACACCCTTCCGCCCACGAACGAGGAGGATCAACTTCGGCTATGTAGGCAGCTAATGTCCGAGGTAATTGCCACTGAATCCGCGAAAACACGGGCTTACCTAACCGTTCGCCTCTCTCTCTCTCTCTCTCTCTCTGCTCTCTCTCTCCCTCTCCGCTCACAGAGGGCTCCGCCCGGACGAGGACGGCGACGACAGACGAGGACAGTGGTGAGGCCGGAGAAACCGGCACAGGGAAACCGCTCCTTCCAGCTCTTCCGGGAATTCCGACACGCCCGGAGGACGCCGCTACGCCAGCCCCGCCCCGCCGGGTTTCCCTCATTCCACCCCACACGCGCACACCGCACCCAAACACACACACACACACCACTACGGATTTAAGGACAAATAAATCCTGGGTTTTCCCTCACTGCACTACAACCTGCCTCCCGTGTGTTTGTGCTACGCCTTCGCCCCCTGGGCTGATCCCGCTACACTGGCGGAGGATGCGGGCAGTAGCACAGGCCCACCCCTAAAAAAAAAAAAAAACCCACACACAACTCATGGAGCAAACGTTAAAACACCTGCTGGAGGCCAGCATCCAGCAACAGACCGTTACGCAGCAACTCGCGAAAGCCTCCAGGTGGCCACCCAAACGCTGGTGGACCTTAAGACCCTGACCCCCGCTGCGCCACACCCTCCCGGACCCCAGATGCGAGCTCCGCCACCTATTCCACCACCCTCTCCCCCGAGGGACTTCGTAGCTTATTTCGAACCTTCAAAAATATTGCCCGTCGGCCGAGAGGGTGGGATCGGGATGATTGGCCCAGGGCCATTGGCGGGTTACTCACGGGGAGGCACGCACCGCCTATTACAGCCTCGCAACCAGAAGACGCCGCCAATTACCCAACGATGAAAGAGGGGGTCCTGGCGTGGTGTGGCCGCACCACGGGCCAGGCGGCAGTAGAGTTCCACAACTGGGTCTACCAGCCGGGGCCACCCCCGGGGCAACTCAAACGCTCTGATCCGACTCACTAAGCGGTGGCTCCGACCGGACCAGTATACAGCCACGGAGGTGGTAGAGAAGGTGGCGGAGGACGGGTCCTGAGGGCGCTACCCGCCCAGAACGACAGGCCATAGGGGCACAGGCGCAGAATCACCCCAGGCGCTGCCGGCACTGGAGCGTGCTATGACCACGCCCGGGTTTAGCCAGGGGGACCATCAGCCCTCTGCCCAACCCCTCGGGACCTCAGGGCCCCGGCCTGACCGTCAACGGGCCCCTGGACCATGGAGGACCCGCCGGAGGTCACCAAGCCGGATGACCCCCGCTGACGAGCCCATGCCCACGGAACCGGAGATAGAGCCCCGTCGGCCGATCCAGAAACCATGGCTAGCTGGGTGCGCGCTCCACCTCCAACAGCCTCCCGAGGGCCCCACCCAGAGGGTGTGGGTAGAAGGAAGACCCGTCACCGCCCTACTGGACACCGGGAGCACAGTGACGCTCGCCCGACCGACAGTCCTCCCCAAGGCACTACAACCGGAGGGAGTCCTCGCCGTTACCTGCATCCATGGGGAGACCCGGGAGATCCCGGCAGCCGAGGTGCGGATCCGGAGTACAGCCGGGACCTGGCCCCTCCATGTGGGCGTGATCCCCACTCTTCCGGTGCCACTGCTCCTGGGGAGAGACTGGCCGGGCTTCCCAACGGGCCCGGCGGCCGAGGCGAAGACGCCGTCGCGACGGACCCAGAGGACCCAACGCCGGGCAGTCTGCCTCGCCCACGACGCCGGAGACGCCGAAACCGAAGGTGAGTCCTCCCGATTGACTAATCCAGTGTCCTCTGTGTTCCAACAGGTGAACCGGGAAGGGAAGTTCGGCCGGGAGCAGAAGGAGGACGACCGCCTGAAACACTGTTGGGCACAAGCGCGCGTGATAGAGGGGGTCACCCAGAACCCCGACCTGAGGCTCCCCACCTCGTACTTCCTCGTGAAAGGGGGCCTTCTCTACCAACGAGTCTGTCGCAGAGAGGAACCGACGGACCTCCTGGTGGTACCACGGACGAGGACTAACCTGGTAATGCATCTGGCCCATGCCCACCCCTCGGCGGTCACCTAGGGGCACGCAACACGCTGGAGAAACTAAGAGACCGTTTTTGTTATGGCCCGGGATGGATGCCGAGGTCCGGGGGTTCTGCCAGCAATGCCCTTAAGTGCCAGCGCGCACCGCCCCAGGAAGCCCCGCGCAGCACCCCTTATTCCGCTACCCATCATAGGCGTCCCATTCGGAGGATTGGTATGGACCTGGTAGGCCCCCTTCCCGCAACAGCGGGCCACGGGTAGCAATCCTCGTTGTTGTGGACTATGCCACCCGGTACCGAGGCGGTGCTGCTACGCAAGGCCACTTCCCCAACATCGCCAGGGAGCTAATGCTCCTTTTCAGCCGGTGGGTGCATTTCCAAGGACATCCTGACCGACCAAGGTACCGTCGTGTTCAAAATTAATGACGGATCTGTCGGTGTTGCAGGTGAAACATCTGAAGACGTCTGTCTACCACCCGCAGACCGACGGACTCGTGGAGCGCTTCAATCAGACGCTCAAACGGATGCTACGGGCGGGTAGAGACGACGGAGGAACTGGGACCTCCTCCTCCCCTATGTACTCTTCGCCCGTCCGGGGAGTGCCCCCAGGCGTCCACAGGCTTCACCCCGTTTGAGCTCCTGTTTGGGCGGCGGCCAAGAGGACTGCTGGACGTCGCACGAAGCCTGGGAGGAACAGCCGTCCCACCGCCTCGCGATCATTGAGTACGTGCAGGAGATGCAAGATAGAATTGACCGCGTGGCACCAATAGTGCAGGGAACATATGCGCCGCGCGCGCGGAAGAACAGCAGCGGGTGTATAACCCGCCCGCACAGCCTCGAGTGTTCCATCCAGGCGATCAGGTCCTGCTTCTAGTGCCTAGCAGCGCCTGCAAGTTCCTGGCCCGGTGGCAGGGCCCGTATACGGTCCTTGAGCGACGGGGAGCCGTCAACTACCGCCTCAACAACCCGGTAAGCGGATCGCGACGGGAAGTTATACCACATCAACCTGCTGAAGAGATGTGGGGAAGGCAGCGGGGGGGTTTTCGGGGGGGGGGGGGGACACAGATCCTGACAAGCGTGCCTTGGTCGACTTTGGGGAAGACCTCACCCCCGCGCAGAGACAGGAACTCAACGAGTTGGTGGACCAATTCACAGACGTGTTCTCCTCCTCCCCGGGGATGACCCAGGTGGTTCACCACACGATCAAGACACCCCCCGGCGTGGTAGTTAGACAGAGACCCTACCGGGTCCCTGAGGCCCGGCGGAAGGCCATCGAGGAGGAGGTGGAGCGAATGCTAAGGGATGGGATCGTCGAGGAGTCATCCAGCCCCTGGTCCAGTCCCATCGTCGTTGTACCGAAACCCGACGGAAGCATGCGCCTGTGTAACGACTTCCGGAGACTGAACCAGGTATCGGACTTCGATAGCTACCCCCTCCCCCGAGTGGACGACCTGGTGGAGCGACTGGGGAGGGCCCGCTTTATATCCACCCTGGACCTCACCAAGGGGTATTGGCAAGTTGCCCTAGCGCCCGACGCCAGGCCCAAGACGGCCTTTAGTACCTCCACCGGCCACTGGCAGTACCGGGTCCTCCCCTTTGGCCTACACGGGGCACCAGCCACCTTCCAACGGCTGATGGACATCGTCCTACGACCACACCGCAGCTTCGCCGCCGCCTACTTGGACGATGTCGTCGTCCACTCCTCCACCTGGTCGGACCACCTGTTCCATCTGGGGGAGGTCCTGAGGGGGCTCCGGAAAGCTGGACTGACAGCCAACCCCAAGAAATGCCACCTGGGATTAACCGAGGCACAGTACCTGGGGTACCGTGACATGGGGGGTTGCTGAAGCCGCAGACGAGGAAGATCGAGCCGTCGCAGGACTACCTCGCCCCTCATCGAAGAAACAGGTACGTGCCTTCTTGGGGTTGGCGGGGTACTATCGGAGATTCGTGCCTAACTTCTCGGCGTGCGCTGCCCTCTTTCAGATCTCACCAAAAAGGGCCAGCCGGACCGGGTGAAGTGGTCAACCGAGGCGGAGAGGGGCCTTCCAGGCCCTGAAACGGGCCCTCACCAGTGCCCCGGTGTTGCGGAACCCGGATTTTTTCGCCCCTTTCACGGTACACACCGACGCATCTGAAACAGGGTTGGGCGCGGTCCTCTCCCAAACCTTCGACGGAGAAGAGCACCCGGTCCTCTACATCAGCCGGAAACTGGCCCCCGCGAAAGAGGTACGGCAGCGGTAGAGCGGGAAGCCCCTTGCCGATCAAGTGGGCCATTGAAGAGTTGAGGTATTACCTGGCAGGCCGACACTTTGTCCTGGTCACAGACCACGCGCCCCTGCAATGGATGGCCAAGGCCAAGGACACGAACGCCGCGGGTCACGCGGTGTTTCTCGCCCTGCAGGATTTCTCCTTCCAGGTCCAGCACCGGGCGGGGCCCTGCATGGGAATGCAGATGGGCTCTCACGACGAGACACGCTCTGGGCCCACCTCCCAGCGGCAGTAGGCTCGGAGCTGAGGGGTACTGTCGCGCGGACCAACACCCGCCGCGCGCAAACTAGGAGGTTCGCTCTTTCCCCGACTGCCGCCCCGCATGAGGCGGGCAGCCTCGCCCCGGGTCCCAACGCCAACCGGAAGGGCCGTCACTGCAGGGTGGAGCCAACCCCCGCCCCGGCGCGGGATTGGCGAACCGGGAGCAGGAGGTTCACCAATCCAGCTCCAGAAGGAGGGGATAAAAGGACACCCTTCCGCCACGAACGAGGAGGAGATCAACTCGGCTATGTAGGCAGCTAATGTCCGAGGTAATTGCCACTGAATCCGCGCAAACAGCGGCTTACCTAACCGTTCGCGCTCTCTCTCTCTCTCTCTCTCTCGCCTCTCTCCCTCTCTCCGCACACAGAGGGCTCCGCCCGGGACGAGGACGGCGACGACAGACGAGGACAGTGGTGAGGCCGAGAAACCGGCACAGGGAAACCGCTCCTTCCCAGCTCTTCCGGGAATTACGACACGCCCCGGGAGGACGCCGCTACGCCAGCCCCGCCCGCCCGGGTTTCCCTCATTCCACCCCACACGCGACACCGCACCCAAACACACACACACACACTCACCACTACGGATTTAAGGACAAATAAATCCTGGGTTTTCCCTCACTTCTCGCACTACAACCTGCCTCCCGTGTGTTTGTGCTACGCCTTCGCCCCCCCTGGGCTGATCCCGCTACAATATATATATATTCTTTTTTTTTTATGCACAAAATAACCTCTCCAAATGCCACCAAACATCCCCATTTCATTTTCTCAGCCTATGAGTGGTCAATCACTTCGAGTTCAGGCTTGTTTGAAAGCTAAAAGTGTCTACAATTGGTCCATGTAGGTGTCAATCAAGTTAGACTGCCCAATTTAAATTTAGGAAGTGGGTTGTTCAGCATAGACAAAGCAGATTAGCTTTTTTAGAATGTGTCTCAGTTCAGCTTATGGCTAATTACTAAATTCCAGAGGGGTGGGATATCAAAACACTTAATGCATTTGACATTTGTGACTAAACATGGAACTTTGCACTTGTTTTCTTCAATAAAGCTGATGGACTTTATACCAATGGAAATGTGCATGATTTATAAAACTGTGAGCGAACTGGATTTTTGTCCATGTAGGTAATGTAAGGTAGTAAACGTTTATACAAGTCCGATCTTTGATTTCCGTGTTTCACTGGAATAATGTTGGTTTGATGTTGGTCGTTCGATATTCATGGAAATTCTGAAATTAAGGGACCGTCTCTAAAGTTACATACTACATTTTTATACACATTTCTAACTTCAACAGCATTTGAAGGGAATGACTTACAGTCACAAAACCAACTGGAAAGTGTTCATCTAGTTATCAGCTATGAGGCACACCTTTTAGATATTTGAAATTGACTTTTTCCCCCTTTGGAGTGACATATTGTTTGGGGACCTGAGCACATTCTCCAAAGAGAATACTAAAGAAATAAAAACAATCTTAAGGGAAACAAATTGCCATGTGGAGCAGTGGTTCTCAATAGTGAATAATCACATATTACTCAGAAAAAGGTACCTGCGGCCTGCAGATTTCATTACAAAGATGTTTAACTTTCTGCAAGGAAGGTACACACAGCATCAGATGATGCATAATCTTGATAGTCTGTCTCAAGGAACATCTCCAAAGCAACAGACCATTGACCAACAAGAAGAACAATGGGCCAAGAGATCACAAACTCAAAGACCAGAAAAGCATCATTCAAAGTATTTTGATCCAACAGAAGCAGTGCCCCAACCAAAAAGTCACAAGACAAAGCAAACATCTGAGTATCATTCAGATGACACATCAGCCCAGGTAATATGCAGCTCTCAATCATGTCCTAAAGCTCTTGTTCACGTTAATTCATGCCACCTTTTATATTATATTCAAATATCCCATTGCAGATCCAAGCTCTGTGGTCTAAGACAGCATGTGAGATAGGCATTGCCGTCACACAGTCAAAGGTCAAAAAAGGAACTTATATCCTGCATCATTCAGAGCTGAAAACACTCCAGCCAAATAAATGGCAGGGGAGGTAAGAAAAATGATTCATACCATTGGGAAATGCATTGCTCTTATGACAATTGAAAAATACTCTGTGAACATAGAGGAATATTTTAACTTATGTAAAAATAACAATGTTAAGCCATTGTTGAGTATATTGAATGAATGTTAATGAAACACTGGATGAGGTAACTATAATTTATTTTTTATCTTTTGTTAGACAATCCAATGCTATTTTCAAGTGGTGGTGAATAACAGACCAGGAACACAAGATTTTTATACTAGATCACTACACAGCAAGTGTTATACTTCATGGAGAATGAGATGAAGTACAGAGAAACAGTCTCTCAAAGGTTAAGATTATCTTTAACTTTAATTATCTTTAATAATTTAATACAATTAAATTTTATTTGTATAGCGCTTTTAACATTGGACATTGTCTCAAAGCAGCTTTACAGAAACAAACACAGCATACAGATTTTAAATGTGTGAATTTATCCATAATAGTTTAAGACAGTAACAACAATGAAATGTCATAAGTGTTTTATTTTATAAAAACATTTTAATTTCAGGTGGACTTTGATGACTATGAGGGAATGATAAGTTTCCTGAATGTCAACAGGAATCACTGGATATTTTTGGTGAACACATTTTTTAGTCCTTTTTTAATATACATGAGACACTATTATATTACTCTATTCTATAGAGGATGTTCATAATTTGGTTGGCTAAAAAAATCAGATTGAATAAATGTTTAGATAAATGTTTTAAATGTTTTTGCGTTGGTTTTCTCCGGGTACTCCGGTTTCCTCCCCCAGTCCAAAGAAATGCATGGTAGGCTGATTGGCATGTCCAAAGTGTCTGTAGTGTATGAATGTAGTGTATATCCAGGGTGTACCCTGCCTTGTGCCCTGGGATAGGCTCCAGGGGTACTATAGAATGCACAGTTCTGAGACACTATATATCTATACTGTGAAATCAGTAGATGTGTGTGTTTAGAATGGTTAAAGCTTTGGGGGAAAAAAACTATTCTTGAATCTATTAGTCCTTGCTCTGATGCACCTGTAAAGTCTCCCTGAGGGCAACAGATTAAACAGATCAGAGTCAGGGTGAGAGCTGTCCTTAATGATGGTCTTTCCTCTGCTGAGGCAATGGGAGGTGAAATATCCATCAGGGAGGGGAGAGGGCAGCCAATGATCTTCTGTGCTGCTCTTATTACTCTATGAAGCCTCTCCCTGTCTGCCACGGTGCAGCTGCCGCACCATGCCGTGATACAGTATGTCAGCAGGCTCTCAACGGATGAGCGGTAGAAAGTCAGTAGCAGATTGAGGTCTAGATTGAACTTCCTGAGAACCCTAAGGAAGTGTAGCCGGTTTTGAGCCTTCTTAATAACCACTGTGATGTTGTCTGTCCAGGAGATGTCAGCGGAGATAAGGACGCCAAGAAACCGGAAGGTCTGGACCCTCTCCACACACTCACCATTGATGAAAAAGGGGGGCTAGCTCAATGTGCTTTCTGAAATCTACAATGATCTCCTTGGTTTTCTTAGTGTTTAGAGCCAGATTGTACTCTGAAAATTAAACAAAAATAATTTATTTTGGACCAAACTGTCAGCACTCTCCAGTATCATCTTGAAATTGTAAAAATGTAGAAATATATTTGGAAAAAAATATGTTCTATCACTCCTATTGGTGTTCCAGAGAGTTTGCATAGCTCTACAGATCTCTGGCTCTAAGCTTGTTTTATCCTTTCTAATAATATAATTATATTTATGGCCTGTAAAGAGAGCACAATGCAGAACTTTCATTTAAATTGACTAACAAATTGGGTCTCTTAAATAAAAAGAAGATTCACAACAACATTTATTGTTTGGTAAACAAAAAAAAGTATATATATATATATATATATATATATATATATATATATATATATATATATATATATATATATATATATATATATACACATATATATACATACACACGAATGTTTTTATTGGTTTTGGGGCCTTTTTTGCTTTATTGGGGTAGGTATAGTAGAGAACTGACAAGGCAATAGAAGAGTGGGGGTGTGATCGGGAAAATACCCTATTATCTGGGAAACAAACTCTTCACAGTAGGAGAGAAGCAATTGATTTGTCACCTTTCTCTACATTTAGACTCAACAAAGATTTAACAAATAGGTTTTTACATGAAGAATGTTCTTGATGTTCTTTATTTACAATGCTTAAAGAGTACTTCAAGTTGAGAAGAAACTGTCTTAGTAAATGTGACTGGGTGGACATAAAATGGAATGGAGGACAAATGAACCATTCCACACAGGACTGGTACAGCTGTGGTGTATTTGTCATGCAGGTTGGATTTCCTCATTAAATTGTACGACATAAAGAAAAACAAAGAGTTTATCTTATAATAAACTCTGACACAGTTCTTATGAACATTTTTATGAGCACACCATTTTGTTTACAAGTTCGTGTGTGTGTGTGTGTGTGTGTGTGTGTGTGTGTGTGTGTTTGTGTGTGTGTGTAAGAGAGTGAGTGAATGAAAGAAAGAGACTAATTGATTACTGAGCAATTTGAAAAGATTACTATGATCATTTTTCAGATTGAATGTCACTGCTGCAAGAGGTGGTTTCATGTGGCATGCCTTTCTATGTCAGAGAAGCAGTTCAAAAGGGCTCAAAAGGTTGACTGGAAGTGCTGCCTATGTAAATAATTTTGAATTCCTTTGGCTCCCATCCAGAAAGTAAACATGTACATAAATAAATTAAAAGAAAACAAATAAAAATGTTTGAAATATTAAAACATTTGTGGATCATCATTTCTTTTAATTATTTAATTAATAGGACATCTATTTCTTGAAGAAAACCATTCAATCCAGTATGGGCCATTTTGACCCCCTTTATGCATTTGTGAAGGTTTTTCTGGTTCATGCATTGTAGGGTTAAATATCAAAAATCTAAAAGGTGTCCCTCATACCTGAGACGTAGATGAACAATTTCCAGTTGGTTTTGTGACTGTAAGTCATTCCCTTCAAATGCTATTGAGCTTTAAATTATGGTATATTTTGTGTAAGGGCCCATGCAGTAATAAAATACATGACAATATTTATATATGATTTAAAAGTTTATTTTGATAAATATCATATATAAAAGGTGTTTCTCATATCTGACACATAGACGAACACTTTTCAGTTGGTTATATGACCGTAAGTCATTCTCTTCAAATGATATTGAAGTTAGAATCATGTATAAAAAAATATCATAGGTAATGTCCAACATCAAACCAACTTTATTCCTGTCCGTGTTTCGTCTTCCGCCTGATCCTCGCACTCTAGTCCTGTCCGTCCGCGCGTGCCTCCAACAAGGTATCGTAACACTTCCTAACTAAACCCTAACCAGAGAGATTTACACTGATCTCACAGATTCCTTCCTTCAGTTGTGCTGCTTTAATCACAATTCATTTATGACCTTGCACTGCATCTCCGTTTATTTATATATCTATAGCAACTTTTATTACTGTCTTTACAAAATCATTACATGAGAGGCAACGAGATGAAATGATTCAAAAAAAGAATTCCCATTTTATAGTCCTCTTCTTGGAAGTTTAAATCCTCTTCTAGCCATTTTAGCAGTGTTTAAGTACAGCTGTTTTTGTTATGCCTTTATTTACTCTACATTTAAATGAAGGTTATTTCTCACCACATTTTCTTTATGGGCTTCTCTTTTCTCCCAACTGATTAACAGCTAATCAGTAGTTAAATATTCACACTGAGCTACTGTGCTGGCAAAGTTCCAAATAAAAAAATAAAATCTGTATTGGAGTTACTGGTTTATGCTTTTCTTTAATTGGTGTCAATTGTCAATTAAATAAATTGGCACTTTTATATTTAAACAATAAAACATTTTCAGAATTTATATTAACAATCTTGATATATTGTGATGTATCATATGTACTGTACCATATATGAGGATGTCAACAATACCCGATCCTGCCTATAAACAACTGTAACCATAGTAACACAGTTAAACTCACAGTTTCCATTATCAGTGTACAGTTATTCACACATGTACAGTCTCTCTCTCTCTATCTATGTCTCTCTCGCTGGGTCTTTGCCCCCACATTCTGCATTAAAATCATTTAACACATACCTAGCCATGGATTATCCTTTAAATATTTACATTGCGAACATGCCAACAAGAGGAGTACTGGCACCTATTATTTTCCGACTTCAAGCATTGACCGTGATTAAACAGATGACACATTGTACCATACATGCTTAAGACGTCATCGATAAGATTTCAGATTTTTAGATTGAGATTCATCTTTATTGTTATATACTGAGTACAAGTACAGGGCCAGTGAAATGCAATAAGTGAGTATCTTATGCAGGAATGCATAAGATAAGAAAGCCTTAGTCAGCAGGCTAATGACATTTAGACCAAACAAACAAACTGATTTATCTGAACGTAAGCAGACACATTCTTTATATATTTTATAAAGATATTGGCTGTTTTTTTTTCTTAAGAATTTTATAAGATTGGTCCCAGTCCTTCTGCAAACTTTTTTGTTTTGTTTAATGGGAATCTACATTTTGTTATTACAGAATACAAAAGTACAAACAAATAAATATATGCATACCACAGCTCTGTTGAATTCTGGATCCTGATGGATTCTGGATCCCGGACTGGCCAAATAATTAATGCAATGTTCATATTGCTGCTTGGTATTTTGTTACTGATCTACACAACCAGCGTTCTGTAATACAGTCTCATATTCTGTGATCATTCCTTGTAAGTGTTCAGTTTTGTTGACTTAAATATAAACAATAATGCAATAATTAATATAACTACAATTATATAATTATAATAATATAAATAGTCTAATTACATTACACATTTCCAGCTCATTTTTCTCCCCTTATTCTTAACACATCATTGCTGGTTCTCTTACAGTTTCAGCAAGCAACATGCTTCATCCTACTGTGGTATGTAAAAATCTTATTTCTGTTTTTTAGATTTCTTCCCAACTCACAGATCTATCCCTCAATTCTGTAATATGTTTACAATGCATCTTTCTCTTTTCTTTATTTCTTGGGTATTATAACGTCCGTGTTTTAAATAATGCATATAAGAAGATTTTACATGAAAATCTTATTAAAAAGCAATTCACAGTAAAATAAAATCTGTAGGAAGTCTAACACGGATTTCTAATGTTAGAAGAATTTTAGAATAATAAAAAATAAGTAAACTAATGAATGTTGTGGTGAGTGGCGTCATTTGTATGAGCACTGTTCATACACAATTTTGTTTAGAGCTTGAAATATTTGTGCAAGTAAATATTATAAAATATAAACACTTCACTTTGTCTTTTTTTAAGACAATGATATAAATTGTGTTAAATATCCACCCTTATTGCTTTTTTACTGAAATATTCATCAAGTTGTGTAAGCCTTCTGGTGAGTAAAATTATGAACATTCATATTTAAGGTAAAGGTCAGAGTTCACTCTCAGAGCTTCAGTGTTATGTATAGAATGGATATATATATATATATATATATATATATATATATATATATATATATATATATATATATATATATATATATATATAAAATATATAAATATATAAATATCACAGTAAAAATATTTTAATATATTAATTTACAAACTTATTTCTACAGTATCTCACAAAAGTGAGTACAACCCTTTTTATGTTACAACACTGAAGAAATGACACTTTGCTACAATGTAATGTAGTGAGTGTACAGCTTGAATAACAGAGTAAATTTGCAGTACCCTCAAAATAACTCCCATAGCCATAAATGTCTAAACCGCTGGCAACAAAAGTGAGTACACCCCTAAGTGAAAATGTCCAAATTGGTGTCAATAAAATGTCAAAGTGTCAATATTTTGTGTGGCCACCATTATTTTCCAGCACTGCCTTAACCCTCTTGGGCATGGAGTTCACCAGAGCTTCACATGTTGCCACTGGAGTCCTCTTCCACTCCTCCATGATGACATCACGGTGCTGGTTGATGTTAGAGACCTTGTGCTCCTCCACCTTCCGTTTGAAGATGCCCCACAGATGCTCAACAGGGTTTAGGTCTGGAGACATGCTTGGCCAATCCATCACCTTCATCCTCAGCTTCTTTAGCAAGGCATTGGTCATCTTGGAGGTGTGTTTGAGGTCGTTATCATGCTGGATTACTGCATTCTGATCATGCTCTGCTTCAGTATGTCACAGTACATATTGGCATTCATGGTTCCCTCAATGAACTGTAGCTCCCCAGTGCCGGCAGCACTCATACAGCCCCGGACCATTACACTCCCACCACCATGCTTGATTGTAGGCAAGGCACACTTGTGTTTGTACTCCTCACCTGGTTGCCGCCACACACGCTTGACATCATCTGAGCCAAATAAGTTTATCTTGGTCTCATCAGACCACAGGACATGGTTCCAGTAATCCATGTCCTTAGTCTGCTTGTTTTCAGCAGACTGTTTGCGGGCTTTCTTGTGCATCATCTTTAGAAGAGGGAGGCTTCTGGGACGACCAATTTGATGCAGTGTGTGGCGTATGGTCTGAGCATTGACCAGCTGACCCCCCACCCCTTCAACCTCTGCAGCAATGCTGGCAGCACTCATACATCTATTTCCCAAAGACAACCTCTGGAAATGATTTTGGAATGACTTCTTTGGTCGAACATGTCAAAGCCTGTTCTGAGTGGAACCTGTCCTGTTAAACCGCTGTATGATCTTGGCCACCATGCTGCAGCTCAGTGTCAGGGTCTTAGCAATCTTCATATAGCCTAGGCAATCTTTATGTAGAGCAACAATTCTTTTTTTCAGATCCTCAGAGAGTTCTTTGCCATGAGGTGCCATGTTGAACTTCCGGTGATCAGTGTGAGGGAGTGTGAGAGCGATGACACCAAATTTAACACACCTGCTCCCCATTCAAACCCGAGACTTTTTAACAGTAACAAGTTACATGAAACCGGGAGGGAAAATGGCTAATTTGGCTCCATTTGGACATTTTCACTTAGGGGTGTACTCACTTTGATGACATTAATGACTGTTGAGATATTTTGAAGGGACAGCAAATTTACACTGTTACACAAACTGTACACTCACTACTTTACATTGTAGTAAAGTGTCATTTCTTCAGTGTTGTCACATGAAAAGATATAATCAAATATTTACAAAAATGTGAGGGGTGTACTCACTTTTGTGAGATACTGTATAAGTTTTACTTCTGTAATTTGTAAGTGTTATTTTTTTATTTATTCTTTTTTTTTTACAAAATAGAATTTTATATGAGAGCAGAATTTTGTTTGTATTAATAGTTTATCTTGTTTATAATAATGATAATAATAATAATAATAATAATAATAATAATAAATCATCTTAAAAAATTTACATAACATGATAATAGTATAATAATATATTAATACAATTATTAATAAACAACATGAGAAAATGGAAGAATGAGACAATACAATAACAATTAAAAAGCAAAACATTCTACAAACATTGAGATTATAAAAGCGGAGGTAAAAGAAAAAAAAAAAAAACATACAAACATAAAACCCAGAAAGTGGCAAGACTTTTTTTAACCTGTGTATTTTGTTGATGTTGGATCTTTTTCTTTTCAGAATTATAGAATCATGGAATTATGGAATCATGGAAACTTTTTTCTGTTCACTTTATCTGTGCTAAAGTTTTCCATCTCTGGCAGCCTCTCGGTTTCTGCCTATGAATACATAGCCAAGAAAGAACCTACTGTAATTATTTAAAAAAAATAAATCCAAGACATGCAATATTAATTTTGTCAGCTTTATCCCAATGCAAAAAAAGGAAAAAAAGTATTTGATCCCTTGCTGATTGTGTACGTTTGCCCACTGACAAAGAAATTATCAGTCTAATTTTAATGGTAGTTTTATTTGAACAGTGAGAGGCAGAATAACAACAAGAAAATCCAGAAAAACGCATGTCAAAAATGTTATAAATTGATTTGCATTTTAATGAGGGAAATATGTATTTGATCCCTCAGCAAAACATGACTTAATACTTGGTGGCAAAACCCTTGTTGGCGATCACAGAGGTCAGACGTTTCTTGTAGTTGGCCAACATGTTTACACACATCTCAGGAGGGATTTTTTCCCACTAATCTTGCAGATCTTCTCCAAGTCATTAAGGTTTCAAGGCTGACGTTCGGCAACTCGAACCTTCAGCTCCCTCCACAGATTTTCTATGGGATTAAGGTCGGAGACTGGCTAGGCCACTCAATGACCTTAATGTGCTTCTTCTTGAGCCACTCCTTTGTTGCCTTGGCTGTGTGTTTTTTGTTTTATTGTCATGCTGGAATACCCATCCATGGCCCATTTTCAATGCCCTGGCTGAGGGAAGGAGGTTCTCACCCAAGATTTGAAGGTACATGCCCTCGTCCATCGTCCCTTTGATGTCACCTTCTCACCAAGCTGCTTGGCAATGGTCTTGTAGCCCATTCCAGACTTGTGTAGGTCTACAATCTTGTCCCTGACATCCTTGGAGAGCTCTTTGGTCTTGGCCATGGTGGAGAGTTTGGAATCTGATTGATTGATTGCTTCTATGGACAGGTGTCTTTTATACAGGTAACAAGCTGAGATTAGGAGCACTCCCTTTAAAAGTGTGCTCCTAATCTCAGCTCATTACCTGTATAAAAGACACCTGGGAGCCAGAAATCTTTCTGATTGAGAGAGGATCAAATACTTATTTCCCTCATTAAAATGCAAATCAATTTATAACATTTTTGACATGAGTTTTTCAGGATTTTTTTTTTTGTTGTTATTCTGTCTCTCACTGTTCAAATAAATCTACCATTAAAATTATAGACTGATCATTTCTTAGTCAGTGGGCAAACATACAGAATCACCAGGGGATCAAATACTTCTTTCCTTCACTGTGTATATATATATATATATATATATATATAGGTTAATAGACTTTTTTTTTTACTGAGCTTTGTAAAAGGTTTCATAAAGGTATAGCGACATGTTTTGCAATTTAACTTAAAAAACAAACAAACAAAAAACCTGGGGTTCTGATCCCCACATTAAGTCAGCCACAGACAAAATTGCCAAAAAATAACCATGAGTGATGTCTGGTGAATGACGAGCAGTAAAGCTGCACCAGAGGAAGTATGCTTTTTAGTTTTTATTCATTATTATTCTTTTTTTATTTTAAACCTTTAAACCTTTTCAGAATTGAACTTTTAGCAAATGTGTAATTTTGATTAACTCCTTTCTACAGAAGATGTAATTTTTCTTGAAATATTTAATGAAAATTCATATTTATATTCCATATATTTGTGTCATATCACAGCAAACCAGTGACTTTCACAGCAAACCATTTCCCATCATGCACTGCGGCCTACAAATATGGCCACCATTGGACTGCAATTCCCAGAACACTAATTAATTCTAATCATGCATACCTGCATCCAATCTCTCACACACTCACAACCAGTGTATAAAGAGACTGCTTGAACACAGTTGTTTTGGGAAGGATTGCGTGTTCTCACCATATCAAACATTTGTATCCTTTGTTTTGTTTTGTTTTGTTTTGTTTTGTTTTGTTTTGTTTTGTTTTGTTTTGTTTTGTTTTGTTTTGTGTTCATAGATCTTACTTCTTGTTCCTCGTTTTTGATTTTTGCCTTGTCTAGATAATGCCTATTTGTTGATCACCTGATCAATTGTCTGTTTCTTGACTACACTATTGTATAATGATTTGGATTTGTCTGCCTGCCTCTCTTTTTTATTAAAAGCACTTATCTGCAATTGCATCCATCCTAACCTTCCATCCATCCATTCATCTTCAACCGCTTATTCCTGCTTCAGGGTCACGGGGAACCTGGAGCCTATCCCAGGAAGCATCGGGCACAAGGGGTACACCCTGGACAGGGTGCCAGTCCATCGCAGGGCACAATTACATACACACTCACACACCCATTCATACACTATGGACAATTTACCATCCTAACCTTCATTATGTTTAATATGTGACATTATGCTCATAGTAGAATCAGTAAAGAAAAATAATATACAGAGAGTGTGAAATATTTTAAACAACCAAATGGTGAATGTGTGCATGTTGAATAATTGTGCATCTAAATGTTAATAAAATGTGAGTAAATAATAAATAATGTGGATACCATAAAAGGAGATAAATATAATAAATATTCAAATGAAGAAACACTTTTTTTTAAGTAAAGCAACATTAACGATTTAGGATTATTAAAACAGGCAGGAATTAACTTTGTAATGATGGTTATACAATCACTTCTTATTAAACTCCATGTTGCTGAAAAGTGAGAAACCTTTGAGTGCTGTCTTGGATTCCAGGTGCGCTGTTACCAGCGTTTTTCTTTTTTCACACTGAATAACCACACAACATTCCCTGACTGTTGATTCTCTGCAGGCAATTTAAGCAGCTCGCTTTTTTAATGTGCAAACAAACAAAAAAAAAAACAAAAAAAGCAAAAAAAACACTAAGATGGTTTGGTTTATTTCACAAGATTTACAAATCAGAACTATTACAAAAAAATAAATAATAAATCCTGATTGCATATATTTAAAAGGGTTTAAAAAAAGACATTGTCATGAAAAGATAAACATCAAAAACTGAAGAATATGATTGATCCTTTAAAAATATAATTAATAATAAATTAATCTAAGCTGGGTTTCATGCATTTTTATCTAATTCCTTTTAGTTTCCTCCAGTTGAAATGTGATCAACTTTGTTCAGTACCTTGTGATCTCCTGCTGTTAACTTATGAATGTGGATAATGTATAGAAAAGTTATTTTAAAGATATCATATTAAAATATATTTTAAAAGGATTTTAAATCACCTTGCAAACCAATGAAATTATGTGGTGATATATTTATTTACAAATATATTAATATTTGTATATTTAAAAATGTGGTGATAAGGTAAACATAGAGAGACTAAAAAATTGCTTCAGTTTTCAAAGTGAGTAATTGAATGTGTGCTCTGCTGTATTACATGTGATGTTACATGCCATTTAATGTTGTCCTCTTGTGTCAGATTGTGTCATTAACTTTTCCTGGGTTTTGCTCCTAATTTTAAGACTCTTAAGTAGTTGCAGCATCACTGCAAAGGTGAAATCTACAAAAAGAGCTGTTGCAAAAGATCTTTCTATTTTTTGCTATGTAAAACCACAGACTTCTGACTGGTAAGAAGAAGTGAAAAGCATGAATAGAGAACTGAGTCATTCCTGCTGCAAAGTGGCACACTGTTCACTTAGTCTTTGGTGACTCTCTGACTGCTCACTTTTACTGAAAACACACAGATCAGTACAACTGATTACATAAAATCTTCAGTTAGTCATTTTTTCTGCTTAAGATTGAAACGTCAACAGGTTAAAAATAACTGATTTCAGAAACGGACTTGTAAAATGTGTCTTTGTTGAATAAGCTACTGTATATCAATGAACATTGAATATTATGAATATTAATGACTAGTGGGTGGGGTTAATAAAAAGACCGAATTCAGATTTCTTTCATATACACTTATTAATAATACAGGATTGCCTAACACGCATGGTTAGATAAAGATAATATAAAGTTACCACACTGTGATTGTATCATCTTCTATTTCCTCTCCTCTACTGTCATGTTTTCAGACTTTGTGCCTTAATTACACACACACACACGCAGTTAATTCACAGATTTACATTTCAATCAGATTATTAAGCCAGTGATACACTAGCAGAGATGTTCTAGCACAGGGGTGGGCAAACTTTTTGACTCGAGGGCCACAATGGGTTCTAAAATTTGACAGAGCGGCCGGGCCAGGAACAGATGGATGGAATGTATAAACTAATATAAATGAAATGTAAAAGCGATTATGTGAAAGGATTTGGCCTTTAACAGGTAGCAAAGCATGAATATGCAAGGCTCTTTGTGCAAATTGTTTTCCAAATGCATTAATTTCATAACAGTAGAGAAACTCACGTTCAGTGGGAACAGTGTTGCTGATCTCCCTTTTTTAACACTGCATCAAAATCTGGAGTTAGTTTTGTTGTGGCAATAGATCCGAAGTGTTGGTCAGTTAACTGGGATTTATGAGGGGATTTGTTGATGTTCATGACACTGAATGTCTGCTCACGTAGGTCGAGCCAAACAATGTCAGCATCTTCTGTGCCATCCTCCGGAGGTTTAGAAACGTGGCTTCATTATGTGAAGCATAAAAGTCATTCAGTTTTAGAGAGTTGAACTTCTCCTTTAAGACGGAGTCAGACCGAAGATCGATCAGTTCCAATTGCAGCTCCTGTGGTGCTGTTTCAGGGTCTTGTGACAGGGAACAGGACACCAGCTGAAGTGACATTTAAATTTTTTCAAAATCAGAGAACCGACGGCAGAATTCTCTGTGCAGGTCGTCCAGTGATTTGCTGTATTTCTTCACATTTCGGGTTGCCTCTTTCTGCATGCCTAGTGTGTTGAAATGAGCAAATGATTTGTTTGAAATTTGTCTAGAGAATAAAGTCAGCTTGGATTTGAAGGCTCTAACATTTGTGTACATATCGTGCACAAACTGATCTTTCCCCTGTAGCTTCACGTTCAGCTCATTCATGTGTGAAAATATGTCCACAGCAAATGCAAAATCACAAAGCCAGTTGTTGTCGCTTAGCTCAGGAAATTCGTCAGATTTCCCCATTAACTCCAAAAATGCGCTAATCTCCTCTTTGAGCTCCCACACTCACTGAAACACTTTGCCCAAACTTAACCAGTGGACACGAGAGTGGTAAAGTAAGTCCTGGTGATCAGCATCAGTTTCATCCAGGAACGTAATAAACTGACGATGTTGAAGTCCCCTTGCTTGTATAAAGTTTAACAACTGGATTCACGAAATGATTTAGCTGCAATATAGACTTATACAGAGATTCCTGATGAATGATGCAGTCAATGAAAATATCATCCTGGTCAGGGTTTTCCTCTTTCGCTTTATCCTGGATTCTTTTCCATCTGTGGTGACATTGGCAGGTTTACTCCAAGGTAGCTTCATTCTCTCAGTGACAGCAGACACCTGGTTATACAAGTCCTCTGCTTGCGTTTTGCCTTTCAGGGACTCCATGGTCAAAAATCCTCTTATCTCAAAACTGCGGTTAATTTGGATAAAAATTAGGAGCTGAGCAATGTCTTTTTATGTCGTTACTTTCATTCAGTGCTAGTAAATATAACTTAAAGGACTCCGCCTTTTTGTTTAATTTGTTGGCTATTTGTTCGTCAATCAGTTCCACACGGCGAGTCACAGTCCTGAGTGATAAACTGATTTTTTTTCAAAATTGCCTTTGCTCTCTGGACACAAGAGACTTACTGTCTCTACCATGCATTCTTTCAAAAACTCACCTCCGGAGAAAGGCTTGCTAGCCTTTGCTAATTTGACTGCAATTGCCAGCTAAAACACTTGCTTTGGTATTTGACTCTTGAATTGCAGTTTGTCTGTGAAAATGTTTTTGCTGGGTCTGTAAATTAGCCGTCAACCTCTGAGCCGTAGCCACCCGTTCTTGTGTTGACTGCTTGCTAGCGTAGTTGACATGCTTCATGGCAAAGTGATGGCTGATATTGTATTCTTTGAAAACTGCAACAGTTTCTTGGCATATAAGGCATACAGCCATTGATCCGTCTTCAGTGCAAAAATATTTTGTTGTACACTCTTTATTAAACACTCGGCACTCACTGTCCACTTTTTTCTTTGGTCCGCTCATTTTTACAGAAGGGCACAAAGAGCAAAGCGAAAAAAGTGAAGTAGAGAGTAATACACCACACTCCAACAAAGGTCAATGTGTTCCCCATCTATTGGGGGAACGTGGGCATTACAGGGAAAAGGTCAAAGGAATGTGGTTTAATAATATAATTTGGACAAGTTCGGCGGGCCGGATCAAAAAGCCCAACGGACCGTAGTTTGCCCATGACTGTTCTAGTAGCTAGAACATGTCATTGCTTGTGCTTGTTGAACATCTCATTCCAGATCTATTCATGAGAAGGATCGCATTACATATTCATTTGTATGGTCTTGAGAGAAAAAAATCCTTTGTCACAGTTTCTGTTGCACTTCTCAATTCTTAAATCATACACTGATTTTATTCACCCCTTCCCAACCTGAAATAAATCCCTTGCTATGCCATTACACACTAGAATGACAAGGACCATTATAAAAGAAAGCGCAAAAGCACTGGGGGTATTTTTTCTAACAGTTTTTTAGTCCTAGTCATAATTCCCACATTAATACAGTCATTTGAACGAAATTATTGGCACCCCTGGAACTTTTCCAGAAAATGCACCATTTCTCCCAGAAAAGTGTTGCAATGACAAATGTTTTGGTATACACATGTTTATTACCTTTAAGTGCATTGGAACAGCACAAAAAAAGCAGAAGAAAAAAAGGCAAATTTGACATTATTTTACACAAAACACCCCAAATGGACTGGACAAAATCATTGGCACCCTATTAAAACTGTGGGTAAATAATTTCATTTCAAGCATGTGATGTGAAGTGGCCATCAATGAGTCCAGATCTAAATCCCATAGATCACCTATGGAGAGATCGCAAAATTGCTGTTGCGAGAAGGCACCCTTCAAATCTGAGAGACCTGGAGCAGTTTTCAAAAGAAGAGTGGTCCAAAATTCCAGTTGAGAGGTGTAGGAAGCTTGTTGATGGTTATAGGAAGCGATTGGTTTCAGTGATTTTCTCCAAAGGGTGTGCAACCAAATATTAAGTTGAGGGTGCCAACAATTTTGTCCGACCTAATTTTGTCCGTCCATTGCTTCCCTGAACTACTGTTATCCTTCAGTGGTGGGTAAACACGACACTAAGCTTATTCATAAAAGAACTTTCGGATGACGGGCCTCATTTACCCAGCTGGATACAAATGTATTTATTCCTAAATTGTTCACAAGAGCATTTTCACTAGAAATGCATGAAAATGTAGTTTTTCACTGTTTAATAACCATTTTATAATTTTCAAGTCTTTTCAAAAAATCTTTGATGTTTCTGGAGTTTTATACAAACAAATATTTTTAAATCTGTTAGGAATTTATTTCAGTTTGGTGAAATCATTTCCTGTAATGACCCACAACTACAGTTGCCAGAATGCAGTACCAACTACAAACATGGCAATGCGCACGCTCACGTTCGCTGGAGTATTGAGTGCGAACACCCAAGGGCATAACCATGATCCAAGCCACCCCCCCCCCCCCAACATCCAATGTTTGATACTGAAAATGTACATATTAACAACATAGTTTTAAGATTACAGTTACCGTTTGAATTCACACGATTGCTGATTGCACGCAATCACTCCCACAGTCATTCCCAGAAGAGCAATGACTGACTTAGGTGATCATTTTAATTTGATAAACTGAATATTCTGTTTGTGTAACTGGTGTCATTTATTATGTTAATGTCATCATGCTGTTTAGCTTGCTATGTAATAAGTGTACAAAGTGTACAACAATATATAGTGGTAACCTGAAACGTTAGCTATGTAAAGGGTACTGGAGTTTTCTTTTTTAAATTCTAAAGACAAACTGCCATAACTAGTTCTGAATGGAGAACTGCAATATGGCTACAACTCAGATGTTAGTTCCATATCTCTTGTTGCCAAGCTAGTACACCTCAGCATTATGCTGAGCCTTATATTTGTAAAATCACTTAGTTGTCCTTAACCCAAATGTAGTGTAAAGGAACAAAATGCTGTGTAACTTTCCTCAATTTCACTCGCATTTATAACAGTCTGGCACAACGTGAGCGTTCAATACGAACTCGGCGGGAGGATATGCAAGTGAATAAAACGTTAATGGTCAAAAACTGGAATTGACGTTAACCTAGCCCAGTGGTTTTCAAATTGGAGGCCGCCAGGGGGCGACCGGGGGCCTCAACAATTTGGTGTGAAAAATATATTGTCACTGACAACAGACACACACACACACACACATACACACACACACACACACACATACACACACACACAATTCCTAATGTAATGTAAAGATGTAAGATGTCATTATTAAGAAAAAAAAAGGGGGGGGGGGTATATTCAGAAGTCTGTATTTTTAATGTGTTTTAAAGGCATCTTTCAAAAGGGAGCCTCTGTCAAATGTTAATGCCATTTGGGGGGCCTTGACCTGGAAAAGTCTGGGAACCCCTGGCATAGTCTACTTCGTGGGTGTGCAAATATTATAAGTTAATTGATGTTAAATGATGTTCTTAAGAACAAACCAAATATATCAACGAACTTGCGTTGAGTATGGGCGAAACCAAGTGTACAATTGGAGGGCACACCTACTTTCCATAACAAATGGAAGAAGCAGTAGACATAAAGAAATAGTATATATATATATATATATATATATATATATATATATATATATATATATATATATATATATATATATATATATATATATATATATATATATATATATATATATATATATATATATATATATATAGTATAATTTATATAAATAGTATAAAGTATGTTAAATAGTATAGATAAAAAGACAGATCCGCTGGCAGGGTTCATTAAAGTGGGACATATAGAAAATATTTTCTACTGTATATTGAGGGAGGCGAGGGGCCAGATTGGTATTTCCTCAACATTGGGAGGGACACGCCCCCCTCCCCCAAAAAACGCGTGGTTACGCCCATGCGTACACCTGTGCTTCATCATAAGTTATAAAAGGCCTCGTTATCTTCCGCGCTTCGCGAAGTAAACGCTCAGCAGCTTTACCTCTGAAGTTCACCAAGCCTTTGGCTGGGTTTGGGATTTCTCGCCTGCACTTGGATTCCATTTTCCTGCCTAGTCCGGTCTGGATTGTTCGCCCGATCTCCTGACCTACTGCTTTCTTCCGTGTTTCGTCTTCCGCCTGATCCTCGCACTCTAGTCCTGTCCGTCCGCGCGTGCCTCCAACAAGGTATCGTAACACTTCCTAACTAAACCCTAACCAGAGAGATTTACACTGATCTCACAGATTCCTTCCTTCAGTTGTGCTGCTTTAATCACAATCCATTTATGACCTTGCACTGCATCTCCGTTTATTTATATATCTATAGCAACTTTTATTACTGTCTTTACAAAATCATTACATGAGAGGCAACGAGATGAAATGATTCAAAAAAAGCATTCCCATTTTATAGTCCTCTTCTTGGAAGTTTAAATCCTCTTCTAGCCATTTTAGCAGTGTTTAGGTACAGCTGTTTTTGTAATGCCCTTCATTTATTTATCCTACATTTAAATGAAGGTTATTTCTCACCACAGTTTTCTTTATGGGCTTCTCTTTTCTCCAAACTGATTAACAGCTAATCAGTAGTTAAATATTCACACTGAGCTACTGTGCTGGCAAAGTTACAAATAAAAATTAAAAATGTGGCTTATGCTTTTCTTTAATTGGTGTCAAACAATTAATTTTAGTGCAAATACATTTGCACTTTTACTATATTTAAATAATAAAACAGTTTCAGAAATTGTATTAATTAACTATCTTTATATATTGTGATGTATCATATACAGTGGCAAGAAAAAGTATGTGAACCTTTTGGAATTTCATGGTTTTCTGAATAAATTTGTTATAAAATTTGATCTGATATTTATCTAAGTCAGGGGTATTGACAAATATAATGTGACTAAAATAACACACACAAAAAATTCTTTATTGAGAACAACCAAAAAATCCTCATAGTGCTTGTGGAAAAAGTATGTGATCCCTTGAGATAATGACCTCAAAAAAAGTTTTTTTTTTTTGTTGCGCACACCTGGAGTCTCATTAAGAAAATGAGTTTGGAGGTGTGGACTACAGCTACTTTGACTGATTAAAAACCCCTCAAACCTTTGGAGTTTGTTCTGCACAAGAAGCACACGCTTATGTGAACCATGCCTCGCCAAAAAGAGTTTTCAGAGGATCTACGATCCTCTTGTTGATGTACAAGAATTGTTGATGTACATAAAGCTGGCAAGAGTTACAAAGGGATATCAGAGACTTTAGAAATTCACCAGCCTACAGTTATGCAAACATTCTACAAATGGAGACACTTTGGGACTATTGCTACTCTACCAAGAATTGGGCGCCTGGTCAAAATGACACCAAGAGCACATCGAAGACTCAATGAGGTAAAGAAACAACCCCAAATGAAGATTTGAAGGCATCATTGGAACTGGCTAACATCTCTGTTCATGAGTTTACAATACGCAAAACATTGAACAAGCAGGGTATTTATGGCAGGACACTATGAAGGAAGCCAATGCTTACTAAAAAGAACATTGCTGCACACCTGAAGTTTGCAAAAGAGCACATTGACACTCCACAGCGGTATTGGCTAAATGTTTTGTGGACTGATGAAACTAAGATTCAACTATTTGGAAAAACCACACAGCACTGCATCTGGCGTAGAAAGGGCACGGCATATCATCATAAACATCATCACAAGTATGGTGGAGGAAACCCATGATTTGGACCTGCTTTGCTGCATCAGGGCCTGGCACGCTTGCAATCATTGAGGGGAAGATGAATTCCCAAGTGTATCAGACAATTCTTCAGGATAATGTGAGAATGTCTGTACGTCTGCTGAAACTGTGTAGAGGTTGGGTGATGCAACAGGACAATGACCCAAAACACTGGAGCAAGTCAACAACAGAATGGCTTCAGAAAAACAAAATCTGCCTTTTGGAGTGGCCAAGTCAGAGCCCAGACCTCAACCCAATAGAGGCACTATGGATTGACTTGAAGAAAGCCATACACATGAGACGTCCAAAAAATATGACCGAGCTAAAGCAGTTCTGCCAGGAAGAATGGGTTAAGATTCCTCCTGAACGATATGCAGGTCTGATCCACAGCTACAGGAAGTGCATGGTTGAGGTTATTGCTGCCAAGCGGGGTCATCCAGTTATTAATTCTAAGGGTTCACTTACTTTTTCCACTGGCATTTTGAATGTTGAATGAGTGTGTTCAATATCGACATGAAAGATCATAATTTTTTGTTATTCTTTTAGGCACATTATATTTGTCAATACTCCTGACTTTGATGATCAGATCATATTTTATGATAAATTCATTCAGAAAACTATGAAATTCCAAAGGGTTCATATTTTTGCTTGCCACTGTATGAGGATGTCAACAATATATTATTTATATATTTTATAAAGATATTGGCTGTTTTATTTCTTAAGAATTCTGTAAGATTGGTCCCAGTCCTTCTGCAAACTTTTTTTTTTAATGGGAATCTAAATTTTATTATAAAGAATAAATAAATGGTATTTCACAGCTCTGTAGAATTGATTTTCTATAACAGCAGCTCTGACAGTAGTGCAGCTGCAAATCACAGGGCTATATTAAATGGTAAATGGCGCACTTATATAGCGCTTTTATCCAAAGCACTTTACACTGTGACTCATTCTCACACACACACACACACACCAATGGTAGCAGAGCTGCCATGCAAGGCGCTAACTTGCCATCGGGAGCAACTTGAGGTTCAGTGTCTTGCCCAAGGACACTTCAGCATGTGGAGTCATGTGGGTCGGGAATCGAACCGCCAACCCTACAATTAGTGGACAACCTGCTCTATCACCTGTGCCACAGCCGGCCCATTAATATTAATTAATTATGATTATTATTAATAATATGTATTAATATACTTAAATTATATTTAAAAATTATAATTTATATTTTTTATAATATTAATATTATTAATCCATCAGGACAGAGGGGATTACATGTTGTGGCTTCTCAGTAACATGCCAAGATTAATTTTTCTTGTTGCACAACAGTTTTGTGGGAATTGTTCATGCCTCTTGTTTTAACTTGCATTTGAGACCAGTAATTCTGGAATTCTTCCTACCATGTGTGGCATGTAACGACAGACAAGTAAAGCAAAATGGAATTATTTAAAGCTAGAACTGAGAGACACAGACGGCGCAGCTAAAAGGAAAGAGGTGAAATAATCTTTTTTTGTTTGTTTATGAAACTAAATGTTTCTTATAAATGGATCATTGCTGGCTTTAGTTTTTGTAAATGTTTCTTTATCAAATGCCTTCATTTGATCCCTTTTGTTTTTGCTTTCTAAATATTGTGCCTTTTTTATATAGCTTTATAGTTTGTCTTGCGTACCATTATGGAGCACTTTGAGATTTGTTTTTAGACAACTACACAATTTTTGCTGAAAATATCTTTCAATCTCTGTAAGTTTGTAATATTTACCTTTAGCTACAATCGAATGCTAACTTATGTTATCTTTTCAACTTCACATCAAACTAATCTGCCCTTCAAAAGGCTCAGTAACATTGTGAGTCAACTCAGAACGTGTGTGTGTGAGTGACAGGAAATGTTGTGATACCATTGGTGCATTCTGAGAAACGGTGTCCATGCCTGAATTCAGTGCTAACATGACACATTGTAGTGATGTCATCATTTGATAGTGAAAGTTATATTTTTCTCACAGATTAAAAACCCAGATGTGCTTTAAAGATGGCTGGCACTTCTATACCTCTCAATAATTTGGGAAGTGGGTACACCATCGTCACTCAAGTACTTCCCTCAACAGTGGATCAAAATTCCTCTCACGCGCTTGGCCCACTGCGGAAATTCCTGAAAGGAGAACCCAAAGCCCTGGGAGTAAGTTACATAATTACAAAGCAGCACTGAATACATGCTTTATTATTATTAGTAGTAGCAGCAGTAGTAGTAGATTGTTATGGTTAGCATGGTGTAACAGCTGCAACCTAGCTCATAATTAGGTTATCTCCATAATTGTAAGTGTTTTTCCCCCACGCCCCCATCCCGACCCCCACTCCCAACCCCAACCCCCAACAGACTGTCCAAATAATGAATGGAATCATGATATTGCTGCACAGTTTTTTGTTACTGATCGACGTAACCAACGTTGTGTACTTCATTCCCATATTATGTGGATCGCTCCTTGTAAGTGTTCAGTTATTTTGACTTAAATATAAACAATAATGCAATAATTAACATAACTACAATTATTATAAAGTTATATATTGTAATGTATACAGTATAATTACATTACACAGTTACAGCTAATTTTTCCCCCTTATTCTT
Organism: Ameiurus melas; assembly: GCA_012411365.1. Taxonomy (NCBI): domain Eukaryota; kingdom Metazoa; phylum Chordata; class Actinopteri; order Siluriformes; family Ictaluridae; genus Ameiurus; species Ameiurus melas. Next base: position 9,326,859 of record CM022765.1, on the reverse strand, counting down.
AGCACATCATTGCTGGTTCTCTGACAGTTTCAGCAAGCAACAAGCTTCATTCTACTGTGGTATGTAAACACCCCCCTTTTTTTTTTTTCCCTTTAGATTTCTACCCAACTCTCTCAATTCTATCCCTCAATTCTGTAGTATGTTAACTACGTATCTTTCTCTTTTCTTTTTCTTGGGTAATATAACATCCATGTTTTAAATGATGCAAGTAGATTTTACTTGAAAATCTGATTAAAAATCAATTCACAGTCTAACACGGATTTCTAATGTTAGAAGAATTTTAGAATAATAAAAATAAGTAAACTAATGAATGTTGTGGTGAGTGGCGTCATTTGTATGAGCACTGTTCATACACAATTTTGTTTAGATCTTGAAATATTTGTTAAATATAAACATTGTCTTTTTATTTTAAGACAATGATATAAATTTTATTAAATATCCACTCTTACTGCATCTTTTCTGAAATATTAATCAAGTTGTGTAAGCCTTCTGGTGAGTAAAATTATGAACATTCATGTTTAAGGTAAAGGTCAGAGTTCACTCTCAGACCTTCAGTGTTATGTATAGCATGTAGATATATATGGAATCCGATATCTCTGAAGTCATGATTTTGACTTTATTTGCTCTTTCTTCTCCCAGGTGAAGTGGGCTATGGCAATGAATATTCTAAGTGCGATAGCTGCAGCAATCATCATCATACTTATCCTGGATTTGATGTTTAACAGATTTAGGGTACTATTTATGTTAATTTTCTCATGCTGAAAATAAATACATCACTACAGAAGCAAGGGTAAAAATATCACATTTTTTAATTTACAAACTTCTGTAAATGTTTAAGTTTTACTTCTATAATGTGGTGGTTTTTGTTTTTACAAAATATAATTTTGAGTAGAATTTAGTTTGTATTAAAATTTTATAATGTTTATAATAATAATAATAATAATGAATCATCATAAAACTTTTGGACATGACGAGCAGCAATAATAATACAATTATTAAGAAACATGAGAAAAATATGAAGAATGAGACAATACAATAATTAAAAAGCAAAACATTCTACAAACATAAAAAGATTATTATAAAAGTGGAGGTAAAAGAAAAAAGATCATGAAAAGATCAACAAAAAAAAGTTACTTTGTGGCATGTTACTAAGTGGCATGACTTTTTAACCTGTGTATTTTGGTGATATTGGATCTCTTTTTTTTTTTTTTTCAGGCTGCTGGAATCAGTAGCTTTTTTTTTCTGTTGATTTTCTCTCTGCTCCAGTGCGTTGTCTCCATCGCCATCTCGACTTTTGCCTGTAAAGCCATAGCCTCTAATGAACCTACTGTAAGTATTAACAAAAAAAAATATCCAAGACATGCAATATATTAATTTTGTCAGCTTTATCCCAATGCGTACTGTACTTCACCCTGTTTTCTTTCAAAGAAGTGTCAGTCTGTTCATTGGTCTTCAGACTGTCTTAAGACTCATGAATCATAAACACACAAAATCTGCCTGGTGAAAACTCATGTGGTTACTTTCACATCCACCTTCTTTGATTTAGATTAACCAGAGTTCATTGAGATGAAGTTAAACCCATGAATGTGCCATGTATCCTGGAAAAGTGCGCCAATTGCAAATGAGAATGGGGCTGTGGTCAGGTCTTTCTGGAAGATTTAAAATGGAGGAGCTGCTTATTATTTCTATTTCACAATGGCAAGAAGCTTTTTCTTGCTCACCATGTTTCTCATAAATGAAAAACTAGCAGCTTACTGGCTAAAGCTGGCTGATCCTGCCAGAAAAACTTTAGACCCGCAGCACATTGTCACCAATCAGCTTAAAAAGTTGGATGCACATTTAGATCGCAGACGTTACTGAATGTTCTCATCATGTTACCTTATAAGAACTCAATACTTTTATAAGGACTTCAGGTAATATAAGGTAATGCTACATTTGCTGGTGATACTAATTGAGCTAGCAAAATTACAGTGCTGCAGTAGCCGTTGACCAAAAATTAGAATAACTTAAGCAGTAGGTGCTAATTGTACAGAAAATATTAGACAACTTTATTTCCCTTTTTTTGAAAAATAGATGATAAAGTGTAGTTTACTGTAATTTCATTTCATTGTAATCACATTATTACCTTACTTAGATTAAGGTCAATAATTAGATTATTGCTGTCCATGTAAACGTAGTCAATGATGCGGCTAATTTATGGATTTTTATGGACTAACGAGTTTCATGCCGCCAAAATATTTAGCCTTGTCACAGCGAACAAATGAAATTACCCAACAGGTCACAGTGGACCAATGAAATATTCTAATTAAATCTAACGTGCTCACACTACATTCTTCAGATCAGTCATTTTGCGCTTCATGCACACCCCCTCATCAGGGAAAACAAACAAAGAAATGCATATTGATTGACGTCATGTCTCCGCCCCATCTTGTCATGTGGTGTTGCGAGTCACGATTTCCTGCAGCTGTTAGCAGTTTGGCTGGTGTGTATATATACACACCGGGAGCCATGACACACACAACGCGGGTAATTAGATATAGAGTTAGAATTAGATAGCGAATATAGTTAGTCTTTGTTCATGCCATGTGTCTTAGTTGGCTTATTGCATAGCTTATAGCTTAGCCTGTAGCCTAGTAGCTTATAGCTTAGCTTATAGCATAATAGCTTGTAGCATAGCTTATAGCCTAGTAGAGGATAGCATAGCTTAGAGTTGTATAGACTTAGTTTAGAATATAGATGTAGAAGTGGTTTATAGTGCATAGATATAGAGTCTTTGTTCCATGTCATAGTTAATATTTAGGTTAGTTGGTTTAGTTAGCTTAGTTCATTGAGTTCGTCATGTTTTGTTTCTCCTGAGTCTGCTCTCCTCTGTTTCAATAAAAGCTCTCGTCCTAACTGCACTTACATTCGTCCTGCTTCGTTTGCGTCACGAATCGTGACACTTACAAGGTGGACACTTGCGACTTATAGAGAAGTGCGGCCTATATATGTACAAAATTGTTTTTCTTAAAATTAGCGGGTGCGGCTTATATTCAGGTGCGCTCATTAGTCCGCGAATTATGGTAGTTAGAGAAAAAATAGCATAAAATGGCTTTTTAAATATTAATTTATTCATTTTAACTGAAGTGCTCACATTACAATAAATAATGGTACCATCTCAATATTTGGCTAGGATCAAGGTGATTTGGAGTACTGTAACTGTTCATGGTAGTGTTTGGTTTTGTTGTTGTTTTTTTTTAACATAAAGTAGTGTACATGTTGAATATTATTATTGTGTAACTGTGAAGCACTGCATGTGTGTTGTATAGCTAAACATCAGCAATGTGGTTCCAAATCCTGAGGGATACGTTTCTGTGGACAGTTACTTCCCAGCTCATCATGCTCACCCGGTAAGAGAAACATGCAGGATGTCATGATGAAGTCCCACATCCACATTAAAACCAGATTTAAATGGTTTAAATCTTTTAAATCAGATTTTTAGTTCTTTACTGAATAAAGTCTGAGTTCAGACTGCATTAAGATTATTGTGAAATTCAAACTGAGCTGCCAGTTCTTTAGCAGTATAGATTTATGCTTATGGATCTTTGTTTTACAGGGGACCAGCGCAATTAACGCTGTTGCCATGCCTGTAGGAAGTCCTCCAGCATACAGCGAGATAAAAACTGAATCCGACAGCTGAAGAGAATTTCAATGCTCAACCGTTTTACAGCAAACGAGAGCACGGCTGCGTCCGAAATTGTCTACTTAACAACTATAGGCCTCTATTGGGCGAAATACATGCATCTCGGCTGCTATGTAGTAGGTAGGTTCGCAGTTTCGGACACAGCCCACGGCTTCAAGCAGTTGTCAAGCAGTTTGCACGTACTGCAAATAATTAACTGGACTTGAATCGTTCATAAAATTTTTCAATAAAAAACACCCAAAACTGTATACAGTACCATAACAAGGAGGAAATGTATGTCGATACATAAAATTCTGTATATTACATTTGTGAGGGGCAAAAGTATGTGAGCCTCTAGGATTAGCAGTTAATTTGAATGTGAAATTAGAGACAGGTATTTTTAATCAAGGGAATGTGAATCAGATGTGAGTGAGCACCCTGTTTCATTTACAGAATAGGGATCTATTAGTTTAAAATCTGATTTTCACAACACATGTTTGTGGGAGTGTATCGTAGTATGAACAAAGCTTTCTGCGAACCTCAGAAAAAGGATTGTCAATGCTCATCAGGCTGGAAAAGGTTACAAATCTATCTGTAAAAAGTTTGGATTCATTGCCCAAGAAACTGAATCTTTGGTGAGCTGTTATTGCCAACAACAAGAAGCTTTGCAACGAAGTACTGATGTTAACTTATGGTGTCTAAATTCTTTTTTCGCTATCAGTTTTATATTTCCCTTAAATTTTTTGGAAGGAAATTTTTTTTTTCCTTTTTTGTAATTTTTTTTATACCAAGTGTTTTACATTAGATGAGTACAATCAGCACTATTGCCACTGATCAGGAGGTGTTAATTTTCCACAGCAACACCTTTGACAATATTGCAGCTGGAAATCACAGGTTTATATTAATTCATCTGTATGGGAAGGTAGCATTAGCCACTTACTGTTAAATGTTTTATATGAATTTGCACCCCCTAAACTTTCACTTTTGATTGCTAGCTAAGATAGCAAAGCTAAGTAGCCAATTACTCGAGTTGCCAGTGAATCCCACTGGATAATCTCTAAGTAACAATTCATCTAAATCAATTATCTCTACAGCAGCAAACGGCCAGGGCAATAAACTGTATTCTATGTATCTTATATATACAGTGCCTTGCGAAAGTATTCGGCCCCCTTGAACATTTCAACCTTTTGCCACATTTCAGGCTTCAAACATAAAGATATAAAATTTTAATTTTTTGTGAAGAATCACCAACAAGTGGGACACAATTGTGAAGTGGAACGAAATCTATTGGATATTTTAAACTTTTTTTAGCAAATAAAAAACTGAAAAGTGGTGCGTGCAAAATTATTCGGCTCCTTTACTTTCAGTGCAGAAAACTCACTCCAGAAGTTCAGCGAGGATCTCTGAATGATCCAATGTTGTCCTAAATGACTGATGGTGATGAATAGAATCCACCTGTGTGTAATCAAGTCTCTGTATAAATGCACCTGCTCTGTGATAGTCTCAGGGGTCTGTTGAAAGCGCAGAGAGCATCATGAAGACCAAGGAACACACCAGGCAGGTCCGTAATACTGTTGTGAAGAAGTTTGAAGCTGGATTTGGATACAAAAAGATTTCCCAAGCTTTAAACATCCCAAGGAGCACTGTGCAAGCGATCATTTTGAAATGGAAGGAGTATCAGACCACTGCAAATCTACCAAGACCTGGCTGTCCCTCTAAACTTTCAGCTCAGACAAGGAGAAGACTGATCAGAGATGCAGCCAAGAGGCCCATGATCATTCTGGATGAAATGCAGAGAACTACAGCTGAAGTGGGAGTCTGTCCATAGGACAACAATCAGTCATACACTGCACAAATCTGGCGTTTATGGAAGAGTGGCAAGAAGAGAGCCATTTCTCAAAGATATGCATACAAAGTCTCGTCTAATGTTTGCCACAAGCCACCTGGGAGACACCAAACATTGAGAAATGGCTTTCTTCTTGCCACTCTTCCATAAAGGCCAGATTTGTGCAGTGTACACCTGCCTGGTGTGTTCCTTGGTCTTCAGATGCTCTCTGTGCTTTCAACAGACCCCTGAGACTATCACAGAGCAGGTGCATTTATACAGAGACTTGATTACACACAGGTGGATTCTATTTATCACCATCAATCATTTAGGACAACATTGGATCATTTAGAGATCCTCACTGAACTTCTGGAGTGAGTTTGCTGCACTGAAAGTAAAGGAGCCGAATAATTTTGCACGCACGACCTTTCAGTTTTTTATTTGCTAAAAAAGTTTAAAATATCCAATAGATTTCGTTCCACTTCACAATTGTGTCCCACTTGTTGATGATTCTTCACAAAAAATTTAAATTTTATATCTTTGTTTGAAGCCTGAAATGTGGCAAAAGGTTGAAAAGTTCAAGGGGGCCGAATACTTTCGCAAGGCAGTGTGTATGTGTGTATTTTTTTATATATATTTATATATAATTAATTTATATTTGTAATGAGCTTTGTAAAAGGTTTCCTTAAGGTATAGTGACATGTTTTGCAACTTACAAAAACAAAAAAAACCTGGTGTTCTGATCCCCACATTAAGTCAGCCACAGACAAAATTGCCAACAAATTGCCAAAACTGCCGTGAGTGACTTCCAGTGAATGAAGAGCTGTAAAGCTGCAGCAGAGGAAGCATGCTTTTTATTACCAGGAATATACTTCTTATTTTCTTTTCCTCTGCATTCCCTCTGAAAATCTGCATATTTTTTTTCTTTTTATATTTTAAACCTTAATTAAAAATGTCTAATTTTGATTAACTCCTTTCTATAGATGGTCATTTTTCTTTAAATATTTCAGGAAAATTCATATTTATATTCCATATAGTTGTCACATCACAGCAAACCAGTGACTACATTTCCCATCATGCACTGTGGCCTGCAATTAGTATTCACTCTAATCATGCATGCCTGCATCCAATCTCCCATGCACTCACAACCAGTGTATAAAGAGACTGCTTGATCACAGTTGTTTTGGGAAGGATTGAGTGTTCTCACCATATCAAGCATTTGTGCCTGTTTAGGTTCCTAGATCTTGCTTCCTGTACCTCGTTTTTGATTTTTGCCTTGCCTAGATCGTGCCTGTTTGTTGATCACCTGACCAATTGTGTGTTTCTTGACCGCTGTTGTATCATGATTTAGATTTGTCTGCCTGCCTCTTTTTATTAAAAGCTCTTATCTGCAATTGCATCATTATGTTTAATACTGTATGTGACATTATGCTCATAGTAGAATTTAATTGGAAGAGAGGGTGAAATATTTTAAACAACCAAATGGTGAATTAGTGTGCATTCTGAATAATTGTGCATCTAAATGTTAATAAAATGTTAGTAAATAATATTGTGTTGAGGCTAAAAGGAGAGAAATATATGAAATGTTAATGTGAAAAGACACTTAAGTAAAGCAGCCTAACCATTTAGGATTATTAAAACAGGAAGGAATTAGCTTTTTATGATTGTATAACCATCACTTCTTATTAAACTCCATGTTGCTGAAAAGTGAGAAACCTTCTGAGTGCTGTCTTGGATTCTAGGTGCGCTGTTAACAGCGTTTTCCTTTTTTCACACAGAATAACCACAGAACATTCCCTGAATGTTTATTCTCCACTTTGAGCAGCTCGATGTTTTAATGTGCAAAAAAACACACTAAGATGGTTTGGTTAATTTCACAAGCTTTACAAATCAGAACTATTATAAATAAATAAATCCTGGTTGCATAAATAAAAGGTTTTTTTGTTTTATATAAAAAAAGACATTGTTGTGAAAGACAAACATCAAAAGCTGAAGGATAGGAGTGATCCTTAAAAAATATGATTAACACTAATTTAATCTAAGCTGGGTTTCATGCCTTTTTATCCAATTCCTTTTAGTTTTCTCCAGTTGAAATTTTATCAACTTTGTTCAGTACCTTGTGATGTCCTGCTGTTAACTTATGAATGTGGATAATGTATAGAAAGGTCATTTTAAAGATATATTAAAATATATTTTAAAAGGATTTTAAATCACCTTGCAAACCAATGAAATTATATACACATCAGTTAGAAAATATGTAATTTCAATTATTAGTGCTAGTGGTCATGTAAAAAAAAGAAAAGGAAAAAATTTGGTTGCATGGATTTTAATATACCAAGAAAATGTGGTGAATAGGTAAACACAGAGAAATGCAAAAAAAAAAATTTTAAAGTGAGTAATTGAGTGTGTGCTCTGCTGTGTTGTGATGTTGCATGCCATTTAATGTTGTCCTCTTGTGTCAGATTGTCATTTACTTAAATAATTAAACTTTTCATGGGTTTTGCTCCTTATTTTCAGACTCTAAGTACTTGTAGCATCACTGAAAAGGTGAAATCTAACTTTTTTTCTCCCAGTTGAGCTGTTACAAAATATCTTTCTATTTTTCACTATGTAAAACCACAGACTTCTGACTGGTAAGAAGTGAAAAGCATGAATAGAGAACTGAGTCATTCCTGCTGCAAAGTGGCACACTGTTCACTTAGTCTTTGGTGACCCTCTAACTGCTCACTTTTACTGAAAACACACAGGTCAGTACAACTGATGCAATTTATCTCATGGTTACATTACATAAAATCTTCAGTTAGTCATTTTTTCTGCTTATAATTGAAACGTCAACAGGTTAAAAATATCTGATTTCAAAAACGGACTTGCAAAATGTCTGTTGAAAAAAAAACTACTGTATATTAATGAACATTGAATATTATGAATATTAATGATTAGTGGGTGGGGTTAATAAAAAAGACCGAATTCAGATTTCTTTCTCATACGCTTATTAATAATACAGGCTTGTTCTAGCAGCTAGAACATTCTTGTGCTTGTTGAGCATCTCATTCCAGATGTATTCCTGGGAAGGACCTCATTTCATTGTCATTTGTATGGTCTTGAGAGAAAAATCTTTTGTCAGTTTCTGTTGCAGTTCTCAATTCTTAAATCATACTCTTATTTTATTCACTGCTCCCCAACCTAAAATAAATCTCTTGCTATGCCATTACACTAGAATGGCAAAGACCGTTAAAAGCCCAAAAGCACTGGGGGTATTTTGTCATTTTGTAAATGGTGTGATCTCCTGTTAAGAACACATGATGACTGTTTCAAGTATAAACTGACTGAGCTCTCATCTGCACATATCCTTAATAATATAACAATATAGTAATAAGAAATTCCTTGAGGTATTAATAATCACATTTTTATTTCCTTTATTCTCTTTATTTGTGTTTTTTCACAGACTGTCCAGATAATAATCGAAGCTATGATAATCTTGTTTGGTATCATTTTAATGGCTGTTTTTGACTCTGTCAACAATCTCAATAGTGTTAACAGCAAAATCATGTACTGGTGATCTGGTTGCGTATGTTGACTTAATCCTCCTTTAATATCACTGTTGATTTTCATTAATGCTTTATAAACAATCTCAATATTTATTTTCCTTTAATCAATTTATCAGGTCTGGAGCTCTGTCCATTGCTTCCCTGGACTACTGTCGTCCTTCAGTGGTGGGTAAACTTGACACAAAGAGCATTTTCACTAGAAACGTCGGATTTTTTGGCCTCAGTGGCATTGACTTTGTTTACTTTCTACATGTGGTTTTGTTATGGTTTTTGTCCTTTCTCCGCCCCAGTCTTCTCTTTGGTTGTTTCCCATAGGTGTGCTGCTATAGTTTTCAGCAGTCTTGTTTCACCCCGTATTCTGTTTGTCATTTAAACCCCTCGTGTCTCTTTGTACATTGCATAGTATTGAGTATTGTCTCATTACCAAGCAGTTGTTTCTTGTTTTTGATTCATGTTTATTGACCTTGTTTCTCGTTTCTGATTCTAGCCTTGCCCAGTTTATGCCTGTTTGTAGATCACCTGACCCATAGCCTGTTATTTCGACCAAGCTACTGTCTCCTGGTTTGGTTTTGTCTGCTTGGCCCTCTCAAATAAAGTCTTTAATTGCACTTATATCCGTCCTCCCTTTCATAATATTTAATATAAAAAATGTACAGTCATGGACGAAATTATTGGCACCCCTGGAACTTTTCCAGAAAATGCACCATTTCTCCCAGAAAAGTGTTGCAATGACAAATGTTTTGGTCTACACATGTTTATTACCTTTTAAGTGCATTGGAACAGCACAAAAAATGCAGAAGAAAAAAGGCAAATTTGACATTTTACACAAAACTCCCAAAATGGACTGGACAAAATCATTGGCACCCTATTAAAACTGTGGGTAAATAATTTCATTTCAAGCATGTGATGTTCATTTAAACTCACCTGTGGCAAGTAACAGGTGCTGGCAATATAGAAATCAAAACTGAAGCCAGTTAGAGTGTATAAAAGTTGGCTCAACCTTTGTGTTGTGTGCCTGTGTGTGCCACACCAAGTATGGAGAAGAGAAAGAAGAGTCGAGAATTGTCTGAGGACTTAAGAAGCAAAATTGTGGAAAAATATCAACAATCTCAAGGTTACAAATCAATCTCCAGAGAACTTAAAGTTCCTTTGTCCACTGTGCACAATATAATCAAGAAGTTTATACATTTCTGTTCAATACTTCCTAACTAAACCAAAGCCAGGAGAAATTGGCTGAAACTTTAATGGTACAGTCAAGATTGGCAAACAGACAGATGCACACAACGCAAAATGCACACAAGTCAAAAGCAAAGGCAATGATTTACACAGGGATGTAGGATGACAAGTCGTAGGTAGAAATCAAGAAATATCTGTCCAACCAATCACAAACCACCAGGTGAGTGGAGGGCGTGTGAGATTTGTGAGCTTCCAATAATGAACCAGATGTAGGAACAAAATGTGTTGCAGTGGGCTGAGATTGAAAGAGGAGCAGATAAGACACCCATCCCATCACCCACTCAGACGTGCAGAAAACACAATCAATTGAAATACAGACATTGTAACAATTTTTAAGACCGTGAGTAGCTTAGAGGTTAGGGTGTTGGACATCTGCTCCAAATGTCATGCGTTCAAATCCAAGCAAGCTGGATAATGCCATAAATGTAATTTTGCTAAAATACTGATAAATGAGGACCAACCCAGCCACGGATCTACACAAGTCAGCGGATGGTTCTGCGCCGGTTTCAAGCCCGGATAAATGGGGAGGGTTGCGGCAGTAAGGGCATCCGGCGTAAGAACTGTTGCCAAACTAAAATGATGTGGAGAGACTCAAGTTCAGTCCATGCTAGGATGATCCCCCGCAAGCGTCACGCAGCACGACCGCTGTGGGGCTGTGAAAAGTGGGTTACGGCTACCGTATCAGCTCGAAGAGGAGGGAGAAAGAGATGAAGAGGACCATTTTGATAGGGTCCCTGAATGTGGGTGGGTTCAATGACGGGAAGGGAAGTGGTGGACGTGATGGAGATGAAGAAGATAGACGTTTTGTATGTGCATGAAGTGAAAGGGAAAGGGCAGAAAGCGAAAGAAATTGGAAATTGTTTTAAGCTGTACTACGTGGGAAACAACAGAAGGAATGTTGTGGGAATAGTGCTTAGTCCAGCGATGAAAGAGGGAGTACTGCAGGAGAACCGTGAATCAGACAGAGTGATCTGGATGAAGGTGGATGTGGATAAAATCGTAATCAATGTTATCTGCACATATGCACCACAAATAGGGTGTGATAAGAAGGAATAAGAGGACTTTTGGGGACTGCTTGGAAGTGTGATGCCAAAGATACCTGAAACAGAAGTAGTATGGCTTGGAGCGGATCTTAATGGTCATATGGGTGAAGGAAACAGTGATGCAGCGGAAGTAATGGGTAGGTACGGAGTCAGGGTGAGAAATGAAGCAGGAGATGAAGTGCCAACCACTTGGCGATAGTAAACACCTACTTCAGGAAAAGATTAAAGAGAAGAATAATGTACACTAACGGAGGCGCCACTCGCAAGTAGACAACATTCTCTGTAGAAGAAAAGAGCTGCAGCAAATACAGGACTGCAAAGTACTGCCAAAAGAAGCAGTGGCAAAACAGCACAAATTACTGTTGTGTAAAGCAGGAATGATAGCCAAGGGAAGGCAGAGGCAGGTTAGGATTTGGAAAACACGCTGGTGGAAATTGAATGAAATTGAACTCCGAGAAAAGTTTGCGAAGAAGGTGCTGGAGGAGAGGCAAGAATGGACTTGGGATGCGCTGAGCACAACCTTTAGGTCAGCAGGAAAAGAAGTATTAGGTGAAACATCTGTGAAGATGGAAACAAAGAAGAGACGTGGTGGTGGAATGCATAAGTACAAGAAGCAGTGAAGCGGAAAAGAGAAAAGAGGAAGGAAAGGGATCTGAACAGGTGTGATGAGTCTATTGAAAATTACAAGCACGCAAACAAAGAAGCAAGGAGAATGGTGGCAAAAGCAAGGAGCATGGCATTTAACGACCTATATACCAGCCTAGAAGAAGGGGAAGAAGGCAAGCGGAAAGTGATAAGAATAGCAAGGCAGAAGAGCCGGGAATCACAAGATATTTACCAAGCAAAGCTTGTGAAGGATAGTCAATGGAAAGTATTGTCGGATGAAGATGAGATAAAGGAAAGATGGAGGTCTTATTTTGAGCAGTTGATGAATGTAGAAAATGAGAGGCGTGAAAGATTTATAGAACCGAGAGAAGAAACACAGGTGGAAAAGATAAAGGAGGAGTAAGTGATGGTAGTGATGAAAAAGATGAAAAGAGAAAAGGCGGTAGGACCGGATAACATACCAGTGGAGGCGTGGAAAGCACTTGGAAGAGGTGGAACTGAAATGTTGCAATGACCGCGAATGTTGCTGCCTTGGAGTTCTCCATTGACTTGTTGAAGTCTCCAGAATCAGAGTGTTCATATGTATGTTGAAAGAGGGAATTGACAATAGCTTACTGAATATTCTTTTGAGTTTGTATCTCACTGTTCTACACATGTTTTTATCTTTCACAGAAAATGACAGTTCTTTCATGCTTTTCAATTTAACTTTTTCAGACCAATCAGCACTCTAGTACATTTAATTATGCTGAGATTAAATACTAGTACATTCTCTCATACAAATAAGAAACAGTTATTTCACATCTGTATTCATTCCATGCATCGGACACTCATTTCATCAGAATAACTTTTGAATAAATTTCTTGTCTTTTATCAGGTTGTTCAGAAGGTTGAAGCTGAAACGGAGCTTGAGAGGTGTACAATGGCAGTGTTTGTCATCAGGGATGAGGAGGATCCTCTCTAGCCATCACATGAAATTGGAATTGTTATTGAAGATGTGGAAGTCCTTAATGAGGTGCCATCAGTTGCAAATGCATGTGCTATGTTATTGGGCCTCATCTATGCTCTAAACGTGAACTATCCAAGTGAGCTAAAATACACTTTTGATGCAATGCAGAAAATTTTCATAAAGATAGATCCAGAGAAAATGGTACGCAGATTGCGCAATCTGAGCGTCAAGCTCTAAATATTGGATTAATCAATGAAAGATTTGGATACTGCATGTTTTTCTTCTGTTTGATAGCTTGTATTCAAATACATTCAAGGATAATGGAAGGGGTCATTGTTAAGGTAAATAAGAGAGAAAAACATTAATCCAAGATCTGGCCTTAATTCTTTCTTTGGTATAAATATTGTTTGATAAGTATTGATATTAACAGTGAAAATTCAGAATGACCAGCAATTCACTAGTACTAGTAAGGATGATGTTTTTTTCTTAAACTGACTCATGCACAGAAGACCAATCTTTGTTCACAGATTGAGCCCCCAACAACCGAACTGTATTTATCCTTGGTTAAGCTCTTGATCTTTTTAACACTGTTCTTTCTTTCTTTCTTTCTTTCTTTCTTTCTTTCTTTCTTTATTTTACAGTACATACAGTACATATCTCAAGTTTTAAAGAAGAGATGTAGTCCAGTTTTACATGTAAAGATTTATACATGTAAAGATATATAAAAAAAGATTTATAAAAAATACATGTAAGGAATATTATAAAAAATATAAATTATAATTGTAAATATAATTTAAGTATATATTAATACATATGATTATTAATTATGATTATTAATAATAATCATAATTAATTAATATTAATGGGCGGCTGTGGTTAGAGTGGCTAGCACCTTGCATTGCAGCTCTGCTACCATTGGTGTGTGTGTGTGAATGGGTGAATAAGACACAGTGTAAAGCGCTTTGGATAAAAGCGCTATATAATTGCACATTTACCATTTACCATTTACATGTAAGACATGTGGTTAAGGTTACAGAAAGGTTACAAAAGGTTTGAAAACACTTAAAAGACCACAACTTACTTAATGATATACTTAAAATGGTAAGGCAAGAAGGTATACTTGGTATAAAAGGTAAGAACAGAGATCTTAGCAACAACCAGTGATTAAACACTTAAGCACTTAAACACTCACACTTTTAACACTACTTAAACCTGTGGGCAGTTCTGTCACATCCTTTAGCAAATGATGTTTTGCAGTTAAAAGCAGCACATCAGGACATGTTGACAGTTTTTATCTTTTGGCGGTCGGTGCCGTCTGTTGGTAGGGAATCGTAAAAAGGGCCACCAGAGCATTTCCGGTGGCTTCATCTACTGCTGGCAGTTTAGAATTCTATGGGCTATCCAGTTCTATATCTAGATCAGTGCAGGAAACCAACCAGCTTTTTAAATATAGAACCTGCCTCACTTACCTAATTCTGTTACATCCTGTAAAATATGACCGTTTTGATCTAATTTGTTTATTCAAAAGTAAAAACTATACTTAGATGTAATAGTAAATATTAGGTTATTCCAAAATGGAAAAAAAAAGTTGTAACAAAATAAAAGAAATGGTGTATACTCTTTATAATAAATAATATTTTTACTTAATGTATGAATGTAAATTTTTGTCTTTGGGAAAATTTTTTTTTATTAATATTAAATCAAAATTTTATATTTTAACCAAATTTTAATTATAATTAGAGAAAACTAATAAATTTGGGCATATATAAGTTTCTTAAGTTGATCATAATTTATAGTGTACAGATGCTCCATGTACTGCAGATGATTTACATAATGGATTCAATTAATGAATGTGTGCCTGATCCTGTCACTTTTACCTCTGATATAAATGTTCAAATCCCATCCCTCCTGTAGATTGCAATAATTCATGCACTGAATCAGGAGATAATATTCAGTGTTCAATGTTTAATTTTGTTTAATATGAATGCACGCCACTAAACTTTCTCTTGAACATTTTGAATTCTAGCTAAAACAGCAAAGCTAACGAACCAATTACAGGAGCTGCCCATGCTGGTCTTATTGACTAATCTATAAGTACCAAAATGGGAGCGTTCAGCCATTTAGATTTTCATTTGGTATCGCCACAGCAACGAATTCAAAATAAAGTAAATATAGTCAGTAAAGTATATTGGTCAATAAGGCCAATATATAACATTTGGTTGACATTTGCATGAGATTTGAAAGTTTGTTGTGAGACCATGACATTTGGCCCAAGTGCACAAGTCTCATGATCAGTGTGCGTGACAAGAGGTATAGCAACGCGTTGTGCACTGCTTTTAAGTCAGCCACAGAAAAGACTGCCAACATAGTCACCAGTGACTTCCTTTGAGTGAAGATCAGTGAAGCTGCAGTGGAGGAAAAGGCCAAGAAATTGTCTAATTAAGGTAAATTATTTTATTTCTTACTGTATTTTTACTTGTACATTCTTAAAAACCACAAGTGTGAAACCACAATGAAAAATCTGGATTTTAAGAAATATTCCATTTAAAACTGCAAAAATGAAAAAAGTTTTAGAATTTGGGGAAAAAAAACTAAAAGAAAGAAAAGAATATTGTGAATATTCAGTATTCAATATTCAGTATTCATTTAGATTTAAGCAAATTTGTGATTTTGATAAACTCCTTTGTACAAAAGATCACATTTGTTTTGTAAACACTTAATGCAAATTCAAATATTCATAAGCTTCTGTTTTCAATTAAGTTGTTATGCTGATATGTGATAAAATAGATAATAAAAATTGTTATTATTAAATAGTAAAAACAAAAATTCTGAGTAATTTAATGTGCAGATTGAATAATTGGGCATCTAAATTTCAAAAAGTGTGTGTAAATAATAAATATTGTGTTCATTTGCTCACCACTCAAAATAAAACAATTAAGCTTGTGTCAATAAGTGTAACAAAGTGTGGTGATGTCTGCATTAAGAATGTTAAAACGTTTTATGTAGAAATAACCTTATTCTACATTCCCACTGAATACAATATTAATAGAATATGTAAGGAATAAAAGTCACTGTGTTGTGCTGCTATAGTAAAATAATCAATGATGGAGTGGTGTGATGAAGCAGAGATACTGTTATCAGGCAGAAATTGATTATTTTCCTGTAACAGCACATCCTGTAACAGCACATCCTGTAACGTTTTATTTCCCTTATACAACAGCAATTTGACAAGAAATATATTATTAAAGAACAACACATCATAATTTTCTGTTTATAAGTACATTTAATTTTATGGAACAACTAAGAAACTAATTACTTTCTGTTACATTGCAGCTGCACTACTGTAAGAGTTTTCTGATCAATCAGAATCCAGCATTCAACAGCGCTGTGGTAGAACATGTAACATTGCTCTTCTTTATTGACATAAATTAAGAATGTAATTACAGTCAATGTGTATTGAATTAGGAATGTTTCTAGAAATTTATTTACAAAAAATTTTTGGTTAATCAATCACTTCTCATTAAACTAAACACTGCTGATATGAGAACAATTAGCCGGAAATTTGTGGGAGTGAAAAACTGCAGAGTACGGCTGTCTCGGACTCCAGATGCGCAGTTACCAGGTTTTTCTTTTCACGCTGAAAAGCCACAGAGCATTTCCTGACATTTGTTTGGTTTGGTTTACTTCACAAGCTAGTACATTGTATAGTACATTATAGTAAATTATAGTACATTGATATAAAATACCAGACGGTTGCATGGCTTATAATACATGAAATAATGATGTGGAAAAGGATTGATTACAAGTATATTTTAAAAGTAGTGTAAGAGCTACAGGCAAATCACCTTGCAAACCTGTTAAATTATTTACACATTAGTTTTTTTTTTGTTTGTTTGTTTTTTTTTTAACAATCCAGTTGTTTGCCCATTTTATTAAAAATGGTTTAGTGGTGGTTGTATCAATTTATTTTACTCGCTGCTATTAAATCATCAGTCTAAGAGATCCATTAAAAATAAATAATTAAAATGTAGGATGAATGCATTAAATATAAAAATTTATGCACATTTTGAATACTAGTGACTAGTGGGCGGAGTCAGTGAAAACAGTAAAATGTGTGCGTACATGTCTGAATTTGTCATCAGTCTGTGGTTAAACACTGTTTCCTCTCCTTCACATTTTCAGATTTCATCTGCTTTCATCTCTCTCTCTCTCTCTCTCTCTCTCTCTCTCTCTCACACACACACACACACACACACACACACACACACACACACACACACACACACACACACACACACACACACACACACACATGCCTTTACTACTTTCCATTAAGATTAATAAAGAGAGTGGCACACTAGCAGAGATGCTCTAGCACCTAGAACCCCATGAGATAATGTATTCATTTATGACACTTCCACATGCTTAACAATTTTTTCATTGTTGTTTATATTATATTGAGCATTTTGATTTAAAAAAAACATTTGCAATCAGTAAAGTTTCACATTTCGTGTTGCATTTCTCTATTCTCGGATCCTGCACTTACCCAAACTACCCTCCACCACCCACCCCCACCCATATAACCCTAAACATTCCATGCACATTCATGCACATAGCATTACTGTGAACTATTCAATGTCTGATTAATATGAGTATGATCTTTTCCAGGTTTAAGGGATCACAGTAAATCTCAGTGAAAATGCCTGTACCTGCTATGAAAGTAGACCCGAAATCCTTGGGGGTAATTTCTTTTCATATGTGTTTATTTTTAAACTACACTGATAGAATAAATTGTGTAATTTGAATTTTTTAGCCTCAGGACGTGAGATATGAATGCCATATGATATGATGATATCTGTAATAATAGAACAATAATTTAGGAAATAAAATATTTCCTGAGACTTCAATAGTAAGACTTTTTTTTTTCCTTTTTGTTTCCACAGACTGTCCAGATAATGAATATCATCGTTATTCGTATGATGTGCAACCAAAGATATGGACTCAGCATTATTCTCAGCGCATGTATGTTTGGATTTTTTTTTTTTTTTTTTTTTTTTTCGCCACCGTATCCCTGTTTGTATGATCAAGTCATACACCCTATACTTAAAATTTTTTTTTTTTTTTTTTTTTTTTTTTTTTTTTTTTTTTTTATAATGTCATAAATATTTATGCTTATTTATCATGCTGGATATTAAAAAAATTGTTATAAAAAATAAAAATTTTTTTTTTTTTTTTTTTTTCTAATTATTCACAGGAGCATTTACAGTATGACACTCCATGACTGTTTAAAAAATTTAGGTAGATTATTAAGAGTAGACAATTATATTAATGATTAAATTTAAAATTAAGTGATTAAGGCTTTATATAAAGTATTATTTTTTTTTCTTTTTTAAAATAATTTTTTTGTTGTTTTTTTTTTTTTTTTTTTTAATATTTTACTTAACCAAAAAGCTGAATGTGCCTTTATTGTCCTGTTTGGGGTTTGTATCTCACTGATCTCACACATGATCATTTTAAAAATGTATTTATTTGTTTGTTTGTTTATTCTTTGGGATGCAGTCTCCTCCTAAACTATTAGCATTCATTTTTGCATAAAACATTGAACCTTTTGTATCAGACCACCTAATTTTTAGGTGAACAAAAGTATAGGAACAGATAAATCCTAAAGTAAATTCAAATAAATTACACATTATATTTGGTTGCATATCGCTTGTTTGCAATAACTGCATCAATTCTGTGACTCATTGATATCACCAAACTGTTGGGTTTTTTTTTCTTTTGTGATGGTTTTCCATGCTTTTAACGCATTGGTTGTTGTTTGTTTCGGGGAGGTTCTCTGTACAGTCTCCTCTTCAGGAGGTGAAATGCTGCTCAACTGTGTTATGCTCTGGTGATTGACTTGGCCAGTCTAAAACCTTCCACATTTCCCTCTGATGAGGTCCTTTGTTGAGTTGGCAGTGTGTTTTGGATCATTGTCTTGCTGCATGATGAAGTTCCTCCTGTTTAATTTGGATGCATTTCTCTGCAAACTGGCAGTCAAAATGTTCCTGTAAACTTCTGAATTCATTCTGCTGCTACCATCATGAGTTCCATCATCAGTAAAGATTAGTGATCCTGTTCCAGAAGCAGCCATGCAAGCACAATCCATGACACTACCTCCACCATGTTTCACAGATGAGCTTGTATGTTTTGGATCATGAGCATATCCTTTCTTTCTCCACATTTTGGCTCTACCATCACATTGGTAGAGGTTACTCTTTGTTCCAGATTTTCTGAATTATCTCTATTTTTTTGTGAATTCCAATATCGCTTTCTGATTCTAAATACAGATGAGTGGTTTGCATCTTGTGGTATGGCCACATTTGTGCCATATTTCTGCTCTCAAAATGGCCATAATGGCCATATTTCTCCTTTCAAAATGTTGTGGACTATGATACTTTCATCCCTGCTCTGTGGAGGTTGGTGGTGATGTCACTGACTGTTGTTTTTGTGTTTTTCTTTGCAGATCTCAGTGTTTTTTTTTCAGCTGTTGTTTTCCTTGGCCGACCCATTTGGTGTCTGTTGCTCAGTAGATCAGTGGTTTAATTCTTTTTCAGGACATTTCAAATTGTTATTGGCTATGTCTCTGATTGATGTCTCTGACTAATAAAATATTTTCATATCAGAAGGAAAGAACATTTTTAAAAGTGCTATCCGCTGAAATTCTCCTATTAAACTCCGTAACTATGATAGCAATAACAGTGTCCCTCTGTGACATCAGAAAGGGGCACAATCTCTAACTTTGTGAATCAGCCTCATATGTACACATTGTAAAGTGAAGAGGATTTTTTTTTCTCTCTTCAGTTTGTACGTAGCATATTTAGAGTGCTCCTGGTTTTCTCTCTACTTGAGATCTGCGTGTCCATCTGGACGTTTGTATTGACCTTGAAAGCCAGAGGCTCCACTGAAGCTACAGTCAGTATTTCCTCATTTATCTTTCAGCTTTTACCTTTGTTTATAATGTTAGTTGTAATGCATGTAGACAGTAAACAGTGATCTTGAACAGATGTCTTTATTTTTTCCTACTACAGACATAGGCAAAGGATCGTCTGATCAACAATCCACGTGAGGAAAACCACAACTCGCCTTAATGGATCTTCTGAGCTTATACACATGTTGTGGTGTATGCTTTAAACATTTGACATAAATTTTTAAAAATTGCTGAGGTACCAAATGAATCTTGATATGATCTTTTTTTTCCTTAATGATTTAGTTGCAGTGATGTTATGATGATTTTCTGCTTTGAGACTGAATAATCCATGTGTATAACTTACATATCGGATATTATTGTATTTTTTTAAAAATAAAATAAACAGAATATAATACACCACAAGGCTGTTGAATTCTAATTGGTCAGAAGTGTTTGGACAGTAGTGCAGTTGCAAATCAGATTTATATTAATGCACTTGCTCTAAATACATTGTTGTTTCTATAGTAACAGGTCATTCACAGGGAACTTTACAGTGGATGCTTCATGTAAATCTATTTTAAAAATTGTTTATATTGTGAAGATTTCATTAAGGAGATGTTTATTTAATAATTATGGAAGGATTCTCCATTGTCAGAGCTTTGTAATCGTTAGAATACAAGCTGCTTTTTTCCGTCTTAGAACCTTCAAGAGAGAGAATAAAGGGAAGCTGGGAAGGGAATGACTGTTTATAGCTGCTACAGTTGAGAACAGAAAAGAATGATTAAATATACTATAGAAATATAATAATAATTAATATTATTTCATTTTTGATTTATGCATTAATTAACTATGTTGTAATTTTTTGTAAAAAAAAATAAATAAAGTAAAAGGAAGTGGTTTGTGGTTTCTTCATGCTACACCTTGAGCAGCTGCAGTCACAAAGTGGGCTTCCAGATAAATATTTTCCATGTGTACATATAATAGCATCATATAAACACAAGTGACTGTCTGTTTCAATACTATTCTCATAATCTTCAGCAACTGGGTGCTTTTTATTTTTTTATTTTATTATTATATATTTTTTTAAATCTCACTCTTTTACACCAAAATTAACATAGCATAAGAGATTCTATTGATAAAGTAAAAAGTGTGAAGATTTAAAAAAAATAAATAAATATTATATACATCAAGATATTGTAGATTAAAAAAAAAAAAAAAAAAAAAAAAAAAAAAATAAGATAATACAATTATCTAATTTTTAATTGATAAATGACATTAAGAAAAATGAAAGATTAAAAGTCAATGATCAAATGAATTTTGTGAAGAGTTGAAACTGAACTTCAAAATATATCTGATGAAACATTAAAAAGTGATTAAATTATCAACAATTTTTTTTTTTTGATTGAGTTGCTACCGAATAAAGATCAAATGAATTTTATAAATGGTAATGGCAACGCATTTTTATATTGATTAATGTAAACGACCATACAACTGAGCCGCAACCGCCCTAGTAGTGATGATAGTGTGCTGGTTGTCTTGTTGGAAATAACATATCTCTTTCCATTACTTTTCCCAATCCAAAAGAAAGAATGGGTATTTTCTTGAACCTGGCCTTGTCAATCCTTGTCTCCTGCAAGGCAGCATCCTCCTCATTATGAAGCTGAACTACTTGTGACAGAACTTCCAGTCCTGAAGGCCATGGAGTGTTCTCATTTGGTTCTAATATAATTTGTGCTCCCTTAAGTTATCTATTGATTAGCCTTCCACTGTGAACTTAGCAACTCCATGTTTGGAAAATATCACATCCAGGTGCCAAAATCTGGCAAATGTGACTATCTGCATTGTGGGTTTGTTTCTTTAAAATGTTAAGGACAGCTCTAGCTTTCTTTGGCCCTACATCTAAACCTGAGACTTTGAATGAACTGGTTAAGGCATTGGGTTATTAGATGCTGAATCTTGATCTAACTTTTTAATCACATTGAACCTGAACATAGGTTTGTCAAGTGGGTTCATACTCATGAATGCAGACACTGGTACCAGATTAATCTGGTAGGCTGTAACTGATTTCCATTCAGCCCTCATATGGTACATTTGTACCATTGGCTTCAATAAGATTAAGCCCAGTTCATCAAGATGTTCCCTGACGGGCCTGATTTGAGTGTCTGGGAAGTATTTAATTTTCCAATTCAGATCTCTAATTGAAGCTTGTGGTCCTGTGTCCCACAGTACACATGTACTGACCCCGCCTACGTTGCACTGGACTAAGCACCTTGGTCCCTCCATATTTGCTGTTTTTACATGTTTTCTGACAGTGTAAATGTGTCTGTGTTGTTAAAGCTGAAGTTGAGGTACAGTGGGGGAAATATTGAATATTGAATGCATCAACATTTTTTTCAACATTCCAATTATGCCATTCACATACAATTTTCTGTATTATCTGTATTAACTCAAGAAATCTGCAAATATAAATGAGTCACAACATTAAAAAGTCCATAAATTAAGTAATGTGTAATAAAGTGGAATGACAAAAGAAAAAGTATTGAAGATGATAAGAAAAAGCAGTTCTCCAAGGCAAGGTAAGGCAATGAGCCAGGTGAAATCTGTAAGTAGTTAGAAAGTAATCATACCTCCTGTCTTTGCAAATTAATATCAGCTGGGTTAGTAAATTGATGGTCTATAAAAAGGATTTTCTTTGCAATGATGTCACACAAGAAACATCTCATGATGGGAAAACCTTTGAAAACTCATTGTTGCCAAACATATCGATGGAATCAGACACAGACGTATTTCAAAACTTCAGAATATTCCAGTTAGCACCATTATCCGCAAGTGGAAGCAACCCCCACATGTTCCACAGTCACTCCGGCACCAACCGGCCATGCACAGGAGCTCCTCGCAAGATTTATGATCAGGGAGAAGAATAGTCAGAAGAGTAGCCCAAGAGCCAAGGACCACTCAGAAAGAGCTCCGGAAACACTTGGAGGCAGCAGGTACAATCATCATAGAGAAAACAATAGGCAATGCAATCCACCACCATTGCCTCTATGCACGCTCACCCCACAAGACTCCATAACAAAAGAAAAGGCATGTTGAAGCTTGTTTAACGTTTGCTACAACTCATTTGGACAAGCCTATTAAATACTGGAAGAGTGCTGTCTGGTCAGACGAGAGAAAAATTTTACTTTTTGGCCGTCATACAACATACCATGTTTGGAGAAGAAATGGCACTTCATATCTGCCTAAAAACACTGTATCAACAGTGAAGTTTGGAGGTGGAAGCATCATGGTGTGGAGCTGTTTCTCATTGCATGGTATTGGCAGACTCATAATTGAAGTAGCGATGTATGGAGCCTTTTAGATTCTTAGATTCTGCTGCCATCCATCAGGATGATGAAGATGAGATGTGAGTGGACCTTCCAGCAGGATAACGATCCAAAGCATACAACAAATAAAACAAAATTGGATTCAGAAAAAACAATCAAGGTGTTACAATGGCCCAGTCAATCACCTTGAATCCAATTGAACATTTGTGGAAAGAGCTAAAGATCAAGGTTCACAAGCAGGCCCCTCGGAATCTTCAAGATTTAAAGACAATATGTTTAGAAGAATTGGCAAAAATCAGACCTGAAACATTTCTTCATTCGGAAGCATTTTGAAGCTGTTACAAACAAAGGCTTCTCCACTAAGTATTAAATATATTTCAGTTAGGGTGTTCAATACTTGTTTCCTGTGTCATTCCTCTTTATTGCACATAACTTCATTTATGGACTTTAATGTTTGGATTTCTTTGTGTGTGGATTTCTTGTGTAAATACCAAAGTCTGGTGAAAATTTTATGTAAATAGCCTCACTGGAAATATATTTACTGAAAAAAATGTTGACGCGTTCAATAATTATTTCCACCACTTTAAGTGTAACCTCTACTTTATTTGTCATGACAGTATTTTCTCTGTGCTAGTGACAGCCTGTAGCAAAATGTTCACTATTACCACAATTGTAATAATGTGTACATTTACCTTCAGGATTAGATTCCTCATATTTTTTGGTCTATGTTTGTCATTTTCTATTTGCTCTGTGAGGTGTTCGCATTGAGTTTGCACTTTTTACAGCTCTTTTTTTTTTTTACTCTGACTGGCTGTTTGTGAAGAGAGGCTTTGCAACACATCACAAATGGCCATATTCCTTGCATCAAGCTTCTCCACAAGGGTGTTGGGCTTAGAAGAGCAAGTCGTTTCCTTTTTGAAACTACTCTGTGCTCTGGTATGCTGATTTCATCATCTTGGACTACAGTGACTTTTACATCTTTTACTAGCAGCTGATAGTTTTTTCTTTCCATTTCCAGATTGTAAACAGTGCGTTTCCTCTCCAGTAATATCTCAGTCACCTTTGTGTCCTGATGGTAAGGCTTGAGGTCAGTACAAATGCAGTCTTCTTGGAGACCTGTCATCACTGTTTGCAAGAATGGTGTCTGGATAAGTTCAGTACTGTAGTTCAAACCATCCTTAGAATTTCCAGAAGCAAACCGAAATTTCTGTCAAGATCTATTACATATACTAAGAACTCAATGTCAAATCACTTTGGATTTCCAGATAACTTTTCAGTTTGACACCAGAAATTATTGCTTTCAAAAGTGCTATGACAATTTCATTCTCATCATATCATTTTCGCAGTGCTGTTTGAATCTGTCTTTCCAAACTGTTCTAATTTAACTTTTATGATTGACTTCACCAATTTGACCAATTATTCTCAATTCTCTCCTGCATAAAGGATGCACATTTTCAGGTCTTAATGTTTGGAATTGCGCTATCACTGGCTCATGATTCTGCATCATCTCAGAACAGTTAAGTTCTTCAGTGTCATTTTTGCTACTAGGGGGTGCCCATCACTTGGTTTAGATGGGACTTCATCACTAGTTTCATTCTCTGACTCATTTTCAATTCATTCAACTCTTCCAGAGTTTTCAATTCTACTACTGACAAATATGAGCACTGACAGTCCAGTCAATTATTCTTCTCCTTGAGCAAGTTGATTTTTTTCACATCCTCATTTAGTTTCAATTCCTTGATTAACTCATTCAGTTCACTGAAAGACAAGTCCAGCAATTTTCTCTCAATTTTATTAAGCTCTGTTTTTCAATTCATTGATATCTCTATTGTGTATGATATTTATTCATAGGCATGGCAAATATGAGTGTTAACTCTGTCTTTTGAGGCTTCCATCATTACAGTACTCTCCATCAGCATGTTACTTTATTGGGACAAGTAAGCTGCATTCACACATTTTCCTTTTCCATCAGAACTTTCCATCAATCCATCCATCTTCTATATCGCTTATCCTTCATTCAGGGTCACGGGGAAACCTGGAGCCTATCCCAGGATGCATCGAGCACAAGATGGGGTACACCCTGGACAAGGTGCCAATCCATTGCAGGGCACAATCACATACACATTCACACACCCATTCATACAATGGCATGTCCAAAATGTCCGTAATCAGCATTTTGGACTGGGTGAGGAAACCGGAGTACCCCAAGGAAACCCCCGCAGGATGGGGAGAACAAACTCCGCACACACAGGGCCAAACAGGGGAACCAAACCCCCGACCCTGGAGGTGTGAGGCAAATGTGCTAACCCCCATCAGAACTTTATTTTGTTTTATTTCATTTTATTTTTCAGAACAAAGAGTTGTTGCAAACTTGGAAGAAACATCAGAATTATGTTGCAACCTTGAAATAACTCACATCTCCAAAAGTAAATCTGTTTTTCAGTTTCACTTTAATAAAAGGCCCAGTTCTGTTACATGTTTGCATGTGTGTGGAGTGTTGTCTTTCTTCTTCACTACTGCCCCCTTCGCATTGTCATAAAATGACATGACAAATTTGCAGCTTCACAGCATTAACCCTGAGCAATGACTGAGCAGATTTTATTTTATTAATTACAAGGAGAGAATTAAAGCTGCAAGCAGCATATTCGGAGGCAAAGCACCTAGACTCAGTGAGCTACACATTCGCAGATGTGCTACAATTGTTGCATAAGCAATCACAGGAAAGCAGACCTATAACTTTATGCAAAGGGATTTAAGATTGATTTGTAGTTTCACTCATGATGTGTATGTTTTGACCACAGATAATTGTGGAATGCTGCTACTGCTGTGACCTGTGGTGTTGTCTGTTGCTACTATGAGCTGTTGTCCCCACTCTGTGCAAGCTGTGTTTTCCCTACTTTGTGCAAGTATTTTCTCCAAACTTATATCTGTCATATTATGCCTATTTTTTTTTTTTACACTGAAATTGCTAAACAAAAAAAATTGATTTGATATTAAACCTGGTCACTCATGCGTTGCCTGTATAATAGCCCACTGAATGGTTAGAATGGCAGTAGACTTGTCTAGGCAGGTCTCATGATTGGACAAAATCTGGAGGAGAATAGCAAAAATGGCACTTAGATGAAAGCATTTTTTGCATGTGATTGTAACGTTTGACCAGTACGTGGTGCTGCCATAAAATTTGTTGCATAGCCTCCCTTGGAGCATAGACCTGAAGATGCCTACAAAGATTTGCGTCTGTGTGGAAGGTCGTTGCTGAGATACAGCCTCACTTCAGGTTTGGCGGGTTCACTGACAGATTTGTTTGCCTATTACGGACAAATCATTTGGGATATTAAATTATTTTGATAACATTTATGAGGATTACTCTCAAGATGGTGTCTGCCAAATCTGGTGATGTTTGGACAATATGTTTACAAAATACAAGATGGTCGACATTTGAAAAAGTACATTTGAATTTCAGCTGATGAGGGCAGTGGTGGCTTAGCGGTTAAGGCTATGGGTTACTGATCGGAAGGGTGGGGGTTCAAGTCCCAGCACTGCCAAGTTACTGCTGTTGAGCCCTTAGGGGGTGCTGTGGCTCCATGGTTGACCCTGTGCTCTGACCCCAGCTTCCTGACAGGCTGGGGTATGTGAAGAAAACAAATTCACTGTGTTGTGTACTGTATATGTGACCAGTAAAGACTCATTATTATCATCATTATCATTGTATGAAGTGTTCACTTCAGCATACTCCAGGGAATTATAGGAAGTGTGAATTTAGCACAAACTCTTCAAATGATATAACCAGAAAAATTTAAGTTGTTATAGTTCTTGACCACACTGTGACACTGTCACAAAACCTCTTGGGTAAATTCGAGGCATGGTACTAAAAATAGTAAGTTTCATGATGATATACCTCTTATTTATTTCTTTTTTTATTTTTTATTTTTTTGCATTTGCCAGCATGTTACATGTGAATGGTTTTGAATATGAAAATTCCTTTGATTACTTTTGTTTAGACATGTCTCAAGATAATGTGAGAAAAATTTGGTGAAGATTAGACAAAAAACGTTGGAGAAGTATTAAAAACGACACTTAGATGTAAGCATTTTTAGCATGTTATTGAACGTTTTGACAAAAGGTGGCATTGTCACAGAATTTGTTGCATAGCCTCAGGCCAGGGTTCTGAAATGCCTACCACATTTTGTATGAGTACAGAAAGTCACTGCTAAGAGACATTTCAGTAGTATTCAAAATTATTTTGATAAATTTTGAGTCTTACTCTGCCAAACTTGATGATTGGAGTAGTGAAAAAACATAATCCAAGATTGTGGAAAATCTGATTAGTTGGAAATTTACATCATAGTTTGCGTTAGACCCCTCTCGACCCAGGGAATCCAGGGATCCCTTGCTTTCAAACTTTGGACCAGCAGTTTAAAGGTTATGACCATAAACATAGTTCCAAACTAGGCCAAAATGTGTCCTGATTTTGGTGCTAGAGCATTGGCAGCACTTGGCACAACGTTGGTCAGCATGTTCCCTACACATTCCCAATGTGTGTGCAAAAGTTTACAACTTTTTACCAGACGGTCCTATAGGCTGCCATAGACAAACTAGCCTAAAAATTAAGAAGTAAAAGGTAGAATAAACAGTTTTATATTTTGTGGTTTCTCATTAATATGACCAACTACTAAAGATATGTAATGTTCTTTAATTAATAACAGTTATGATCACTGTAAAATGTCTGTGATATAAGAGGTATACAATTTTTCAAACCATGCTGTTAAAGGAACAGTAACTTCAGGGTAGTAACAGTAAGGACTGTTAATATCTTTCATTTTGTGCATTTTCTTTTGAAATATAGTCAGTTTAAAATAAATTTCAGGATTGTGGCCTTGTTTTTTTTCTTTTAGAGCACTATTTTTTATTTGATTTTATTTTTTTGGTTGAATTTTGCATGTAGCCTTGCTATACAGAAAATAATAACAAATCTACAGACAGTGTTTACACCAGCAAATCCAGTACAGTAACTTAAACATGCCACTGGAGCTCAATAACAGAAAATACCAGATTAATCTGGAAATTAGAACAAGAACTTTGAAAAGTAACAAACAATCCTAAAAAGTATACAAGTACAATCAAGAGTAGGTCGAGCTTTAGGCATTGTCATTCTCCTATATAACATTAGTAAAAGGAAAAATTACGTATTTATTATCCTTTAAAGCTATGAGATCGAAAGAAAAACATCTAGCCACTATGGATTATATGTATAGTGTTGACACAGAAACTCTGAATTTTCTTACTTGTGCTGAAATGATGCTATTTGTGTACACTGAAATTTGGAAAATCAAAATGAGACAGGTCCTGCTCATGCTATAGAATCGAGAAACCACAAACAACTTCCTTATTATTGTCCTGCATTTACAATAAAGTGAAATAAAGAATTATTGTAATTGCTTAGTGGTAGGGCAGTGGTGGCTTGGCAGTTACGGGTTCAAGCCCCAGCACTGCCAAGCTGCCACTGTTGGGCCCTTGAGCAAGGCTCTTAACCCTCTCTGCTCCAGGGGCGCTGTATCAAGGCTGACCCTGCGCTCTGACCCCAACTTCCTGAGAAGCTGGGGTATGCAATGAAAATAATTTCACTGTGCATATGTATATGTGATCAATAAAAACTCATGATCATTGCTTAATAGTATACAGTATGCATATTTTAGAGAATATCATGGCACTCCTGTACATTACAAGTAGTTCATTGATGGGTCATGTTTTCAGCATCAACAACCAGTCTTGCCATATTAATAGTTTAGTTCCACAGTAATTGGTGAGCTTGACGTGGTCTAACCACAATCAGGTCAGAATCATCCCCACATGCGTGTTTAAACAAGAGCTCAAAACCAAAACCTCCACTGACGCACAATGCAGGGAAGCATCATAAAACAAGTGCAAGCCTGCAAGTTCATCATTTCAGTCAGGTAAATAGTCTTCCTTTTTTATTTATATCATACATATATTTTATACTCACAGATTCAGGCTAGAAGACCAGACATTACAGTACCACAACTTAACTAGCTAGATTGCGTTGGTAGATTTGTTTTTATTAGAGATTTACTGGTGAGGGAGATGAGATAAACTTAAAATCTTCCTAAATCTAAATTAGTAGTTTCTACACCTCTGCTTTCTGAAACCGCAGTCAAACCACCCAAAATCATCTGTTCAATGTGTTTCACACTGTCTATTTTCTCATTCTAAGACACCAGGTCCAAGGTTGAGTCGCCTGCCAGATTTTGTTTGGGGTCTCAAGAATAAAGAGGATATGTGTTCTGTATTCCATATCAGTCTAAGTTGAAACATTCTAATCATGTTTATGTAAAATGATATCCACTCTCTGAATCTAAAGTCTGTGGTATTGTTGTTATTGTAAATTCATTACTACATCAAGGTGTATTAAAACCTTGTGTCAGTTTTTACAATAAACCTATTATTACCTATTATTGTCACCTGGTTTAGCATGGTGGACCAGTGTTCTGCATTTTTTTTGTGCTCCGTGGCAGAAGAGACACAGCCGCTGTTTGCTTTCACGCACCGGGGATGACAGCTGACATGGACTCGTCTTCCACAAGGCTACATCAACTCACCAGCTGTGTTCTCACGAGTGGTCAGAGACTCATTACAAGATCTAAAGGTAGCTGATGACTCCTGTGTGCAGTAAGCAGACGATCACGTCGGAAACAGAAGAGGGCTGATGAACTGTAACCTGTCGTCTCTTACAGCACTTGGCTGTGAGGGGTTTCAAGGTGTCCAGAACCAAACTACAGCTCTGTAAAACTGAAGTCAAGTATCTAGGCTTCCTTCTTTCCAAAGGACAAAGATGGCTCTCCGATGATGGTATAACTGTGGTCAAAACATCTCAGTTACCTGCAACCAAACAAGCAGTTCTAGCTTCTGATTGCTCTTATTATGATAAGCAGCTGAAGGCCATGGTGGAACATTCTGATTCTCTGTTGTCACCTGTCACACACCCAAGACTGTAGCGACCTTTGAACATCTCAAAACAGCATCTGTTCAGCACCCGCATTGGGGCTACCCGATTACAAGAAACATTTGTTTCTACACCCATGAACACTCAGGTGTGGCCTAAACATTAGACACTGTAGCTGCTGGACTCCCCGCGTGTCTGTGCGCAGTGGCTGTCAGCACTCTTCTTGTCATGGATGCAGAACGATTGGTATTGTCTCATCCTTTGGTTTTACACACCAAACTTCAGGTAAAACAAGTTCTTTTAAATATTGAAACGCAACACATTACTGCTCAATGTAGAATTGGTTATGAAACAATTCTGTTTTACTGCAAATTTAACCATAAAGTACTCAACCACGCAAGACACAATCCGCGTGCTGTTTATCGGCTACTAAATTCACAGGATGACACTGAGCCTGTAAAAAAAATTATCATGATTGTTTAACAGAAATCATATAAGAGGTGATTTATCTGATATCCGCTCTCACCTGTGCCTGCATTGAATGTAAAGGACAGAAAGTGACAATTTTTACTGATTCTCGTTATGCTTTTGGTGTAGCACATGATTTTGGATGGATTTGGCAACAACGTGGTTTCAGGTCTGCAGATGGGAAAATCCATTGTGAAAACCAAGGTGCATTTTGTAGGTAACACTGCTTTAGCTGTGGAATGCTTAGGAATGCTTTAGCTGACCTTCATGCTAAATTATTTGCTAAATCATAAAAGTCTTACTTTTTTTAGTGTGTGCTGTACATTTTCACTCTAGCGCTCTTTAACCCGGGGTAGATTTTTTATTGATGCAATCACATGCATCCCAGGAAGATGCTGAGTTCTGGAAGTCAGGAAGTAGTCCCAGACTCTGATGGCATCTGGTTTGATCAAGTAAGTTGTCTATGCGTTCCAAAAGCCAGCGCCCTGTTTTTAATCTGTGAGTTTCATAGTGTTTCGCATCATGGTTTCACTGGCTTAATGTCTGACATGACATTTAAATTTTGTATTAAAGTTTTGAGACATCAGATTAAACTACATCTCTCTCTATGTTTTCATCTGTCTGTAAAACAATGTGCAAGGTTCGCCCGTGTGTCATGATACTCTCCCGCCCCCACAGGTGTCCTTTGAAAGTCTGTAAATTAACTTCACACATAAGCCTTGAGTAGATTTGTATAAAATGCTTTTAGTTATTTTTGATCGTTTCTCTAAATGGCTTGAAGTGTTTACATGTGCTACTCAGAACGCAAATAATCATCCCATGTTTCGGTGTGCCTTTGCAAATTGACTCGGACAAAGGTACTGCTTTCACCTCACAAGTGACACAACATCTATGCGACTATTTGGCTATAGACTGGAAATTCCCTACCACCCACCATCGTGTGGGGTGGTGGAGAGAATGAATCGTGCTTTAAAAGATAGTTTGAGCAAAGCTATGGAACAGAGGGGGAGCACTTCCTGGCCTGATACTTTACCTCCGGTTCTGATGGAGATCAGAATGACGCCATCTAAGACTACAGGTTTATCAGTTTTTGAGATTCTATTTGGCTGACCTTTTTCCGACTTCTTGGAAAATGTCTACTAATCTTTCTACTTCTGCAGGTAGCGGAATTGACATTCATCTGGATTATGTGTCTAAATTACTCGATCGATGTCTTACAAGAAAACATGAATGTGTAATGGCTAAACTTTTTGTCTAATTCTCCCAAGAATCCAACTTACTCCTTTCGTTCTAGGTGACTAGGAGTGCCCAAATGGAACAAGCAGTTGGGAGAACCCAAGTACACCAGTCTTTATGAAGTTGTGGTAGTAACAAGAACTGCTGTCATGACTTCAGATGGCCACATATGGTGGCATGCCAGTTGGCTAAAATCTGTGAACATATAATTGCATGATTCTGTTCTATTACAGGCTGTTCCCATGGAATCAGTCCAGTAACTACAATCTGACTATACTGATACCTTGTTGGTGAACGAGTCTACTAGAACTCTCTCTCTCTGACTTGCTGATCTGAAGGCAACTCTACTGCTCCAGCTGCTGATACACCTCTCATATACACATACTCTCTTCACTTGTGTCCCTGGGTCCAATATATACACGGACTGGACACAATGTTGGTGTTATTTTTATTGTTAATATGTTCCTATGTTCTATGTTTATGCCTGGAGTATTGGCTGATGATTTTGTTTGTGAACAAGGATGTATTGACTTTAATAAGTGATGTTTTTTTAAATTCTGTACCTGTCAGACTTAGAATTGTCTTCTGTTTATATTGTCCTGCGTTTCACTAGGACAAAAGAGGGCAATGTTGGGAAATGTTCGATTCTTTATTCCCTCAGATTTGTATAAGTATGTTTAGGTTATAGTTTGATTTCTGTCTCATGAACCTTACAGAACCTGCCAGTTTAACATGTCAGCATAGGAACTTCCTCTTTTCTGTGTTAGTCAAACCATATCATCAGACCATGTATGTTCAAGAAAGCTATACATTCTTGTATTGCCTAAGATTTTTTTTAACTTATGTGGCCAATCAGTTCAACTGCTATATTATTTCAACAGGAGTATGCCTATGCACTGCTATTTGTACCTATGAAAGCCTCTGTTATTCTATGAATAAATCAGACGTCTCTTTGAACTGCTCTGGTTGCCAGTGTGTTCATTTAGACTCTCCGGCACCGTATATGCTCCGTGATAACCCACATGCGCTAGTTTTTCTTTAGAGTAAATAAAGCAGAGGCAAGAAAGGCTGACGGAGGAAAAGTGAAGATAAAGCTTTTATTTGCTTTATCCTTACAGCTACCAAATGGCTTGCTATTGTCCCTCCCTTTCTTCTTTTTTTTTTTTTTTTAAAAAAAAAAAAAAGGAGGAAACCGGGGGCCCAACCAGCACAAACACACCAAAAAATACAAAAAACACCCAAAAACCCCAAACAACCACACACACCCCCACCCAAAAAATTAATTTTTTTTTTTTTTTTTTTTTTCCATACACTACCCTCCCTTTTTTTTTTTTTTTTTCCTCTCTTACCCCCCCCTTTCACCCCCCCACCAACAAAATTTTGTTGTTTTTTCTGGGCGTGTGTCTTCTGTTGTTGTTTTCAGAATGGAGATCATGTCAGTGGCTGCTCTTGCAACCATAAAGCCACATTGGCTTTCGGGGAGCACATTTTCTGAGATGTTTTTAGTCTATTCAGCAATATCTTTGCCATGATCTTGCCTGCTATGGACAGGGGAGATTCCTCTGTGGTTTCCACACTCACGTTGGTCGCCTTTCTTCTTGTAGATTGTAACAATCAATGCATATTTGAAATTCTCTAGAAGACATTGATTTGCCAACATACATTGTATAAGTCCAAGAGCTTAGACTTCAGAGTGGGGCTGCCTTGTTTCAACACATCTGATGGAATTCCACTTCTGGTAAATTTCAGAGCTAAATCTAATTCCACCATGGTGATGGGTCCACATAGCTCTTCTCTGATTGGTCAATACACATGTACTGACCCCAACTATGTTGCACTGGAGTATGAACCTTGGTCCCTCCATATTTGCTGTTTTTACATGTTTTCTGACAGTGTAAATGTGTCTGTGTTGTTAAAGCTGAAGTTGAGCTACAGTGGGGGAAATATTGAATATTGAATGTGTCAACATTTTTTTCAACATTCCAATTAGGCCATTCACATGAAATTTTCACCAGCCATCTGTATTAACTCAGGAAATCTGCAAATATAAATGAGTCACAACATTAAAAAGTCCATAAATTAAGTAATGTGTAATAAAGTGGAATGACAAAAGAAAAAGTACTGAAAATGATAAGAAAACGCAGTTCTCCAAGGCAAGGTAAAGCAATGAGCCAGGTGAAATCTGTAAGTAGTTAGAAAGTAATCATACCTCCTGTCTTTGCAAATTAATATCAGCTGGGTTAGTAAATTGATGGTCTATAAAAAGGATTTTCTTTGCAAAGGTGTCGCGCAAGAAATATCTCATGATGGGTAAAACCTTTACAAACTTATTGTTGCTAAACATATTGATGGAATCAGATACAGACGTATTTCAAAACTTCAGAATCTTACAGTAAGCACCATTATCCAGAAGTGGAAGCAATGGCCATGTTCCACCAATCGGCCATGCACAGAAGCTCAGATTTATGACCAGGGAGAAGAATAGTCTGAAGAGTAGCCCAAGAGCCAAGGACCACTCAGAAAGAGCTTGGAGGCTTCCAAGAAACACTTGGAGGCAGCAGGTACCATCATCATAGAGAAAACAATAGGCAATGCAATCCACCACCATTGCCTCCATGCACGCTCACCCCACAAGACTCCATAACAAAAAAAAAGGCATGTTGAAGCTTGTTTAACGTTTGCTACAACTCATTTGGACAAGCCTATTAAGCCTACTGGAAGAGGGCTGTCTGGTCAGACGAGCAAAATTTTACTTTCTGGCCGTCATACAACATACCATGTTTGGAGAAGAAATGGCACTTCATATCTGCCTAAAAACACTGTATCAACAGTGAAGTTTGGAGGTGGAAGCATCATGGTGTGGAGCTGTTTTTCATTGCATGGTATTGGCAGACTCATAATTGAAGTAGCGATGTATGGAGCCTTTTAGATTCTTAGATTCTGCTGCCATCCATCAGGATGATGAAGATGAGATGTGAGTGGACCTTCCAGCAGGATAACGATCCAAAGCATACAACTAATAAAACAAAATTGGATTCAGAGAAAAAAAAATCAAGGTGTTACAATGGCCCAGTCAATCACCTTGAATCCAATTGAACATTTGTGGAAAGAGCTAAAGATCAAGGTTCACAAGCAGGCCCCTCGGAATCTTCAAGATTTAAAGACAATATGATTAGAAGAATTGGCAAAAACCACACCTGAAAAAAATTCTTCATTCAGGAAGCATCTTGAAGCTGTTACAAACAAAGGCGTTCAATACTTGTTTCCTGTGTCATTCCTCTTTATTGCACATAACTTCATTTATGGACTTTAATGTTTGGATTTCTTTGTGTGTGGATTTCTTGTGTAAATACCAAAGTCTGGTTTTTAAATTTAATGTAAATATCCTCACTGGAAATATATTTACTGAAAAAAATGTTGACTCATTCAATAATTATTTCCCCCACTTTAAGTGTAACCTCTACTTTATTTGTCATGACAGTATTTTCTCTGTGCTAGCGACAGCCTGTAGCAAAATGTTCACTATTACCACAATTGTAATAATGTGTACATTTGCCTCAGTATTCGATTCCTCATATTTATTTGCAATGTTTTGGTCTATGTTTGTCATTTTCTATTTGCTCTGTGAGGTG
This sequence comes from Ameiurus melas, assembly GCA_012411365.1. NCBI lineage: Eukaryota > Metazoa > Chordata > Actinopteri > Siluriformes > Ictaluridae > Ameiurus > Ameiurus melas. The sequence goes on along the minus strand of CM022765.1, from coordinate 9,291,425 downwards.
TTCGTATTGAGTTTGCACTTTTTACATCAGCTCTTTTTTTTTGACTCTGACTGGCTGTTTGTGAAGAGAGGCTTTGCAACACATCACAAATGGCCATATTCCTTGCATCAAGCTTCTCCACAAGGGTGTTGGGCTTAGAAGAGCAAGTTGTTTCCTTTTTGAAACTACTCTGTGCTCTGGTATGCTGATTTCATCATCTTGGACTACAGTGACCTTTACATCTTTTACTAGCAGCTGATAGTTTTTTCTTTCCATTTCCAGATTGTAAACAGTGCTTATCCTCTCCAGTAATATCTCAGTCACCTTTGTGTCCTGATGGTAAGGCTTGAGGTCAGTAGAAATGCAGTCTTCTTGGAGACCTGTCATCACTGTTTGAAAGAATGGTGTCTTGATAAGTTCAGTACTGTAGTTCAAACCATCCTTAGAATTTCCAGAAGCAAACAGAAATTTCTGTCAAGATCTATTACATATACTAAGAACTCAATGTCAAATCACTTTGGATTAACAGATAACTTTTCAGTTTGACACCAGAAATTATTGCTTGCAAAACTGCTATGACAATTTAATTCTCATCATATCATTTTCCCAGTGCTGTTTGAATCTGTCTTTCAAACTGTTCTAATTGAACTTTTATGATTGACTTCACCAATTTGACCAATTATTCTGAATTCTCTCCAGTATAAAAGATGCACATTTTCAGGTCTTTCATGTTTGGAATTGCACTGTGCATATGTATATGTGATCAATAAAAACTCATGATCATTGCTTAATAGTACACAGTATGCATATTTTAGAGAATATCATGGCACTCCTGTACATTACAAGTAGTTCATTGATGGGTCATGTTTTCAGCATCAACAACCAGTCTTGCCATATTAATAGTTTAATTCCACAGTAATTGGTGAGCTTGACGTGGTCTAACCACAATCAGGTCAGAATCATCCCCACATGCGTGTTTAAACAAGAGCTCAAAACCAAAACCTCCACTGACGCACAATGCAGGGAAGCATCATAAAACAAGTGCAAGCCTGCAAGTTCATCATTTCAGTCAGGTAAATAGTCTTCCTTTTTTATTTATATCATACATATATTTTATACTCACACATTCAGTCTAGAAGACCAGACATTACAGTACCACAACTTAACTAGCTAGATTGCGTTGGTAGATTTTTTTTTATTAGAGATTTACTGGTGAGGGAGATGAGATAAACTTAAAATCTTCCTAAATCTAAATTAGTAGTTTCTACACCTCTGCTTTCTGAAACCGCAGTCAAACCACCCAAAATCATCTGTTCAATGTGTTTCACACTGTCTATTTTCTCATTCTGAGACACCAGGTCCGAGGTTGAGTCGCAAGTTCATAATTTCATAGAGATTTAGTGGTGAGGGAGATGAGATGAACTTAAAATCTTTTTTTTTAAATCTTTGTGTCAACTTGCTCAAGATAATATAAACAATAATTGATTTGATTAAACATATATACGTATTGCTAGAAACTGTAACGTCTGGAGAATGAGGCAGAAGCAATCGCAGATTTAACCATTTAATAACAAACAAACAAACCTTGAAACAAAGACAACGTGGCAAAAACTCTGTGGCATGAGACAAGGACACGGACATAAACAACGGGAGTCTACGATAACGAAAGACCAAGAGAGAGTGCAGACAAAGACTATATATATACACACACACACACATCGGTGCTCATTAACAGAAACGTGAATCAGGTGCATGAGGTCATGTGGTATAGTGCAGTGGCTGATGGGAAATGGAGTCCAGAGGTTCCGGATACGTGACAGAACCCTCCCCTAAGGGCGCTACTCCCGGAGCACCCAAAATCAAAAGGTCCACCACCTGGAGGTCCCGGCCCTCCGGGCAAAAAGTCCCCAGCAAAACCAGGAGGCCGAGCAGCTTCCACAATGGCACAGGGGGGCAGGGGGACGTCCTTGGCAGAGCATGAAAGCGGGGTGACGTCCCCCACGGGATAGGAGAGCGGAGCGAGCTTCACCCCGAGGTTCAAGGGGGGAGCGAAGTACCTTACAAGGTGCACGGGGGGAGCGTGGTTCTCCGCGAGGCTCACGGGGGGAGCGAGGTTCTCCGCGAGGCCCACGGGGGAGCGAGGTTCTCCGCGAGGCCCACGGGGGGAGCGAGGTTCTCCGCGAGGCCCACGGGGGGAGCGAGGTTCTCCACGAGGCACAAGGGAGGAACGACGCTCTCCGCGGAGCATGAGGGGGGAACGGCGTCCTCCGTGGAGCAGGAAGGGGGAGCGACCCCCTGAGCGCAGCGAGGGAAAGGAGCGACATCTTCAGCGGAACATGGAGGCAAAGTGACGTCCTCAGCGGAGCAGGATGGCAGAGAGACGACCGCAACCGAGCAGGAAGGCCGAGCGACGACCTCAGCCGAGCAGGAAGGCAGAGCGACGTCCACGGCTGAGTAGGGAAGCTGAGCGACGTCCACAGCCGAGCAGGGAAGCTGAGCGACGTCCACAGCCGAGCAGGGAAGCTGAGCGACGTCCACAGCCGAGCAGGGAAGCTGAGCGACGACCGCAGCTGAACAGGGAGGCTGAGCGACGACCGCAGCTGAACAGGGAGGCTGAGCGACGACCGCAGCTGAACAGGGAGGCTGAGCGACGACTGCAGCTGAACAGGGAGGCTGAGCGACGACCGCAGCTGAACAGGGAGGCTGAGCGACGACCGCAGCTGAACAGGAAGGCCGAGGCACCCTAAGGTAGCTGAACAGTGGGGAATCCTTGAGGTCGCTGAACAGAGGGGAATCCTTGAGTCCGCAAGGAGCTGGAGCGTCCTCTCTCACATAGCGGGGCGGCAGAGAGACTTCCTCTACTGAACTCGCCGGCTGCGCGACTTTGAGGTAGCTGAACAGAGGGGAGGGAGGGTGGGGGTCAACTGCTGTATCCGAAAAAAAAAAAATCAGCTGCTTCTTAGTCATGGTCTTTCGTTCTGTAACGTCTGGAGAATGAGGCAGAAGCAATCGCAGATTTAACCATTTAATAACAAACAAACAAACCTTGAAACAAAGACAACGTGGCAAAAACTCTGTGGCATGAGACAAGGACACGGACATAAACAACGGGAGTCTACGATAACGAAAGACCAAGAGAGAGTGCAGACAAAGACTATATATACACACATCGGTGCTCATTAACAGAAACGTGAATCAGGTGCATGAGGTCATGTGGTATAGTGCAGTGGCTGATGGGAAATGGAGTCCAGAGTTTCCGGATACGTGACAGAAACGTCGATGTAGAAGGCTGCAAGCACACATGAAAGTTTTATTATGAACTCCAAATCGTTAGCCACAACAGTCAGACTCAGATCAAAAATGGAAGAAATAGTGATAACAGTCAAAGTCAGGAAATCAAAAGAGAAAATACTCAGAACAGAATTTGAATAGAAACAAAGAGCCTGTTCCATGAAGCCGGTTTAGGTAGTTAGCCAAGTAAGTTTCAGTTTAGTTTGTGCCAGATTAGTTTGTTTCTGTCCATTTCAGGTTAGAGTTGTACATTAAAAACTGTGTAAAATTTGAAGGGAAGTGAACACTTACAGTATCTCACAAAAGTGAGTACACCCCTCACATTTTTGTAAATATTTAATTATATCTTCTCATGTGACAACACTGGAGAAATGACACTTTACCCTAACCCTAACCCTATGTAAAGTAGTGAGTATACAGCTTGTATAACAGTGTGAATTTGCTGTCCCCTCAAAATAACTCAACAAACACGTCACTGTTTCTATGTCACTTTTTAAATGTAAGAAAATGTGTTATATTGACCGTGTTCCCAATTCCTTTGTACAAAAGGTCAGATCTTCCTCATGTCTGATTTCTTCTACTGAAGCATTTGTTCAGATGGCACACTGATGGATTTTATCTAACATGGATCATAAGGTTTTAAACAAAAAAAGCAAAAATGGGATGTACCAAGCACTAAGAAGATGTTTTTCACGTACGTGGCCAGACAGTCCAATTTGATTTCTACTAAAACAAATAGATTAATGGGAAACATCCAATCACTGAGGATTATTTGAATAGCAGTGATACAGAAAGTCTGAATTTTCTCACTCATATTAAAATGATGCTATTTATGCACTCTGAAAACATTTAACTAATAAACCACTTCGTTCCACAGACCCTGCTCATGCTGTAGCATCAGGAAACCACAAACCACTACATAAATATTCCTAAATAAAGCTGGAAAAATGTAAACTTTAAATAAGTAAACTTTAATCTTTAGTGGACTGAAGAGTCCACAGCCCTGCCCTTTTCTTATTTAATGATTCTCCAAAGTAAACCACCTGGATAAAGTTAACATGACCACAACCAGAACCAAATGAGCATGATATTTTTTTTTCATCTTTTTAGTGACCGACTTTTCTTCTACTGTTTCCTGTATCGTTACACAAGTCGTCAATGATACAGTTAAACTGAAAAGGCTGGCTTGAATAAATATCTTGAAATTAGCTTAAATTATGTAACCAGATAAACATTACACATCATCTGATGATCTTTGCAGGAAGACAACAAAACGTTGTTGGTGTGCCTAGACAGAAAAGGCCAGACTACCACATAAACATTTTATTTACATATCCTGTATGATTATCTCTTATCAGATAAAATATCATCTTTTGAAGATAAGTTTAACAAAATTATTGTAAACCTGTAACTTACAGAATTGTATGGCCCTGATTTCAATCTGCACTTTTTCAAAAGATGCTAATAATATTTGCTCATATCTATTATTGCATTGCATTCATGGATTTAAGACAAACATTAAAAATGATGGGTTTGTTCGATGTCTAACCATAATTAGGTCAGTCAGCCACAAACACGTGTTCAAGCAGGTAAAAAGAGCACTCTTAAAACCTCCACTGTCTCACAAGTCAAACAGCCACACAGCATAAAACAAGCAAGTACTTTCATCAGGTAAATATTTGTGCTTTTTTTTTATTTATATCCTAAATTTCCTACACAGAGATTCATGTTATAAGATATAATAAAACTAGTTACATTGTTTTAATAGATTTTCATTATAGTGTTCATAGTAAACTTTTTTTGGTCCCAAAAGAAAACTTATTGCCAACTTCGTCAAAACAAAGCAAACAACTGCAATTAGTTTTGGTTTAAAAAAAAAATAGATATTGTCATGAAATCTGAGGCAAGAGGACATAAGAGCAATGAAATCAGATCATCAGGCATAATCACAATGCTCAAATAAAAAACGAATGGAAATGGTTTAGTTTTGAATGAAAATAGGATACCAGTGTGTTAGTTTCCATGTGTGTGAGAGCTGTAAAGTCCATGTGGCATCTGGAGTAGATTTCAGGTGTGACAGTGTAAACATAATTTAATTAGATCGTTATTCACTCAAAGCAGATTAAACATTATGCATTTTAAGGCTTAACCTTTTGTGTTCTGTTTGCAAACTGTACAGATTACATTTTTGGGGAACAGTAAAGACACACTTTTGTGAAAAGCACTTTTGTTTGGTATTGTAGAAGAGTGAATTCAACTTTTTGTTTATTATTATTATTATTATTATTATTATTATTATTATTATTATTATTATTATTATTATTATTATTATTATTATTATTATATAGAAAAGCAATTAGTGTCAATCAGTTTTGCACCATGTTTTGTAATCTGTTTTATTCTCTGGGAAAAAATAACCTGAACGTAACCTGTGTAATATGAATATAAATATGAAGGAAGGATGTAGCAGATTCACCCAATGTAAATGTGTCCATTTTCCATGTTCAGTAGAGAACTGTCAAATAGAATAGTCATTTTAGTAAAATTTGCCTTTAGGATAAAATAAAAAATACAGCCATTTTCACCTGAATGGAGCAGAAGGGGTAATATGAGAATAAAGTCGTGCTCATGCTCGACCAAATTTCCACCTTTGTACTACTCCACACTGCAAAAGAACAAACAAACAAACAAAAAAAAACATCTTAGCAAGTAAAAATATATATATTTTTAAATATATTTTGAAATGCATTTCCACATGTCTACTGATTTTGCATACCCAACTTCTACACTGCATATTGCACAACAAACTTTACATAGGGTCACTGCACATACTTACACACACACACACACTGCCATTTTACTTATCTCTTTACTTACTGTAGGTCATTTATACATTCTTATATACACATTACCACAAATGCTCATCACACATGTGTAATGTATAGTTTTAAACCGGCCAACCTGCAATATAATTTCATACAATCAATTTGTACAGGAATTTTAGTCTGTAAATAATTTGGAGAGCTATTCCTTCTTATTTGTGGCATATTGTGTGTTTATGGTGCATTTCACAGTCTTCTGACTGTTAAGTCTTTTCTGTTGCTCTTGTGTTGCGGCTTGGGGATTTTTCAATAAAGTATTCTGAAATATATAATCATTAAATCTATTAAAATACTTTGCAAAATTCAAACTTGAAATTTTGAACTTTTCTTATTTTAAGAAAGAAGCAAATTCTAGACAATCTGTCGAAAGAATAAGAATGTAAAGCTTAAAATATGTAAACACGTTTAAAACAGTTTAAGATATAATTTTTACAATGTATAATAAGATTAACAGAAATAAATGTGATTATTACCTTTCACAATAAATATTACTGCTTAGAGAACACGTCTTAAGGTTGTTTTGTCTGTTCATAGCACGAGAACCAATTCCTTGTCATCATGACCCCTGTAACTGCTCCAGCTGATACCCGAATCTCCAGACGCACAACTTTTCTAAAAGGCGAGCCAAAAGAACTGGGGGTAAGATACTTCTTATCCCAAATGTTTTCATAGTAGTGCTTAATTAACATTTTATATTTTACACTTTACCGTACAGTTTGTCTCTTTTTCCACAGATTGTGCAGATCATGATCGGAATCATGACTCTCTTGTTTGGTATCGTTTTAACCTCGCTTACTGTTTCGCCAGCGATCATCAGTGGTATTACTCTGTGGGGATCACTTATCGTACGTCATTTTTGATCTGCATTTACAGCACCTTACTTTCCACATTACAACTCGAAAGTAATTTAACTTAACTTGTTATATATATATATATATATATATATATATATATATATATATATATATATATATATATATATATATATATATATATATATAAAATGACTCTACAAAATAATAGCCCCTAATATTGACACATGTTGGTGGTAGCATTATGCTGAGAGATACACTTGTGCTTTGTCCGGAACCATTCCCTATCTGTCGTTAATTTTGTAGTGGTGTCCAAATTCTGAGTGAACAACTTAATTCCCTGCATTTGTTCAGTCCTTTATACCCACATCGCACTTTGATTTTGAGTGTACATCCAATGTACATTCGCCAACACACTATTTCCCATACTCCAAAGCAAGACAGCGATAGAATAGAAAAGAAATATAAACATTTTATTTGAATAAAATAAACAAATAAAATAAATGACAAACAATGGTTTTACTTTACTTTATTCTTTTTTTAAATATAATAAATATATTTAGAAAATATAATAAATAGTGAATAAACATCTCTTTATTAACTAATACAATCAGCGTGACAAATTACCATTGAAAAAAAATTAACTTTACTGTTTTACGATAGAATCCATAATGTCAGAGACAGAGTGCTCTCTGACCCATGGTATTTACGTCAATGTCCGAATTCACTCATTTTCGTTAATTTCTTCCCCATATAGTGGACTCAAATGTCATTAGCTATATAGGAATTGGTGAATGAGGGAACGAGTGAGCGATTTCAGATAAAGCTTTGGCATTTGGTCTGCTCCTCTCATTTAATGCTTTCTTTTTATTGTTTCACATTAGGACGTTGTGTGCCATACTCTTTCCGTTTTTCAAATTGGGAAATTATATCTTTTTTTTGTTGTTGTTTTTTAAAAAAAATATTGTTGCAAACAGAGTTCAATATTTGGTATATTTTTTTATACCAAAAGCCTGATGGATACTTTTCTAGAACTTTGTGTCAGACTTTCTGAACAAACATTCTGTTTGTTTAGGAATGTTTTGTGTAGGAATGTACAAGTTCTCCTTGCGTATTTATATTGAGGTCGCATGGCACTTTTTTTTTGAATTGTGACTTCTAAAGATGACTAGATGTACAATATTTGTTAATAGGAATTTTATTGTTGTTAAATATTGATTTTCTTTACTGTAAGCAATAAAGAATTTCTTTAAAATGCAAGCAAAAGGCCAAGGATAACTCTCAACATGATACTACCACTTCTATCCTTCCTTTAATATTATGGGCTAGCTTCTGTACATCAATAACATAAAATAAATAATAATAATAATAATTGTAAAAATGTAAAGTCTATTTCAATACTTGACAAAATTTAACACTTCAAAATATGGGAAAGTTTCAATTTTATGTATAATTTAAAATCACTTTACAACCGTATTGTCACAGTTGTTGTTGTTTTTTTTTGTTAGTACTTGATAAACAGCCTTGTTTATTTTTTTTAAACAGTTTATAAGTTCTGGTGCTCTGTCGGTTGCAGCAGCAAACAACTACAATTCCTGCGTGGTATGTAAATATGGCCTACTAATAATTTCCAGTTAATTTTTTTGTTATTTATCCCTTTTTAATTTTCCAGTAAAACCTCCCACCCTATGTTTGTTTTGTTGTAAAGCAGTGGGATAAAGGGAAATATGTAGTCTCTGAAGATTATTTATAAAATATATAAATAATACATAAATAAATAGATACATATTTAGAAAAAAAAAACGAATTCTCACTTGTATAAAAACTGATGCTTCTTCTACACAGTGAGAACATTTATCTGGAAACCACACTATAACAACTACCGCTCATGGTGTAGCATCAAAAAGCCATAAACCACTTCCGTGAGAACATACAGTTGTGCCCAAATGTAAAATCTTAATAATGCTAACAAAATAAAAGGGATCATACAAATCCCATGTTGTTTTTTAAATTTATTACTGTCCTGAATAAGCTGTTTCACATAACAGATGTTTACATATAGTTCACAAAATAAGATTATAGCTGAGTTTATAAAAATTACCCCGTTCAAAAGTTTGCATACCCTTGATTCTTAATACTGTGTGTTGTTACCATTGTGATCCATGACTGTGTTTATGTTTTGTGATAGTTGTTCATGAGTAAATTGTTATTATTTTATTTAAAGATTTATTTATTTATTACATTTATTACTGCCGCTCATACACTACATAATATAATATAATATGTCTCCCAGAAGACAAAATACAAACAATTTACACCATTCATCCTGTTCAAAAGTTTACATCCTCCTGGCTCTTAATGTATTGTGTTGACTTCTTGAGCATCAGTGAACCTCTGCACCTTATGTAATAGTTGTGTACGAGTCCCTCAGTTGTCCTCAGTGTGAAAAGATGGATCTCAACATCACATAGCCACTGTTGGAAAGGGCTCAAATATACAGAAGATGCTGGAAAAGCAAACAATGTGCAGGACCTAGAGGATTTTTCTGAAGAACAGTAGGCAGTTTAACTGCTCAGGACAAACCAGGGACTCATGAACAACCATCACAACACATAAACACAGTCGTGGATCATCCAGGTAACAACACACCGTATTAAGAATCAAGAGTATATAAACTTTTGAATGGGGTACTTTTTATAAATCCAGCTATTATCTTGTCTTATGGACTATTTGTGAACATCTGGTATGTGAATTAGCTTATTCAGTACAGTAATAAATATATAACTACATGGGACTTATATGATCTCTCTTATTTCATTAACAGTATTAAGATTTATTGGATTCTGCAAGGGGTATACACACTTTTGTGAACAACTGTACATGCAATGATATACATACATGTAAACTTACAACAAAAAAAAATGTTTGTCTGATTGTGCCCTGTAATGGGTTGGCACCCCGTCTAGGGTGTCTTGTGCCCTTATCTACATGGGATAGTCTCTGGACACCCCAACCCCCCCCCCACGCATGATTGGAAAATGAATGATTGAATCATTCCATTTTTCTTTATTCATCACATTTATGGTATTTGGCAGACACCATTATCCAGAGCAACTTCCAGAACTGCATTGAAGTCTCTATAAACATGAAGGACTAAAAAGGAAGTGTTTTATTCCTCTTATACCACATTGATTTGCTAATAATTATTTAAAAGAAACAGACATCACACTTTCTCCACATAGTGTACACACTTGTGTTGTAATCAGTCTTAATATACTCAGAAGTTACTTTGAAACTGTAGCTTTTCAATCTAGAACCTACTAATAGTTTGTAGTAAATAAGCTACATTCAAGTTACACTTTTAAAATAAGTTACTAACAAAAAATAGCTAACTACACTGAAGCTACTTAAATGTGCAACAGAATGTGAATCAGCTTATGAATAACATGTCATAAACATAAATACATAATAGATCATAGGTCAGCCACCACAGGAAGTAATGAAAACACAATTGCACAATTGGTTAGCACGTTCGCCTCACATCTCCAGGGTCTGGGGTTCGAGTCCCAGGGCCATGTTTGCATGTTCTCCCCGTGGTGATGAGGTTTCGTCCTCTAGTCCAAAGACATACATGGTAGGCTGATTGGTGTGTCTAAAGTGTATGAGTGTGTATGTGATTGTGCCCTGCGATGGACTGGCACCCTGGTGTACCCCGCCTTGTGCCCCATGCTCCCTGGCATAGGCTCCAGGTTCCCCGTGATGCTGAAAAGGAGTAAGCGGTAGAAGATGGATGGATGGATGGATGGATGGATGGATGGATATATTAGTTTTGTTAACGTGTTAAATATTTCAAATAAATTGCAAAAATATACATGTTAATTTTGACAACACTAATGCTTATATTATGATAACGATTAGACTGTTGTATTTAGTACATAAAATAAATCCCTCGGTATGTACAGATAATAATTATTTTAATCTATTTTTAAGTAAATGTTGTGTTACCTATTAACAACAAAGTACCAGTAGTATTCTCTGTATCAAAGAATAAACTCCAGTGTTAAGTTATTATAGTATTATCATTTTCCCACCCCGTACATCATGTAACAAGTTGTGGATAGTTTCTTTACATGTCCATCAGATGGTCTCTTCCTATATATGTGACTTCTCTTAATTATCTCTTAATATTCTCTTAATTATCTTAATGGCCTTTTAATTCCTGTGAAGAAAGCGGGCACCGCAGATATACAATGAAGAGTACCGTTATACGGTATCTGGACAAAATATGTAGCGATTGGTTGTGCTACATTGCTACTCATTTGAAAAAGTAACTCATTACTGGAAAGCTATACTATTTTTTAAGGTAGCAGAGCTACTAAAAATGCAACTTCTACCCAACACTGTTTATACACAAACCATTCCCTCACAAACTCTTTTTTTTATCTCCCTAACAAGACAAAAATAAAACATAACTTGTAAGAAACCTCTAGAAACCTCACTCTGTGGAAGATGTGGAAAACATAAAGTTATAACTTTACCTGAGAGTTTAAAGATCAACTAAAACAGACTTTAGTTGTTTTCTATTATAATCAGATTTAATATGAAGTTTAATGATAGAGTGTTGATCCTGTTATACATTACTGTTTTCTGTTTCCTCTCTCTTTAGGTGAAAGTCTCGTTGGGAATGAACATATTCAGTGCCGTGGTTGCAGGTCTCACCTTCATTTTGTTTCCAGTGGACATGTTGTATGGGTCTTCATTCATTCTCTTGTGTCGACACTATAGCTATGACAGATATTACATGTGTGATAGTGCCTCCCTGCATATGGTTTGTATCTCACTAATGACACAAAAACTGTATATTTGTTATATGTCTCAGTCATTGCTAGAACCTATATGTATCTAGCTCCCTGAATCACATGATGAATTTTTCCTCTCGCAGCTACAGATATGCTGACATATTTTTTTTGTATTGAGTTTTACAGTATTATGTTTATTGCCCTTTGAAAAAAAAAAGAAAAATGTTACATTTTATTTTCACAGATCTTTATCTTAATGCCATGCTGTGCATTAATCAGGATATTTTCAATTTCACAATAATTAGTAAGCCAAGCACAGTCGGTGTGTAGGCACCCTATTGTTATTCTATATTTTGTTTTATGTTATATTTTCTTCTTCTTCTTTCTTCTTCTTCTTCTTCTTCTTCTTCTTCTTCTTCTTCTTCTTCTTCTTCTTCTTCTTCTTCTTCTTCCTCTTCTTCTTCTTCTTCTTCTGGCTAGGGTGTCTATGGCATCCAATAGAATCGTCTGGTAAAAAAGTTATAAAATTTTACACACTGGTTGGAGAGGGTCTAAGCAACATCTGACCAAATTTGGGCTAAGTACTGCTAATGATATAGCGCCACCATTGGGCCAAATTTGGGGCTAATTTAAAAGTATGGTTATGGTCATGATTTTTGCTCCATGTGTCCAAAATACAAAAGCCAAAAAGCATCCCTGGATTCCCTGGGTCCAGACAAGTTCAATGCACCCTATGATGTTAATTTCCACCTAATTTGATTTTTCACCCTCTTGGGTTTTGTCAAAAAAAAAATTAACTACTGCTCCCAAAAATTTTGAACAATCAGCACCAAATTGGACATTATTTTCAGACAAACCTGGACAACAGTTTTCACAATAATTTTATATATTCCAAATGTCTTGCTTGTAATGGGCCAACGAATCTGCCAAACAGTAAGTGAGGCTGTATCTCAGCCACGACTTTGCGCCCTGACACAAAACTTGGTAGGCATCCTCAAGACCATGACCTGAGGATATGCACCCAACCATTCAAAAGTTACAGTAGCATGCTAGAAATGCTTACATCTAACTGTCATTTTTGCTTCTCCAAATTTTGGCCAATGTTCTCACATCATCTTGAAGCCTTTTCCGAGCAAAGATTGTACACACTGGAAAATGCAAAAAACAAAAAAAAACAAAACAGAAACAAATTAATAACCAAGACATGAGGGTGTATCACACCAATGCATCTGCATACCATCACAAAAACTTTATACGTGTCGATAAGCGTCTTCAGAACCACGCCCTGAATGTAACCAAGAAGTTTAATGATGGCATCACTTTGTGGTCAAGAACTGTAACAACTTAAATATTTTTTTCCTTATATCATTTCAAGAATTTGTGCTAAATACAAAGTAATTTTTTCCTATAATTCCCTGAAGTATCATGAAGTGAACCCACACCAAGATATGAAATTCAAGTGTACTTCCTGTGAACCACAATTTTTTTTGTTATTCCTCCTACAAATTATTTCCAATTAAGATCAAATTTGTCTCACATCATCTTGAAACAAGGATCTTTGATAGTCAAAACTGTTCTCCCATAACGGATGTGCAAATGCATCAAACAAGATGACAGGCTATATCTCACTAAGACATTTGTATATTTTCATAAGACTTAATCTTCAGGACCTCAACCTAATATCCCCAGAAAGTTTAATGACTGCACCACCTTTGGTCAAAACTGTGACAACAGACAACACCACAAGTCACAGCAGTAGCAACAGCTGGAGCAGCAATGCCACTGTGCTGCCCATTTGTTCATCTAGACCTTTCCTCCTACACTCGGGGAATTCCACCACTGTCTGTGGTCAAAACATACACATCATGAGTGAAACTACAAATCACCCTGTTTGCCTGAAGTTATGGCTCTGCTTTCCTATGATTGCTTAGACAACAGTTGTAGCCTCATTAAATGCAAAACTACTTATTTACTTATGCACTTGCTTACTTACCTACTTACTTAAGTATTAATTTGCTTATTTGTTTGGCTCAGTGGAATGGAATCTATGGAGTGCTTCTGACTTTCTCCCTGCTTGAGTTCATCATTTCTATCTGCACTTCTGTATTCGCCTGTAAAGTCATCACCTGCTGCAGTGAAACTACAGTGAGTAATTATATATATATATATATATATATATATATTTTATTATTTTTTATTATTATTATTTATTTATTTTTTTTTCTCATTATTCATGAAAGTGCACTTAACTAAATTGTGAATTATATCTGTATCCTGATGGTCTTTCACGAAATCTTTTTGTTACAGGTGATATATTCACAGCCGATGAATTCACAGCCAATGTACAATCCTGCGTTCTACTACCCACAGGTTCCACAACAACCATCTGTAATCACCTACAACAATGTTTAAATAATAGTTCAGTTATTTTCTGAAACCTGGCGTACTTTTGCAGTCAAATCCTGCTTATTGATGTTTCTACATTGTTAAAGCTTTGCATTATGTATCATGTCTAAAAATGACCTCTGAATAAATCCATGTTATGTAATGATGGTTTATTTATTTTTATTATTATTTTTACTTTTTGATTAACTTTAATAAAACTTTCTGCATGGTCTACTATGTAATAACTTAGATACATTTTTCTCTTTCTATGACATACACATACAGTATTTATTTTGCAAACTGATTTTAAAGTTTGGCATGCATACTTAAAATTCTAGTATGCATACTTATTTTTTAAGTATGCATATAAACTTATAAACATATAAGTATCCATACTTAATTTGTGCACAACTTTAAAGCATACATTTTTTGCATAATTATTGTTTATCAGTACATATTTTTACTAATGTGTACTTTCATATTTCTTTGCTTAAAGACTTCTATGTATTAGTAAATTAAGTAAACATTGCTTAGTAAATTAATCCATAGGGTAAACTAGTTAAACTTTAGCTGCCTCATGCAACTCTGACTAGGATGAATAAATTGGATTAATTAAGTGTTTCAGCATGATTCAGATGCTCAAACTGACATATAAGGAATAGTACAAACCTAAGGCTTCATAATGACTTCAGTGTTAAGTTGGCATAATGGGAAGAGTTATTACTACTGAACTGTGGTCACTTCTGTGGTGTTTCATGGTTCCTCCAGTGCTTGTGCGGATTCCCTACAGGTTCTCTAGTTTTCTCCCACCTCTACAATTTTAGTGTGCATACTTATTTTTTACATATGCATATAAACTTTTGTGTCTATTCTTAGTTTGTATACACCCTTTTAAAAAAATCATACCTATTTAGCATAATTATTGTTGAAAAAAACCCCACTAATTAAAAAAAAAACCATTAGTTGAGCTGAGGCTAACCCTGCACGTTACTGCTGCAATATTCTAATACACGTACCTCCTTATCTTAAATACTATAGTTATTGTACCTGAGACTCGATCACACTACCTTTATATTTTACATAAACTTGTAATTAGAAACTTGTTTAATTAAGTTAATCATAAGTTTTGATGAGAAACGTAATATTTTTATGTCAACCATTCGACCACACATCCCATTTTTATTGTACTGTGTTCAGCTAGAGTATGTTGTTCCATGCGCCACCTGGTGGTTGTTGTGTGAAACACAGCAAATTAATTTAAATTCTTAGAACCGTGCCTGCAGTATATCGCATGATCATACCTGACGAATCTCGTGATACTGCGTGGAAAAACGTGCATTTTTAAAGGCCACATCTGTAAGCATGATGTGTCAAGCCATTGTGTATTAAATATGAATATTTAAGTCATACCACAGCACTATTGAGTCCTGGCTTCTGGTTGGTCAGAAGGTGATTCATCTTCTATAACAGCAGCTCTGACAGTAACAAATTAAAAACTCATGGATAAGATTAAGGACGCACGGTGGCTTAGAGGCATGTTCACCTCACACGTCCGGTGTTCAAGTCCTGCCGGGGCCATGTGTGTGTGGAGTTTGCATGTTCTCCCTGTGCTGTGGGGGTTTCCTCCAGGTACTCTGGTTTCCTCCCCCAGTCCAAAGACATGCGTGGTAGGCTGATTGGTGTGTCTAAAGTGTCCGTAGTGTATGAATGGGTGTGTTAGTGTGTATGTGATTGTGTGCCCTGCGATGGACTGGCACCCTGTCCATTTGTTGTTGTTGTTGTTGTTGTTGTTGTTGTTTCGTATAATTAACTTCAAGAGAGAGAGAGAAAAGAGGCTGCTGAGGGAACAACCATTGGAAATAAAAAATAAAAACTAAAGACCTTCAATTTTGCACTTGCTTTGATGTTGAAATTCAAATATTGAAGACGCCGTGTGGAATGTTCCAAATATTTCATACAGGTGAAGCTGAATGAAGACAGTAAAACTTACTTTACGTACAGCTGTACAAAAGTGAAACAAAACACACTACTCTCCATTGCAGCCTTCTTCCATCCAAGCTAACTAATGTAGCTGGTCTCTAAAACTCTCTAACGTTATAAAGAAAACATCTACCTTATGTGTGCTTTTCATGGCCACTATTTAACCTGGAAAAAAACAAACAGCGCTCAATAAAATGCTCTGTGACATCATTCCATTACCAGTACAGTTATGAATGAGCACCAAGACAACAACAACAACAACAACAAAAAGCATGCCCTTATGGGCTTTAAAAAAAACTCTTCTATTGATCCTGAAGATGATGATGGAGGTGCAGCCAACGATAAATAGAGAGGGGAAATCCACAAGGGCATCATAAGAACAGCACTAGAGCACAGAGGTGGTTATTTTTCCATGTGTTTAAATTTAGAAGCTCTTATTCCCTCACAAGGACATTTTTGACCTTTAATACAAGCCAGACAATAGCATATGTGAGTTTGCCATCTTTTAGATGAGCTGAGCAACCCTTAAGTCCTCAGCTAATCTGAAGCTATTCTCCTGAGAAAACGGATCAGTGTCAGATTTTAAAAATCTTCATTTCAGTGGTTTAAATTATTTCAACAAATTATTTTCCCGCACAGAGAGGAACGATCTATATCCTGGGACTGGAGTAGACCCTTTAAGAAGTGATTAATCTACATTTCCAGCCTTTGAGAGTTTTACAGGAGTTTCATGTTACTGTCTTGTTGTGTAATCGGTAACTTGCTTGTGGTTTTGTAATTCACTATAACCCATTTAAATGTCGACAAAACGATTTCCATGAAATTTAAATTGCATTTCACTTGCAAAACCTTGTAATTAAACCTATGAGCATTAGCCCCGCCCCTCATCCTAACCTTAACAATGTACAACTTCAACATACAAGTTGATGCATACAAATATTTACTAATGTCAAATATTGACTGCATATTTTCTCAGTGTTCTATTACAAAACCAATCTTATAAATGTACCTCACTTTAAAAAGCAAATCAGAGAGTGTGTCTTTTGTTTTGCACACTTGAATTCTCAGCAAAGTAATAATTATGTGCAGTAATAATTGTGGGTAAATAACCTCTAACGCTGCTCCAGTTCATGTATCCGTTGTATTTGTGTAATTTATTATTTGACTGGTGGGGCTTCATTGTTAGGAAACAGAGCATCAGAAAACAACCCAGACACTTTAAGTTCACTCAAATTAATATCCTCTGTAAGTGGGCGTTTTTTTTTTTCCCTCTCACTCCCACATCTACATCCTATCCTACAGGATAAATCCTATCTACACCATATTTATACTTTTATTTGCTATTGCAATAATTTCTCAAAAATGTCACTCTCTGGGGTTTTTTTATGTTAACTTTTACATAATTCATAAGGGTAAGCAGAAATATGTATGTATTGAGTGCACACAATCCTCAATGTGGATGTTTCTTCCCATTTTTGTCAGGAGGGGGCTCTGGTTAGCTTTGGTAGCTTAGAATTACAGGACAGAAACATGGAAAGGGAAAAAAAAGGCAGCTGATAAGATGAGGGAGGATGATAGTGTTGAGTGTCAAGAGAAGACGAATGCTTTAAGCTGAGGTTTAAAAGAGGAGAGAGAAAATATTCACAGCGAGAATTAGAGAAAGTTCGAAAAGGAGAATCAAGAGAGGGGAGGGAAATGCATCATTTAAAGATCAGAAGAAACAGTTTGTATTTTATATGACATGAATCAGGAGGTTATTTGACTACACTGAAAGTTAGCCCTATAGCTTCTTTTTTGGAATTAAAAAGAGAAATTCCACAGTAAAACTGAGAATTTATAGTGTTTCATTTCAGAGCTTCTTTCTAATTCAATGCGAGGTGATGCATTAATATTTGGAGTGCTCCAAAGGATAGCAGAGTACGCAAAAGGGTAATCCAAGTTGAGTAGAATGAGACCAAGATGTGGGCAAACAACAAAGGCAATCCGAAATACATGTATAATGGTGAAAACGTTCAGAGAAAGTGGCAAGACTTCATAAAGAATAAATGAACCTGGTGTGTTTATACACCTTAGGGAGTTTTGTTTTTGCCACTGCCGCCTCTGGCTTGCACATTAGAAATACATTTAAATAAAAATTTATATCCAGATTCCTATAAAGCTGTCCATTGTTAAAAGTGCTATATAAATATAATTTCATTGAATTGAATATGTCGAGGAATCAGGAAGTGAACCGGAAATTAGTGATATAGACACGGTAGCCAGAAATCCCACTGCATTGCAATAAGCATGGCATTGTGGGTAATGCAGCAAACCATTAGGTACATTTGAGAGAGTAAGACAGAGATAGAGGCTGTATGTGTGTGTGTGTGGCATGGAAAGCATAGCAACTCAAAACAGTGGCGCGTTTGATATTACAGCACACTGACAGGGCGTGAAGGTGAACTGTTTAGTGAGTGTGTAGGAGTGCTGCATGGCTGTAGCAAATGCTGTAAACAATAACATCGGTACGGCTTGACGTATGAACAATGCTTTTGTTATGTTCTTAAATGCAATCTAGGCAAATGAAATTTTAAAAAATTGTGATCTAAGGTTTATTTATGCCTGTATTTCCTCACAGTACTCCATCAAACATGTCATAATGTCTAACATACTGCTGTCTGCTAAGGGTGGAACGATTGCACTAGTGCTCTCCTGGTTTGACCCATAAGAAAATCCAGATTGGATCCAAATCACCATTTTGTGTCTTTTAAGAGAATGGGGTATGTGATGTTTAATAAACAATACTGAGAAGCTTGACTTGATGATGAAATTTAGAGAGGATGGTTTTAACTATTTGATTTTCAGCACAACTTTGCACCTGGTGTATTCAACACCCCACCCCCCCACCACCCACCCACACACACACAAAATGTAGGAGACTGTAGGAGTGACACAGTGACACACATAACTCCTCTGACTGACTGAGAGAGTGTAAAGGGCTTGCTGTTTTAAGTCATAATACTTCACTTAGTGGTGATGTTTAGTGAAATATTACACACAGAATGAGGCTGGTGACTGGACAAGACTGGACTGGACTGGACCTCACTGGATTAAGTACTTTCTTGCAAGGACATCTTCACAGTGCAGCAGGAGAAAAGTAGATCACTTCGAAAGCTCCTTGAGGAACCCCTGGTCTGCGGCGCTTGACTGGATATGATGAGCAGGATCACCCTTGCACTGACCAGAACTCTAGTTTCCTCAGGGATTATGACACTGGGGCAGCTGGTGGAACTAACAGGAATGAACTTTGCTGACCCAAAGAACATGGCAGCATGGATATGGGTGAGATCTGTTCATTTTTTTTTATCACCCAACGCTTACAGCACTGGATCAGCAGTTGTGATAGTAAAAGCAAGTATAGCTGTTGATTTTAACTTTTACAAATGCATGAATGACACTTCAGATGTTTCAGAGAAGCAGTGTTTTACATGATGAACTTGCCTTTGCACTAAGTTCGGATGAAAGTTTTAATCATTACAAGCTTGTGTGTTTGCATTTATTTAACTATTTATTTATTTAGGTAGGTATTTTAAAACGCTATCTATTTGATAAAAATGATTAAAATTAAGGACTGTCAAAAGTCAATCTCTCTCTCTCTCTCTCTCTGAGTATGCATGGTGAAGGAGTGACTCTAGTGTGCAGAGTGCATGAGTGCAGCTGGTGTCTTGCCAATTTGTTGGCCAATTCTCTGATTAATAACATTTGTTGTGTGAGTGAGCATGTGTCTAAGTAGCTGTGTGTGTGTGTGGCATGTTGGAGGAATATAGCGACTCTGAGGCAGAGACAGTGTTCTCTCATGTGGCTGTGTGAGAGCCTGACTTGCCGGCATGGTGTGCTGTTGTGTGCAGGGCGATAGTAGAGAAGTGCTGTTTATCGGTTGGAGATGTGGTGGAGCAAGAGAACACTGTCTCTGCCTCCTACATGAACATGGTTTTCCATATATATAATGACATTAATAGGGCAAGCAAGCAGGTTCAGCATGGTGTAGTGATTAATAACAAGCTTACAATGGTTTCTCCCTTCAGTTTTCCATGAAAAACTATTTTGCTCTCTAATGCCCCTCCCTTTATATCTGGTGAAATAATCTCTGAAGAACTACCTAGATATGGGCGAATGGTCTACTTTATAAAGAAAATCCCCCTTGGCTGTAAGTCCCCACTGGCTAAACACCTGGTGTCTTTAGGAGGACGGTTTTCATGATTCTTTAAGATGGTGTTTAAATTCACTGTTGATAGTTTTGACTATAGTGTCTTTGTATCTTCTGATGCAGATATGAAGTCCTTTAAATGAAGTAAAACTTGGCATCTTGTCCATGCCTGTCCTGAGAGACAGAGTGACCCTGGTGTTTCTGAGATGCAAGGGCAGTACACAGCTGAACCTGCTGGAGCCCACTCGAGCTGAACGAACCCTGTAGATGCCCTGCTCGGCTGAACCAGCCCCAGAGAGGCCCTGCTCGAATGAAGAACAGTTATCAGTTGTGTACCCTGCTGAAGACATCAAGGATTTTTTTAAGAATCACCAAGTGGCAGAAAAATATTGTAACAGAGGAGTATTTCCCAGACTGCAAGCAGTTTGTTCATATTCTAATGATGAGCCACAGAGTGTTTGGTGTGTTTATGTTGGAGTGGTTTTTTCATCTGTTTGTTTTATGTAAACTATTTTAATGAATAAATGGTGCAAGAGTATATGAGAGTATAAGAACAAGAGTATAAGGGATTAAAGCTACTTTGTTACAGGACACTTTGTTCTTGCTATTTTGTTCCTAGTTCTTACACAGTAGAGGAATTTTTAAATGGGAAGTTTTTATAAGTGAAAGCGTTTCATGAGAATTAGATTATTATTATTTTTTTTTGTATTTGTCTCAGTGCATAGTGTACTCCCCCCAGTGCAGTGTAGAGAATTGCATTTTTAGTTAAGCTAAATAATAAGTAGTTGCTAACTGCAGCACTGCCAATAATAAAATTTCTGCATAACTGATAATTTGGAAAGGAACCATGCTGAATCTTGTGCGACCCCCCCCATAAACAGCTCTCTCTCTCTCTCTCTCTCTCTCTCTTCTCTCTTCTCTCTCTCTCTCTTCTCTCTCACACACACACACACACACATATATGCACCTCATTAAGCGCTCTTTGTGTGAGCCGGGACCAGTCCAAATTACCCTTTGTTCAAATCTGTCGATCAAATTCCAGTCCAGCTGTCATTAAAGGTAACATTTCTTGAGTGTGGAGGAGGCGAGATTTCTTTTTTCATTGTTTTATAATCTAAAGAGCGACGCAAGAGTAGACGTGTGAGAAGTGTGCATAGAAGCATTTATTACGGTTATGGATAACATTGCACAAAAGTGTACAATATTTCAAGTGAAAATGGGAGAGAAGCAAAAGAGAGCGTGTGGGAGAAAGTGAATTTTAACAAGGCCTTAATGTGCAGTTTAAATTTTACATGAGGAACGACAATGGCAAGTAGAGCTGAGCTTCAAAATATACTGTAGAAAACCACATTTTCATGGAGTTTCCATACACTTAAATATAAAAGCATCACCACTATTTGCTTTCTGCTGAAGTTGAATATGTTAGAGAGAACAAACGATCCTTTCTTACACACAGCGATTCCAAAATTTATATTTATTATGACCGTTTCAAAAACGCTTTTCCATAAACCAAAGCTGGCAGTCATGTTGAACAAAGGAAAATCAATCATCATCTATACATACAGACAGAGGTATCAGAACTAGAGAACAATAACGATGAGTCATATACTAAGCAAAAGGGGATTTGTACTTAATTAATGAGTGTTAATGAGACAAAATAATGAGGAAATAGTGTCAATAATGGCACGAGTATAGCTACAGGACAAATAATTACAGTGTCATAGTGTCAGGGCTCAAAATACATAGATGCACACAACTGGCCTTCAATTCTTCTACTACTACTTCTTCTTCTTCTATTTCTTCTACTTCTTTTTCTTCAATAATTAGCTTTTTTAGGCCGTAATTTGGAGTGAAGCATTGTTTTGTCCTGTTGTCAATAGCGTACTATACAGATGGATAATTACAGCTGAGATAAGAGGTGCTCTGGTGTTTGAGACTCTTAAACAAGCATCAAAAGAGAAACACTGAAACGAAGCAACAAACACACATTATTTTAATGGCACTAAAGTCCTGAATCTGAATTGTGCTTGGTGATACAGAAAATTCTAGATAAAGAATGGCTTTTTTAGCCATTTTGCAATACCATACCCAATACAAACTAACTGCTGCCATTTTGGATATTTTGGATTGTGAACTGAAATTTTTAGCAACAGATATGGTCTGTGTATGTTGTGTTCATTAGTTTTTTGTTTTGCTCAAACCAACTCTCGTATTTCTCCTGTGATTGTCATCATTACAGCTTCATTTTAAAGCTAAAATTAATGGACAATCTTGATGTGTAGCAACAAATACTGGGTAGATTAAGGATCGCACCTGATGTACTATTAATATTTATTTATGATTCACTATATGATTTCCATCCATTCATCTTCTACTGGATATATGATTTTATTTTTAAATATCCAGAGGGATTACGATTGTAACATCCAGCCCTGACATTTGCTTGATGCTCTAGTAAATTCTGAGACTCTTGCCTAACTCATATTGATCTGACATTAGTTTTGGATATCTGTTTGTTTTTGTTTTTTACCCTTGCCTGCCTTCTTGACTATTCTCTGGCTTTTTGATTCATTATTCTATTTGCAAATGGACCGTTACTCCGTAATGGTCAGCTTTATTAAAATGCTCAAAGAGAACGAAGGAGGAGGAGTCAATCTTAAGCCATCTTGTTGTCTCAGCACAAATCACAGCTCCTGTTTTTGTTTCTCCTGTTTTGGTTTTGGCTTCACTCCTGCCTCCACCTCTGTCTTATGATTCATTTGTTTGACTAATGTGTGCACCTGATCTGTGTTCAGTCCTTTATTATTTTTGTTATTTATACCATGTTGACTCCATTCCTCTTTGCGAGTCTTGCCGGGTGCATCTCTGATTGCTGTTTCTCGTACTGTGTAGTTATTGTAGTGTCTTCTGTCTTGTCGTTGATTTGTTTTCCTAGCATGTGCACCTAATCTGTGTTCAGCCCTTGATTACTGTCGTCTCCAATCGTCTCTGAGCATTGTTTTTTATATGGTCAACTTATTCTGCTTTTCTACATATTTGTTTCTGATTATACTTTAATTTTATGCTGCCTCTTCTGTTTTTCTGACCCATGCTAGGATCTATAACTGTGCTGTTCGGATTGCCCTTAATAAAATATTTGCACTTTTGTCTTTGTTCAGGTGAATGTAAATAAAACCAGGGGTATGTCGACCATCCATATGCTCTCTCCTTTCCTTACCCACTAATTATAGCACATTTTAAAGTGCATCGCTATAACATCAAGCTGTGCTATGCAGCTTCTTCGCATTTCTTGCTTTTTTATTAGTCCACAGGAAGAATGATGAATACGGCCTCAAGCTCAGAACTATGAGTCACCGGTGCATCACATCTCCTTTTCATTTGTTAGCAGACAGTTGCAGTTATTTTTACCACGAGAGCAATACATTTTGGAATTTTATTGTTTTACAAGCAGCCTCAACTGGTCTTCTAATACAAAATGATAAGTGATGATCCAGACTCACCTCTTATATCTTGTTAGTTCATGTCCTTGCTCATATAAAGGCACCAAGATTGGTCAGAAGGTGACGATTCTAGAATAGGAGCAGTATTAATAACACACACACACACACACACACACATACACACACACACACACACATTCAAGCCTAAAACATGCTGGGTTCATCTTCATTTCTACTCTCATTAAAGCTTCTCACCTCAGCAAGGAGAGTGTGTATCAGGTTTGACTGTGATACACACACTGCTCTCTTTAACACAGATACTGTAAAGCCTTGAACAGCATGAACTCTTTCCTTATTAACATTGGAGAAGCCACAGGGGCCCTCAGGAGGAGACGGAGACCACATGACGATCTGAAACACGCGAGGTGAAATCACGACATCTTCCTCTGCAGGAAATCTTCACACATCGACAAAGTTCGGTGCTTCAGAGAAGAAATATTTTCCTGAATCCATCCAGGACAGTGTCCCAAGTATTTCACACAGTATAGCTGAGTTAGCTGGATGTTATAATAAATAGTTTTTTTTGTTTTTTTTACATTCTCATAAGAATGGGGACAAGAATGATTTTTAGAAGAATCTGAGCACTGAAATGCATTATAGATGAGTTTACGTTTACACGGCACTGGAGAAACGGCACTGTGTCAGCACTTCCTGTAGTGTGCAAGTGTTTTATAAGAAAACAGATGCAGCTTGATACTGAAAGAAAGAGTCACTGGAGATGTTCACTAATGCAGCATAGTTCTGATTCCGCACTGGTTTAAAAAAAATTATGAACGATGATGTGAATGATTAGACAGCACAATTATATTGCAATACAAAAGAATATATTTCCATTTGTTCTGTATAAAAATGACAATTTATGCAAACAAAGACCTGAATGGAAAAGCCAGAAAAAACCCTAAAATACATTTAAATAACAATTTTTTTATGTGGTGTAAAATTTTATAGCTGATGGAAATGAATGATTGACATTATTTATTTATTTATTTGCTTGTTTGTTTGTTTCTGCTGCACTTTGCTTAAAAAAAGCAAGCACATACTGTACAACTTGAGTAAAACTGGGTGTGGGGTGTTTTGGGGTGTTTTTTATTTAAATTTTTTCTCCTAATCCACATGTTCCGTTTAGGGTTGCCACGATGTTCCCCTCGAGTGCTGTAGCATGCAGCGCACTCTGAAACCCCTAGCATGAGCTCAAAGCACGAAAATCCACGCACTTCTGGGTTTTTGTTGACATTTACTTTGTTTTCTTTTGACACATGTGTTTTAGGGTGCACGGTGGCTTAGTGGTTAGCATGTTCGCCTCACACCTCCAGGGTCCCACCATTGCCCTGTGTGTGGAGTTTGCATGTTCTCCCAGTGCTGCAGAGGTTTCCTCCAGGTACTCCGGTTTCCTCCCCTAGTCCAAAGACATGCATGGTAGGCTGATTGGTGTGTCTAAAGTGTCAGTAGTGTATGAATGGGTGTGTGAGTGTGTATGTGATTATGCCCTCTGATGGATTGGCACCCTGTCCAGGATGTACCTTGCCTTGTGCCCGATGCTCACTGGGATAGGCTCCAGGTTCCCCGTAACCCTAAAAAGGATAAGCGATATAGAATATGATATAAAGATATATATGGCTCGATGGATGGATGTGTGTTTTGTTATGATTTATGTTCTGTTTCCACCCCTGTATTGTCATTGGTTGTTTCCTTTATGTGTCATCGCTAGTCTCAGCTGTTTTGTGTTCACCGTTGATTACGTTTGTCATTTAAACCCCATATGTCTCTTTGTACTTCGCAAAGTATTACGTGAGTTTTCCGTGTACCAAGCCTCGTTCATATTTTCATGTCTCATAGTTTTCATCCTTTTCTCATCCTTGTTTCTCGATTCCTGCTTTGCCCCATTTATTCCCATTTGCCGATCGCCTGACCTATTACCTGTTTTTGACCATGCTATTGTCTCATGTTTTGGATTTGTCTGCCTGCCTCTCTTTAATAATCCTCTTATCTGCGCTTGCATCGTTCCTAACCTCCTTCACATGCTTTACGTTACAAGGGTGTTCAAACTGAAAGATAAAACATTTTTAATATGCAGGGTAATAATAATAATAATGATAATAATAATAATAACCATCATCATCATCATCATCATCATCATCATCATCATAATGTATAATAATTTTAATGTAACAACACTCTACATCATTGGTTTGTTTCCTTTAAAAGCCAGAGTGTTTTGTTTCTCAAGTATTAAGTTATTATTTAGTGTAATAATGCTCATTTATGGATTTTTATCACCTTTATAAATAGAAAATGATGTACTAATTCCCCATCTGTCCTTCATGTACACCATCAGAGTGTGAAAGTCTCTCCTCACTTCACACATTTCTGGTTGCAGGTTAATAAAAGTTTAAAGATTATTGGCACAGTGGAGAGATTGTGAAGTAGACAATGCTCTCTCTCTCTCTCTCTCTCTCTCTCTCTCTCTCTCTGCACATGCGCGGTGGAAGAGTGAGCGTGGTGGGTGGAGGACGCGAGAGTGGTTCGGCGTTTTGCCAAAAGTTTTTCGCGAGTTTTGTCAGTTTCTTTTTCAATTGTTTGAAAATCCAGCTGTTGATTAATCAGTGGTTGGTGAAAACTTGAGAGTCGGTGAGGGTGAGCGAGACGCCATGTTCTCCAAGGCCGGAGGGGAGACGCTGTCTCTCCGCCATAGCGTCAGGTGTGTGCCGGCAAATGGAGAACAGGTGGAGGAGATTCTGCTAGCGGTGGGAGAGCGAATCGGGTGTGAGAACATCCACTCCGCCTCCCGAATGGACAAAGCTGTGGTGATCTTCCTGAAAAAAGATAAAAAATATAAAAAATACTCGTCGACAATCTGTGTAAAAGTGTAATAGTGCTAAATGATGACCTGCTGGATATTACCCCCCTTTCTACTCCTGCGACAAGGATAGTGATATTAACGTGCCCGCCTTCGTAAAAGACCGGGCAATAGTGGAGGATCTGCTCCGTTCAGCCCCATGTCCGATCTCCCGCTCGGTTGTAGAGACCCCGCGGTGAAACACGTGCTGTCATTTCGGAGACAAGTGTATATGTTTCTAAATAACCGGGAACGAACGCTCGATGTAAACTTTAAAGTCAAACATGGTGGCAACAGCTACACCGTCTACGCCACCACCTAGCACCTGAGGTCACTGGAGAACAAGAACCCAGAGCAGAGGGGGGTAACGTCTCACTGAGGTCACAGCAGGAAGAGGTCAGTAAGGTACACACCACCGGGACTATCACAGTGCCCAGTGATAGCATTGACACCCGTCCCCACACCAGCAACAATAATGACACCCATCCCCGCACTAGCAACGATACCGACACCCATCCCCGCACCACAACAATAATGACACCCATCCCCGCATCAGCAACGACACCGACACTCGTCCCCGCACCAGCAACTATACCGGCACCCGTGACTATTCCAGCAACAATACTGATACCACACAGAGATCTTGTCTCAAGCCTGGCAAAGCAGTTACCGGTGGATAAAGTAACCCCACACAACTGCAGCAGAAGTTCCAACAAGACGTGAACGTTGATAATAAAAAAATGGAAAGAATAGGGAAGCAGATGGAAAAGGTGGAGTACCCATTGAAACACAATGACGAGATGTCCGAAGACTCGAGCTCAGAGTATAGTGATGGGTCTTCAGGAGATGAATCTCTTGCAGATATGGAGGAGGATGAGGAGGAGGAGGAGGCCACCACAGAACGACCGTGTGTTTTTAACCGTCCACAAGAACCTGAGCAACTCTACGCCGAAGAACAGATCAACCGGTTTCTAAAAGTGACTAAAGTAAAACGAAACATCATACTGACTAAATTCTTCCCGGACAGGGGGGCCTTCGTCAACTCTGTACAGCACACAATGGGAGTAATGTCCCCCAGGAGACGATCCAGAAATGGGCAGCAATCGCAAGGAGTGAACTGTTATGTGATTCAGAATGAATAAGGGTTTGTAGTTTAGGATTTTTTTTTATTTTTTATTTTTTATTTTTTTTAAGAGGAGGATCTCTTTGAGGGAGATCTTATGGGGTTCTTTTTGTCTTTTTTTCTTCTCTCTTTCCCTCTTCTTCTCCTTCCTATCCCCCTTTCTTCTCTCTTTTGTTTTTAAATAAAAAAAAATGTTTTCTCAAAAGTGTATATATGTAAAGGTACCAAAAATTTTGGAGTGAATAAAGTTGTGTTAAAAATCAATCAAATCTCTCCTCTCTCTCCCTCTCTCTATTTCTCTTTCTCTCTCTCTAAGTCACAGCATGGAAAAATGCTTCAGCTTTGGATGAACAGGGAGGAGAAGAGGTGAGAGGTTTAGGAGTCTTGGGGAGAGAGAGAGAGAGAGAGAAAGAAAGAAAGAGAGCGATAATGAAAGTGCAGTAGCTTGTCTGAGAGTATGGCTGTGCAACATGACAGAAACATGATTTGCCATCATGTGCCATGTTTGTTTACCATCTGTGCCCTCCGCCTGTGGCAATGACACACACTCAGCTGATGTTCAACATAAATCTGACTAGCACTTCACACACACACACACACACACACACACACACACACACACACACACACACTGGTGTACAAATGATTCATAGAGGATTCTCATCTTTGTCTGTTTTTAGAAAAAGAAAAATAATAAAGCTTCATAAACAGCTTCAAGAGCAGCACAGAGCAAACATATGCATATAGAGTCAATGGAAAATAACAACTGTGAGTAATATAAATGATTAAAAAAAATAATAAACAAATGTATAAATACACACATGACTAAGTATTTCTACTGGACTAAAATCAATGTACCTTAGAATTTATTCCATGCATCCAGATTTTCATCACAAATAAACAAACAACATCTCCCCTCTCCTACCAGCTGTAATCAATAACTATGCAAAGGGGCATACTTGAAGACATTTGTATAAAGCATGCAAACAATTAGAATTCAATTATATTTTTAATAAACATGTTAAGGACAAAAATAAATTATTTCAGCAGGAGTCAGCAAGACTATCTGATTTTTAAACAGTAAATTATGACATAATTGGTGATTTTCTACAATGCCCTAATATTGGCACCCTTTGTAAATATGAGCAAAGAAGGCTGTGAAATGTATTAATTGACCTTATCTTTAACAAAAAAAATCACAAACATACTCTGCTCTCATGGATATCAAATATTTGCGAACACAACAGGTTTGTCAAAAAAAAAAAGAATATGTTAAATGTGTTAAATATAGGTGTGCAACAATTACTGGCACCCTTTTAGCCAATACTTTGTGCTACCTAATTTTGACAAGAAAACAGCTCCGAGTCTTCTCATATACTGCCTGATGAGGTTGGAGAATACATGGCAATGGACCTGAGATCCTTCCTTCTTACAGAATTTCTCCAGATCCTTCAAATTTTGAGGTCCATGCTGGTGGACTCTCCTCTTCAGTTCTCCCCACAGGATTGCAATGGGTTTCAAGTCATGGGTTTCAAGACTGGGATGGCCATGGCTGGACCTTGATTTTGTGGTCAGTAAACCCTTTTCGTGTTGATTTTGATGTATGTTTTGGATCATTGTCCTGATGCAACAATGGCCCAATGCAACAATGCAACAATGGCCCATTTTAATCTGACAGAGGGAGTCAGGTTTTCATGTAATATCTGATGATATTTGTGTCCATGATGCCATGTATCCTAACAAAATGTCCAGGTCCTTTGGCAGAAAAACACTGAAACAGGGCTGAAACATTAAAGAGCCACCACCATATTTAGCCGTGAGCATGAGGTACTTCTCCATATGGCTACCTCTTTGTGTGCGTCAAAACCACCTCTGGTGTTTATTGCCAAAAATCTCTATTTTGGTTTCATCTAACCATAGAACCCAATCCCATTTGAAGTTCCAGTAGTGTCTGGCAAACTGAAGATGCTAACTAAAGAGTTTGTTTTTGGAAGAGAGTAGAGGTTTTTTTTTCTTGAAACCCTTCCAAACAACTTGTGGTGATGACTTGTGGTGAGACTTTCTGACCCCAAGACGCAACTAACTTCTGCAATTCTCCAGCTGTGATCCTTGGAGATTTGTTTGGCCTCTTAAACTACCCCCATCACTGTGCGTTGAGACAATATAGACACATGTCCAATTCCAGGTTGATTCATAACATTTCCAGTTGACTGGAACTTAATTATTGCCCTGATGGTGGAAATGGGCATGTTCAATGCTTGTGCTATTTTCTTACAGCCACTTCACATTTTGTGAAGCTCAACAACCTCTTGCTGCACATCACCGCTATAGTCCTTGGTCTTACCCACTGTTATAAATGACTATGGGAATTTGGCCTATGTGTTACCTCATATTTATTCCCCTGTGAAAGAAGAAATCATAGTTGAAGAATTTCCTGTTCCTAGTCACCCAGGTGTACTAAAAAATGTAAAATATCAATAGGAATATACTTCAAATATATTTTTCTAATATGAATTCATAGGGGTGCCAATAATTGTGCCAACTATCTTTTTTTATATATAAATCTGTGTTTGATATCCATGAGAGCAGAGTATTTTTGTGAATTTTTAACAAAAGATCATAACAGCTGACTGTTAGAATAAGTCAACATAATTCATGAAGTCAAATGACAAATTAAAAGAAATTTGATTTTGACAGAAAAGTGAAACTGTAATAATAAAAACAATTACATGAAATTAATACAATATAGGTCATTTAATGGATAAAGATTAGATTAGAGATTAGATTAATAGTAATGGGGAGAAAATGATCCAGCAAGACTTCATCAGTGTTGAAAATTCCACACTAAAAAGTATTCATAATAGCTGTTTCCTTTCTTTTCTTTCTTTCTTTCTTTCTTTCTTTCTTTCTTTCTTTCTTTCTTTCTTTCTTTCTTTCTTTCTTTCTTTCTTTCTTTCTTTCTTTCTTTCTTACTTACTTTATGTGTGTATGTATTTATTTATTTATTTGATTTAGAGCCTCTGTGGCTCACTCTCCAACAAGCACTCTGCCAGTTCAGTAGCTAACAATAGCACAGGATCGTTGCTGATCTGAGTGGAAACTCTGTGGAGCAGAAACAGCACATTATCACTACACATTTGGCAGCAGCACCTAATACCAGTGCTTTATCACAAACCCAGGTCTAGAAAGTTCATGTGCAAATTAAGCAGAGAAATGCCAACTGTTATAATGCACTGATTTGTGTGTGTACAGAAATGTAGGAAAGTTGAACTTGAGGCAGGATGATGTGTCCTGTGGTGACACTACCTGAACCCTGCGTCATGTTTAATCTAAATCTCTTGTTTACTCTCCTCTCTATTTTTATCATCTTCTCCTGCTTGTAAACAATAAGAACAATAGTGAAAATTATGGTATAATTCAATCTACTGTAAATTACCCTTACAGCGCTGATGAGTTCTGAGCTCTGATTGGTTAGAAGGTGTTGGTTCATTTTCTATAACAGCAGCTCTGACAGTAGTGCAGCAGGTTTATATTAATGCTCTCATTCTAATACATTTATCGTTCTTTATCATAACAGGGATGTGTAAAACTTTTATAGTTATTTAACAAAGAAAAATGAGTAATCGTGGAAGTTTTCTGTGAGGAGATGTTTATGTAACATCTATGGAAGGAGCCTCCAGTGTCAGCGCTTTGTAATGGTCAAAGGTAAAACTGTAGCTAAGGTTTATGACATATTCAGGACAGAAGAGTTTATGCTTTGTGGATTCAAGACAAGCTACATTTTTTTTCTGAGAGGTTGGTTAGGAAGCTACTGTTTATAGCTGCTATAGCATAAGTGATAAAATGAAATGTAACTATAAACAAATAAAAATATAGCATAATCTTTGGCAAGTTGCTGTGCTGTAAGAGGAATGTTGCTTCACTTCAGCCCACATTACATTTTTCCATCCTGAACATTTGCTTAAATGCCAACTTCAGATGACTTTCCAGTTTTCCTCTGGACCCCAACTAGCAAGCTAACATCCATTCTGAACTTCCATTCTGAACTTTTTCCAGGATAATGTGTACAAATCTCATGAATGACAGATTGTGAATGCTGAAACAAAGACTGAGCTACACGCATGCCAGCAATTTCACAGCGTGAAAGTTTGGCACCTGCCTGTGTGCCCTCGAGTGAGGCATTTTACCCCCAAGGTGCTTTTTCTCCTTGTTAATGAGTTGCTTGAAGCCGGTGCTATGAACAAGCTGAGAGGGATGAACAATTATCTTCCCAGGCTGAAAAAGCAAGCTAATGTAATGCTAAATTTGGAGTTATAACAATTTCATGGTAACATTTAAAGCCATAAGCTAATTTAGTACAATCCCAAATACAGGGACTAATTTGCATCTTTGACGCCACTAGCAGTACCATCTCACTGTCTAACAATCTAATTGTAGTGTTTCCCCCCCTTTTCTTCACAAACTATCTATAATTGGTCTGATATCAATTTACAACTACAAATTGCATATTCATTAAAGCAAACAAATAGAAAAGACATGCTATTATGCTAGCATGAGCCTGTATGTGGTTTTGTGGGTTTTATCAAGTTCAGGCATATATTTTTACACACAAAAACAATGACTGTTATTTCATCATAAAATGTAAAAGCCAATCGTGTTGTAATATGCAAATGCAGGCAAATCCAGGCAGGCCTGCATTATTGCTGGCCATTGTTATACCATGGGTACTATATACAATATAAAAGTGTGCCTTTTTACTATTTTCTTTTTTGGCCACATCAGGCAATTATCATTCAATTTTTCTGTAAGAAATTCACTTTTCTTTATTACAGCATAATTGATGTGCCTGTTTAATATCAAGGGAGGCCTGGAAGAGCAGGAATGTATGATGCAAAAACGCTGCAATCATTTCCCATGAAAAATTCACCACCTCTTTCTGTCTTTAGGAAAGAAGGAAATATGAAGCGACGATTAAAATCCACACTCATAATTAACTCACAATAGTGATTGACACCTACCATAAGCTTTCATACATACTATAACTACTATTTGGACGGGAATGGATTTCCAAACACATACTAATGAATGTAATAATTATGATGAAAAGTGATCTCCGTATAAAATTGTATCAACACTTCATTTAAATACACATTGATTGTTTTGACCTATTATACCTAGAAGTGCTTGTTGCAGGCATGGCCATGCAGGTTGATCATTAGGAGGTCACATGACCACAGTATGTCTCTGACATGTCATTTATTAATTAATTTATTGTTCTGTGTTATAAACTTTTGTTTGTTTGTTTTTTACCTCGACTAATCCTATCCAAACAGGGCTTTAGAGAGATCATGTTAAGTAGAGATTATTAATACAAGTTATTTGGGACTAATTATAATGAGATACAAGCCTAGAACAAATAAAGCTTAATTTCTAGCTCATTTTTGGTACAGGTCTAACCTCTGTAGCAGCAGATGAAGTGTAGCTGCATTACTGAAGATTGCAACAGTCTGCTTAAAAAAAAAGGAAACTCTTTCTGTTTCGTTCATCCGTTCCTTTCTACCGTTCCTTTTTTCCTCCTCCCACACAGGTCATTTTCTCATCTGCAGTCAGTAGCATGGGCCAAAGTCATCGAGAACATCCATTAGCCTTAAATTATAGCCTCATCCCTCACTTCCCTCTCCT
The DNA here is from genome assembly GCA_012411365.1 of Ameiurus melas. Lineage (NCBI taxonomy): Eukaryota > Metazoa > Chordata > Actinopteri > Siluriformes > Ictaluridae > Ameiurus > Ameiurus melas. The sequence goes on along the minus strand of CM022765.1, from coordinate 9,257,970 downwards.
CCTCTCTCTCTCCCCCTGCCTCCTCGCTCTCCTCCTTTTGTGCTGGATGATCGATGGAAGTAGGTTCAAGGTTGATACAGATGTCAGCGACCGAGAAGGATGAATAAAGTGAAAGCGACACACATTTATCAGTATCGCAGGAGCTCTTCATCTTTCCTGGGAGTCTGTGTGTGTGTGTGTGTGTGTGTGTGTGTGTGTGTGTGTGTGTGAGTGTGTGTTTGAGTGTGTGTGAGCTTTGCAGTCTGTAGGATTTATATTGCATAGTTACAGCAATAAGTTCACACAGTGCTTATCCACGGTACTGTACATTCAGAGAGAGTAAAGATGGCTGTAGTATGAGATGTGTCACAATGAATACACTAATGTTACAATCTTCACATTAATAATTGCTTTCATTTATCAAAAGCTAAAGACATTTTTTTTTTTAAATGAAAATACATACATGTCCTGTTAGTGGAAGGTATTTATTTATGTATTTAATATAAGATTAAGAAATATACATGAAATTTTAAACTTTTAAGTTAAAATGATTGTTATTATTGTCCCAATAAATTAGACATGAAAAATGTATTTGTTTCTTTTTTATTATTGCAATGCATATTCATTAGATGCATGTGTAACTGGATATTTATTTATTTATTTATTTATTTATTTATTTATTTATTTATTTATTTTATCAGTTTTTATTTGATTTTCAATACAACTTTGATTTGTTCCTATATACAGTTTTACAAATATATTATGCATACCTTAAAAATATACAGTGCCTTGCGAAAGTATTCGGCCCCCTTGAACTTTTCAACCTTTTGCCACATTTCAGGCTTCAAACATAAAGATATAAAATTTAATTTTTTTGTGAAGAATCACCAACAAGTGGGACACAATTGTGAAGTGGAATGAAATCTATTGGATATTTTAAAATTTTTAGCAAATAAAAAACTGAAAAGTGGTGCGTGCAAAATTATTCGGCTCCTTTACTTTCAGTGCAGCAAACTCACTCCAGAAGTTCAGCGAGGATCTCTGAATGATCCAATTTTGTCCTAAATGACTGATGGTGATAAATAGAATCCACCTGTGTGTAATCAAGTCTCTGTATAAATGCACCTGCTCTGTGATAGTCTCAGGGGTCTGTTGAAAGCGCAGAGAGCATCATGAAGACCAAGGAACACACCAGGCAGGTCCGTAATACTGTTGTGGAGAAGTTTAAAGCCAGATTTGGATACAAAAATATTTCCCAAGCTTTAAACATCCCAAGGAGCACTGTGCAAGCGATCATTTTGAAATGGAAGGAGTATCAGACCACTGCAAATCTACCAAGACCTGGCCGTCCCTCTAAACTTTCAGCTCAGACAAGGAGAAGACTGATCAGAGATGCAGCCAAGAGGCCCATGATAACTCTGGATGAACTGCAGAGAACTACAGCTGAGGTGGGAGAGTCTGTCCATAGGACAACAATCAGTCGTACACTGCACAAATCTGGCCTTTATGGAAGAGTGGCAAGAAGAAAGCCATTTCTCAAAGATATCCATAAAAAGTATCGTCTAAAGTTTGCCACAAGCCACCTGGGAGACACACCAAACATGTGGAAGAAGGTGCTCTGGTCGGATGAAACCAAAATCGAACTTTTTGCCCACAATGCAAAACGATATGTTTGGCGTAAAAGCAACACAGCTCTCACCCTCAACACACCATCCCCACTGTCAAACATGGTGGTGGCAGCATCATGGTTTGGGCCTGGTTTTCTTCAGCAGGGACAGGGAAGATGGTTAAAATTGAGGGGAAGATGGATGAAGCCAAATACAGGACCATTCTGGATGAAAACCTGTTGGAGTCTGCAAAAGACCTGAAACTGGGATGGAGATTTATTTTCCAACAAGACAATGATCCCAAACATACAGCAAAATCTACAAAGGAAGGGTTCACAAATAAACGTATCCAGGTGTTAGAATGGCCAAGTCAAAGTCCAGACCTGAATCCAATCGAGAATCTGTGGAAAAAGCTGAAAACTGCTGTTCACAAACGCTCTCCATCCAACCTCACTGAGCTCGAGCTGTTTTGCAAGGAAGAATGGGCAAGAATTTCAGTCTCTCGATGTGCAAAACTGATAGAGACATACCCCAAGCGACTTGCAGCTGTAATCGCAGCAAAAGGTGGCTCTACAAAGTATTAACGCAAGGGGGCCGAATAATTTTGCACGCCCCACTTTTAATTTTTTTATTAGTTAAAAAAGTTTCAAAAATCCAATAGATTTCGTTCCACCTCACAATTGTGTCCCACTTGTTGGTGATTCTTCACAAAAAATAAAAACTTTATATCTTTATGTTTGAAGCCTGAAATGTGGCAAAAGGTTGAAAAGTTCAAGGGGGCCGAATACTTTCGCAAGGCACTGTATATGTATATTCATATATATATTTGTTAGTGTTTTGTGTCTTGTGTATTATCTGCATTAATACACTTTTCTAATGCTCTTTAAATGTTCTTTTATTATATGTTTTTATGTTATTTGTCAAGTTCTGTCAAGAAATGTGTAAGAAAAATAAATTCCTTTAAATTTTTAAGTTTAAACTTTGTTGTTATTGCTCAAGGAAACCAGTTTGAAATAGCTTTTCTAAATTAGCTTTCAAATATGTATATTACTTTTGAAGCAATTAACACAAGTTCTCCCCATGTCCTCACGGGTTTCCACAGAGTTCTCCAGTGTCTTCCTTCCTCCCACATTCCCTCCTCATATCCTGACCAGGATCAAAGGATCACTGAAGATCATTAACCACAAGCCCATTGCATTAAATCAAAGCTCAGTGATTAAGCTCTGATGAAGGACTGATGACCTGAGGGTTGTGATTTTTCTACCCCACAACCACTAGATTACTTTAACGACTCAGCTTTAAGCTCAGATCAAATTCAGCTTCAGGTGTTTGGGTAATTTGGATTTTAAAAAATCTCAGCAAGTTTGATATATTTAAAGGCTTTCATGGATTTGAGGCGAGTTAGATCACATTTTTGGAATCAGACCTTTTTTGCATAATATTTTCCATCAGAGCTGAAAAGAGTTTTATGTCCAACTTCATACTTGGATACGTCTCAGGAAGAGCCGGAAGCACATTAGAAGTCTGGAAACACATTTCTGCAATTGATTTCTTTCCCTCTTGAAATATCTCGAGGACCAATGATACTCTCTCTCTTGTTTACACAGCCCTATGTATTTCTTGACTGGCGGAGGCACAGAGATAAGCAGCCGCTTGCTTCCATTTTATTCAGCACGGCCTTTTCTAAATGCAGTTGAATACGCTGCTGGCATACACACTCACTATGGAAACAATGATGCCATATGTGTGTGTGTGTGTGTGTTTGTGTGTGTGTCCTAATCTTCATATTTGTGAGTCAAGCTTACCGTTGGTTCAGCCAAGTAGAACGCTAATAAGAATGGAAATGCCATTTCAGGGCATAGATAAGTGAGATTGCTGGCAACACACACTCACTCTCCCCCACACACACAGATTTATGACTGAACAAGTACAGCACAATATGAGGAGGTCTGAGGCAACAGATGTTGAGTTAAAGAGCTCATCCTGTTGATGATGTTATTATTCCTGCATCCGCTCTAATAAAGCTGATGAACAGATCCGCAGTAAGAGAAATAATTAAAATAAAAGAATTATATATAAATCAAAGATTTTTAAAAAGCAGCTTTGGAAAGCAGTTTATGACCCTGCACCATGCAGCTCTCAGCTGAAAATTTCCTTATGAGAAACAAAAGCAACAACAAAAAAAAAGACATTTTAAAGGCTGATCTGTTTGATGGCCAAGAAATATAATTACTTAAAAGTTGGCAAAGGTAGCAATTAAGTCCACAAATAGTAACAGCAAACCAACAATGGAGTGCACTGCAAATAACAACACTTTGAGAGAAAAATTAAAGGCCTGAGAGAACCACGAGAGAGGCGGAGGGTGCGTGGGAAGAAGACAACAAAGTTAGCTTCAATCTTTCCTGGTGTTCTTTGGCCAAATTCTATTTTTTTCAGTAACTGAATCTAAAACTAGCCCCAGATTTCCTGCATCAAGAGCGGATTTACTATATGAAGCAGTTTTGATCATTACTAAATATCCAAATGGAGCAGAAGAGCAAACAAAGCAGTACACGAAAGACAAAAAAACAACAATAACAAAAACATGGCACTGACTAAAAGTGAGTGTGAACATGAGTATGGGTGTGAATGAAAGGGTCTTTGAAAGAGCAGTTTAAATAGACAGAGTGATTGGGAGAAAACAGGAAGCAGGCGTGCTAGAAGTAAGGTTAGTGTGTTGTGAAATCCAGTCTGTCAGGAGCATCCAGAAAATCCAAAAGATCTTTTTTTCTACAAAGCAACAAGAAACTGTTGACTTGTCATATATATTAAAATATTTCAAGAGATCAAGAATCAGCTTTTGTCTCTTCTGGTTTTGCCACATTCAGTATTTTAAACCAATAAAACTGAGATTAGGATTTAAAACTAGTTTTTCTCCAGTTTTCCTACTCCACACTTGATACATGAATCAGTTTTCTTTACAAGTTAGAACCAAGTATTAGCGTATAAATTTTGTCAAAGATTTGTGGCATCTGTGTTGAAATATCTGACAGTTCTTTGGTTTATCAACAGTTTTGGTACATAAATGAAATGAAACTCTACAGTTGTATATCAAGCTCCACATCTTCTGATGATAGCGTTAGATAAAACAGAGATCAAATTCTGAAACTACTCCCAAATTCACACTTGATATTCAAACCAAAATGAGCCCCATGACTAATCAATTAATCTTTTTCAAAAATTTTGTACCAAGTATCATTATATCGCTTTTGTCCTGATTAAAAAACAGTCATTTTTGTGACATCCATACTAAAATGTGTGACACCTGTTTGGTCTATCAACAGACTTGATAAATAAAAAACTGATAAAACTTTATAGTTGTGTATCGATCTTACATCTCACTATGTTATTTCTAGAGATAGCATGTACAGCAAGGAAAACAAAATAGGTTCTTAGGGAACTCCACAAGAAACATGGCTTTTCGGTTAAAAAATGATTAGAAGTGATTTCTCTTATAAAATATTCTTTAAATATATTTAAAGCCTTACTTTAAAAAGGACCATGTTATGCATTTGACAATATCAGGTATTAAACCTCGAAGAATTTTGCAGTAGTTTAATCTGATATCTGATAATGCAAGAAATTTGGATAACCTTTGTGAGATGTATTAGATGGGTATTAGAGGTATTAGATTATCATTTATCAGGCCCAAGGCAAACTTTGTGAAGATAAATTGTAAAATTAATTAAATTAATTAAATTAACCGACACCTACTGACCAATCAGATTTGAGAATTATACAGCGCTATTTAATAATAAACATTTCTACATTTATTTATACTCTACCTATTAGTTGGTTAGAAATTTCAACATTAAAGTATTTAAGATCAATATCTAAACAAACATTACAATAAAAGAGTTTAAATAAAAACATTTTTGAGAAAGTTTCCTTAGCAGTGTAGGTCAGAGCTTTTGGTTCATCTCTGCATTGTGTTTTTACCCAGAATGCAATTCAGCTGGCAGGGCTTTCCTGGCACAGATTACAATAATTAAATCCGTGGCTACAGATATAAACAAACAATAGCGTCGGATATTAAAAATCTCGCATCAGTACACACAAACAGGATGTTTCAGGATTAGGTACAGCACAGAGGGAAACCGAAGCACTTTTGTAGCTTATTCCTTACTGAGGTATTGATTTTCACTCTGGATGGAATTTGACTTCAGTGTAAAAATTTGAAAAAAATGCAAAGAAGCTTGCCTTCCTCAGTTATGTGGAAACTTAAGGAATGTGATTCGTAGAGTATGTGTGATTTCCAGAAGACACAGGACTCCAACATGCTTTAAAATCTTATACAGATATTAAAGCCTTAGTCATCTTCATAATGTACAACTGAAACAAGGTAAGAAGTTGGTTGTAAACACATAGTAAAGGTGATCTTTTTGATTTAAGCCAATAGTACAGACGGACACTGAATTTCATTTCCTGTGGCCTGGATTCCCAAAAACGTAATTTCTGTAAGTAAAAACATTATTTTACAATGAGTAAAATAACATGTCCATTTTGTGCATTCAGCCTTGTGCCCGATAACCCCCTGGGATAGGCTCCAGATTTCCTGCAACCCCGAAGAAGGAATAAGCAGTAGAAGATGGATGGATTTTGTGCATTCAATTTATTGAATATGCAATTTGGGGAAGAGTCAGTGCAAACAAATTAATTTATGCAACTGTGAAGTCTCAATTCTGATTGGTCAGAAGGCATAGATTAATTTTCTCAAACAATTGCACTGACAAATCTGTTCCTTATCGTTACTATAGCAACAACTCATTAATGCTCCATGTAAAAGGATTACAAAAAAAAAGTTATGTATAACCACAATTCAGTAATATTTGAGACAGTATGGAAAATGAAAAAACAAAACAAAAAAAAACCAAAAAAACCCAAAAAAACAAAAAGAGTCATTTGAAAATTCAATTCACCCTGTACTATATTGAAAACACATTATTAACACATCATTTGATATTTCACTTTGTGAATTTAATTTATTTTTGAAAATATACTCATTTAAAATCTGCTGACTGCAACACACTCCAAAAAAGTTGGGACAGTCTACTGTTTACCACAATGATTTGGCATTGTCCTGCTGGTAAATGCAGGGACATCCCTGGAAAAGATGGCAGCATACTGTATGTTCCTCCAAAATGTGTACATATCTTTCTGCATTAATGGTGCCCTCACAGATGTGTAATTTACCCATTGACACACCCCCATACAATGACAGACGCTGGCTTTTGGACCTGATGCTGAGAACAGCTTAGGTGGTCCTTTTCCTCTTTGACCCGATAACACGATGTTTATTTTGTCCAATGTTGAACTATTGAATAGTCAGACCACAAAACACGATTCCACTGTGCTACTGTCCACCTCAGATGAGAACGAGCCCAGAGAAGTCAGCAGCGCTTCTGGACAGTGTTGATGTATGGCTTCTGCTTTGCATAGTAAAGCCTTAACCTGCATCTGTGGATGCAGCAGTGAATGGTGTTGTCTGATAAAGGTTTTTCAAAGTATTCCCGAGCCCATGTCAGGATATCCATTACAGACTCGTGACAGTTTTTAAGACAGTGACTTCTGAGGGATCGGAGATCACGCACATTCAGAAGTGATTTTTGGCCTTGGCCTTTATGCTCCGAGATTTGACTGGATTCCTTGAAACTTTAAATTATATTGTGAACTGCAGAAGATGAAATGCCCCAAATCCTAACGATTTGTCTTTGGGGAATGTTCTTTGCAAAATACTGGATTATTCACTGACACATCTGTTGGTAGATTGGCGAGCCTTGACCCATCCTTTCTCTTGAAGGACTAGACCTTTTCTGGAGGCTCGTTATATACTATGATTAGACAATTGCCTCACATTTCACATCACCTTCTTATTTCAGCATGTCACGTCACAATTAGTTCTAAATTGCCCCTGCCCCAACTTTTTTGGAACATGTTGCATGCATCATAAATAAAAAAAAAAAAAAAAAAAAAAACGTTTACCTGCCAAAAACTATGCAGTTGCTTGGGTAAAAAAAACAAAAAAACTTGTCTTTATACTTTTTTTTGTTTAAATACAAGTCAAAGTACATTTATTAATCCCTCCTATTTGTTTCAATTAGCATTTTCTATACTGTCCCAACTTTTTTGGAATTGGGTGTTTGGATTTGCTGATATGGTGATGGTTATGTAGCATTTATGGAAGAAATGACCAGTGTCAGGGCTTTGTAACAGTCAGAGGTAAAGCTGTAAATGTACTTTTCAGACATGCAAAGGTCCGCGGGACTTCAGGATGTAAATAACAGGATGTATCTTTTTTTGTGGACGGGTAGAAGTGTGACATTCTTTATTTAATCAAAATTGCTGTGATATAAGAGAAATAAAACACTTTGTGACATGTTGTTATGGGGAAATAATCAGCTATGGGGTCGTAACAGTAACTCTGCTTCATCACACCACCTCGTCACTGAGTATTTTACTCTAACAATCTGAATGTAATTAAATACCAAATTGAGCCTTGTATTCAGTCTTATAAATATGACTGTGTGTGTATTGTATTGTTTTCTTGCCCCTTTAACACTGCACTGTTGTTGCTCGTGTAAAGGAACTGAAAAGGAATTAAACTTGATTGGCCTCCAGCCATGGTCGAGCATTAAGCATGGCTGTTAATATGATTTCTCAAACGTGATCTACAACAAGGGTCATTTGTCTCAGTGGCGTAGTTGTAGCAATTTCCCAGCTCAAGGACGTTTCTGGATATTCAGTAACTATGCGTGTTACGGGAAGTTTGTGAGTCTGTGGGTCAGTGTGACCTGAAGCAAACTCAGCATGCGAGCATCCAACACGGCAAAGTTATTACCTGTCTGTCTGACCCAACACAGTCTTTAATCTCCCCAAAGGCAGAAAGAGACATGGGTTTAGGGCAGCACATGAGAAATTCAGGGCTGAAAATACTCATTAACACACACACACACACACACACACCTGAACCTTCAGCCGTGTCCTTGACTCTGAGGGTGGTGAAGTCTTTCCTGATTTTAGAAAATATAATAATTTTTACAATTATATTTAATATAGTAGTTATTTTTAATTTTTTTATTTTTAAATAGTTTCTTGGTTTCTGTTTCATCATATTTCAGTTAACAGAAAAGAAGATCTGCTTCTTCAGTCTGTATTTTCTATCCTGCAAGTTTTTTCAGGCTAGACATTACTGGAAAAACCTCATCTCAGACACTTGTGCTTTAGCAGCTGGTAGCTGTTTTTTTTCAGAAAGGATAGAAAACTAATCAATATTTTGAATGGTGTGATGCAGCAGAGTTACTGTTACCACCAAGAACACCTAAATAGCTTCGTTTTATGTTGTGAAATGTTTGTGAAACAACTTCCTTCACCAGCATTTCTATTTCTCTCTTTGAGTTAAAGAGACAAACACAGCTTGACACGTTACTGACAAAACCAGAAAGCGGGATCTCCTCCGTGCTGACGATGACATAGAGTCTACAATGCTATGTTCTCTAGATTGTTCTTCACCTGCCTCTCCAATGTGTACCTGTATGATACAAATGTAAAAGTTTTTTTTGAGAAGAAAAAATAACATTTCAAATAAAAACAAGAAGGCAAATGTGTATCTTTCCTTTTATTAGTTATATAAGTTACATCACAAACTTGTGTAGTCATAAAAATTCACAGTCTACATTCAAATATTTTAGTCTGATTAAAAAATAATCTTTGATACATGTCCGTGTTATGCAGATTGAAGTTCGTGTTTGTTTGCTCTGCGGTATAGGGTTTATCTGAACATTGATATGATGGACACGTCATCTCTATCAGGGTTGCCTGATCCTCCTGTTTAAGCTCAGGAAATAAACACATGACGCAGGATGCGTGGTTGGGTTTTATTTCCTGTTTGGAGAGGAAACAGAACTAATTTTATTAGGTCCTGCAAAACATTTTTACCAGGGACAATCAAGACTGATGTCTGGCTGGGAGTTTCTGCTCTCCTTTACAGATTTCCGGAGAGTTCTTTTTTACGTTAACATCAGCCATGGTTTCAGGAAAAGAGGAAAATCCAGGAGATCATCAGAAATCCGTCATAAGCAGTCCTGACACAGCGCCACTTGTCCTTTACGGAAGTCCCTGCATGGACACACACGTCTGTATTTCAAACCGAACCCAGCGCAGCTGAACAGCAGAGGCTCTTTCTGCAGGCCGCACTCATGTGCCGTCGTGGAAAACGCCGGGAAAATGTGATTCATCTCAAATTCCACCACTTCGCACTGCACTTGCAGCCTGAAAAGAGATGGGACAGAGAGATTAACCAGGCGGCAGAGAGAATAAAAAGGATGGACAAAGTGGAATTAGAGTGAAAAGAGAAAATGGGCAGGTACAATGAAAAGAGATTGATGCTGGAGGAAAAAGGCAAGATACTGAAGGTGAGGAAGAGAGAAAGAGAGAAAGAGCAAGTGGATAACGGGGAGAAAAAGAACTCTTTCTGCCGCTGTCAGTGAGGTAACAAGATCCACTTTCCTGATCCACACTGTCCCAACTCAATTACTTCTTCCAGCTCACATGAAATGATAAAAGGTCCCTTTGTAAATCATCATACTTCCCGGAATAAAGCAGATCAACTACAAACTTCACTTCACAGCATGACAACTGTACGTACAATTTTCTTTTGTTAATTTTATAGCATCTCTTCGTAGCAGCGTAATAAATAGAATTAGCTAAATGGTCCGCTAAGTTCAATTTGATTTGCTAACTGCAAACCAGATAGCGAATGTGACATTAGCCTGGCCAAGCTTGCTAAAAAAAGGTAGCTAATGTTAGACAAGCTGCTGTATTTTGTAATTAAAATCAGTAGCCACTTGTGTTCAGCAGATTCGTCTAATAGGTTTGCTAGTAACCGTAAAGAACATTCAGCATTAAAGTTATGTTGATATTTATGCAGGGAAATTCCCTTGCATTCTGAATCGGGTTCCGTACTTGCTTAAGGTGATTTTCTGGATGCGCTATTTAGACAGTTAAAATCACCTGCGTGTAGTTCAAGCTTCTGAGGTGGCTTCTGAATAGAAGAGATTTTTCATAGCATGTAGTCAAGGATAGAAAATGCGGACCAACGAAGGAAATTCGAAATTTCCTATTTTTCATCTGAAATGACTGAGAGCAGGAAATTTACACCACATTTAAATGACGGTCGTGTCATAAAGTCGTCCCTAATATCTCCATCTGGGGATTAATAAAGTGTGATCTTATAAAGTATTCGCTGCCATTTCCTCTGTGCGCATGTATTCTCTCACCAGTTCACTGATTGGCTATGAAAATAAATTAGCTAGCTACTATGCAGAGTACAACAATGCACAGCTGTGAAGGTCATTGTGAAGGTCAAGTTAAGGTCACTCACTTGCTCAGCGCCTCCTTGTTATTGACGAAGCGGAAGAAGGCCGGTTCACACACCAGATCCGAGCTCCTGCATGCATCCACACACGACTGTCCCGCGGCCGATATGGTGAGTCTGAGAGCACTGAGAGGAGGCCAGCAGGGTGGCGCTGTGGAGTTCACCGCCCACGAGGCAAGCCCCGAGTCACCCATCTGCATGAACACGCCTCCGGGCCAAACCACGGATATGTTTGCAGGGGGGAATGGAGCCTCCGCACCACAAAAGTCCTGGTGCAGTAAATATGAAAGGATTAATTACGTCTACAAAAGTGTTTTTTTTACAAATACATTTCTAGATTTATGCAATTTCCACAATTTTCATAAAACAACATTGTTTTTTTTTCTTTTATTCTATATTGTATTCCTTCATCACTTTCTCTCTCCCCCTTCTTTTCTCTCTTCTTTATTCCTCTCTCTCTCTCTCTCTGTCTCTCTTTAATTTCTCTTCCTGGTTTCATCACATTCTCTTTCTCCCTCTTGTTTTTCTGATTCTTTCTTTTCTTACTTTTCTCTTTTTCCTATTTCTCTCTCATTTTTCATATTATAATATTTCATATTATAAATTCCTTTCACTCTTTCTCTCTCCCCACCCTTTTGTTCTGCTTCTTTCTCCCTTTCTTCCTCTCTTTAATATCTCTTTCTGAATTCATCACATTCTTTGTTTCTATTTTGTTCCCATTCTTTGTTCCTCCTGCCATTCTTTTTATTAACCATGCTTGTTTTCTCACACTATCCTTCTGTTATTAAACCTCTTTGTTTCTTTTCATTCTTTCTTTCTCTTTCTTACGTTCCTCTTTTTCTTATGTTTACATTTTTTTATTTTTTTCACTATTCCTTTCCTTACATTTTTTCACTATTCCTTTCACTATTCCTTTCTTTCTCTCTTTAATCTCTCTTTCTGATTTGTCACATTCCCATTCTCTCCTAATATTCTTTCTTTCTAAATCTTCTTATTTTTCTTTTCTTTTCAAATCATTCTTTGTCAACTCCCTTACTGTATTTTTATTTTCTTTCCTATTCCATCTCAAATGTCTGTTTGAGAAACACACGCACACACACACACACACACACACACACACACACACACACACACACACACACACACACACACACACACACACACACACACACACACACACACACACTTACCTGAAACTGAATGTAAGCATGCACTCTCTCAAGCATTCCCTCACATGTATACTCATATGGCAGGTAAGGGTCCACCTGAAAGACACACATACACACACACACACACACACATTTCTTTTTATATCTTTGTTAAAATCCATTTTTCCTTGCTTGCTCAACATTATTCAAGCTAATTGCAATATAAAAAAGGGACTGCAGCGTATTATTCAAAACAGACAAAAGCGGTAATTGCTAAACTCATCAAGCTTAATCGCCTTTGCTTTGTGACAGTCAGGATTCGCTGAGTCGATAAATCACATTTTCATTTTCCTTGGTCATAGACGTAAACGATCTCGTACCTGAACAATGATCTGTAATAAAAAACTGCACACTTTATTAAACTGATTAGATTTTTTGTCTCCCGAGAGAGTGCCAGAAAGATGCGACTGAACAAAACAGAAGAAAAAAAAACCCCACTCGCAGCAAATGAAATGACAGGAGTTGGTGAATTTGTCTTATGCACAGACATGATTCTCAGCCTGGTTTAGGTGTCAAACCACTGCATCCTTGTCGTATTCACTTCAGAGCGAAAACAACCCTACTGCCACTTTTCTCTGTGTAGCAGCTGGGAAGAAATGTACAGAAATAAAAACAGCTCATTTAAAAGGAGAGAAAAATCAAGCTTGTTAATGAATTTCAGGATGGTGTTCAATTGACAGCAGCAGATTCATGTGTTTCACTAATAGAAGCTATGATTTAATGAAACACAGCAGAGGCCTGTGAGATTAAAAGAGTACGTGAAGTTTCTCACTCATTCAAATACAAAGTGATTTCATTAAAATCGCTTTAATATCTCTTTATATGATGCAATCCATATGAACAGAGGATAAGTTGAGGGAGGGAATTAGGGGCGGGATTAAGAGTTGAGTTAGGGGGTGGAGTTAATGGCAATATTTTTACAATTTCATTCAAAGTAAATTACATGAAATCTGTTGACAGTGAGTGAAAGAAAGTGACAGACAGAAAAGAGAGAGCAGAGAGAGAAATATACGTAAATAGAGATAGATAGAGAGAAAGACAGAGAGACAGAAGAAGAGGAAAACAGACAGACAGATAGACTGAAAGAGAAATAGACAGAAAGAGAGATAGGGGAGACAGTCAGACAGAGAGTGGATGGATGGACGGATGGATGGATAGACAGACAGACAGACAGACAGACAGACAGACAGACAGACAGACAGATAGATAGATAGATAGATAGATAGATAGATAGAGATAGATAGATAGATAGATAGATAGATAGATAGATAGATAGATAGATAGATAGATAGATAGATAGATAGATAGTTCTGTTCAGAGTTCAGAATAAAGACTGATATAATATTTGATTTAAAAGATTTTCCCTTGACACTGGATCTAATTCCATTTGAGAAACAAATATCCATTTCTGATCTGTAAGATTTACAATAATTCTGAGTGTTAAAACAGAGATGAACACATTTTCATGTTTCTGCATTCATCATTAGTACAATCCTCACACTCTCAAACTTTCCCTCCGAACTTGTAAGCCAGAACTCGTATATCTCCATCCTGCAGCAGGTCTTCGGCTGGTCCGTTCGCTCCACTCTGCTTCCCTGCAGCGCTCAAATCAATGTCCATTTCCAGCGCCAATCCGGAGTTCGGGAGTTTATGGATCGATTGACTCATCGGGCCTGCCGGCAGCAGAGCTGCCCGAATCCAGAGCGCCTAATTAATGCTTTCCACCCACAGATTTGCCTTTTTTTTTAACCACATGAGATTCACAATGAGATGTTTGCTCTAGCAGTTTGACATCTCCAAACCACACAAACGCCAGTCCTCGGTAAATGAATTGGGGTTATTGAGACATCAATGAGACTAATTGTAATTAAAGGAGCTTTAAAGGACCAGGTTAATGGCTTCTATTAAACACGGCCCTGTGTATGTTTCCCAGAGGTACCCGTTAACATCAGAGGAGTTCTCTGGAAGTGGATGTATTATAGATGGAACAAAATATATATATATTTTTTTATCCACACACACAGCAAGCAAAACATACTTTAATCTAAGTAAGTACAGAAAAGACTCAATGCAAGTTTTGTCAAATAATGCTAAAATACAAGAAAAACCAAATCAGTCCCTCAAGGATTTTACGATTTTTCAATCGCAGAAATGAACGCAAAATCAAACAAACTTCACAATATTCGGAGGAGCTTGCAATTTTTTGCAATTTTGGGTCAAGACACGCTATGTGACATCACAACACGCATTCAGCCAAAGCCCTCTTCGATTCATGTGCATTGAACATGAATACAACTAAAGGTCTCATTTACCAACTAACATCACCGTGAAAGATAAAACCAAAACCTTTTCATGCAATTGCAATTTTGCCAAATCAACTAGTTTTCCACAAAAAAAAAACCTTTACAAAAACCTCAGCCAAATCAAGCATTTTTGTCTGCAACAATGACGAAAAAGCTCCTGTACAGGCTGGCTAAAGAGTCACTCATTTTCTGTGACTGAATCTCAAATCTTAAGCAGAGATTTTGCTTACCTCGGGAAGTGAATATTTTCATGGATTCAATTATGAACGAATTTAAGTGTAGCAGATGAAACCATCATTTAGTCTCGGGAGAGTGCATAGAATAAAAAAATAATAATTAAAAAACAAAAAAATTATTAAATATTGATATATGTTGGATTTAAGTCGTTGATTCTGAATACACTGAAATAAAAACAATGGATTTGTATGTGAATCACGGATGATAAATGTAAAATTATGCTAAATATCAGCAGCAAGAAAACATTACTGTGTGCAACTAGTTTAAAGCAAATTGTAAAAATCTGTTAGAAAAGAGATTTGTAAAAATTTGCGCTATTTCTAGCTCCGCCCATACACCGCTGTGTAGGAAAGGATAGCGACAGTAATGAGAAATTGTCATTCTGTCATAAAAGTGCTAATAAAGGCCCATAATTCTTTATGAATCAACATAAGCACCATCTTCAGATCAGTCAGGCTGATTCCAAAAGCAGTGCAGTTATTACACAGTAATCAGATCAAACCTGATCTAAGCCTGATGTAATCGCATTTTAAATAATTGGGCTCTAATTGATTGATCTTTCATTATTCGATAATTCATTCAAAAGGAACAAATTAACCACTAATCAACATGTAAATGCGGGAGTCTGTGTGCTTTCTCGAGTAGAACAGCTGCACATGATTGAATCAACATGACTAAACTGTAAAGCCTGTTTTCACACAATAACCAAGCACTGCATCATAATCATTATCCTGAAATATGTTTATTTCTGAAATGATTGGTGTTTAAACAAGACGGATTACTAATGACGAGCAGCGTCATCGTCACTGATGGCTCAAGTAGCCCTGCTGATGAATGCTTGTTTCAATGCATTTTACAGATCAATGTTTAAATGTAGGTCGAAAACAGCAGATCAATTTCTGTGCAATTTTCTGAGCATTTCTGAGGACACTTTTGAGTCCCTTCAAAAAGCCAAGAAGTGTTATTTTATTGAATTTATTTTTTACATTTGATGACAATGTATAAATATATTTTATAGGTTAGTCTCTTATTAAGAGAATGCTGAATGTATTTTAATTTTAAACTGAGAGTACTGAATAATGATTTATTAAGGTAATTTTGCATTTTATGAAACAATGTCCTTGGTCTCACTCCAAGATCATACTAAATTGGTTTTCTGACATCTTCAGGACAGAGGAGTTTACAATTTGGCAGAAACATGACAAGATGTAGCGTTTTTTTTGTTTGTTTTTTTTTGTCTTATTAACAAGAGAGATAGAAAAAAAGAGAGGCTGGTTAACATTTAATGTAACTATGAATGGATAAAAAAAGAGTGTTTTTAATCACTGAGAAATGGCAAGTGTTTTATTCCTTGGTCAATCTACACCCCACTCATCCATAAAGTTTTATGTAGAACCCTACAACAAAGTTTTTTTTCCTACCAGAACGCATTCAAAGTAGAATCTTGTAGGAAGCAAAGAACGACGAATTATCCAGTGAACCCTTGAAGAACCATGGCTATGCTACATGTTTTGTCCGTTCAGCCTAGACTTTGCTACCTATTGTTTTTGTCTCTGATCTTCTGACAGATTATTGCTAACCATTATTGAAGTCAAAAACAGTTTCCATAGTTACCAACAAGCTGCCAGTCAGTTGTTATGTAATGGTCTGTAAATATGTCCATTTAAAAAGTTCAGTCACTATTTTTGTACTTTTGTACTATTTTCACACAGTTTCACCCTTTGACCTTACCTTCGTCCTCATAATCTCATGCACAGCAGTTTCAAATTCCTCAGAGTTGTTGTAGTCCACGGTCATGACATGAGGTCGGCCGATGTACTGCTCAGCATACGGGTGCTGAGAGGAGACCTGGCAAAAGAAAAAGAACAAATAAACCTGGTAATATTTGTCTGATTCAACTCAGCGATCAAATGAATTTCCATTTATACTCACAACACTACATTTCTCATCAAAGCTCAAGTAAATTACACTTCAGCACTTTTCATATTTTCTTTGCTCTATGCTATAGTATTTTTTTCAGGATTTGATAATCTGCTGTGGATATACACATTTAAAACTACACAACTGGAATTTGTCCAGTTTAGGTTAGCATAATTTTTTTCTACAAAATTATCCTGTACAGAAGAAAGCTGAATATAATAGCTTTCTACAAAATCAATATCAAGATTTCCTCCATTACTCTGCAGTGAATGAGAAGTTTTAACAAAATAAATAAATAAATAAATAACCAGGTGCTGATTAGCAAGATCTCATTCTCATAATTCTTCATCAATTGTGGATAATTCACTCGCTCCATAAGAAGTGCTCACCTCTCTGGACGTTGGTTTCCCTCTGAAGAACTCATGATTGAGTGAGCTGTGCGGAGGATGAAATTTGGGCTGCAGAAAAATGCATCCATTGGCTATTGCTTCTAAAGGGGCTGGTCCTTCATAGGGAAAACCAAAGCCAATGAAGAGCTGGACAGGAATAATAAAAAGACAACTTTTGAGCTAGGTTGAAGATAAACCCCTCAGACTTAGGAAAGCATGTAACAATGGGATAAAACAGACAATGTGGTACATGTAAAATGTTACCTTGGCCTTGCGTAGAAGCTGTTGCAGGTCCTGTTGAGGCAGAAGTCCATGATTCTTAACAAAGGCAGGGACCTCAGGGGGCCGCTGTGTCTCATAGTACACTGTCCCATGTACTTCCATATAGTGATGTAGAATCTCCAGGAACTTCTCTTTACCCTGGATAAATCCAAAACACGAGCAGCCAAAGATATTTACCTTCCTAGTTTGCCATTCTTGTAGTAAATTTACATACAGAAGCTGGACTTAACTTCGAATTAAACTACAAATTAACTACCTAAAATTTTACTATTTTATTCATTCAACAAGTCAAAACCACAAATTAAGAGCATGATGGAACATCTTATACTGTATGCACATGCTTTCATGAGCTTCTCATGGCTTCATTCTTGTGGCAGGTAGTGACAGGAGGTGCTGAATCAAGTGCTAATTTATAATCTGCTGAATGATGAGTGTAAAAGCCAAATTGTTCAATTAAACCAAATTTGCACTGATTAATGTCGTAGTTGTAATTAATAATTACATCTAGAACTATTCATGCAGCAATGCATTGGTGATACACTAGACTTATTTTAGATTTATTTCAATGCTCAGTATCCTCTCACCGATGTATACTTGTATTAGTAAGCACTGTTGTCTGAAAGGAAATACCAAGTTTCATTAATAAAAACAGTGATATATTTAAATCACTCAAGCTGAATCATTAATCCTTGTGTATCTGAATCATTAATCATTGTGTATTTATACCCAACAGGACCACCAGCTGTCCTTTTTCTAATCTATATTCACCATTCAACCTCAAGCCACCAACTTAGCCCTCAGGTTAAGTTTCCAAAGCTTCCAAATGTCACCTGGCACCACCTCAAAGAGATGACTGCCCCCTCACACTAAACACTCACTGTGACAAGCCTTACGGCAGAACAGTATCGCTGCCAGAATGTTAAGCAGGTGGCAAGTTTCCGAATCTGAAGAGTAGCACCCTGCTTGCAAAATCTGCTCACGTATTTTTAATGGCTTTTTAAAACTGGCTGGTTCAGAAATGAAGGGGAGGGGATATGGGGGTAGCTGAGGTGCTAGAAGCTAGTGGCACTCAGCTGCTGGACTGAAATGTTGTTGTTTTTTTCTGCTATAATAATAGCCAATTCAAATCATTTACAAATCTATTCAAGAACCTGAACTGATTCAAACTCATTTGGAAAGCATGACTTCAAAACTTTTTCACAACCTTCAAAATTTACAATTCATATGTAAATGGATATACTGTATACCTTATTAACTTAAGCCAAATCTGTTTCAGCAATGATCTCTCTACTGTCAGAAAAATGCTGTGAAATTCACCAATCAGCCATAACATTAAAACCACTGACAGCTGAAGTGAATAACACTGATAATCTTGTCACAATAGCACCTGTCAAGGGGTGGGATATATTAGGCAGCAACTGAACAATCAGTTTTCGAGAAGAGCTGCTGGAAGCAGGAAAAGTTGTGATGGCCAGACGACTGGGTCAAAGCATCTATAAAACTGCTGGTCTTGTTGGGTGTTCCTGGTATGCAGTGGTAAGTACCTACCAAACAATAACAAGGATCCAAGGATTTAAGGAAGGGCAACCGGTGAACTGGCAACAGGGTGATGGGTGCCCAAGGCTCACTGACGTGTGTGGGGAGCATAAGCTAACCCGTCTGGTCCAAATCCACAGAAGAGCTACTGTAGCACAAATTGCTGAAAATGTCAAGGTTGGCTATGAGAAAGGTGTCAAAACACACAGTGAATCACAGCTTGCTGTGTATGGGCTGTGTAGCCACAGACTGGTGAGACCAATGTGTACCTCTGAAAGCACCTACAATGGTCAAATGAACATTGGACCATATGACATGTGGATATAGGGCAATGGAAGAAGGTGGCCTGGTCTGATGAATCAGGTTTTCTTTTACATCATGTGGACAGTCATGTGCATGTGTGTTGCTTACCTGGGGAAGAGATGGTACCAGGATGCATTATGGGAAGAAAGCAGGACTGTGTTCTGCTGGGAAACCTTAGGTCCTTGTATTCATGTGGATGTTACCTTGACATTTACCACCTACCTAAACATTGTTGCAAAGCAAGTACACATGGCAACAGTATTCCCTAATGGCAGTGGCATCTTTCTGCAGCATAATGCACCATGCCACACTGCATAAACTATTCAGGAATGATTTGAGGAACATTACGAATTCAAGGTGTTGACTTAGCCTCCATATTCCCCAGATCTCAATCCAATCGAGCATCTGTGGGATGTACTGGACAAACAAGTCCAATACATGGAGGTCCCACCTCATAACTTACAGGTCTGAAAGGATATGCTGTTAACGTCTTGGTGCCTAGATACCACAGCACACAATCAGAGGTCTTGTGGAGTCTATGCCTCAGTGGGCCAGAGCTGTTTTGGTGGCACAAGGGGGGCCTACACAATATTAGGCAGGTGGTTTTAATATTATGGCTGATCGGTGTAAGATAGAATGATAAATAACAGAAGGATATATAAAACCTTTAAAATCCCAATTACTCGCTAAGACTTTATTTCACATAACAGCTATTGGTATCTTTAGATTTCCGCAATTCTAATGATATGCATTTAATATCTTGCAGTTATAATTTATCATCATATCATTTATGAGTCATGCAAATACAGTTTGGAGATGTGAAAGTGAAGATCAGACGTCTGAGATAATAAAGTATAATTACCTTTTGCAGTATTTATGTCTGGTTTGTATTTCAATATTCTTCAAACATCACAACATGACATATATTTGCCATAAGGTGACTTTTAGCATCTGACAACTTCAAGGAATTAATCTAAATTCCTAACAAATCTAAAATTTCAAGATATTTGACACAAAAAATGAGACCATATAACAATCACTGTAATCTATCTGCTGCTATGAACACTTTGAATTCATCACAGCCATTGTTATTCAGATTCACCTTGTTTGCATTGTCAGAATTATTATTATTTTAGCTAATATTAGAGACATTAGGAATAAAGCTGATGTTAGTTAGACTTAGTTAATGTTTTCCCTCGTGTTCATTGGTTACTTGGTGAGCGGGACACAGTAATTTACCATCAGTAGTTAAAATCAACTTGTGATCAGAGGAAGATGTCTATTTCTGTTATTTTAATATTTTATGTACATTTATGGATTGATACTTTACTAAATTTCTACTTGAGCAAAGCATTTCAGCATTTTTACCACGTATGGTGAAATGATTGAAGAAAACGTAACAAGGTTGGATAGAAGAATCACTGCCAAGACACATTTATTCCCTGCAGTAGTTTTCCTTCACCTCTGTATTATCACCTCTGTATTTTAAATAAAAGCATACCTCAGTTAAAAAGTCTGAAAGTTTGTGGAAGAGAAATATAAGGGGATTGAAGTGCAGCCCTTTGACACAAAGGTATATATATATATGTCAAGATTTGCCATGAAACGAAGAACAGCATTGAGCTGTTTTTACACAGCGTCTTCTCATAATGGGATTTAGGGGTCTCATATATATATATATATATATATATATATATATATATATATATATATATATATATATATATATATATATATATATATATATATATATATATATATTTAAAAAAAACCTCAGACGTATCTGACCCATTTAGTCCACAAACTCCCTTAACAAATGTTCCAATGGCACCCAGGGAAGGTGTTAGAGGCAAGAGAGACATCTATGAGGAATGTAGCTTGGGTAGAACATTATCTACATGTTAAGAGAGTAGGAATGTATTAATTAATTAATCACATTTGAATGATTTCAATTCTTGCACTATATTCTGGTTCAAGTCAAGTCAAGAATCCGATCCTTAAAAATCTTGGTATATGATCAAGCCATTGCTATTGACTTCCTCTGTGTTACTAACCAGCTTCCTCTACTTCTATTGTGTGGTGTGTAGCCATGATTGGAGGCCACAAGGATCGATAGCTTGCTCTGTGAGGATTTTCCAAACCAATTAGGGGATTATCACCAGTGTTAAATGCTGAAAACAGAGAGGGATTAAATTTGAAGATGGCCTTACTAGCTGGGTGTAGGGACTCACCTTTGGTTGAGCTTGCAGGCAAAGCATACAAAAAATTGGTATTGATAATAGCATGAAGCTTCACTGGCTAGAGTCGAGGGATTATTTATCAACATTATTAGTTCAAGTTGGAATTTAAACTGGAGGTCTTGGCAATGAGAAAAATAATAATTAGTCATTTTTGCAAGTGATCTGTAGGGATATGAAAGATGCTTTTGTCAGTCCTTACACGTTTTGCATAGGAGCTCTGCATTTTAATGTCTGAGTTTTCTGTTATCACTTGAAAATATACCAAGAGTTTTCTGTTTTCCCAAAATGAAATGGTACATTAAATCAACATATGAATCTGGAATGATTGGAAATTGTGTAACTGTTTTGAACATTTGACATTTGAACTGACAAGCCTTGTAGCTTTTCTTCATTCCACACATCTTTCATTTGTCACCTTTCATCTTGCTTTCTGTCACAGTAAATGGAGAATGCTTGAAGTTTATTAATGTGTAACAGATTTATCATCCCAAAGGTATTCAGTGGGGTTGAGGTCAGGGTACTGTGCAGGACACTTAAGCTCTTCAACACCAACTTTGAAAAACCATGTCTTCATAGAGCACAAATTCTGCAGTGGGGCAATGTCATGTTGGTACAGGATTGGGTCTGTTTGTTTCAGTGAAGGGAAATCTTAAGGCTAGAACATATAGACATTCTATACAATTCTGCGCATCGAACTTTGTGGCAACAGTTTGAGGAAGAACCACACATGGCTGATGGCCATGTGTCCAAATAGCTTTGGCTATATAGTAAACTTTAGGGCAGTGGTCACTAACCCTTTTCACTGAGATCTACTTTCCTGCAGGTTTAATTTCCAACCAAAATTGAAGGCATCTGTTTTAGTTGGCAATGTAGAGATGGTCAGGTAGGCATGATTAAGGTTGGAGCTAAAGTCTTCAGGAACATGGATGGTGACCAGTGACTTAGGGGACCTTTAACAACTAAAGGCTTAAGTTATTCATGACTTCTTTAACAGGACACCATTGGCCAGTGAAACCTTAGATTGGCTGATGGAGTAAGTATCTAAAACATCTTCCCCACTTTTCAACTCCACACACAGCAAGTGTAGAATCAGCAAGTAACTGGATAAAATCCCAGAGTTCGAGAAAAGC
Source organism: Ameiurus melas (assembly GCA_012411365.1). NCBI lineage: Eukaryota > Metazoa > Chordata > Actinopteri > Siluriformes > Ictaluridae > Ameiurus > Ameiurus melas. The sequence goes on along the minus strand of CM022765.1, from coordinate 9,235,424 downwards.
ATAATACCATTCGGGTTGTTGAACGACCCTGTCAGAGTCTTGCCAAGGAAACCGCATTATACCCCAATTTACCCTCCATTTTACTGCTGATCTCACTTCTGCCACAGTCTGGGGAGTAGAAAATGACTAGATGGACAAAGGAGACTGAATACAAAAAGGTTAAGGAGTGAGAGAGATTATAAGTAGATTCGTAAAGTGCAAAAACAGAAGAGTAAGCAATAAGGAAAGGCGTAAAAATGGAAATTAAGATATAGTGTGAAAGGGAGGGCTCAAAAATAATGGAAAAGAGGATGAAGTGAAAGAAAAAACGAAGAAACAATAGAGGAAAGGGCAATTAGGATATTGAATCAAAAGGTCTATGTGGAAAAGGAAGAATGATGCTGGGAAGAGGAATGATAAATTGAGGATGTTGATGAAAGAGCTGTGTATGCATAATAAGCAGAACAGTCTCAGAGGCCTGAAACTGTTTTCCACATTCAGATGCCAGCAATACACTCTTGAGGATATCAAAATTCTGAGCTCTGCAGAATCAGTCAAAGAGAGCAAATTTAACAGCGAGAACCTTACAGCTTTGATTGCAGACCTGAAGTAAACAACACGAAACTCAATTCAGTTCCACCTAAAAGCCTGCAAACCTCAGCCCTGCGATCCATTTCAGCAGGTATGCCTTTGCCAAGAAAGCTTATTGATGAAGTTAAATTGCTTAAGAAGACAACCAAAGCCCAGTGCAAAGAAACGCTAGAAAGGACTGAAATACTCTCACAAGAAAACTGGAAGATAACAATATGCGACACATGGTTCTCTGAATCTATGGTTGACGGCTTTTCTCAAGGCACCATCCAGAATTGAGAAAGCAGTGGAATAAGTGCCCCTCTGTGACTGCTGTGACTGCAATTCTGTCAACCAGTCCTGGGACATGTATTAATGACCTTCTGGTTGCATGTTCAGACCCAATTTTTTCTTTTGGGACAGCTGGTATACTTGATATATTGATTTGCAGTTTTACAACCAAGCTGTACCTCCTTGTAATAAGCAGTTATAAGCAGGGGAAAGTGCATAAACTCAGGCTGGCATATATTACAGGAAATCCAAGAATTATTATCAAGATCCATAACATCAGATAATACGTCTCTAGGAAGTCTCTAGTCTCGAGGAAACAGATATTAAGTCTCTAAAACAAGACTTTACATCAAGGAATAGAGACTAAATAATTAAGGGCTGAACACAGGTCTTATGTTTCACCCTGTTAGCTCAAAATACATAACAGAGTGAGATTTTTGAGGGAAAAAAGGCTATTCTTTAAAATCTTTTTAAAATTCAAACTAAATTCAAAAATTCTAATGTGTGATCAAGTGAAATCTTTCAAGTGGTTGTCAGTGACAACTGAAACTTCAGGGGGTTAACTCTCCTCCGTGGATGGAAACAGACCGGCTGGAATCAAACAATATGGTAGGTGAGTTGCCTGCAGTTTTTTTATTTTATTTATTATTTTTTAATGCTTTAATGATGGATAAGGAGCAAAATGTACAAAAAAGAGACTTACCTGAAGCTGCATCAAGATGAAATATAGGAAAAAGAATAGAAAAAAAGTTGTAGGTTAGACAAAGCTCCATTTTTTACTTGTCAAAACAGCTGCAAGCAATTAAATAGCTTCTGATTTAAAGAACCATCTCTGTATTTGACATAGTTCAAAAAAACAAGTGAGTTATTTTAAGACTGAGTAAGGTTCTGCCTTTCAGTTGTGATATATTCAGATTGTGTTGATTTTTAATGAAGACCTTTTCAGGTCTTTGTGACGTTTGTGTGTCGTTCCACATTCTAGAGTACGACATACCACTTTGAAAAGTAATTTAAGTCTAAATTAAAGTCGAGGATTAATTTTTATCTTCATCTTTGGGAACAGATAACGTTATCTCCTAGCTTGTCTGCTCTTCTACAGAACCCTTATCAAGTGCGGCTTCTGAGAAATGTGTCAGGCTTTAAGTGAATGTGCTGAAACCTGATGTGTTAAATATTAATTAATGCTGTAAATTTTATCATTAAGTTGTGACTGCGTGGTTGTAGTGATAACAGAGGTAAAAGACACAAAGCAGAGGCACAAACACTGCTAACGAGAACATCTTATCATGTGGAGAGAAAAAAAACAGAATTTTACCATAAAAATCATAGTGTAGTATATTTGTGGAGGAGGTGTTTCTTGTTGTGCACTAAGCAATAATAAATAAATAAATAAAATAAAACAGCAATGCAAAGGTCTGGTGTAACTTAATCATTTAAAGCTCCTCCTTCATTTTACCAACCAAATAATGCACAGTTCCACCAAATTGTTGTCTACTGTATCAAGGTGAAGGCTCACAAGTAGGTTTCGGAAATGGAGTAAGTGAGTATTCAATGTGATGCTCGCTCTACAATTGTAGATTGTAGATTGTATTCAACAACCTGAATGGTATTATCCTGTGATGTTTTGGGGAAATTTTTGCCAAACTTGATAAAGCAGTTAATATTAAACTGATTATCAGGATGGGTCTGTTGAAATAAGATTAAAGTGAAACAGAGCTTTTTCTAGGTTAGCATTTCTATTTCAAGCAGCAGCATCCTCCTCACTTTCCACATGCTGGCCTCCTTGCCGTACACGACTGCCATGTTCTTCACTTTGTTCTGCTGGATGTTGTGTTTCTCTGTCTCATTCAGCTCTTCGGATACAAAGCCCATGAAGGAGTTATCCGGGGTGTGGGCTAGGGGAAGAAAAGCACAGAGGAGAAATGAGTACTCAATCAGGAATTTGGGGAGCTTGCAAGGAGATTTTTTTAAAAGTTATGTTTCTGCCCAAATATTATTGTGACATTTGTAAAAAAAAAAAAAACAAACAAAAAAAAAGGCAAAAGCCAATGGAAATTACATTCTAAAGATGATGGAAAAGAGCACATCCAATTTTTTTAAAGAAATATTGTATCTTCGCTAAATTTCTACAAATCAGCCAGGAGTAAAAACAAAACAACAACAACAACAACAACAAAAAACCCACAACTTTACCATGCATTACCAAGAAACCTCAACGCCTAAACTCCTATGTCCTCAAGATGTCAGAAAACTTAAATTTACAGCTTTACCTCTGACTGTTACATAACCCTGACAATGGAGACTCCTTCCCTGAATGTTACATCATAAACTTACAGATAAATTTGCCATATAAATGATTCCACATTTTTAAATGATATTTTTATGTGGAGTGTAATTTATAAAGACCTGCTGCAAATGAATCAACACCTTCTGACCAATCAGAATTGAGAATTCATCAGGGCTGTTGTTTCAGTGTGTTAATCAGCATTTATTATCTTTTTAGTTAGTCAAAGCAACACTACTGGGGACATTTTTCTAGTTTGACTGCGTAACTTTCCAGACTCTGTTAATTGTTCTTGCTAAATTCATTTACTGTATTACAAAAATGAAAGAAAAATCTGAAATTATAATTTCATGGGGAAAAATAAAGGTTGTATTACTCCAAACATTCATACTTTTTCCAAAGTTTTTCCTGAAAGTCCATATTTTTCCCCACCTGGAATTCGATGGATTTAAATTCTACACTTTACTTACGGAACATGGTCATGTATTGCCTGGTGTTGAGGTTCCAGTATCCCCAGTTCGTCCTGTAGCCATGTAAAGTTGCATATTCCTCATGGTTGTATGCTGGCTCTGTCCCAAATGTGTCTATGACTCGAATATGGCACCTGGAAAACAACAGCAACTGAACTCATTATATGGTAAACCTGTATATGAATATATTGAATGTAGTTTTGTTAAAAACAATAAAAATAAATAAATAATGGAGTTGATCTTTGTATCAGCTAAGTCATCTGAATGCAGCTGGAATGAGCCATGAATACAAACAGCGCAAGCCAGAGAAAGCCTTTGACAACAAAATCCCCCGATTCAGAACACAACAGCATCTCGACACTGTAATTTCTCCACTAGAAAGGAGAGTTTTGTCAATCGGTGAGTACACTCATCCCAACACTATAATCTAAAGCTGGAATGGCAGGGTAGAAATGAAGCAGCCCGGTAGCAATCACACCTTTCTATTCATGCATTGTGCATGCTTTTATTCAGTCGAACTCACTGCTGTGACAGAAGAGCGCACAATAACGTGGAGCGCACATCAATACGACTTTCTGAAATCACCTTCATATAAAAAGCTCAGCGATTCACAGGGCCATCAAAACAAAGACTCTCAATGCAAAGACATGATAAAAAAGTGGGACAGCAGCTATCTTTGTGGCAAGCACTCTGACTATTTTGCAAATCATGATTGTCATGATAAAACATGGAAGTCCATCAACCCACCACAAAAAAAGGTGTATCCTTATATCTGTGATGGCCTGGGAATCCCTTCACATTGTGAAATTTAGAACTGTATGTATATATCACCCAAACAACCAATCACGTGTCAGCAGAGCAATACATTCATCATGCAAATATACAGTGGTGTGAAAAAGTGTTTGCCCCCTTCCTCATTTCCTGTTCCTTTGCATGTTTGTCACACTTAAGTGTTTCGGAACATCAAACCAATTTAAACAATAGTCAAGGACAACACAAGTAAACACAAAATGCAATTTGTAAATGAAGGTGTTTATTATTAAAGGTGAAAAAAAAATCCAAACCATCATGGCCCTGTGTGAAAAAGTGATTGCCCCCTAAACCTAATAACTGTTTGGACCACCCTTAGCAGCAACAACTGCAACCAAGCGTTTGCGATAACGTGCAATGAGGCTTTTACAGCGTCCTGGAGGAATGTTGGCCCACTCATCTTTGCAGAATTGTCCTAATTCAGTTACATTACAGGGTTTTCGAGCATGAACGGCCTTTTTAAGGTCATACCACAACATCTCAATAGGATTCAGGTCAGGACTTTGGCTAGGCCACTCCAAAGTCTTCATTTTGTTTTTCTTCAGCCATTCGGTGGTGGACTTGCTGGTGTGTTTAGGATCATTGTCCTGCTGCAGAACCCAAGTTCGTTTCAGCTTGAGTACACGAACAGATGGTCGGACATTCTCCTTCAGGATCTCTTGGTAGACAGCAGAATTCATAGTTCCTTTTATCACGGCAAGTCTTCCAGGTCCTGAAGCAGCAAAACAGCCCCAGACCATCACACTACCACCACCATATTTTACTGTTGGTATAATATTAATGTTCTTTTATGAAATGCAGTGTTCCTTCACGCCAGATATACTTGGACACACACCTTCCAAAGAGTTCCACTTTTGTCTCATCGGTCCACAGAATGTTGTTCCAAAAGTCTTGGGGATCATCAAGATGTGTTGTGGAGAAATTGAGACGAGCTTTGATGTTCTTTTTGCTCAGCAGTGGTTTTCTCCTTGGAACTCTGCCATGCAGGCCATTTTTGCCCAGTCTTTTCCTGATGGTGGAGGCATGAACGCTGACCTTAACTGAGGCAAGTGAGGCCTGCAGTTCTTTGGACGTTGTTGTGGGGTCTTTTGTGACCTCTTGGATGAGTCGTCGCTGCGCTCTTGGGGTAATTTTGGGCGGCCGGCCACTCCTGGGAAGGTTCACCACTGTTCCATGTCTTCGCCATTTGTGGATAATGGCTCTCACTGTGGTTCGCTGGATTCCCAAAGCTTTGGAAATGGCTTTATAACCCTTTCCAGACTGATAGATCTCAATAACTTTCTTTCTCAATTGTTCCTGAATTTCTTTGGGTCTCGGCATGATGTGTAGCTTTTAAGGATCTTCTGGTGGACCTTACTGTGTCAAGCAGCTCCTATTTAAGTGATGCCTTGATTGTGAACAGGTGTGGCAATAATCAGGCCTGGGTGTGGCTAGAGAAATTGAACTCAGGTGTGGACAACCACAGTTATAGTATGTTTTAACAAGGGGGGCAATCACTTTTTCACACAGGGCCATGATGGTTTGGATTTTTTTTCACCTTTAATAATAAACACCTTCATTTACAAATTGCATTTTGTGTTTACTTGTGTTGTCCTTGACTATTGTTTAAATTGGTTTGATGTTCCGAAACACTTAAGTGTGACAAACATGCAAAGGAACAGGAAATGAGGAAGGGGGCAAACACTTTTTCACACCACTGTAGATCAAGGGCTTGTTTATATCGAACAAGGGGGGGTGGGGGGATATTAACTTTGATTGTGCCATGGTTTTTCAAAGACAGCTGATCTCCTGGGGTATTTTTTCATACACACAACAGTCTGTAGCACAGTGGTCACCAACATTGTTCCTGGAGATCTACCTTCCTGAAGACTTTAACTGCAACCACAATCATGCCTACCTGACCATCTACTCATTGCCTTAAGAAGTTCAACTAAAACATGTATATATGTATACAGGTGATATTGGCTGGAGATGCAGGAAGGCATTTTAAAGTAAAAGGGTTGGTGACCACTGCTCTAGAGTTTACACATGATGGTGTGGAACACAAACAATATCTGGCTGCTCTGTTGGTGGAAATGTCTTGATGAAGAGAGAGGTTAGAGAAGACCGGCCAAACTGGGTTGAGCTAACAGAAAGGCTAGGGTAACTCAAATAATGATAATGAGTCTTTATTGATCACATATACATATGCACAATGAAATTCTTTTCTTCGCATACCCCAGCATGTCAGGAAGTTGGGGTCAGAGCACAGGGTCAGCCATGATATAGCACCCCTTGAGCAGAGAGGGTTAAGGGCTTTGCTCAAGGGTCCAACAGTGGCAGCTTGGCAGTGCTGGGCTTGAACTCCCAACCTTCCAATCAGTAACCCAGAGCCTTAACCCCCAATCCACCACTGCCCAAACTGCCCCAGTGTGGCACCCCAATAACCACTCATTACGACATGCTGAACCTTGAGGTGCATTGTTCCATTCCTGTCAGCTGAGAAAAGGAATCTGAGGTTTCAGTGGGTACAGGATCACCCAAACTGGAGAGTCAAAGACTTGAACAGACAAGGTGAAATCTTAAAATATTATTGCTAAATTTCTGATAAATTACCAAATTTTTCCTCTTTCAAAATGAGAGAACAAAAACAAATAAATAAAACCATAACTAGATTTGGTAATATGAACTGATAGTAACTGTTAAAGCGTGGATATTGAATTGTGTGTGTGTGTGTGTGTGTGTGTATGTGTGAAGATATTGACACGTACAGAGCAGCGTTGTCTCGACCTTTCGCTAATGCATTATTAATGAAGTGGAGATGGTGATTATATAGGGTCATAAAAGTCCTAGAAGGAAATCTAAGAGTGTTCTACAGCCTGATTAATGGCATGTCATCGGTAAAGGGCATGATTTGTCAGTTTGTGGAAGGTGGGTGAGGATCAAACATGAATCCTGCTGAATCGTATCATGACAACCTTCCACAAGGTCAATGGCTCTGAATGTGATCTGTAGTGCTAGATATTTCTAATCTTCTAATCGATTACTCTTTTATGCTAATGTGTTTGTGGGTGTGTATGTGTGTGTGTGTGTGTGTGTGTGTGTGTGTGCGCTGGTGTACTAGAAACTTTGCTAAGTATTAAAGATGTTCCACAGGGATCAATTATAGGTCTAGTTCAGTTCAAAATCAATACTGTGCAGTATGCAGTCACTGTATATTACGCTGTGTCGAAATCAAAAACAATCATTGGCAAATTGCTATGGTATGAACAAAACACTTAGGGACATTCTGCTCTAGGAAAATAGTCAACTTTGTTTGTGTGTTTGTGTGTTTGAGAGAGAGAGAGAAAGAGAGAGAGAGAGAGAGAGAGAGAGAGAGAGCATGAGAGAGAGAGAGATAGAGAGACTCTACTGCATCTACTGGATCAATAAGCAATATTTTCACCACAAACCTAAGCAGAATACCCCCCCTCCCTTCCTCTCACACACACACACACACACATTACAGTTTGTGTAATGTGTGTAAGGTGTGTTCCTCTGTCACTGTGGTTTGACGAAGCAGCCTTGGGGGGAGTTTGAAAAGAGAAGGAGAGAGAGCATGATGTGTGTGTGTGTGTGTGCGCGTGTGTGTGTGTGTGACATAAAGAGAGCAACTGGAGGACTGATTAAGCACGGCTCTAATTAAAGCGATTCAGGATAATCGCTGTCTTGTGTAACTGAGACTGCTCTGAAATAATGTGAGTCAGAGAGTGAGGAAAGAGATGAAGAGAAGAGAAGAGAAGAACGACTGTCACACTGACTTGTGTTTCTTTAAGGACAGCCCCATGTGCTGCTTCATCTGCTGTAAGCCATGGTAGTCGGTGTAAATGAGGTCAAAGGGCAAAGGTCCTGTAAGTGGGCAACTTCCTCTCCCAGGTGGCACGCCAAGGAACCTGCCAGAATCAGAAGCACACAAACAGGTTTAGATTAAGTTTCTAGAACAGCAGCTCTGGCAGTAGAGCAGCTGCAAATCACAGGTTTATATTAATGTACTTGTTCTGATATGTTATCGTTTCTATAGCAACAGCTCATTCACAGGGATGTGTACAGTGAATGCACCACACAAACAGTGTTGAGTAAGGAGACTTTATTTATCATTTATATCTAGTAAATTCCATACCAACAGCACAACATGGAGCACCCACAAGTCCAACATTAAACATGTGATCATGGATTGAGGTTCCGTGTTGCTGTAACATTTTTCTTCAATCAGAATATCATCACTGTAGCATAATTATCATTTCAAGCCTAGCAAATGAAGCAAAATTTTCATTTTGTTCTACATTCAATGCAAATTCTTAACTGGGTCAGTTAAAATTGATTTACACACAAGCTGCAGAGGAAATGAGAGAAAGGAAAAGAAAGCCTTTGAAACGGAAGAAACACCCCAAGAGCAACACACGCTTCTCTGGTTTGGTGTGAAAGGGATGGAGGGGAATTTATTATTGAACAGGAGGCTTTCTGGGACCTCCTGCTAATCTCATTTCGCTCTCGTCTCTCGTTTGTACTGTTTGAGAAAACCAACCGTCTGCTCTTTTTGTGCTCCTACAAACGAAAGAGCACTGTGGAATATATAACTCACATGGTTCTGTGCTTTAGGAACAAAAAAAAGGCACTTTCACAGGTAAGGAATAAAACATTTTCAATTCAGTCCCTCCAGGATTTTGCGGTTTTGCAATCGCAGAAATGAACGCAAAATCAAGCAAACTCTGCAATATTTGGAGGAATAGATTTTCTGCACATTTGGGCCAAGATGTGTCATGTGACATCATCACAAAGCGCATTCAGCCAAAGCCCTCTTCGATTAATGTGCGTCAAGCCTGGGTACAGCTAAAAGGTCTCATTTACCAACAAACATCACTGTGAAAGACCGCCAATTTCGCTTTGAAAAAGCCGCATGAAAAAACCCTCAAAATCCTGTACAGACTGCTAAATATAGCTATAAATGGATGAAAAATACGTCATCAAATAAAAAAAATTGTTGTCAAATTGCTGTGGTAGAAGAGCAATAACACAATTCAGGGCACATTGCTATAGGAAAGTAACCAACAATGTAGTGATGTGATGAAGCGGAGGTACTGTTACCACACTAAAGCCGATTATTTTCCCATAACAACGCATCCTAAAGTGTGTTATTCCTCTTCGACTACAGAAATGTACACATTTAAAATCACAATTTATATCTATTAATGAATCTATTTATAGTTACATTTAATGTTGTGGAACATCTACAGGAAAAGGCAGCTCCTGTGCTCACTTACATTTTAGCAGTCATTCCTTCAACAGTCTCTTTTTTCTCTCTTATGAAGTCAATAAAAAAAAAAGGTAATGTTACCAAGAGACCCCAAAGTGCACACTCCTCTGTCATAAAACATAAAGTTCCAGCTTTACCTCTGACTGTTACAAAAAGTGCACTGAAGACTCCTTCTACAAATAAATGTTAAATAAACATCTCCTTACAGAAAACTTCACCATATCGATGTTTTTTTTTTATTTTACCTGTTTAGGAAGAGCGTCCATTGTTCCTGTGAATGAGCTTTAGAAACAATTACATATTTGAACAAGCGCATTAATATAAGCTTATTTTCAGAGTGGCTGTTATAGAAAATGCAGACCAATTAGAATCCAGGATTCAATTACAGGACCATTCCACACTCCTTTAATAAAGTGTTAAACACAAACAGCCTTCGATGTTCTGATCACGACGTCCATTATGGAGCGCAACACCACGGAGCGCAACGTCATCTTCAATCTGCGATTGATCTCCATGAGAGAGTGTGAAAGCAGAAAAGTGTCAAACTCATTGACATGACGCGCTTACAGCCGTTCCGTCATCACATTACATTAGCGATGATGACTTACTGGGAACATTTCCAAACAACTCTGAGTAACTCCGCAGACGAGTGTATCAAGATGTAATGAGTTTTTGGGTGTTGCAGTCCGTCTGGGTGGCGTGTGGTCCGGTCGATAACCCCCAATACACACACACACACACACAAACACACACACACACACACACACACAAAAAGCAAATCAGTCCTGAAAGCTAACCAAGTGTGCAACGGCCTCCAGCAACACCACTACACGAACACACACCACAACCAAATCAATAAATCAATAAAACTAGCCTTATTTCTTTTCTTAGTAAAAAGTTTCTCAACACCCCTTAGAAGAAAAAAAAGTTCCTTAGTGGTTCTTTTGATGGATTTATAAAGAGTTTCAACATGGAACCTAGTCTCAGCCTCAGAGTGCCTGATAGCTTTCGGAAGTTGCAAGCTGATGGGCTGGATTCACACAACAGGTTCTACCACTTTCTTAACAGACCCAATGAGCTTTTTAAAGTAAGATCCATCTGTGGATTGAAAAAAAGAAGTGCATTGTATCACATCTTTGTGTAACAATGGTGCTCCGGAAGATTCTTGGCCAGATTTAATGATGGGAAGTACCAGTCTCACATCCTAAAGCGAGTTAAGCTGTTGTTTGAGCGTTTTATCACATTTGATCCATGTTCAGTTCATACAGAGTTTATTTGTGATTGCTGCAGCCAAAAAGGCTTGACTTTTTTTTGCGGAAAACTATTAAATTGACGAAATTGCTATTGTACGGAATTGTTTTGCATGGTCTTTCACAGTGATGTTTGTTGGTAAATGAGCGTCTTGGCCCAAATCTGTGTAAAATCTGCTGAAATTTTTAAAAAGTTAAAGCTCCTAATATTGCAGAGTTTGATCGCTTGATTTTGTGTTCATTTCTGCGATCATAAAATCCTGGAAAGACTTCTTTTTCAAAATGTTTTCAGACTGTTACACTTCTCTGGGATTTTAACGCTACATTCACACTAGTGAGTGTCAAAGTGGCAGGCGAGAGTTTATTTGCTGCACTGATACCGAGCCGTGATTTCAGTGCCTCTGGCAAGCGACAGAAACAAAGCAACATTTGAACTGAGAGTTTCTCAAATCTATGCAAATTAGGTAAGCTGCTCTAAAGCGATTGGCTCGAATGATTTCTTCAGTTCTCCATCTTTATTACTCCACCTTCCTAACTGCACTTATTTCCCATTCACTGAAAACTTATAAGCATGGTTTCTTCTAAACCTGTCATTTATGACTATTCATTAAATGTGTACAAAGATAAAGCTTGGAAGGAAGTTGATAGAGATCATTGATTCCTCTGGTGAGTTTACATAACTAGTATAGTTAGCTTGATTTGCTACATTAACTCGTAACAACCAATTTTCACATGGATTTCTTATGATCACTATTTAATTTTTGAATAACTAGTTAGCGTTAGAAGCTATATATATACACTGCTGTTTCTCACCAGAACGGATGGACAGGCCACTCCCACAGCAGAAATTACAATTGACACGTATGACATGTTACCTGCCATCGTTACCTGCTAGCAAGACTAGGAGCTAGAAGTTGAACGCAATTGGACTTGAACTGGCAAGCCCACTGCTGCACTGTAACCATGAACTAGTTCATTTTCTCTGAACTTGTCATTTTAGAGAGCTGTTCTTTTTTTTTTTCCTCCTCCGGTGTCAGGCTGCTCTTCAATCAGTGCTCACGCTCGTCAGACAAATCACAGGCTTTACTGTGTCTAAAAGCCAAATTCCCTTCTCTCTCGATTTTTCTCTCTGCCTGAGGAAATTTAACGCCCTCTCCCTCCTGTACTGTGCTCTCCAGAGCTGCTCTCCCAGCATCCATGTTGGATGTCATTTTTCGTGAGCGGTCTCCATCGCTCTCCTTCACGCCGCATGATGAATGGCCTCGAGGTTAATGCCTCGCTGGCCTCTCGTGCCTCGTGTCCGTCTCTCCTCGATGAGGAATTTAAAGGCTAGCCTTGGTTATAGCAGGCCGCTTCACAATGCCGCTCCAGAACATGACTTATGAGGCAATTTTCCTCCCCGTGCCACTCACATATGGCTTTCTGAAGCATACTGTTTGTTTAGGGGGTCTGAAGCGGAACGCATATCAATAATTCATGTTTTAGGACGTGATCGAAACGGCACAGAAATAAGGCAAAAAAAAATGCAGTGTGGTCAGCCATGACTGCTACAAAGTGCACAAACTGGTAAAAAAAAAAATCTCTGAATGGGATTTAAATGACTGGCAGAAGAGACCTGGCACTTTCTTCATCGTGTGTGCACTTATGACCTGTATTAGGCAATAACCACATGCACTATTTGGAGTTATAACAGCATTATAAAATAAAAAGAAATGAACATAAATATAATATATCCTGTCAGAGCTGTTGTTATAGATAAGTAATCAACACCTTCTGACTAATCAGAATCCAAAATTAAAAAACAGCACTGTGGTGTAGCGTTAAAATTAAAGGACGTGCTTCAAATTTGCCTGAAGTTCCACTTCAGCCTGGCTGTGTATGAAAAACAGTAATGGATCATAGGTATGGCTGGAGGTGATGAGTCTGTAGGCTATTGTGGTACAAGAGGGTTACAATGACATGACTTAACACCCGAGGAAATGATAGCATCCATTAAATATGGTTTCCTCTTTCATCCTCTCTCTCTGCCGCTGATTTCAGATCCTTCTCAGTCCTCTTCATGCAGATAATGGATGCCCTCTTCAGCCTTTCTCTTCTTAATGTGCCCTAGCTGATGGTGCTGAAGTGCACTCCGGAGTGCTAATGACTCACCGGGGAGTGAGAAACAGCTGCATCTACAAACCCGTCACACACACCCAACTGTTTTAGTGCTGGATAACATTCTGTAGCCCTTTGAGTCTTGTTCAAGAGCTAATGGAAGCTTGTGTGTGTGTGTGTGTGTTGCTAATGCTAATGCTAATGTATTATCAAGGTTCTATTTATTTACATTTTAAAGGCTTCATGTTTTTACATTGATAAATTATGCACAATTTATTTAATAAACCTCCATGCTTGATGGTGGGGATGGTGTTCTTGGGGTCATAGGTCCCATCTGACCACAACACTTTCACCCAGTTGTCCTCTGGTGGTCAGATGAGACCAAAATGGAGCTCTTTGGCATCAACTCAACTCGCCGTGTTTGGAGGAGGAGGAATGCTGCCTATGACCCCAAGAACACCATCCCCACCATCAAGCATGGAGGTGGAAACATTATGCTTTGGGGGTGTTTTTTTGCTAAGGGGACAGGACAACTTCACCGCATCAAAGGGACGATGGACGGGGCCATGTACCGTCAAATCTTGGGTGAGAACCTCCTTCCTTCAGACAGGGCATTGAAAATGAAAAGTAATTACTACGTCATTACCAAGTACTAAGTCATGTTTTGCAGAGGGGTCAAATACTTATTTCCCTCATTAAAATGCAAATCAATTTATAACATTTTTGACATGTGTTTTTCTAAATTATTTTGTTGTTGTTCTGTCGCTCACTGTTCAAATAAACCTACCATTAAAATTATAGACTCATCATTTCTTTGTCAGTGGGCAAACGTACAAAATCTGCAGGGGATCAAATACTTTTTTCCCCCACTGTAAATAACTAGATTGCTAATCATGAAAAATAATAATAAAATACATGTATGTTAATGTAGAACAATTAAGGATTCTTTGTTTGATCTTCTGGCAGAAGTCACAGTCACGATTTTCCCCTCGTGCAGCATTCGGCGTACATGAACAGCCCAAAGGGCGACGGTGCATGCTTCCGGATTCTCAGTGACATTGACTATGTTTACTTTTGACACGTGTGTTCTGTTATGATTTATGCCCTGTCTCCACCCCGTATTGTCATTGGTTGTTGCCCGTACATGTCAACATTGTATTCAGCTGTTGTGTTATCCCCTTGATTACGTTTAGTATTTAAACACCTCATATGTCTTTGTTTAGGGCGAAGTATTGTTTGCGTATCCGTAAAAAAAACAAGCCTTTGATCCTCGTTCTCTTGTTCCATGTTTTCTGATCTTGTTTATAGCCTTGTTTCTCAATTCCTGTCTTAGCCTAGTTTATTCTGTTTGCCATTCTCCTGACCATTTGCCTGTTTTTGACCTCGCTATTGATTCACGATATGGATTTGTCTGCCTCTCTACAATAAAGCTCTTTATTGCACTTGCATCTGTCTCTACCTACAATCACGACAAAGTCTTAGAACTTCTATGCAGAAACCCTTTAACAAAATGTTTTCTAATGAAAACAGTTCATTTCAGGATGTCAATAAGCCTTATCCAATTATCCAATAAAAGAACCATTGGAAAAACCTTTTTAAAAGGAAGGAAATGTAAATGATCTAAGAACCCCTTAAAGAACCCATGAGGAATCCATCTATCCATCCATTTTCTGTACCACTTATTCTGCACAGGGTCGCAAGGAGCCTGGAGCCTATCCCAGTGGACTTGGGGCATGGGGCGGGGGACACCTTGGACGGGGTGCCAATCCATCTCAGGGCACAATCGCACACACATTCACACACTACAGACAATTTTAGAGATGGAAATCAGCCTACAACACGTGTCTTTGTTATTACACATGTCTATGTCATTTGAAGAAGGTTCTTTCTGGAAATGAAGAAGGTTCTTTCTGGAAGTGAAAAACCCTATCCAATTATCCAATAAAACCAAATTATCCTTAAAGAAACCTTGAAGGACTATTTATTTTTTTCTCAAACTGGATTAGTGTGCTGTACAAACTTCAAAACATTTGCATATTATTTTCAGGTACGTAGAACTGTACAGGAATGTAACATTTGGTATTTTGTACAAAAAAAAAAAAAAAGATTCTTCAAGGGCTCATTGAGTACTTAAGTGTCCATAGCCTTGGACAGAGGGAAAATGGTTCCACTTTGGAAACACTTTGCTGTAGGTGTCTACATAGCAGAACCTTTAAATGATGACCTGGAGTATCATTAATGAAGTGTATTGTTGTATGAAATTAAGCCAGTACTTGAAAAAAGGCAATCCATCATCACAATGTATTTATTTAAAAAAAACGGATCTTTGGCTAAATGTAATAAAATTGCATCTCCACATGTTGCTTTTGGTGCTTGCTGCATTTCTAAAACCACCTCCATTAATAGACCTTGGAAATAAAGATGGTCTCAGTACTACTCAGTACAGTGTTCTCTTGTGTTTTCCCTTTTACACCAGTGGTTTGTTTTTTTTGCTCTGCCTTTACAGAGTCATGCAGAGTCTTAAATGGGCTGAAATCTCCCCCATCTCTCTCTCTCTCTCTCTCTCTCTCTCTCTCTCATTATACTTGTGAAATAAGTCCTTGGATATGAAATTACTTTAGCTGCTGCCTAATCGAATCTCTGTGTCTGGACTCAAAGATTTACGAAGCCCTCGCCCGTATCTCTCTCTCTCTCTCTCTCTCTCTCTCTCTCCTCTCTCTCAAGTGCCTGGTGTTCTGTATCATTAAATGGCTTTTAAAAGAATTACGGCCTTCTGTTAATCATGTTTTATAGCACAGTGCTACTGAATTCAGGATTCTGATTGGTCAGAAGGTGTTGATTAATTCTCTATAACAGCAGTTCTGACAGTATCGCAGCTGCAAATCACAGGTTTGTATTAATGCTCTCATTCTAATACGTTATCATTTCTATAGCAACAGGTCATTCACAGGGACCTAACCACATAAACATGTGAAATCACTGATATGGTATAACTTGAAGAGAAAGAAAAAGAAGAGGATGGTGAGGGAATGACTGTTTAACTTAATGTAAGTGTGAACTTGCTTCAAAGACATTAAATGTAACTATAAATGGATAAAAATATGGGAATTTAATAAGAAATAGTAATCATGAACAAATTGCTGTCGTATGACAGGAATAACACATTAAAGGACGTTTTGTTACAGGAAAATAAACATCTTCGGAGTGGTAACAGTGATCATCACACCACCCTGTTGTTGATTAGTTTCCTATAACAGCACAGCACATAATGTTTTATTCCTCTTATACCACAGCAATTAACAAACATTTACAATATTTAATTTATTAATGAACAACATGTCACACCTTTAATCTGTTTATAGTTGCATTTTAGTTTTGTGGACAGTTCACAGAGATCCTATCCTAGAGCTATAATGTTTTGAGAAACAGGATGTGTGTGTTTGTGTGTGTGTGTGTGTATGTGTGTGCATGTATGTGTGATGGAGAGAGTGAATAATGATGTAGGAAGGAAAAACTAATCATTTGCAAATGCATTCTGATCATAAATCATAATCATGTTCAGTGTAAATAAAAAAGTTAGTAAAGAAAAATCTATTTAAAAATAATGAACTGTCGGGTAGATGGAGTTTCAATCAGATTACAGTTAAATTAAAATGATCTGCTTTACATATTAATGCATTAAACATAAATAAAATATGAGCACATTATTTATACATTAGTGCAAAATTAATGTTGTAAGGATCTCTAAATAAAACCTTAAACTTAAATAAAAGTTTTGCTAAAATAGAATAGAAACGGAATTAAACTAACAACATAACATTACCATCCATCCATCCATCAATCTTCTTTACCACTTATCCTTTTCAAAGTCACGGGGAACCCGGAGCCTATCCCAAGGAGCATCGAGCACAGGGTGCCAGTCCATCACAGGGCACAATCACATACACACTCACACACCATTTCATACACTATGGACAATTTAGACACGCCCAATCAGCCTACCAGGCACGTCTTTTGGACTGGGGGAGGAAACCCCCGCAGCACGGGGTACCCGGAGGAAACCCCCGCAGCACACACAGGGCCACGGTGGGAATCGAGCCCCAAACCTGGAGGTGTGAGGCGAATGTGCTAACCACAAAGCCGCTAAGCGCCAGAACATTACCACAAGCAAATAATCATAAATAATACAATCATATAATCTATGATTTAAAAAAAATTCAATACAGTAAAGAAATTCAATTAAGCATTGAATGAAGCATGAAGATGAAAAATAACGTAAAAACCAAGTCAACCACAAAATCAAAAAATTAAAATCACATGATCAATCTAGTTTAAAAAACAACAACAACAACAAAAACATGAATAAAGATATAAAGACTGAAAGAATATAGCGAGGGAATATATATATACACAGTATCTCACAAAAGTGAGTACACCCCTCACATTTTTGTAAATATTTGATTATATCTTTTCATGTGACAACACTGAAGAAATTACACTTTGCTACAATGTAAAGTAGTGAGTGTACAGCTTGTGTAACAGTGTAAATAAAAACACACTGCCATTTATGTCTAAACCGCTGGCAACAAAAGTGAGTACACCCCTAAGTGAAAATGTCCAAATTGGGCATTATTTTCCAGCACTGCCTTAACCCTCTTGGGCATGGAGTTCACCAGAGCTTCACATGTTGCCACTGGAGTCCTCTTTCACTCCTCCATGATGACATCACGGAGCTGGTGGATGTTAGAGACCTTGTGCTCCTCCACCTTCCATTTGAGGATGCCCCACTGATGCTCAATAGGGTTTAGGTCTGGAGATATGCTTGGCCAATCCATCACCTTCACCCTCAGCTTCTTTAGCATGGCAGTGGTCATCTTGGAGGTGTGATTGGGGTTGTTATCATGCTGGATTACTGCATACTGATCATGCTCTGCTTCAGTATGTCACAGTACATGTTGGCATTCATGGTTCCTTCAATGAACCCCAGCTCCCCAGTGCCGGCAGCACTCATGCAGCCCTAGACCATGACACTCCCACCACCTTGCTTGACTGTAGGCAAGACACACTTGTCTTTGTACTCCTCACCTGGTTGCCGCCACACACACCACACACTTGGCACCATCTGAAGCAAATAGGTTTTTCTTGGTGTCATCAGACCACAGGACATGGTTCCAGGCACTTTTGTGAGATACTGTAATTAAAATATATACATATATCAAAAAATAAAGGGAACACCTGGAGTTACATTGTGCTGTTTAAGTGTTCCCTTTATTTTTTGGAGCAGTATATATATATATATATATATATATATATATATATATATATATATATATATATATACATATAGCCTGGAACCATGTCCTGTTATCTGATGAGACCAAGAAAAACTTATTTGCTTCAGATGGTGCCAAGTGTGTGTGGCGGCAACCAGGTGAGGAGTACAAAGACAAGTGTGTCTTGCCTACAGTCAAGCATGGTGGTGGTAGTATCATCTCGAGAAAAAGATTTGAAAGATCAATATAAGAAATAGTAATGGACAGAGTTTGTATGTGTGTTTCTGTGTGTATATGTGTGTGTGCGAATGTGTGTGTTTGTGTCTGTGTCACTGAAATCAACACATCATTTTGTGGGTTTAATTTCACACCTGAGTGCTCGACAGCCTCGACGTCTCATACATGCTGACCTACACACACTCTCAATCCCGACACTGAAGTACTCCTGAAGCAGTGCTACAAATAATCCCGCAACTTTCCCTTCCTCACTCGAGTAATAATAATAAAAACAGCGCGCACACACACTCACACACACACCCAAGACATTTCTCATTTACAACAGCATATAAAAGAGTGATGCAGCGTGTGGAGAACTGTGAGAGTGTGAGGACAGCCAGGTTCAGAAAAGTTGTCAGAACTACACACACACACGCAGGGCCATTGCTAGGCATAGGCAACCTAGGCGGTCGCCAAGTCGGCACCAGCTTGGGGGCCGCTGATGAGTGTCCCAACACCTCTGCCCCACCCACAAGAAAGCGAGTACCTGGATACCCAAATATTTTTTCTTTATTCCCAAATAATTCAGTAGTGAATAATTCATGTAGTGAGCAGTTTGTCACTATGTAACTGAACTTTTGTATCTTCAGTGAATGAAGCGAAACCAATCAGAAGGGGTTTATGGGAAAATATGTGGAAATACGCGTGTCTTATTTGCTGAGAGCTCTCAATTCTGCCAAACACTAGCTCACACAGTCAGTATGAGGGGAAAAATTAATATACACTGATTTTGATTGATTTATTTTTAACTAGTAAGGGGGTTGAAACTGAAACAGTAATATTCTGAGCAGGAAAACAAGGTGCAAATGTCTATATGAGTTCCAGGTTAGGTGAACATGATACGAGCAGAGAACAAGGACAGAAAACGTACTTTACATGGCACTGTAGATGATAAATCCATACAATAATAGCTTACACCAAACTAGTCTAGTCCCAGTAACAATGTTTTATATTTTATCGGCCTGGTAGACCTGCAAACAGTGATAACACCCGAGGCAAGTTTTATGATAAATCCAACTTTTTGTCTGATCATGACATACACTGAAAGATAAATTACCACAGCTTCCATCAAAAAAAAACTTTAGGCCAGTGGTCCCCAACCCCTGGGTCGCAGACCGGTAACTTGCATTATTTCTGTTTTATTTATTATCGGAGTCTGAATGATGTTTTATTTTGAAAAATGACCGGATTCTCTCCGTTACATCCGTCTATGACTCGCTCTTGACGCAAGTCAAGACCTTTGTCTCGATCCCGTGATATGTTGCTTGGTCACGTTATACGTTAAGGGGTAGAGCGATAGTTACTCATGCTATGTTGTTGGCGTGATGTTACCAGGACGCTGCTAATAAAGCTGCGATTTCACATTGGATTCACGTTTATTATTAGATTTTTAATATACCCCAATTTTTATGCCAGTCATATAATTTTATTTTGTTGTATTTATCCGCCACACCTTAAAGGCCGGTCCGTGAAAATATTGTCTGATATTAAACCGGTCCATGGTGGAAAAAAGGTTGGAGACCGCTGCTTTAGGTTACTAACTGAGCTGAGAATGTTGAGCTGGAGAACTGACCATTATTTTTCTCAAGTTTTACTACCAGTACCATTTTATTATCAGTACCATTTACTACCAGTACCATTTTACATTTTACTACCTGTACCATTTACAACCAGTACCATTTTACATTTTACTACCAGTACCATTTACTACCAGTACCATTTTACATTTTACTACCTGTACCATTAACTACCAGTACCATTTTACATTTTACTACCAGTACCATTTTACATTTTACTACCTGTACCATTTACTACCAGTACCATTTTACATTTTACTACCAGTACCATTTTACATTTTACTACCTGTACTATTTACTACCAGTACCATTTTACATTTTACTACCAGTACCATTTACTACCAGTACCATTTTAGTATCAGTACCATTTACTACCAGTACCATTTTACATTTTACTACCTGTACCATTTACTACCAGTACCATTTTAGTATCAGTACCATTTACTACCAGTACCATTTTACATTTTACTACCTGTACCATTTACTACCAGTACCATTTTACATTTTACTACCAGTACCATTTTACATTTTACTACCTGTACCATTTACTACCAGTACCATTTTACTACCAGTACCATTTACTTCCAGTACCATTTTACAACCTGTACCATTTACTACCAGTACCATTTTACTACCTCTACTATTTACTAACAGTAACATTTACTATCAGTACCATTTACTATCAGTACGAATTTACTACCAGTACCATTTAATACCTGTATCATTTACAACCAGTACCATTTTACTACCAGTACCATTTACTGCCTGTATCATTTAGTACCAGTATCATTTACAACCAGTACCATTTTACTACCAGTACCATTTACTGCCTGTATCATTTACTACCAGTACCATTTGCTATCAGTACCATTTTACTACCAGTACCATTTACTGCCTGTATCATTTACTACCAGTACCATTTTACTGCCTGTACCATTTTACTACCAGTAACATTTTACTACCTGTACGAGTAAACACACCCTTATATGTGTGGTAGCTGTGTCTGAGAGGAAATCTGCTGTTTCTGTCACTCTGTGAGCGCAAACATGAGAAACGAAATATCAGCAACTTTCCTTTAACTATGAACTATGAACAGAGCTGCTGCTCTGCCATCCTAACAGAATAGAAGAGAAGAGAAAGAAAAAGAAGGGATGAGAAGAGAAGAAGAAACAAAAAGAAGAGAAGTATAACAATAGAAGGGATGAGAAGAGAAGAAGAAACAAAAAGAAGAGAAGTATAACAATAGAAGGGAAGAGAAGAGAAGAGAAGAGAAGAGAAAAAGAAACAAAGAAAAGAGACAAACTTTAAGAAAAAAGAGATAAATGCAAAGAACAGAAGAACAGAAAGTACACAAAAAATAAACAAGACAAAAGAAACGAGTAAAGAGAAAAAACAAGAATGAAGTGAAATGAAAAACTTAAAGAGGACTAAAATAAAACATTAGCAGGCAATAGAAATTAGAGAAAATAATAGTATATAAATATACAGATACTATATATATATACAAAATCTATTTAAAAGCATTAAATATTTTTTTTCTTTTCTATCTATCTATCTCAGCTGTGGGTCTGTGGATCTGTGAATCTGTGGATCTGTGAATATTTGTGTCTGTGCATCTGTGGATCTGTGGGTCTGTGGATCTGTGAATCTGTAGATCTGTGAGTCTGCGGATCTGCAAATCTGTGAATCTTTAGGTCTGTAGGTCTGTGAATCTGTAAACCTTTGGGTCTGTAGGTCTGTGAATCTTTGGGTCTGTAGGTCTGTGAAGCTGTGCATCTGTGGATCTGTAGATCTGTGAGTAGGTGAATCTGTGGGTCTATGGATTTTTGGGTCTGTGGATCTGTGGGTCTGTGAATATTTGTGTCTGTGGGTCTGTGAAGCTGTGCATTTGTGGATCTGTGGGTCTGTGGATCTGTGAATCTGTAGATCTGTGAGTCTGCGGATCTGCAAATCTGTGAATCTTTGGGTCTGTAGGTCTGTGAAGCTGTGCATCTGTGAATCTGTGGATCTGTGAATCTGTGAATCTTTGCGTCTGTAGGTCTGTGAAGCTGTGAATCTTTGGTCTGTGAATCTGTGGGTCTGTGGATCTGTGAATCTGTAAATCTGTGGGTCTGTGGATATGTGAATCTTTGGGTCTGTTGATCTGTAAATCTTTGGGTCTGTAGGTCTGTGAATCTGTAAATCTTTGGGTCTGTAGGTCTGTGAATCTTTGGGTCTGTAGGTCTGTGAATCTGTGGGTCTGTGGATCTGTGCGTCTGTGACTCTTTGGGTCTGAGGATCTGTAAATCTGTGGGTCTGTGGATCTGTGAATCTTTGGGTCTGTAGTTCTGTGAAGATGTGCATCGGTGGATCTGTAGATCTGTGAGTCTGTGAATCTGTGGGTCTGTGAAGCTGTGCATCTGTGAATCTGTGGATCTGTGAATCTGTGAATCTTTGCGTCTGTAGGGCTGTGAAGCTGTGAATCTTTGGTCTGTGAATCTGTGGGTCTGTGGATCTGTGAATCTGTAAATCTGTGGGTCTGTGGATATGTGAATCTTTGGGTCTGTTGATCTGTAAATCTTTGGGTCTGTAGGTCTGTGAATCTGTAAATCTTTGGGTCTGTAGGTCTGTGAATCTTTGGGTCTGTAGGTCTGTGAATCTGTGGGTCTGTGGATCTGTGCGTCTGTGACTCTTTGGGTCTGAGGATCTGTAAATCTGTGGGTCTGTGGATCTGTGAATCTTTGGGTCTGTAGTTCTGTGAAGATGTGCATCTGTGGATCTGTAGATCTGTGAGTCTGTGAATCTGTGGGTCTGTGGATCTGTGCATCTGTGAATCTGTAGAACTGTGGATCTGTGAATCTGTGGGTCTGTTCATCTATGAGTCTGTGAATCTGTGAATCTGTGGGTCTGTGGATCTGTGGGTCTCTTGATCTGTGGTTAGTCAGTGGCACATCCTGAGTTTTGCCCCAAGTTATCTGCGTGCATCTGCCAACTTCAACGTCTCTGTCCTTCAGGACGTCTCTCACGCTTCACACCTCATATCAGTGCTTCTCTTAGAGAACTGTTTAATGTAACAGAGACACAGAGATGAGCTCATCCTCATAAGACATTTAGTAATTAAACACCTCCGCTCACTCATTAGCGCTGGAATGTTTAACATATTTTTGTGGTTTCGTAATTCATCTAGAGATGTAATAGGTACTATTTGACCTCTCAAAGAAACTGTTTCATCTTGTCAAACTTCTGGAAAGCAGTTACACTGATGACTAGAATAGCTAGCACTTAGGTTAACTGCATTCTGTGTCATGTCTGTGGATCTGTGAATCTGTAAATCTGTGGGTCTGTGGATATGTGAATCTTTGGGTCTGTTGATCTGTAAATCTTTGGGTCTGTAGGTCTGTGAATCTGTAAACCTTTGGGTCTGTAGGTCTGTGAATCTTTGGGTCTGTAGGTCTGTGAATCTGTGGGTCTGTGGATCTGTGCGTCTGTGAATCTTTGGGTCTGTGGATCTGTGAATCTTTGGGTCTGTAGTTCTGTGAAGATGTGCATCTGTGGATCTGTAGATCTGTGAGTCTGTGAATCTGTGGGTCTGTGGATCTGTGCGTCTGTGAATCTGTAGATCTGTGGATCTGTGAATCTGTGGGTCTGTGAATCTGTGGGTCTGTGGATCAGTGAATCTGTGGGTCTGTGGATCTGTGAATCTGTAGATATGTGAATCTGTGGATCTGTGAATCTGTAGATATGTGAATCTGTGGATCTGTGAATCTGTAGATATGTGAATCTGTGGATCTGTGAATCTGTAGATATGTGAATCTGTGGATCTGTGAATCTGTAGATATGTGAATCTGTGGATCTGTGGGTCTGTGGATCTGTGGGTCTGTTCATCTATGAGTCTGTGAATCTGTGAATCTGTGGGTCTGTGGATCTGTGGGTCTCTGGATCTGTGGTTAGTCAGTGGCACAGCGTGAGTTTTGCCCCAAGTTATCCGCATGCATCTGCCAACTTCAACGTCTATGTCCTTCAGGACGTCTCTCACGCTTCACACCTCATATCAGTGCTTCTCTTAGAGAACTGTTTAATGTAACAGAGACACAGAGATGAGCTCATCCTCATAAGACATTTAGTACGTAATTAAACACCTCCGCTCACTCATTAGCGCTGGAATGTTTAACATATTTTTGTGGTTTCGTAATTCATCTAGAGATGTAATAGGTACTATTTGAGCTCTCAAAGAAACTGTTTCATCTTGTCAAACTTCTGGAAAGCAGTTACACTGATGACTAGAATAGCTAGCACTTAGGTTAACTGCATTCTGTGTCATGTCTGTGGATCTGTGAATCTGTAAATCTGTGGGTCTGTGGATATGTGAATCTTTGGGTCTGTTGATCTGTAAATCTTTGGGTCTGTAGGTCTGTGAATCTGTAAATCTTTGGGTCTGTAGGTCTGTGAATCTGTGGGTCTGTGGATCTGTGCGTCTGTGAATCTTTGGGTCTGAGGATCTGTAAATCTGTGGGTCTGTGGATCTGTGAATCTTTGGGTCTGTAGTTCTGTGAAGATGTGCATCTGTGGATCTGTAGATCTGTGAGTCTGTGAATCTGTGGGTCTGTGGATCTGTGCGTCTGTGAATCTGTAGATCTGTGGATCTGTGAATCTGTGAATCTGTGGGTCTGTGAATCTGTGGGTCTGTGAATCTGTGGGTCTGTGGATCAGTGAATCTGTGGGTCTGTGGATCCGTGAATCTGTGGGTCTGTGGATCTGTGAATCTGTGGGTCTGTGGATCTGTGAATCTGTAGATATGTGAATCTGTGGATCTGTGAATCTGTAGATATGTGAATCTGTGGATCTGTGAATCTGTAGATATGTGAATCTGTGGATCTGTGAATCTGTAGATATGTGAATCTGTGGATCTGTGGGTCTGTGGATCTGTGGGTCTGTTCATCTATGAGTCTGTGAATCTGTGAATCTGTAGGTCTGTGGATCTGTGGGTCTCTGGATCTGTGGTTAGTCAGTGGCACAGCGTGAGTTTTGCCCCAAGTTATCCGCATGCATCTGCCAACTTCAACGTCTATGTCCTTCAGGACGTCTCTCACGCTTCACACCTCATATCAGTGCTTCTCTTAGAGAACTGTTTAATGTAACAGAGACACAGAGATGAGCTCATCCTCATAAGACATTTAGTACGTAATTAAACACCTCCGCTCACTCATTAGCGCTGGAATGTTTAACATATTTTTGTGGTTTCGTAATTCATCTAGAGATGTAATAGGTACTATTTGAGCTCTCAAAGAAACTGTTTCATCTTGTCAAACTTCTGGAAAGCAGTTACACTGATGACTAGAATAGCTAGCACTTAGGTTAACTGCATTCTGTGTCATGTCTGTGGATCTGTGAATCTGTAAATCTGTGGGTCTGTGGATATGTGAATCTTTGGGTCTGTTGATCTGTAAATCTTTGGGTCTGTAGGTCTGTGAATCTGTAAATCTTTGGGTCTGTAGGTCTGTGAATCTGTGGGTCTGTGGATCTGTGCGTCTGTGAATCTTTGGGTCTGAGGATCTGTAAATCTGTGGGTCTGTGGATCTGTGAATCTTTGGGTCTGTAGTTCTGTGAAGATGTGCATCTGTGGATCTGTAGATCTGTGAGTCTGTGAATCTGTGGGTCTGTGGATCTGTGCGTCTGTGAATCTGTAGATCTGTGGATCTGTGAATCTGTGAATCTGTGGGTCTGTGAATCTGTGGGTCTGTGAATCTGTGGGTCTGTGGATCAGTGAATCTGTGGGTCTGTGGATCCGTGAATCTGTGGGTCTGTGGATCTGTGAATCTGTGGGTCTGTGGATCTGTGAATCTGTAGATATGTGAATCTGTGGATCTGTGAATCTGTAGATATGTGAATCTGTGGATCTGTGAATCTGTAGATATGTGAATCTGTGGATCTGTGAATCTGTAGATATGTGAATCTGTGGATCTGTGGGTCTGTGGATCTGTGGGTCTGTTCATCTATGAGTCTGTGAATCTGTGAATCTGTAGGTCTGTGGATCTGTGGGTCTCTGGATCTGTGGTTAGTCAGTGGCACAGCGTGAGTTTTGCCCCAAGTTATCCGCATGCATCTGCCAACTTCAACGTCTCTGTCCTTCAGGACGTCTCTCACGCTTCACACCTCATATCAGTGCTTCTCTTAGAGAACTGTTTAATGTAACAGAGACACAGAGATGAGCTCATCCTCATAAGACATTTAGTAATTAAACACCTCCGCTCACTCATTAGCGCTGGAATGTTTAACATATTTTTGTGGTTTCGTAATTCATCTAGAGATGTAATAGGTACTATTTGACCTCTCAAAAAAACTGTTTCATCTTGTCAAACTTCTGGAAAGCAGTTACACTGATGACTAAAATAGCTAGCACTTAGGTTAACTGCATTCTAGCACTGCATGCTTGTGTGTTTTGAGATAAGTGTCCCCAGCGGGAATCGAATCCCGGACCCTGGAGGTGTGAGGCGAACATGCTAACCAATTGAATATCCAAGTGAAGGTTTTTTTAACACTAATAATTCGTTTCATCTACCATATTGTCAAAGAATTTTGGTTCCCTGAGATGGAGTTGGTTCCTGAGATTGAAGTGTTTAGATTTAGCGTTTATTCGGAAAGCTGAAAAAGAACAATGTGCGTGAAAGTTTTAAGGCAAAAATAAACATCGACAAGAACGTGATGCCTTCTCCACCTCAACATCTGTCACCTAAACTGGTAAAAGTGATAAGACCAATATCAATATAATCTTATGCAGCATTATACAACACACACACACACGTATACGTTATGGGTGTTTCATTTTTAATTTTACGAAAGCTTCAAGTGCAGTTAATTATTTGTCGTGCTATACGTGCTAATAGACGACTGCTTGAATCCATGAGTTGCGTCCCAAACCGCCTACTTACCTACTATATAGTATACAGAAATACATGTATTTCACCTACTATATAGTATACAGAAATACATGTATTTCACCTACTATATAGTATACAGAAATACATGTATTTCACCTACTATATAGTATACAGAAATACATGTATTTCATCTACTATAGAGCAGTATATACACCTACTATACTAATCAGTAGGCGGTTTCGTACGCAGCTGTGCTCTCTTGTTTGCCGTTAAACGGTTGAGTGCTTGTGTGTATGTGTCCTGTCGCAAAATGCGGTGAAAACTCCCACACGACGTTAATAGTGTGATTAAGGTGCGTACTTGTCTATAATGCACGTCGATAATGCGACTAAAACAGAAATACTCCACATGTCTTAACTCGATTTGTGTTTACTTTGAGTATGACTATGGTAAGATTAAGGTAATCAATAATCGCTGTTTACATGCTAGTTTATTAATCAGAGTGTCTTAATCAGGGTAATATTGGATTATTGTTGTCCATTTAAACGTACTGAATGCACAGTCATCAAGACTGTTGTTATTGAATCGTTGTTGTTGAAATCCTTGATGTCTGAAAAAAAATACACTTACACACAGCGACCCAAAGCAATAACTCACAAACGCTTGACCAAACACTGCAGAAAATTAAACAGAGGGAGAGAGAGATGAGATTCTTTACAATTCCAAATGAAACAGGAAAGAAACTCTGAGCTCATTGTGCTGGAGAAATGTGCTGTGAAGAACATCTTCATCAGCAGCCGTCTCCTTCATGCACACCTTATTATTCACAGAAAGCATTTCATTTCACTCTGTGTGTGTATGTGTGTGTATGTGTGTGTGTGAGAGAGAGAGAGAGAGAGAGAAAGAGAAAGAGAGAGAATGAAAGAGAGACTTCACATATTCTTCAGTGGGATTATAACAGAGATGTTTGTTCTACTGTCGGTATGAGTGAGTGCTACAGTCCTACTACTAATAACACTGCATTCGAATGACTTCAGAAGCAGGAAGTCGGAGCTTGGAATTACGACCTCTAGTCAAATTTAGTGTAATATGTATGAATATTACACATCGTTCCACATTGTGAATGTGTAATAAAAGTGTGAAGCTACTGTAGAAAACGCTTTCAAACACTTGACCTTGCTGCAACCTTGACTTCAAACTCTAATCAGTTCACCTGCTGGTTACATGGATAATTCGATTTAAATTCTACAAACATTCAACCACTTGCTCTTGAGATATTACACTAATGAGGATCTTGGATGGACGCGCGTAAACATAACGCCCCCATCAGCTAGTGATTCCAATACAAGTCTAAATAAACAAAATCTAAAAATAACAATAAACTACTAATTGTCTGTGGCATGTTTACATAACATTATGTTGTGGATGTAATGCTGTTAATATGATTATTATTATTAATAGTAGTAGTAGTAGTAGCAGTAGTAATAACACTAGTAGTAGTACAAATAATAATAGTTGTAGTAACTAGTTACTGAAAAAGTTTAAATACTTCGCTAAGTCAGTAGGCACAACACTGCTCCGCAATCACTCTTTGTTTTGATCCTAAACATTGTACACAGTAAGGGTTCATTTTGTTCCAAGTTCCAGGTTAAGCCTGTTTTATGCTGAGCTCAGCCCAGAGGAAACAGGTTCAAACCTCAGTGGAAAGAAAACCAAAGCGCTAACGAGCATATGCTAGTTAAGCTAATCTCTTGAAGCTCAGTCTCCCGCAGCCCAACATTGAACCTGATCACGGCGTCATGTCTCAATGCTTCACATAAACACATTTTTTTCCCTGAACTTCGGCAATGATGTGCACTTTACCACAGATCTGCACTGTGCACATCCCAGCATGCACTGCAGAGTAAATGAGAGGTGGGACTGTGGGTAGCAGATGGAGTGTTTTATGCTAATGGGGACTAGCTGAGGTTGGTTTGATCACTTAATCGGCCGCTCGGTACCCAATTAGAGGTTGCCGCTGGTGTAACAGCCAATCAGGAGCCTGAGAGCACGCCGTTAAACCACCGTAATGCTTTTAGAGGATCGCAGGACGACACTCAGAGAGGTCATTTCAGTGAAGAAACAGGATAATGTGAGCGAGAGAGAGATGCATGCTGGGAGACAGCTGCTTTATTGAAATCAAATTCATTACAAAGCCACACTTCTGACAGGAGCTTCTGTGCTTCTGCTATCACTGCCTGGCTCAAATTATCTAAATAGTAAGGGACAACACACACACACACTCACACACACACACAAGCACCAGCCCCCCACACACACACACACACACACATACACACACACATGTATATATTCCCAGTCTCCTCAGATGGATTATTAGCCTCATTACATAATCCTTTGAAGAAGCAAAAACAATTAAGTGCTTTAATCCATGCCTTTGATAATGGTAATGAGAAGAAAATAGAGTAGAACAGAGAAGAGGAAGCCAAATTAAGTTTTCAGACATCTTCAGCCCAGTGGAGTTTACGCTTTGCAGATTTTCTCAGTAACAAATAAGGACAAGCTGCAGTTTTTTTGGTTGTTGTCTTATTAACTTCAAGAGGCTGTTGAGGGAATGACTGTTGATAGCTGCTATAACAGGAGCTAACTTGTTTCAAGGACGTTCCACAACATTAAACATAACTATAAATGGATTAACAAAATACAACATATCGCACTTTTCTAAATAAAAGAAGTAATCCAGGCCCTACAGAGTTTATGAGTCTTAACCAACGTCTTGTTATAGTGATTGTTAGCATAAACCCAGCTAAGTCAACTAGCTAACTGTTATAGCCATATTGGCTCTGAGGAAAAAAAAAACAACAACAACAACAAAAAAACAACTATAGTGCTGAAGGCTCTCCTAGGCTTCTCCTAGCCCTAAATATGTGAAGTTTCACATAATTCCCTCGGTAGGAGCTGATATATTACCGTGACTCCCCATAACTCCGGCTGAGGGGGTTTGCACATGGCTGCTATCGGTCTCCTGTGAATGAGCCTGTCAGCCACTACACCGCGCCATGAATAACTAATGCCATCAACATCCTGTATGCTTCCATATCAGCCCCCATAAAGCAAAGCCGGTGAACGCTAAAGCCTCTTAGCTATGAGTTATGCTAGCAATCGTGTCCCTGTGGCCACCCACCCCAATGATTCATCTACTGTAGCCAGTGCCCACGCTAACTAATGCTAGCGCTAAACTGGGCTAACGAAGGGAGTCCTTTTTCTAACATACAGCACCTCAGATTCTTCGAGCGAAGGATTCTAGCTTACGTTAGCTGTCGTAAAGCGAACCAGGAAGAAGTGCATGTTAAAGACTGAAGCATGGATTGGTTGTGTTTTCAACCCATATTTCTAGGAGTCAAATCTCTCAGAGGACTCCTTATACGCCCAACACCATCTGATCATCAACGACAAAACACGTAGCCGTGTGCAATCCCAGGAGAGAAGCAATTCCAGGAAGGGCTCTTTTTGTTGATCTTGACTGTGAAGAAATATTATGTTCCGAACTTTTGAAAAATAGACCTTATACATCAAAGCTGCTTAACATATGATCATAACATTAGAACTCACATTTCCTAGAAAGTGTTGCTATTCATCAGTTTGATCCTGGGGTATTAAATTAGTAACACCACATGTGGGTAATTTATGGGATGAGATTGAGGGAAAGGATACAAGAGCTCAGCATGTTTACTAAACTAATGCACCATGATCCAAATGCGGAATCAAAAACACAGTAATAAAAAAAAAAACATTATAAGTTTACTGTAAAGATTTGAATGGCCATGTCAGTGTTCATGGAATGTCAAATGTTGTCCCTTTTCTGGAAATAATACAGCTTTATTCCCTACAACCTCCCCCAAAAGCCCCATTGTAATTAGAAATCATAATTTAACAAAGTAATGTACTTTTTATCCATTTATAGTTACGTCTTCTCAGCTCAACAAAAAAAAGAAACGTCCTCTCACATCCAACTGCTTTTATTTCCAGCAAATTTCTGAACATGTGTAAATATCTGTCTTAACCTAAAAGCATTCAACAACTGAGACATAAACTGAACAAGTTGCACAGTATATTTGACGAATAGAAATGGAATAATGAGTCCCTGAACAACGGGTTGGGTATTAAAGGTAACAGTCAGTGTCTGGTGGCCTACAGTGCTTTAAGTACTACAGAGCATCTCATCCTTATGGACTTCGCCAGATTTGTCAGTTCTTGCTGTGAGATGTTACTCCACTCTTCCACAAAGGCATTTGCAAGTTCTCCATCACGTCTTTGAAGATGCACAGTTACATGTAATTTTCCACTGCAAGGATGATCAGCTGTCCTTCCGGTCTCCCTGTAGCACTGTCTTAGGCGTCTTACATTACAGACATTGCACTTTATTGCTCTGGCCACATCTGCAGTCCTCATGCCTCCCTGCAGCAGGCCTATGGCATGTTCATGCAGGTGAGCAGGAACCCTAGACATCTTTCTTATGGTGTTTTTCAGAGTCAGTAGAAAGGTGTCTTTAGTGTCCGAAGTTACTGTAACTCTGACCTTAATTACCTATCTGTAAACTGTTCGTGTCTTAAGGACTGTTCCACAGATGCATATGTAATAATTGATTATGGTTCATTGAACAAGCATGAAAAACTTCGTTTAAACCCTTTCCAATAAAGATCTGTAAAGCTTATTTGGATTTTACAAAATTATCTTTAAAATACAGTCTCCTTAAAAAATGGACGTTACTTTTTTTTTGCTGAGTTTATAAACAGTCGTTCCTTCTCCAGCCTCTCTTTTTTCTCTTGAAGGTAACAGTACAGCTTAGCATGTCACTGAGAAAGTCCTGAAGACATTCCACTGTTGAAAAACTTAAACCTATAGCTTTATCTCTGACTGATACTAAGTACTGACACTGGAGACTCCTTCCGTAATGTTAAATAAACTAAATAAACATTTCATTACTGAGAACTTCACCATGCCAATGATTTTTAAAATCTGTTTATTTGGCTTGTCTGCCATACAAGTTCCTATAAACAAGCTGTTACTATAGAAACGCTAACATATTTATCATTATTGAAATTGTTAGACCTTCCAATCCTCAACCAATGAGAATCCATAATTCAACAGTCATGTGGCATAAATTAAAATAAACAATGTGTCCAAGATTGTTTTGCATTTTGTTTTAAATATTTGTTTTTCTCATATGAAGCAACGGTTCTCCATGAAGCAAGCAGCTAGATAGCTAGTGAGCATTAAGCCGACGTTAAGAGAAGAAAAGGGCAATACGTACTCTATTTTATTTTTAGAAACAAGGGGAATTTGTGACAATGAAGTTGACCTTGAGTAACGCCAAATTAACCCACTGCATTTGTTTCTCATTCAGGCAACTTTTATTAAATAAAAAAGTGCTACATCATCTATACTAGCATTAAAAATTAGTGTAAAATAGACATACGCTGACCAGCCGATCTGTGAACTACAGAACCTCAACTCACCCCTGCAATTCCTTGACTGAAACGGAGATCTTCAGGTTGTGTCCGAGGACGTAGAGAGCTGTGAGAATGTCGGCCCACTGCACCATCTCTCCCAAAGGTCCGCCTTTCAGAACCTTAGGACTGAATACGTCGCCAGATTCCTCTGTCAGGAATCCCACGTGCACCAGAATCTGCAGAATAACAGCGATATAGTGATTACATTTTTTTATTCTATGAATTTTAACTAAATCTACAAGGCAAGTCAACATGGATATTAAAAAAAAAGCCTCAGGCAAAAAAAGTACAGTTTCATTCCATACACTGAATTTCAGACTTCCTCAAGGGGTGTTTAAAGGTACTTTCTCTACTAAAGTCTTCTTGGATTCTTTTCTGCCAGCAAAACTGCGTGTTTCAGGGTTCTGCAGAGAACTTTTAACGACCCCCCCCCCCCAAGTGAAAAGCTTTAATGTGAAAACCCTTAAAACTTATTGATTTCTTAGACTATAGGTAAATTGGATACCTAATAAGCTGTATTTAGAAAACAAAAAAAATAAAAATAAAATAATAAGAAATCCATCTCGCACCCAGAAACCTTCTTTGGTTTGTCCCTAGTGCACTATACAGTAAACATGGTTGATTATGGATGTAGGGGCAATCATTCATTGATTCTCAACAAGGCAACATGATACATTAAGAGCCAGGGGGATGTAAACCTTTGAACAGTATGATCAGTGTAAACTGTTATTATTTTGTCATCTGGAAAAAATGCAATTATATTGCGTAGCTTCATCCATCCATCCTCTACCGCTTACTCCTTGTTCAGGGTCGTGGGGGAACCTGGAGCCTATCCCAGAGAACATCAGGCACAAGCGAAGTACACCCTGGACAGGTGGACAGGGCGCCAGTCCATTACAGTGTAGCTTCATCCTGTTCAAAAGTTTACAACTCCCAGCTCTTAATGTGTAAATCTTGTTGCCTTCTTGAGCATCAGTGAATGTTTGGACCTTTTGTAATAATTGTGTATGAGTCCCTCAGAAAAGATGGATATCAGCATCATGTAGCCACTGTTGGAAAGGGCTCAAATATGCAGAAGATGCTGGAAAAGCGAAGAATCAGCAGGTTGTCCACTAATCGTAGGGTTGGCGGTTCGATTTCCGGCCTGGATAACTCCACATGTCGAAGTGTCCTTGGACAAGACACTGAACACCAACTTCCCGATGGCAAGTTAGTGCCTTGCATGGCAGCTCTGCTACCATTGGTGTGCGTGTGTGAATGGGTGAATGAGACACAGTGTAAAGCGCTTTTGATAAAAGTGCTATATAAGTGCACCATTTTAATGAACATTTGAACATTTGTGTAAATTCAATTATTGTGACTAAATGTAAACATCTGTTGTGTGAAAAATTTATGTAGCAACTGTACAGCTACTGTTAAAAAAATCACTGAAGAAACAGTACCGGTACACAAAAAAATTGAAACTAGGTGTCCACTCTGATAGGGACAAAGTCTACTTAATATGGGATAAAACACAATGTGTCATGCTGTTATAGGACAATAATCAACCAAGGGGGATGGGGGGTTAGTGTGATAAAGCCGAGTTACTGTTACTACCTCAAATTAGTGATTTCTTTCCTTCAACCGCACACCCTGAAATGTTTTATACCTCTTATACCACAGACATTTTTCAATGATTACGCAATTCTATTTATTTAAGAACAACAGGTCATACTTTTTATCCGTTTACTGTATGTTTTCATTTAATGTCTGCAAAACAAGTTCTCACTTATGCTATATCAGCTATAAACAGTCTTTCCCTCACTAGTTTCTCTGTTTCTCTTTCTTGAAGTTAACAAGACACACATGTAACAGAAAAAAACGTAAAGCCTAAACACACTTTTTACACTGGAGACTCCTTCATTCCACTCTTCACTTCATCAACGATTACACCCATTTTTAATTTGTTTATTTGTAGTGGATCGTCCCTGTGAATGAGCCGTTGCTATAGAAACGATAATGACATAATATATTAATATAATAAACCTGTGATGTGCAGCTGCAGTATTGTCAGACTGCTGTTATAGAGAATTAATCAACACCTTCTGACCAATCAGAACAGAGAATTCATCAGCACTGTGCTGTAAAGAGTTACAGATGAAACTTTTAAGGGAACATTTCACTGTACATGAGTTGAGAGATGATTTATTATTATTTTTTTATATATAAATTACAGCCAGATAAAGGTTAGAATATTAATATTGGGAGGGAAAAGAGAATTTTTGTCCTATTTTTTACAGAAGCAGGGAAGATGACTCAGACTTTATGCTAAAGGCTGCTAGCGTGTGCATTGTGCTGGCGTTAGCTGAATAGATGTGGGAAATGAGCGAATGCTGCTGTCACGGTGAGGTGAAAGTCTATTTTAGTGAAGTGATTAAAATCACTGTGCTCCACAAGGAGGCAGCTCATTAAGCTCTTTGTGGGTTTATTTTAATTCCTTTCCTTGCTTTAGCCTACATCATTGTTTTCTTTGTGTTTTAAGGCTTTCATATGTTAAATGTTGGGTTTTTTCCCCCGCTGTGTGCGTGTTATCGAAAAGAAAACTTAACTTATAGTATTAAAGCCCCAGAAACCAAGAACAGCATCGTGGTTAAATTGGCTTTAAGCTCGATTACATGCTCATAGCTTCCTGCTAAAGTGGACTTCTGCTACATCATGGTGCATGATGGGAGAAGTTTACTCCAAAACATGTCAGTCACTTTTATTGAGAATCTAGTACACTGCCTTTGTCTTTTTACTAGATGTTAATATTTCTCCAAGTGAACACACTACACCTGAGTTTCTCAATCACGGCACTGGAGAACCCACAAAATATTCCTTTTCTAGCTCAGCTGATTCATCTAATCAGCGAATTAGCACATCTGGGTTAGAAAGGAGAGGAAATGAAATGTGCAGGGCAGGGGAACTCCAGGACCAGGTAAATGTTTTCCAAAAATGGTTCTACTTGGGCTCTGGTGTATGTACGAGATATATACACAGAACTTTAAAGATTATATAAGATTATACACAACACCTAAAAGGCTCCTACAGATGGTTCTTGATGGGTTCATTGCATAGTTAAGGGTTCTTAGATTCTAAAAAAAGGTTCTACCTGAGACTATTTCTAACAGTGAAACACTGTTGTTGAGCTCTACAGAGAACCTTTAAGGTTCCCACAGAGGGGTATTAAGAGTTCATTGGATAGTTAAGAGCTTCGAAAAATCCTTCTACTTGAGACACTTTCTGAAAGGGAAACAGTCTTGTTCTATACAGAACTTATATGGGTCTCTCAGTTATTTCTTTAAAGGTTCATTGCATAACTAAAGGTTTGTAGTTTCCAAAAGGGGTTCTCCTTGGAACCCTTTCAATCTTTTGGATTTTTGATCAATCAACAACCTATAATGTTACACCAGTGGGTTCCTTAAGGTTTCAATACCTAATTAAGAGTTCTTAGATCCCAAAACAGGGTTCTATATGGGACACTTTCTGATAGCTTTCTTATAGAGAAACACTATGTTGTAGTGTTATATGCAGAACCTATAAGGTTCCCCTAGATGGTTCTATAAGTGTTCTTTGAATAGTTAAGGGTTCAAGGCTTCCAAAAAAGTTATACTTGGAACTCTTTCACATAGGGAAACACAGTGTTTATAAGATTCCCCTAGAGAGTTATTTAAGGGTTCTTAGCTTCCAAAACACATTTAGTTAGAGCTTTTTTCTTTCTTTTTTTTTTTTTTTGCATTTTTTAATGGTTTGTAAATTAAACAACTACCTGCAAATGCCTCACTGGTAAGGAACAAACGCTGAGTTGCTGAATCGCTGAGTCTCTGAATCTTTGATTCACTGAGTCAACAAGTCTCTGAGTCACTGAGTTATGCAGTCAAAGAGTCTCTGATTCAGTGAGTCATTGAGTTACTGAGTCATTGAATGACTTGACTAGGTACAGAAATCACTGAATCGCTTATTGCTGAATCACTCCAAGGATTATAAAAAACGAGAGAGAGAGAGAAAGAGAGAAAGAGAGAGAGAGAATGAAAGAAAAACCTCCATAAGTTTTCTAGAAATATTTTATTAGCCTGTTTGCTCTCGGTCATAAACATTCACTTAAAAAAGCAGTAGAAGCTCAGGCCTTATTCCTGATTCGCTCACTGCTGTTTTTATGGCATCTTGTTAATTAAAAATACACTTTAACCATCCAACTTTCTTCACAATAAAAGATAAAATTTATTGTAATTGCTACATCCAGCCTGTGACAGATGGCCAACAATTTTAAACCATCTGTCTGAGTTGCAGGCCAGTAAACAACACAACCCATATTCATTCAACTCCATTTCAGTCAGAACAGAAGTTACCCCTTATTTCAGGGGTGCACAAATTTCAGCACAAATTGACACTGGATGCAGGTTCATTCTAGCCAATTAGTAGCACCACCTGATCGCACAATTGGTTCCCCTTTATGCCAACTGTTCAGCCATTTGGTGTGTGATCTTTGCTTATTTTGCTTGGCTAGGGAACTAGGATGCTAGTGTCACTAATGAGCAATGGAAGCTTATAGCCACCAGTTTAGCATTGTGCTAAAGTAGGACACACTAACTTTTTTTACTAAAGTTTTTTTGGGTTTTTTTTTGCTCAGATGATAAGAATATTATATTTGAACCAAACCAAATTTCCTCACCTGTGAGGAGCAACATTTAATTTTAACATTACCATAGAAACAAGGAGGGCATAAATCATGTGACATGTGTAACATGTAGCGCAGAATATTAGCAATTGCATTCTTGGTGTTTTTAAACAAACTGCTGAATTCTGCATTGTGATTGGTCAGAAGCTCTGACAGTAGTGCATCTGCACATCACAGGTTCATATTAATGCACTTATCGTTTCTATGGTAACGGCTCATTCACAAGGACTTATAAGGTCCCTGACAATCCACATAAATGAATTAAAAAAAAACATGCTGCTTTTTCATCCATCCATCCATACATCTTCTACCGCTTACACCTTCTTCAGGGTCGCAAAGGAGGATGGATGCTGCTTTTTAATAAAGAAATAAAATCTATAAATCTGTAAATGTCAGTAGTAAAATGTTAATATTTAGAGGATTAGGTTGAACTTGTTCTTTTTTCTCCACCATTTTATTCTGGTATTGGTACCTGGCCTTGTGTACTGGATCGATGCCATGTCTACCATAAATAATGAATAAAAAGCTGGTCATATAACTCTTAACTGAATAAAAAGTTATAATTATTGACAAATTGCTGTGATGTAAAAAAAAAAAAAAAAACACTTTATGGTGTGCTGTTATAGGGTTATACTGGGGTCATAACATTTACAGTTTTTATCTAATAAAAAGATTATCCTCAGTCAGATTATTATTCTGCATGTTAATGTAGCTACAATTGGACAAAAAAAAGACCGCTTTGGCCAAACTTTCAGTTAATCTTCCTTAGAAGTTGGTCTACATAATAAAGTGTGTATAAGACAGTTCATTTCTGGGCAATTTTGGTATTAACAGCTCAAAATCATAAGAAAAAAACCTAATTATTTAACTCATCCTGGACTGGACGCGTCAGGTGTGTGAATATTCCTGGCTAAATTGCAGCTCGACTGCAGCTGATAGCTCCTGAAGGCTATAAAAAGCAGCATGGCATGTTGCACAGCAGTACTCTGGTGCTGTCAGACACGGCTTTTCCTTTTCTGCCTTCTCGTTCAGACGGCTTCGCCACCGCACAACCCGGGGGATCTTAGTGCTACAGCTGTGTGGGCTGAGAAAAAAAAGCTCCG
Organism: Ameiurus melas; assembly: GCA_012411365.1. Taxonomy (NCBI): domain Eukaryota; kingdom Metazoa; phylum Chordata; class Actinopteri; order Siluriformes; family Ictaluridae; genus Ameiurus; species Ameiurus melas. The sequence goes on along the minus strand of CM022765.1, from coordinate 9,197,106 downwards.
GTTCTACTTTTGTTTCTCCCACACATAAGTTTCTGTTGCGGGAAAGCAGAGAACTGCTGACCTTCTCTACACATAACATCAAAACACATTTTCTTTTAGTTGCACCAGGGACTGCAAAGAGTTTCACTGCATCCTGGAAGAACAAACTCATAAATTAAATGTACTTTTTTAGTGGCAGTGTTTAGGAATGAAGGTTCAGGTTTTGACTTTTCATTATAATTACTTTATACCACATAGCACTGCTGAATTCTGAAATCTCACAAGGTGCTGATTGATTTTCTCTAACAGCAGGTTTATGTGAGGAATAATTGACGAAGAACCATTGAGTAATTAGAAAACAATGCACACCCCAAAGTGGTAATGCCGTTATGCCTCGGGTCTGTATTATTTTCTAATATTTCAACGAACCGGAGACAATTATTCCACATAAACCACAGTTACCGCACCTCAACACATCGTTTAGATGTTTTATTTCTAGACATTTGTCAGGTTTTTGTCCGTAAAACTCTTGTATGTGGAACTAATTTATTACACATCCCGTCTCAGGCCTCCGTTGCTAATTCCAAAACGTCAAAACGTCAATGACTTGAGGCTTGAGCCAATGATATGCAGTTATTGGGGAGAAAGAGAGAGAATGAGAGATTAAGTGAGAGAGAGAGAGAGAGAGAGAGAGAGAGAGACAGCGCGAGAGTTCACAGCTGTTGTTATTTTTTTGTTTCACACTAAGTATCGATAAGCCTGCTTGTTCACAGGGTTTTTTTTTATTACTGCAGAAAATACAATGAATAAATAAACAAATATTGATACTTGTTAACCGGTTTTTCTGTCTCATTGCTGCAATCACATGAGCTTTCTCGTCCTTTCTCTTTCTTTTTTCCTGCTCTCTCTCTTTCTTTCTCTCCAGTAATTGCATATCTATGGCTCACACCTACGTTCTGCATAATTTTTCTAATAATTCAGCGTCCCGTCATTGATTATTCCTTACATAAGTCATTTAGCTCCTCCATTATTTTTTGGCGAAGAGATAAGGAACTGTAATGCGGCCAAGACCTGACTGGAACTACTTTAACTGTGCATTATTGGTTTTTTTGTGCGGTATTTTTTCAATAGGAACAGCTTGGTCACTTGGACTAGTTACAACATAAACAAAGTAAAGAAATGTGCATAGTTATTGATATGGTTAAGGGGAGGTTTATCTTACATTTATGGAAGGAGTCTCCCATGTCAGCACTTTGTAAAAGTCAAAAGTTAAAGCTTGAAGTTTTCTGACATTTTCAAGATGCTGCACGTTATATTTTGAGTATTTTTGGTAATAAGATACGCATAATGTGCCACTCTTTAATAAAAAAAAATTGGTAATTGTTGGCAAATTGCTGTGGTATAAGAGGAATACAACGATTCTTGGATTTGCTGTTATTGGAAAACAATCAACTTCCGGGTGGTACCAGTAATGCATGAAGTCAGAGTGATGGTGTATCTAAGGGTCTGATTGATTTACACAACAGCCAGTAGTATTTGAGATATGCCATGGCACATGCCCAGCCAACGTAAACAAACCCAACGATAGGCCGAGTGCTGATCTGAGAGCAAAAAAGCAGCATGCGGAGATCGATAAAGGCAAGCCTGAGTGAGTGGAAACAGTGAGAGATCAGAGATCAGCTGAGTGGTGATATAAGGACGATGAGTGTGGTAGATAAGTTATCAAGATCTCTGCAAGAACCCTGACATGGGCTGATACACATCACCACTCCTGCCATGCTTGACCTTTAATATTTCTTTATGAAACACTGTAATAGCTGAGAAACCCAAGCGGAATGCTAACTAGGTCAGGGCCAGAGGACAGCACGCTAGCTGTCTGGGTTAAACAATGCTAGCGGTGTGCATTCAGAGCAGCTGGTACGTCATTCAGAAAAAGAATGCGGCTTGTCGATGTTGAAATGACCTCTGCAACCCCCAGCTGGTGCGCACAGATGGCCCAAAACATTGCTAGAGTCCGTGGAGTGCCGCCGTTTTTCTCAAACCTTAAACTTGTTTCTACTCTTTCGCTGAATTTACCAGGTCAAGAAATGACCTTGAATCGAGCACTACGGTGGCGTGAAACCCTGGGATCACATTACTGCTGCTATCAACAACCTCAATCAAAATCTCATTTTGAAAAGGTTTTAGAAATTAGTTTTTTAATTAAGACTCCATGTGTTGCTTCATTTCACAGTCACCGGCTTAGTAATGACCATTTGACTTCATATAGTCTAGAACAGATTGTGGCTAAATGTGATGCTTTGTAGTTTCTCTGTACCAGGACAAGCTGGCTTTTGTCTTATTAACTTCAGAGGCTGGGGAGGGAACTTAATGGATTAACTATAAATGGATAAAAATAACATCATGTCAATCATTAATAAATAAATGTAATCGTTGGCAGATTGTTGTGGTCGAAGAGGAAAAGCACTTCAGGATGTGCTTTTGTTGCTTGGTTTATTCCATACATGGTACACTTTATTAGGCACTGTCATTACCACCTTTGTAAGAAAATAAAAAACTGGTCATTTTTGTATATATTTCCCAATATTTCCTCATAAAAGAATATATAAATGTTGGCCAAATTCAAGAGTATAGCGGTCCTTGCTGTGCTTTGTTAGCAAAACATCGGTAAACTTATATATCATGATACATATTGTACTATATATCACAAAGATGTCTTCATGTGTAATGATATGATATTTTTCACCGTATCGTTCCTGCCCGTCATGCTAATCGTAATCTTTCATAACGTTTCACTGGTTTCGCTCCGAATGGTTTCTGTGACGTTATTAGATTATTCTGAAGTCACGCTACATTTTCTTACAGCCCTGTCTTCCACCAAAACCACTCATGTATGTTCTATAACGTGATGGAAGGTACTCTGAAAACAGTCTGGCACCATGTGAAAGCATCAGCTGTGGTTTCAGAGTCTCAGGTTGGTAGAAATGCTCTGTTTGTGCAGCCTGCCACGACAGCTAACAATGTGCGTCGAGTTAGTCTCCAACCAGCTGGAATCAGTGACATCCAGGGGCTGCTGGGACGCACACAAACACACACCCTTGTAATGTGGATGGATTGCTCTGTTTACTCCTCTTAACCTCCATGTGTAAGCTGAAACATCCCTCACAGCAACGAATACACTTACATAGTGCAGCTAATGCTAATCACTTGTGATTAAACAAACAAACAAACCAACAAAAGACTTCCTGATCATGAGGGATGCTGGGAAATTGAGTTCATCGAGCCTTGAATGACTACTGTAAACACCAGACATGGTTAATCACCCAGGATGGGATCTATGAGTCTCCTTGCCATCATGGCGCCATTGCTAGGAATGATGCTAGGCTTCTAAGGCAATCGATTCAACGCAAAAGGGTACAAAATGGCAGCCTGTTGTAGACCGAAACATACACACTCGTGACTATCTGGCACAGGAATCTCATTTTGCAATTACACCCTGTGTTCCCATTGCAGAGCGAGCGATCCGTTATCCGCAGCAGACGGCAAATAGCTTCTGACTCGCTGCCTTGGCTTAATTGTGGATGATAAAGAACACTGGACAGGCGAAAAAGAAAGCGTTCGCAACAGCTGGTGTCGAGATAGCACACAAAGTTCGAAGATAAAAAATTCACTTCACGCTGTCGGCGGAGAATAGACACAGAGATAAATCAGTGGAGAGAAAGAGAACTATTTTTAGAGATTGTTCGTTTATTTAGGATGAGACGCAGCGGCATGTAAACCTGGAAGTGAGCGATCCTTTAAAAACACTCGCAAGGGCCGTCCCATAATCCTCTGGGAGCAATAAAAGTGGAAGAAGAGTAGTAAATGTTGTCTTGAAGAAGTCAACAGATCCTCATGGTGCAAATGCAGAATCGTACGTTCAAGCTAAAATACTGGTAGGGAGCAAAAATAATGACCCCCTGGGTGGAAACAGTAGATACAATATACAGTCAAGTCAGAAGGTCTCTGAAAATATAATAATTGTTTTTAAATGAACAATTGCAGAAATCGTAGAGATGATATGCTTAACACGTAGAAGAGAACACTGGGAGTCACATATGTTACTGTTTGGATTAAAAGATACACCACAAAAATTATAAGGACTAAAACATTCCATGTTCAAGTTGATTATTTTCTTACAACAACATATTGTTGGTTTATTCCTCTTGCACCACAGTAATTTACCAACCACTGCAATTTCTAATGAATTAATGAGATGTTATATCAGCTATAAAAAGTCCTTCCCTCTTCAGCCTCTCTTTTTTCTCTCTCTTCAAGTTAATTAAGACAAGAAATATCCATCATGCATCACGTTACTTATTCCTCAAACTTCAAAAAGTATCAACATAACATTTGTAACATGCTTTGCCTCTGACTGTGAGAAAGGGCTGACACTGGAGACTCCTTCCATAAATGTTAAATAAATATCTCGTTACAGAAAACTTCACCGCAAGTCCTTGTGAATGAACTGTTACTATAGAAACCATAACGTATCAGGAAAAAGTGCATTGACCTTTGATTTGCTGCTGCGCTAAAGTCAGATCTGACACCTTCCGACCAATCACAGTCCAGTTTATAATCTTTCCTTATTTAGAAACGAACAGTCCAACTAATTTATTTATCATATATAATATGATTAATATATAATATAAACAATAACTTTGTTATAGTTCCTAGAAATTTTGTATGATGTTGACTTAAACTCCTTCCTTCTCACCTTCTTCTGCTCCCTCCATCGTCTACGTAGCTTCAGGTCGAGTCTCTGCGCGGCTGTAGCCCACTGCGCTGCCAACCTGCGGATCCGTCTCTTCATAAAACTCAGAGACTCTTTCCCTGTTCCGACCTGATCCAACAGAGCGCCGAGATCCGTTCGGAAAGCCGCCTGGTGAACACATAGAGAGAGAGAGAGAGAGAGAGAGTATAAAACGATAATGAGAGTGAGGAGGGTCACATATTTTAACTTTTAACAATACTTTCATCACATCCCAGACAATCATTAAGCAGTAAAGAGATAAGGACGTAAAACTGTTCTCGGTCACGGTGCAAACTAATTAAAGTCTTCTTTAATAAACTGTCAATGTGCTCAAGTGTAACGTGTCACAAGTTCTTATTAGTTTATAAGCTTAAGAAAATGAAGAGAAATAGAAAGAGAAAGAGAAAGAGAGAGATCCCTGAGACACCCACAGGCATTCCACTGCTCAAACCATCACAAGGAAAAAAAGCACTGTGTGTGTATGTGTGTGTGTGTTTACTCAGGAAGCTATAATGTTAGTTGGGCTCTCCAGAGACACAATGACTGACTACCTCATTCACTAACACACACACACTCACACACACACACATTTCTAAATAATCATTATCAGCATCTTTGCATATATAATGCTGGAAGGTATGTAAATGCAGAGTTGAGGCTTCTTGTGCATGCACGCACACAGGCAGGAACTCATTCGTGTAAATATCAGTAGAGATTCAGGCAGCATGAGGAATTAGAGTGAGAAGTCATTTATGCAGAATACACAAAGCACAAAGGTGTGTGTGTGTGTGTGTCTCACTTGTCTTTTAGCAGAGCCTTTCTGCACTGCAGGTGTTGTGTTGTAGTTCCTCCAGGCCAGAGGGGGGCAGAACCACTCCACCTCACTCAGGTAAATGAGGAAGGAGCAATCCGAGCCATCGACGCCGTAAAAGGCGTAGCACGGATCCGACGTCCACCGAGCCCTCATCCACTACACAAGAAGCAGACACAGAAAAAAAAACATTTAAACAATGATTACGACTCAGAAATATAATGATCACTATAACGATCAGCTATATGATAAGTAAGGAATAAAACAGTGTGTCGTGCTGTTAGAGGAAAATAATCTTCCTGAATAGAGTTCCTGTTACAACCCAGAAGTGTTTTTCTATAACAGCACGCCCTGTTACTACAGAAAAAAACAACACCGCTACTGATAGAAAATGAATCAACACCTTCTGACCAATCAGAATCAAGAATTCAGCAGCACTGTGGTTTAATGTTAAGAAACAGCTATTAAGATGGAGGGAAGTAAGTCTAGAGTTACAAAAAATCTCCGCATTTTTGTCACCATTTCATAATTTTCATCTCAGTGCCGTACTGTTGTTTTTACACTTTTATTGCACATATATCTCTGTTGTAAATACAATTTTTTGGTGTTTTTTGCTACAATTAAGGCTTTACTTTCAGTAAACAGACTGATGCTAAATATAAACCTTTTGAAGAAAAAAAAAGAAGATATTTCTCCTCCAAGGCATGTGTGAGTGTGTGTGTATGTGCGTGTGTGTGTGTGTGTGTGTGTGTGTGTGTACTCACATCCATTTTACTAGCACAGTCAGGGTAGTGCAGGTCTCGGGGAACTTCACACTGACCTGCCGTTCCATCTCTCACAACTGCAAAGAGAAACATTACATCATCGTTAAATAAACCACAGTTTTTCTGCCAATTTATCTTCTTAAAGTTTTACACAATTTTAACTGGATACTAACACGGTTAATACACTTTGTCAATACAACATAGTGCTATAGTATACAATCAGTATATAATTTTTTTTACGTAAAGCAGTGAAGCATGATGTAACCTCGTCTGATTGGTCAGTCTTTGTTGTAATGGACTTGGGAGTTGGGATTTAAGTGGATTGGATTAGTCTGAGATCTATCAGTGTCTCATTAGCCAAATGGAGGCAGCAGCAGGAGCAGTAAAGATCTTCAGCTTCATCAGCTTCATCAATCTCCAGCGTCTATGATCCGGAGCGGAGGAGTGCAGAGCCGGCTGTTCACCCAGTAGAGCAGTAAATGCTCTAAAGGGACCTCCTACACTACAGCGTATGGTGTATGAAGCGCTGTGTCTGTGTGTGTGTGTGTGTGTGTGTGTGTGTGTGTGTGTGTCCTGTTTAATATTCTAAAGACTCATAAGTGTTACAAACTCCTTACTTATTAAATGATTCTTGTGTCCATGTCATTGTGACATCTTCATGAATGAAGCATTTAGTGCAATTACTACGCATCAAATTCCTTCTAGTAAAGTCGGTCCACTCGGTAGTTGTCTTGGAACACTTCCAGGGACTTTAAGCAACAATGGTTGTAAGTATGGCTATAGTACGAGCATAGATATCCTCACATCTAACAATGGATATCAACTTTTGTAACACTGCCAATTTTCTAAATGTCACAGCCGCCGCAGTCGATCACAAAAAGAAGTAATTATACACTTTAACACGACATTATTGAGCACACAGCATTCTTTTCGCTAAAGTAAAGCAAATTGGGAATCTCACAGCATATCAGTGATATTAACGCTCTCTACACTTGTTCAGACACGAGCATCTGAAATTAATAAGAGTTTCGGTTATCAAGAGATTTATACTACAACGTTGTTCAACCCATGATTAATTGTCTAGAACAGCAGCTCTGATAGTAGTGAAGGTTTATATTAATGCATTACATTCATGTGTTTCTATGGTAACAGATCATTCACAGTTGATTTGTACAGCAGACGATCTACATAACTAATTTTCAAAAAATCACTGACGTGGTGATTTTTTCTGTATGAAGACAATTTTTCAAGCTTCATGGAAGGAGGCTCCAGTGTTAGAGCTTTGTAACAGAGGTAAAGTTTTATGAACGAAGTTTAAGCCTTGCGATTTCACTGTAACTTGGCAAGCTGCATTTTTTATGTCTTATTAACTTCATGAGAGAATAAACAGAGGCTGGTGAGGGAACAACTGTTCATAGCTGCAACAACGTACGTGAGAACGGGAACTGATTAGTTTTGCGGCCGTTCCACAACATTAAATGTAACCATAATGGAATAAAAAGTGTGACATGTCGGTCTTTAAAAAAATATAACATGAACAAAAGTAATTGTTGGCTATGGATTATTTTCCTGAAACATCACAAGATGGGGCATTTAATTCAATACTTATTGCTTCCTAAACGAACTTGCACATCCGGAGCATTTTGATAGCTATTGATTTCTATACTTCAGCACGTCTCAGACTCTTGCAGCGATGTCCTCAATTCTTATATGCCTGATTTCATTTTGTACATAGTAAAATGGCAAGAAGAGCTTTCCAGGAAGTTAGTTCCTGGTACATTGTCAGAATAAAAGTTAATACAGAGGTTAGGATGGAAGAAAGTGCAGATAAAAGTTTTATTAAAGAGATGCAGGCAGACAAATCCAAAAAATGCACAATAGTGTGGCCAAAAACAGGAAATAGGTCAGGTGATCGACAAACGGGCATAAACAAGGCAAAACAAGAATCGAGAACGACATCGAGAACAGGATCAAAACTAGGACGCAAAACACGATGAACAGTGGCTTGGTAAGCGAAAACTCACGTAATAGTTAGCAACGAGTGAATGCATTGAAAGTCCTTTTAAACGAACCGCCAACCCTACGATTAGTGGACAACCCACTCTACCAACTGCGCCACAGCCGCCCAAATGTGATACACTTGTGTATATATGTATATATTATTTTGTTAATTAACACACTAATAGTTACCTCTGTGAATAGTGCACGGTTAAGAGTGGTTTGTAGGAAGTTTGTCTTGATTCTTCTTTTCTCCTGTTTTTAAGGTTAGCTAGGAAGTGATGGAAGACGGTGTATTTTTGTTTTCTTTTATTCTACTTTAATTAGTTTTTTTTTCGGTAAAGTTAGAGGCTATTTTTGTTTATTATTTTCGCCTGGCCGGCATCTGAAGAGTGAAACCACTGTGTATATAAAAGTTGCTCCATCTGGAGAATAAACAAAGCAAACTCAATCTTGGTCTCGCCAACCCTTTTTAAAAAAAATTATTGTATGTTGCGGCCCAACCTATATCGGGTCGAAACAATGACACGAACATTAGAATAAAAGTTCCACTTTGGATAGTACAATGGTCCTTAAGGTCAGCAATGTATCATAAACAAGTTTTAAAGGTACACTTTATCCTCAAGGTCCTTTATGTAAAATGTAAAAATCCCTGAAGGTATAGTTGCAAACTGTGTATCTAGAAATTAAAAATGTTAGAAAGACATTTTGCTAAAAATGTAGTTCTTAAATACTTGTGAATAGTTACTGTGTGTTGTGTGTGTGTGTGTGTGTGTGTGTGTGTGTGTGTGTGTGTATACAACTCATACTCAAGCCTACAGACATCTGAGTGTTATTTACATTCACTGACAGAGCTGGGGGATTTTTATAGTCCGATTAGGTCTGGATGGTGGACGTTGCCTAAATCAATAGCATCTGAGGGAGCAATAAAATGCAAATGTGAATTAAAAGTGGGCTTTAAATCTGTCCCGTGTGACTGAATACTAAATACACTCCGCCTAATTCAGCTTTACTGCTGACCGTCTCTCGTTTATGTCCAACTTCTGAGAATTTCCCAACCAACAAATCTGACGTTATACAGTATGTCACATCTAACCGCTCTGCATTTCCTTAAAGCAGAAAACCAGTAATCCGTCAAAGTGAAATATCCTGACCAAAATGTCCACTATATTGAGAACATTTTTAAATATAAATGAAATACCATCACAACATGCCATCTTGAGATTTTTTTTTATCACAATCTAGATAAACTCAACACAATCTAGACAAACTCAACACCCCTCAAAAAATGGTCAACACAACATTTTGTGACTTGTTGGCATCTACATGCAAAAATCTCTTCCTTTTTGACGTACAGTGGGTGATGCTAATCTTGAAAGCTATGTTGATATAGTTATTTTTTTTCCTCGTACAGTTAGAATCTAGGGTTCTTGGGATAGTTAAGGGTTCTTAGCTTTGTAAAGGGTTTCTGGAAACTGTGTCTAAAAGGGAAACTCACATAGAACCATAATTTAAAAGTTACATTAGAAAAAACAAGCATTTTGTTAAAGTGTAGCTTTTTATCAAACTGAGTCAAAGCTAACTTACATTGAGAGAAAGCTAATCTAATGAGTGCAAGTTAATATAGCAGATGAAAACTAATCAAGCAAAATCTAACCTAGCAAATAAAACAGTAAGTAAAAACTGTTAAACAGTATGTTTAAAAGTTCTTATAGAAAAACAAGCACTTTGCTAAGAGTGTAGGTTTTACAAAAACGACATTTCAATACAGTTTCTTTGAGTCTAAATGATATAGTGAGTGAAAGCTAAACTACTGAATGCAAGATAAGCTAGCTAAATCCAGTGAGTGAAAGCTAACCTAGCAAATAAAAGATAATCTAGCCAGTGAAATATAACCGATCTAGTGTTATCTAATCTAGTCATTGAAAGCTAACATAACTAGTGAAAGCTAATCTAGTAAGTGATACCTAACTTAATGAGGGAAAGCGAACTTTATGATGGAGAGTCACCCAGAAGTCGCCCAGTAAACCATTTGGAAAACTACACCATCGTTGAACGTTTACATTATCTAGCAATTCAAAATGGTTCATGTATTTTATGTATGTACCTGTATTTTCAAAAATATATCATTATATTTGTGGATGCTGTTTTTTTAAATACAAAAAACAGAAGGAGCATTTGCTGTTTATTTCATCTCAAGAAAACAATTAAGAGAAGTTGCCAAGATAAGAGGATTATAATGCAGGTCTCTTTTACGCCATTTTTCTCAACAACAAAAAAAACTTCTCATTATCTGGGATTGTGAAAATGAGACCATATAAAGCAAACATTTACATGTCGACTTATTAGTGATGTTACATTTCTTCAAGCAGGGATATTTGTGTGTGTGTATGTGTGTGTGTGTGTGTGTGTGTGTATGTCTAGCTACAATAATTTAATCATGATCACCATGGCAAGACCTATGGAACACCATGACAGAACAAGCCCTAGAAAAATGTGAAGCTGGCCATCTATCACCCAGATTTTGTGTTTGTGTGTGTAAGTATCCACATGTATTTAACCATTTTGAGGACCACATGCACTCATAATTACTGAGGACTTACAAAAATTACCAATTTTACCATGTTTATTTGCACAAGATAAAAGAGTATAAGCGTTTATATTATTAATTAATTACAGTAATCATTAGACACATCAATGGAAGGTTCTCATGAAGATAGAAAAACTAACCTGTGTTTTACAATTATGATTAGTTGTCCTATATGTGTGTGTGTGTGTGTGTGTGTGTGTTGTGTGTGTGTGTCTGTTTGTGTGTGTGTGCAGGCAGAAAATCACCTCTTGACGCTGCCATGCTGCTTTGAAAAATCTGCTCCACTCGCACTGCCATGTTTGACACGTTTTGGGCGATGGCCTGAATTCTCTCCACCAGTCCTGCTGGCTGAATCCTATCACACACACACACACACACACACACACAAACACACACACAGACAACTATCTATTTTAAAACAATTAATAATACATTTTCAGTCATTCTGAGAGTAATTCTACATTCAAATAGGGTTCTGTGTTTTGTAGAAGATTCTACTTGAATGGTTAAGTTCTGAGGTAAAAAAAAAAAAAAATCAGCAATAAATTCAACCTAAATCTACATCTGGATTGAATCTCTAAACCTAAATATTGTGACAAAGGATTGACATTTATGTCATAATACTGTTCCTGTTTGAGTTGATACTAATTAATTACAGTTAGATTTTACACACACAAAGCATTTTCTTAGTAATTAGACAACACATCTGAGAGAAATATTGATGTTCCTGATCATTTTGTGTTATTTTCACTGTTTCTGTCCTTAGTTGTCAATAAAACAAACTTAAATATGTGATAGCTAGCCTGTGCTTAGCGTCTGTGTTCCCTGGTTGCCTAGCAACAGTGCTCTCCCAGCTTTCACTATTTGGTGAGTGGTGAGCGTGTCATGTTGTGTTTTTGCCTTTCCATGTCAAAAGCACCAATTTCATGAGTTCCATTTGAATGCACTATATGATCATCTCTGTCTTCTTCCCCCTCAGCGTCTCTCTGAATCTATAAGGAAGTGTTAACAGGCACTATGCTCTAATTGCGAGGCACTTGGATGGAGCGTGAAATAGAAAAATCCTGAAGCCCGTCAATACTATTTAGTCTCAGAGCTAAGAGCGTTTCCCTACACATTACGACTCGTGGAGATACAGAGCCAAGGGAATGAAGTCGGGTCGTTAAAAGCAGAAGAGACAACACTAACACACACATGCGCACCGAAGGGGCCCATTGAACGCACTGTGTGTGAAAGGGTAATAGATGTAATAAACAGTGAGCAGATGAGAACAGGCTGAATGTAGCAGCAGTTACATCAACAACAGCTGAACACTTGATCTTTTCAGCTCACTATCATGAAAACATGAAAAATGTTTAACCATGAACAACAATCCAAAGTATTAAAGATACAGTAGGCCACTGGTGTGTCTGCAGCTCTCGTCTGGATTAGCTAGGCTAGTATCTGGATGGGAGACCTCCTGGGCAACTAAGGTTGCTGTTGGAAGTGGTGTTAGGGAGGCCAGCAGGGGGCGCTCACCCTGTGGTCTGTATGAGGTCTAAAATGCCCCAGCATAGTGACGGGGACACAAAAAAAACCAGCACCATCTGTTGGATGAGATGTTAAACTCCTGTGTCCTTCACAGGGACTAACACACATATAGGACACACCTCCTTCACATGGACTAACACACATATATTGGCCACACCTCCTTCACAGGGACTGACACACACATATTGGCCATACCTCCTTCACTGGGACTGACATACACATTGGCCATGCCTCCTTCACTGAGACTTCAGAGGCCATTTCACCTTCCCTGGGCTTGACAGACATAGATGCCACACCTCTTTCACTGGGACTGGCAGGTACTGAAAAATGGTCAAGCCATTGAAACTGACACACACACATGCCACATCTCCTTCACTAAGACTGACACATACAGAGGCCACACCTCCTTCAGTGGGACTGACAAATTCAGAAGCCACACCTCCCTTGGGACGGAGAGAATCTGTGGTCATGCCTCCATCACTAAGGCAAATCAATTCCGAGGCCGTATCTCATTTGATTTGATAAAAATTCAGAGGCCACATCTCCTTCATAGGAACTAACATAATTGTCACATCTTCTTCATTACGACTGATAAATACCCAGGCTCCACCTCCTTTATTCTGACTGATAAACTCTCTGTGAAACGCCTCTTTCACTAGGACTGGCACACAACAGAGACCACATCTCCTTCACTGGGGCTGACACACTTCTCCTTCTCTAAGATTGACTGACAGTAAATTAGAAGCCATCTGGAGTGTAATGTTCTGAGTATATAATTATTAAGTCTGAGGGGCGGAGTTAGCGCTCAGATTTTTAATCATATCTTCATTCACATGGCATCCAATAAAGTCGATCTTTCTCATTAGAATGCCTTCTGCTCAGCGGTGTGTGCTCGCTCTAATGGCCAGGAGATTATCAGAAGCACGCTAGCTGTGATCGATCACCCTGAGAGGACGAGACGCTGACGTGGGAGTTTCCGAGACATGAACACACTTGACAAGGCATTTTACACACATTACTGATGAGTTCTTGGCCTGACTCGTACAGATACAACATCATCACTGTCGCCGCCGCTGTGTTTAATCCTGATTGGTCAGAAGGTGTTGATTAATTGTCTGGAAAAGCAGCTCTGACAGTTGCATATGTTTATTTTACGCTCTAATATGTTATCGTTTCTATAGTAACAGCTCATTCGCGGGGATGTGTACAGCACATGCTCCACATAAACACATTAAAAACATGTTTAATCATTTATAAGGTAAAGTTTTCTATAAGAAGATGTTTTTTTTGATTCATGGAAGGAGTCTCCAGTGTAAGCGCTTTATACCAGTTTATGCTTTGGGGTTTCTCAGTAATATGAAAAGCTGTGGGTTTTACTTTTTGTCTTATTAATGTTAAGAGAGATTAATAAAAGAGACTGGTGAGGGAACAAATGTTTATAGTTGCTATACTGTAAGAGAGAACTAACTTTAAGAAAGAATAACATTAAATATAACAAAAAATGGATAAAAAGTGCAACATATCATTCTTTAATGAAAATCATTCCTGTGGCATTTCATCCCCATCATTGATTGTTTTCCTATAACAGTGCAACATGAAGCATTTTATTCTTTAAGTACATTATAATAAAACTCAGAGATATAATTTTTTTTCTTTAGTTTAATGCGTGGTTAGAAAATGAAAAAATCCCAGAAGCTAATTTGAGCAGTTTGATTTATTGTTATATTGCTTCATTATGACAACTAATATGCACAAATTTAAATGCAGCTCATTGTTACTGAACTCATGTTACAGAAGGGAATGAAATGTCACATGTTAAATTTGTTCATACCTTTGCATTTATAGATATCAGTTCAGACTGTCACTTTTTGAGAAAAATAATATGACAAAAATATTGTTGCTTTTTCAATCTTTTTAAAACTTTTCAAGTTGTTTTTATTATTATTATTATTATTATTATTATTATTATTATTATTATATATATTTTAGTAGATCAGACTACAGCAAGCTGTATGTACGTTCTCAGGTCACTAAATCTAAATGACATGCTAATCACTAATCGCTAAGAAATGGTTTCTGCTAGCTTTTATGCACAATTAGCCCCTCCTCACTGCTCTTTATCTGAGCATGCTAACAGCGAGTCCTCATCTGGAGCGTACAGAACCTCCATTATAGGTTTTATAATGTAATTATGTAGCACTTTTACAGGCCGCATAATCCTTTAATAATGCACATAACCACCTGATTCATAGCACCAACATAAAAATTCAACCCCTGTCTCCTTTACTTAGCAACCTTCTGCCTCATTGACCCATTGTGTTCAGATTTTATACCAATATCATTGTAAAATTTATATATAGAAAACTATAATGGGAGCCTTTCAGGTGTAGTATTATTTTAGCCATTTCAGGGAGTTTTAGCTGCAGAATAATATTACTAACTCATGTGCTATTATGTAAAGATCTTTGTGTGTGCAATATGCAAAAACAGCAATTTTTGATTAGGTTTGAAACGAGCTACACCAAAAAATGCTAATTTCTCATCAGCTTTTTCTTAGCTAACACACAGAAATTTACACAGATCTAAGAAAAATAAAACTGAATGACCAAATCAGGACTAAATTAGTATGTATACAGTGTGTGAGAGTGTGTGTGTGTGTGTGTGTTTTGGGGGATGGCCTGCTCAGCAGTGTGTTTAGCGTTGTTAGCAGTGATTGATCGACCCGAGACGAAGAGAAGCTGACTTCAGACTTTCTTACAGTAAAGACGCAGAGTGAACGCGCTCTTCTCTGTGAAATTGACAAAGCTGTTACAGAAATTATTGAAGTGTTTAGGGCAAGATGGGAAAGTCAGACCACAGCCAAGCCTCGATATGCTTCTGACACACACACACACAGACAAAACCTTAAGGCTTAAACGATTACAGATAATGAGTTGTAAGTCAGTGAAAAGGTTACGAGTGAAAAACAATGTCATTTGCACCACAGTGCTGTTGAATTCTGGATTCTGATTAGTCAGAAAATGTCTGAGGATTAATTCTATAACAGCAGCTCTGATAGTAGGAGAGCTACAAATCACACGTTTATACTAATGCCCTCGTTCTTTAACATTATCGTTTCTACAGTAACAGCTCCTTCACAGGGACTAGCGAACGTCAATTAAAAAACTCTGATAAATTGAAGATGGAAGTTGATACGGTGAAGTTTTCTGTAAGAGGAAAAATGTTTATTTAACATTTATGGAAGGAGTCTCCAGTAACAGCACCGTTTGTAACAGTCAGAGGTAAAGCGGTAACTTTTCTGACATCTTAATGACAGTATCATCTTTCTCGTTAACACGACAAGCTGAAAAATTTTTTCTTTACGTTTTGTTATTAAATATAAAAAAGAGAGAAAAAAAAAACAAGCTGATAAAAGGTGGACTGTTTATAGCTGCTCTAACTTAAGTAATTAATCTTGCAGACATTCTAAAATATTAAATGTAACTACAAATATATCAAATTTATGATCTACCGTTATTTAATACATTTTAAAAAGCTGTAATCAGTAAATTGCTGTGGTATAAGAGGAATAAAACACTATAAAATAATCAACTTCAGGGTGGCGAGAGTAACGCTTCATCACAGCACACTGTCTTTCATTATTTTAATAGAACAGCACCACAATAAGGGTTTTATTTCTTACAAAAAAAGGAACTCTTCAGAATAAAAATTGGAGGTAAAATTTGTTTTGAGTCATATCCTTTCTGCCTTCTAAACGTCATCGCTACTGCCTCTGTACTATATTAGACACTTCAATAAGAATAAGGTTAAAGCTTCACATCATAACCCACAAAACCCTTTAAGCAAAAGCACTGAGGCATGTAATTCCTCTTAACGTCTGATCTTTAAGGAAGCAGTTAACTGTCACTCTTCACCGACCGACAATTCACCGGCAAGCTAACAACAGTATCAGTGCACTACAACAGCACGATTTACAACGAACTATAATACATACAGGGTAGGTATTATAGTTATCATTCAGAAATATTACTGTTTCATATTACTTAGATCTTCTGTTCTTTCTTCTGTTCATGTAAAGCTGAGGGGGGACAAAAATAACCATTTCTCCTGACCTGAAGTGAAGCGAGTGTTCAGTCACACCTCACTTAGCAGGAAAACCAGATAAAACCAAAGAGAGAGAGTGAGAGAGAGAGAGAGAGAGAGAGAGAGAGAGAGAGAGAGAGATGGAAATAGATTTAAAAAGAGTTTAAGCTGTATATATAAGTATTGACAGGAGAAAAAAAAGAAAATGGGAGGACAAAGTAGAACAGAGAAAAAGAGAGCAAGGTGAAGAGGTATACGACGTTAAAGAGTAAAGAGACAGTGGGAGTAAACTCCCGAAGCGTCTCTCGGCTTGATTCTGTCTCTGTAGTGGAAGAGGAAAGCTACCTCTCTCTCTCTCACTCCCTCTCTCTGCATTCCCCCTCTCTTATCTCTCTCATCCCTCTCCTCTGGCTAAAACACGTGGCCTGTTATCCTACACCTGTCCCGAGGGCAGATCATCTGGAACATCAGAACCCATTCCACCGTAACACAAACAGCATGTCGGCTCAGATGATCATCACGGCCCCTGCGTCTCGCTCGCTCGCACTACTCTGCTCGTTTTCACGCCACTCCAGTGCCGCGATACAGAGGACAATATCAACCCCATCTCACACAAAGAGGAATTTAAATAGATTTAAATAGATGAATTAAGAAAGGAACATGTATATCTTTGTTTAATACTGTTTATTAATACTGTGTTAGTGTCTATTACTGTTTAATACTGTTTATTACTGTATATTACTTTATATTATTGTGTATTACTGTTTATTACTGTTAATACCATTTATTACTGTTTATTACAGTGTAATACTGTTTATTACTGTTTATTACCATTTATTACTGTTTATTACCAATTAATACTGTTTTACGACTGTTTATTATTGTTTAATAATGTGTGTTACCGGTTAATACTGTTATTACTGTTTATTACTCTTTATTACCATTTATTACTGTTTATTACTGTTTAATACAGTTTAATACTGTCTGCTATGGTTTAATACTGTGTAGTACTGTCTACCACAGTTTATTACTGTTTACTACTGCTTAATACTATCTGATATGGTTAAATACTGTGTAGTATTGTTTAGTGCAGTTTATTATTGTCTATTACTCTTTGTTACCATTCATTACTGTTTAATATTGTGTGGTACTGATTAATACTGTCTAATGTTGTTTGTAAAACTGTTTACTGCAGATTATGTGTATTAATGCACTACTTACCTGTTATTTACTTCAATTGTTGTGTAAAATTCAAGCATTTGTAGTTGCCAACTAGTCTTACAGATCTGCTTTTCCAGTATTTATGGTAGTTTGCCTACTTTTGCTTGTTGCTAAAATAACACTGAAAAAACCCCAGCCGCACTACCAGAAATTAGAGTTTTTAGAATTATTGTACTGCCTATGACCGGATCCCATAATTACAGTTAATTACAGCCTTTTAACCATTAAGTGTTTTAACAACTTTGAGATCAGGCCTGTAGCAAAAACAATACAGCACTGAAACAAGGCAGCACTAACGGGACAAAAACTAAATCTTTCATTCTTAAGGTTTTCATTCTTGTGTTTCAAGCACCACAGCTTCCTTGTTGTTTGAGAGATATGCATTTTTCTTGTGAAAACAGAGAAGCTCTTCTTGTCAATCACAAATCCCTCAATGAAAAACAAATTGAAGCAGGCTTTGTTCTGTGATTATCTATTTAGGAGATAAAGGTGCTACATGACGTGAACGTATTTATTTTTGAACATTGGAGCCATATGGTGCTAATACCAGAGCATGGAAGTTTTATATGTTCCCTGATTCTCTACTCTACCGCTCTTCCACTTTTCAACTTTCTCTCTTGTTCCTTCAATTTCTTCGCCTGATGAATTCTCTTTATCGCTGCAGGACTGAGTGATCGCACAACAAGAGATTGACCGTGTTGCCGCTAGCACAGTGTGAAACTCACTGACACAAATGTGAAATGAGAAAACAGCCAACAGTGGAAATTAGCAAATCAAGCGCCTTGTCATATTCGCCAGCCTTAGAAAAAAGAAAGATTGATTATATCACCGGGGTGGAAATATTCTCTGAAGCGAAAATACTCGCTTATGTGCCAGACTATCAGGATTCATAACAATAATTATATTATAGCTAAGAAGCAGAATGGTGAGTCCAGTCCAAACATCTGAACTCATTTGAATTCAATACTTTTTACTCACATCGGATCACTGTCCACTAGAAAAGTAAACTTCGTAAACAAACTTGGCGTGACAACCCACTAAAGACCCTTTAAAACACTAAATACTCAAGAAAACAGCTGAAAAGATTAAAACATTATATATAAAACAGAATAAAATAAATAAAACAGAATATTTAACTATGTGGTATTTGTGCATTAGTGGGTAATTAGCTGTTGCGGTAGATATGGTTGTGGATTTATTTAGTGGATGAGAGGTGTGGAGTTTTGTGCTTATAGGAGTATTTCGTTATAAGGTTTGTATAGTTGAGGGGTATTTATTTATGAGTTTTTTCGCAGTTGAGGGGGTATTTAGTTAAAGGGTAATTCATATGTGCACTTTAGTGGTTGTGGGTTTATTTAAATGTGATTTTTGTGGTTGAGCTGGGAATTGGCTGTGAGGGTTTTTTTTTTTTGGAGTGGGTGTATTTGTAGTTGTGTTTCTGGGGTATACCGTTTTAGGTGTATTGGTGGCTCAGGGTGCATGTAGTTATTGGGTATTTGTAGTTGAGGGTGTGCTAATGGTTGAGTGGGTGTAGAGGGTATTTGTTGGGGTATTTAGATACAGGTGTATTTAATTAAGGGGCATTTGCGTTTGAGCAGGAATTAAGTTGTGGAGGATATTTGTTTTGAGGGGTATTTCGTTTTGGGATATTTGTAGTTGATGTTTTGTTTTGTTTTTTGGTTTTTGGTTGAGAAGGTTCTTTAAGACTTCAGTCTATAATTAAGGGTTCTTAGCTTCCAAAAAGAGTTCTACTTGGAAATCCTTTTGATTGGAAAACACTTTAGAACCTTTAAGGGTTCGACCAAAGGGACAACCTTAACATTCACATGCTGACTGAAAATTAGCAAAATGATATAGAATGGAGAACTGAACAAGACTGAGATGGAATAACCCATAATAACCCGTAATAACCTGTAATAACCCGTAATAGCATGTAATAATCCCTAATAACCCGTAATAACATGTAATAACTAGTAATAAACAATACTAACTTTTAATAACCTCTAATAAACCATAAAAACATTTAACAGTCTGTAATAATCCCTAATAACCCATAATAACATGCAATTACCCATAATAACATGTAGTAACTTATAATAACCCATAATAACCTGGAACAACCTTTAATAAACCGTAAAGCCCCTAATAACCCCTAATAAACTGTAGTATCCATAATAACATGTCGTAACCAGAAATAACCTGTAATAACCTGTAATAACCCTATTCAGAATGAAGATGAATTATTTATGTTTTACCTGCTAATGGCTGAGCTGAGCTCCTCTAGACGCCGCGAGTCATTAGCGTTCTCCAGTCTCGACAGAGTATCCATCCTTTTCATGATGACCTCCAACATGTCACTGATTTTCCTCAGGACACCTCGTGATTCCACCCCTCCAAAAACTACACACACACACACACACACACACACATACACACACACAGAGCTGTAAACACATTTTTATGTGAAATTAATAATAATTATATTTGGGTTATTGGTGGTCAATGTGTAACTTAATTGTAGGCTGTTCTTAAAAAAAAATTGCAGGAATTTTATTTTAGTAGTCCAATGTGAAATGAAACCTCAGGACACTGTGTCCTTAAACAAGTGCACTTAACCCTCAACTTTTCAGATCTTGGCTTGGGCTGAAATTAATCTCAAGCAACTTAAAAAATAAAAAATAAATAAAACGTTTACCAAATAAATATATATAATGATTACAATTTAATGTATTAAAGCAACAAACAGTATATACACTAAAAGAAGAACTATATGGGTATTCAGTTATGGGGTATTTATAGATGAGGGTGTGTTTGTGATTGAGGGGGTATTTGGTTATAAGAGTATTTATAGGTGATGGTGTAGTTGTGATTGAGGGGGTATTTAGTAATTGGGAATTTGTAGGTGAGGCTGTATTTATGGTTGAGGTTTTTTTTTGGCAATTGGGTATTTGTAGGTGAGGGTGTATCTGTGAATGGGGTTATGGGGTTCTTTAAGGCTTCATTGGATAATGAAGGGCTTTTAGTTTCTTAAAAAAAAAAAAAAAAGGAGGTTCTTAGAAATCTTTCTGATTGGAAAACATTTCGTTGCAGGGTTCTACATAGAAGCGTTAAGGGTTCCACCAGAGGGACAGGGACAACCAAGTTCCAAATAAATGTTGAAGTGTATTTAGTTTTACATCTATTTATTATTAGACTACATTAAAGTTATATAAATATAAGTTTTAAACTGCATACCATTTTGGTGTTAACAAAATCACACAATGTTGTGTTGTTGTATTGTGTTCTTTTTTTTAAAACTCATTTAAATAACTGCTCATTACTAATATACCCACATGTATATATCCATTAACACTGCACTGAAGAGCTTGTTTACCCATTTTTCCCCACTTATCCATTATTTGTTTAACACACCAGCTCAAAAAGGTCAGTTTGCTTGCTTTGTTTGCATTTAGCTAACCACTAATGTGTGTGTTTCACTCACATAATGCGCTTTTCTGTAGCTTTGGCCTAATTACCTCCCTCTGTGCTCATTAACGCTGCTGAAAGCAAGCTGAAATAAAACTGATTTATATGTTGCTGTTTAATTAAGATATGAAATTACATAATGGTCAAGTCTGGGTATACTCACATGCACGCTGACTGATCTATAAACATTCTGAGGATTTCGAGCATTTATTGCAAAATATTGGGCAAAAATGTGCTGCTTTAACATGAGAGCATGAATTTGTTTTAAAGCATTCCATAACATTAAATGCAACTATAAATTGTGTGTTTTTGTTTGTTTTTTTAAGTACAGTATAGTGTGTTGTACTTCAATTAATTAAAAATGTTATTGTTGACAAATTGCTGTTGTGAAAGAGGAATAAAACACTGGATTTGTTGTTATAGGAAAATAATTAACACGTATTGGTAACACAATTCCATTTCATCATTGAGTATTTTATTTGGTTTGTTTTGGTGTGTATTAGTGTGTATCA
Organism: Ameiurus melas; assembly: GCA_012411365.1. Classification (NCBI taxonomy): domain Eukaryota; kingdom Metazoa; phylum Chordata; class Actinopteri; order Siluriformes; family Ictaluridae; genus Ameiurus; species Ameiurus melas. Next base: position 9,175,361 of record CM022765.1, on the reverse strand, counting down.
CTATGTATTAGTGTGTAATACTGTGTGTTGGCCTGTATTGGTGTGTGTGTTGGTGTGTATGGGTGTGTGTTGGTGTGTAATACTGTGTGCTGGTGTGTATGGACGCGTGTTGATGTGTGTTGTTGTGTGTATGGGTGTGTGTCGGTGTGTGTATAGGTATGTGTTGGTGTGGAATACTGTGTGTTAGTGTGTATGGATGTGTGTTGGTGTGTATAGGTGAGTGTGTTGGTGTGTATAGGTGTGTGTTGGTGTGGAATAGGTATGTGTTGGTGTGGAATACTGTGTGTTAGTGTGTATGGATGTGTGTTGGTGTGTATAGGTGAGTGTGTTGGTGTGTATAGGTGAGTGTGTTGGTGTGTATAGGTGTGTGTTGGTGTGGAATAGGTATGTGTTGGTGTGGAATACTGTGTGTTAGTGTGTATGGATGTGTGTTGGTGTGTATAGGTGAGTGTGTTGGTGTGTATAGGTATGTGTTGGTGTGGAATAGGTATGTGTTGGTGTGGAATACTGTGTGTTAGTGTGTATGGATGTGTGTTGGTGTGTATAGGTGAGTGTGTTGGTGTGTATAGGTGTGTGTTGGTGTGGAATAGGTATGTGTTGGTGTGGAATACTGTGTGTTAGTGTGTATGGATGTGTGTTGGTGTGTATAGGTGAGTGTGTTGGTGTGTATAGGTGTGTGTTGGTGTGTATAGGTATGTGTTGGTGTGGAATAGGTATGTGTTGGTGTGGAATACTGTGTGTTAGTGTGTATGGATGTGTGTTGATGTGTGTTGGTGTGTATAGGTGTGTGTGTGTGTGTGTGTTAGTGTATACGGATATGTGTTGGTGTGTATAGGTGTGTGTTGGGGTGGATTAGCAGCTGGTGGATTTTCAGCTTTAACCTTTCTGGTGTAATAGAGTGCAGTGCGAATTGGCTCATAGAGATGGAGGAGAACAAATGATGTTGACGTTCTCGTCCCTCGGCAAGACGGACCCAATTACATGAATCCACGGAGAGGCCAAGGTGATGTTATTGCATTCACCTGCTAAATTAAAGAGGAGGGATGCAGAGAGGGGGGAGAGAGAGAGAGAGAGAGAGAGAGAGAGAGAGAGAGAGAGAACAAAGCAAGGAGAAAGACTAGGATGAAGAAGAGAAGGATAAAAAAGACAGGGGAAGAGAGAAGGAGAACTGCTATACAGAGATCAGAAAAGAGAGAGAATGAGAGAGGTCTAGATAGAAAAAAGAAAAGATCGGCCAGGAGAGAAAGGAATACAGACAGCCTGAAAGACTGAAGAGTGAGAGAGAATGAAAGGGGAAAGAGAAAGAGAAGAGGGGAGACAGGGAAGAGATATAACAAGAAATGAAAAGAGAACGATAGAAAAGGTGTGGTGACAAGAAAGACAGGAAGACAAAGAAAGAAAGAAACTGAAAGAGAGATATAATTGAGGAAAGAAAAGTGTGCAAGTGAAAGATAGTTTGAGAGAGGTGTATATCCCTCTCCATAATTCCACTTTCTTCTCTGTCTCTCTCCTGGGAAGTTCTGAAGGGCATCACTCCATCTCTACACCTCTCTCTCTTCTCTCTCTCTCACTTCTCTTCTCTCTCTGCACATGCGAGACTGTCTTCTTTGCATTTCTTTAGTTTAAATATTAAGTTATGAGTGAGTTACCAGTGGCTGGTAAAACTTGAGAGCGGGTGAGAGTGAGCAGGATGCCACGGCCTTTGAGGCCAGCGCGGAGATGCTGTCTCTCCGTCATGGCATCAGGTGTGTGCCAGAGAACGGAGCACAGGTGGAGGAGGTGCTGCTAATGGTGGGAGAGCAGGTCGGGTGCGAGAACATCTACTCTGCCTCCAGAATGGACAAAGATGTGTTTGTGTTCCTAAAAGAGGAAAGACTCACCAGTGCATTAAATGAAAGCGGAATATGGTGTGATGATACACGTTGCCCCTCTATCTGCCCCTGCTACATGTGTCATTACCTATGACGTGCCCCTGTTCGTTAAAAATGAGCTGATCATGAAGGAGCTGACCCACATCTGGAAGTTCACCAGCCCCATAACGACCATTCTGCTCGGTTGTAAGAAACACTGCTGTTTTAAAATCATCCTGTCATTCCGCAGAAAGGTTGACATCTTTCTAATAAACGTGAGGAAACAATAGATGGAAACTTCAAGTGCAAAGACAGCAACAGCAGTGACACCGTCTTTGCCATCACCGAACGTCCAAAATATTTTGGGAGTGAGGACATCAGGCATAAAAGAGTTAGCTGCCCATGTAGAGCTGTACAGCCGGGGAGCTCCGGGGGCGACTCGGCCGGGTTTGAGCAACAGCAGCACGGGAACAGCCAGCAGGAGAACACCAGAGAATCAGGTCCTGGAGCAAATGACTTGCAGAGCAGTGACACATAGAGGTCAGTGATGAACACAACAGCAACAATGAAACAAACACGGAACCCAGTGATAACACCAACACCTGCACCGATGCTAACACTGACACAAACCCCGCTCACGACGAAGGTAGCATTAGCACCAAACCCGATGCCGCTACAGGCGATAGCGTTATCAGTGCCCCAGTCCATAATGTCTGCACTGAGCATGATCCTGAACCCATACAACCGCAGCAGGAGAACCGACAGGCACTGAGTAACACGGATAAAGCACAGGACACTACAGAAAAGATGATAAACGAAAGCAAGGAGATGATAAACACTGCAAAACCATCAGTAAAACCAAAAAACTGCAGTGAATCAGGGAATGTTGTTACGACGCAGGACAGTGAAGGAGCAGAGTGTAGCACAGGTACTATAGGAGGAACTCTCACACATACAGAGGATTGAGCTAGATGAACCGGCATTATTTGACAGTTCAGAAACCCCACACCAACAGCCTGAAGATCTGTACTCCACAGCACAAATTAACCGCTTTTCAGAACAGACAAAAGGAAAAAGGAACATCTCACTTGTTAAATCAGCACAAAACAGCACAAGAAATGAGAATCTAAGAGTACTCTCGCCACGCAGGAGATACAGACTCAGAAAATGGGCATCAGCGGCATGGAAGACTCTTTAAACCCGACTATGGACTTTTATTATGGATTCAATTAAAGTGAAATTATTATAAGACCGAAGGGGCTTTTGGATTTATTTTGGGTGGGAGTGTGTGTGTGTGTGTGGGGGGGTTCCGGGTCTGAGGGTGTGTTTAAAATATGTAAATATGTAAATATGCAAAATTGATACATTAAAGGAACTGTAAAAAGTAAAAAAAAAAAAAAAGTTTCTCTCTCACTCTCTCTCTCTCTCTCTCAGTAGCTCAGTGGTCTTTAAGCAGTGGAATGAATTACAGCAGTAAATTACACATGAATAAGATCACACTGAGTCTTTATTAAATATATATATGTGTGTGTGTGTGTGTGTGTGTCTGAGACAGAGAGAGAAACATCTTTAAACTGTATTCCTCTCATCACATGGTGGATTATATCTGTGCCGACCTTCATTCCCTTCATGCTGAGGTCACTAAAGTGAAACGAGCTGCAAAAAACATAAAAGCTAATGAACTCCACTAACACAGAGAGCACTGCGGTGCGGTTACAAACTGTTAATGAACAATTTATGTCACGTTACTCTATGTCTCTTAATCACAAATAAAAAAGCACTAACACTGCCCTGATTCTTTCAAACCAACACATAAATAAAATGTAAAAATTAAAAAATTATATTTCAGGCTTTACGCTAATCTTTTGTAAAAAAAAAAAAAAAAAATTAGATGTAAATGCATTTGTGCGTTTCCATATTTTTATACAAGGGGATGGAAATTTTGCTGCATATGTGTGTGTGTGTGTGTGTGTGTGTGTGTGTGTGTGTGTGTGTGATAGCAGAGTAACTGAGCAAATCATGAGTGCTGTCACCGGCAATGGCTCCAGGATGAACTCAATTACAGCTCAGGCAGAGGATTAGAGACCTGCACTGATCATGACCCAGACAGAGGGAGGGAGAGAGAGAGAGAGAGAGAGAGAGAGAGAGAGAGAGAGAGAGAGAGAGAGAGAGAGAGAGAGAGAGAGAGAGAGAGGGATGGAGACAGAGACAGACAGTAAGAGATGAATGGAGAGAGACAGACAGAAAGAGAGGGGGAAACTCACAGAAAAGGATAAAGACAGACAGGAGGAGAGACAAGGAGAGAGAAAAAATGGAGAGACACGCTGAAAGAGGGAAAGTGAGTTGGATGGAGAGAGAGACAGACAGAAAGACAGAGGGAGATGCACAGAAAGAGAGAAAGACAGACAGGGCGAGACTGACAGAGGGAGAAGGATGGAGAGACAGACAGAAAGAAAGAAAGTGAGTTGGACGGAAAGACAGACAGAAAGAGAGAAAGACAGACGGGGAGAGACAGAGAGATGGAGATGCACAGAAAGAGAGAAAGACAGACAGGTGGAGAGACAGATAGACAGAGAGATGGATATACACAGAAAGAGAGAAAGACAGACAGGTGGAGAGACAGGTAGACAAAGAGACGGAGATAGACAGAAAAAATGAAAGACAAACAGGTGGAGAGACATATAGAAAGAAAAAGGAGAGAGAGAGAAAGAGAGAGGGGGGGAGAGAGAGAGAGAGAGAGAGAAGGAGAAAGAAGGAGGATGAGAAAAAAAGGGGAAAAGGAAAAAAAAAAAAAAAAAAAAAAAAAAAGAAAAAAAAAAAAAAAAAAAAAAGAGATAGAGAGAGAAAAAAAAAAAAAAAAAAAAAAAAAAAAAGATAAAGAAAAAGAAAAAAAAAAAAAAAAAGAAAAAAAAAAAAAAAAAAAAAAAAAAAAAAAAAAAAAAAAAAAAAAGAAACAGAAAAAAAAAAAAAAAAAAAATGGAGAGAGAAAAAAAAAAAAAAAAAAAAAAAAAAAAAAAAGTTGGATAAAGAGGGTGATGGATGGAACGTCATGAAGGTGAGCAAATTTGAATCGTTCAATGACTGATTATTTTAGTTCAGTTGCTGCTGACAGACTTCACAATTACAAATGGCTACAGATCGTTTTATGGGACTTTTATAATAGTTTACGTTAAAAGATTGGTGAATTTTGTGAGTCATATGTGAAGCTGTGTGTGTGTGTGGGGGGGACCCGAATCAGTGAATCATTTCAGTCAGACATTCTATTCTCTCTAATACAGCGAATCAGTGTTTAAAAATCACATCCGTGAATTGTGTAAGCTGTATTTCCTGTATCCAGCCTGCAGCTTTAACCTCTGCCCTAAGATTTACACACACAGCACGGATTCACGTGTGACTCAGAAATTTGTGTTCAGAGCAGGTTTTGACCTTTCACTTAGCTAAAACACGGCTGCCATCTGGAAGCGGAGTTCAGGCGCGAGAAGCGTCTCATGCCTGATTAATTCACACTCACATCCGGCACATAAACACGATCAATCCTAAGCCAGGCCACAGCTCAGACGCAGCAGGGGGCAGGAGAACCCCGCTGTGCCTGCAGACGGAAGCTAAGTCCCTGAGATGGGCTCAAAAAACTGACGTGAAGGAACATGAAGGACATGGGGAACATCAATCAGAACTGGGAACATGGAGGGCTCGTAACGCAACAGTGACTGAGAAAACCAGAGTGAGGAGGTGGAAAAGGAGCATCGAGGAACAGATGCTGTGTTTCCAGTGGCTGGTGATATCCGTGTGTGTGTGTGTGCGTGTGTGTGTGCACAATAGGGACAGACAGATAGGGAAGCTGCTAGCAGAACGGTAGATGATTATCAGAAAAAAAAAGGAGAGGAAGCTAGCACTTTGTCATTGTGTCACTGGTTGATGTGCACACACACACACACGGAGTCATGTGATGTATAGTGATTGACAGGACTAGATGCAGCAATATATGCTCACACACACACACACACACACACACACAATTATTATACACTGAATTATTTCCCATGGGGTCAACTGCAATATATCTTTTAATATATTTATATGAATGTCTGTGAGACAATAATTAATAATAATAATTCAGCACTGGAACATGTCTTTGTTTATAACTTACATGAGAGTTACACAAGCCGGGGTGGACTTCGAGTTACTGTTTCTGGCATTGAAGTTAAGCGTGACATCGGCTCGAGTGAGGAGAAGGATTAAGTTGAGCGCAACCGTCTGACAGTTTGATGTAATTACAACGTGTCATGCTGAGATTTATGTTTTGGTTGTAAATGAACTCAAACACACTACGGAGAAGGATATCAAATACAGAAATATGATAGTGTGACACTGTGAGCTGTAGCAGATGAGTGCTTGGTCAGCTTATCCTTCTAACCGTCAGCACGTTTTCTTTACAGTTGAGCGCATCAAATTATCAGCATTATGCAGTGTTCATTCAAAAGAAATTAAAAGCGTGACACAATCATAAACTTTCAGAGGATGATATAAAAGGGGAAACAAATAAAATGTAGTGCTGCCTCACGTGCAAGAGATTTCTGAAAACAGAGCTCAAAAAAATTGACTTAAGAGAAAGACTGATAGCTAGACAGTAGCTGCGTGACCTGATTCTGAATACTTTCCCAACTAAATAACACCATGTTGCTGAGTTTCCCCTTCATTCTTCTGTCAAATAAACGCAGGTAGGAAGTGAAGTTCAGGGACATGACTGTCTTCAGTCCTCATCAAAACAAGTTTACACAGCAACAAAGAACAACAACAGAGAGAGAGAAAGAGAGAGGGGGGGCAGTCTGAGAGAGAGAGAGAGAAAGGGGAAGGAATGGTCTGAAAGAGAGACAGGAACAGTCTGAGAGAGAGAGAGGAACAGTCTGAGAGAGAGAGAGAGAGAGAGAGAGAGAGAAGGAGCGCGGAACAGTCTGAGAGAGGAACAGTCAGAGAGAGAGGAGCAGTGTGGGAGAGAGAGGGAGAGAGAGAGGAACAGTCAGAGAGAGAGAGGAACAGTCAGAGAGAGAGAGAGAGAGAGGGGAATAGTCTAAGAGAGAGAAAGAGAGGAACAGGCTGAGAGAGAGGTAGAGAGAAAGATAGAGGTACTGTTTGAGAGATTGAGAGAGAGAGGAACAGTCTGAGAGAGAGACAGCGAGAGAGAGGAACAGGCTGAGAGTGAGTGAAAGAGAGAGAGAGGAATGGTCTGAGAGAGAGAGAGAGAAAGAGAGAGAGGAACAGCCTGAGAGAGAGAGAGAGAGAGAGAGAGAGAGAGAGAGAGAGAGAGAGAGAGAGAGAGAGAAAGAACAGTCTGAGAGAGAGAGGAGCAGTCTGGGAGAGAGGAAGAGAAAGAGGAACAGCCTGAGAGAGAGAGAGAGGAATAGTCAGAGAGAGAGAAGAATAGTCTGAGAGAGAGAGGAACAGTCGAGAGAGAGAGAGAGAGAGAGAGAGGGAGAGAGAGAGAAACAGACTGAGAGAGAGAAAGAGAGGAACAGGCTAAGAGAGAGGAACAGGCTGAGAGAGAGGTAGAGAGAAAGATAGAGGTACTGTTTGAGAGAGTGAGAGAGAGCGAGGAACAGTCTGAGAGAGACAGCAAGAGAGAGAGAGAAAGAGAGAGGGGAACAGTCTGAGAGAGAGGGGGGGACAGTCTGAGAGAGAGAGGGGGAGAGAGAGAGAGGAACAGTCAGAGAGAGAGAGACAGAGAGAGAGGAACTGTCTGAGAGAGAGAGAGAGAGAGAGAGAGAGAGAGAGAGAGAGAGATTTTGACTTTTAAATTGTCTTTTTATTTAATCATTTAGATTCCTCCAAAATTTTTGTAAGACATAGTAGATAATGAAAAATTACATAAATAAATGAATAAAAAATAAAAGTGTAAAAAATGTACAAAGTAAAAAAATAAAAATAAAATAAAAATGACAAAAAAACGGGGTAAAAAGGAAAACCACTTCACATCCCACTCTTTAAAAAAAAAAAGTAAAACAGAGCATAAAACCTCCCCAACTGCCCGTACTTCCCAAGATTCTCACAGCCTATGGGTCATTACAAAAAAAAAAAACATATTTAACTTTTGCAGTTAGCAGTGTTTCCGGCTCCTGAGTGCGTCCTCCCTGCATTTTGTTTTTTTCTTGAAAGCCAGATAGCAAGCTTGGCTTGCCCTATTATGAAATTTAGTAGAACCACAGCTTTATTTTTTGGGACATACTCTGGCCTATATGTGTAAAGTCTTTCTGCCCATTTAACGCCCAACCCTCTGCACCAGGCTCTAAGTAGAGAGAACAACCTTTGTAGTCTTCGACAATGCAAAAACAAGTGTTCTACCGTTTCATCCTCGCCACAGAATAGACACTCCCTGCCCCTAGTGAGGTCGATGTGTGCGATGTGTCTTTGTGACCACGGTCCCATGCACCATCCACCACTGAAGATCAGCTGTGCGCTTCTCAATGGGCGGTTTGTACAGGGTCCTCTAGCATCGTCGTGGGGAAGAGTCCGGTGTCAACAGCCCCGACCAGTGTGACTCCTTCAGTCCAGTCAAAGCACCTCTGTGCACCACCTTGATGCATGTTTCGCACAGAGCTTTCTTGGAGGCATCTTCCAATGTTGTCAGTGTCATTATTTGGAAGGATAAGAGAGCTCACTCCTCTCACTGATTCACCTCTACTACCGCAGAGATTCGTAGAGGTGAAGAGGGCTGCTGGCTTTCCTTTTGGTCCTGCTCCAGTGCTTCCCTGAAAAGGGAGGGCAGTGCAGAGACCACCTCTCCCAACGGTTTTTGCATGAGGCGGCCCAACAGTACCCCCGTCTCAATGCAGAGTTTGATAGTCGTCTTCCATCTGTTGCCGCCCGACAACCTTTTTTATTGGAAAAATTGTGCACTTAAGTTCTCTGACTGTTGTTCAGTTCTATAAAAACTCAAAACTGATGTAAAAAAAAAAACAAAAAAACATCAACACAGAGGGCTGATAAACTAAGAAAGTTCTTGTACCTGATAGGTCCATTTCCTTCAGATTCAGTACAAACAGATGTTTATCGTATGCCAGATCTTCAATGCGCTGAAGTAAGGCACAGGCTGTAACATGGAGACAATCAGGTTGTTGACAACTGGTACTTTACCCCTGTAGGACAACTGGGCTCCCCACTGGAGCTTGCCCGGTAGTATGGGAGGGCCTTATTCCTGCCACTGCCCTAATAAAAGACTCTCGCATTTATCCCAATTATTACATGCTGAAGGCTTCTGTGTACATTTCTAGGCTGTGAGTCAGTGTTTGGATATCATTCTGTTTTTTTTTTTTTATAAAAAACTGTCACGTCATCTGCGTATGCTGACAAGACCAAATTTTCCTGTACTCCTCTCACTGATAGTCCCTGTAGTTCTGCTCTCAGGCATAGCAGTGTAAAATTGTAAAGTGTAAAGTGTAAAGTGTAAAGTTGACCAGATAGCAGGCACCCCTGCCTGATTCCTCTTCCCATTCTGACCAGACAGCTAAGACCACCTCCAACCTTGAGTGTAAAAACAGCTTCAGAATAAAACATTTTCAACCATGATAAAAAATTTCTGCCCACACCGAATGCTTCAAGTGCCTGAAATAAATACTCGTGATCAACCTTGTCAGCTTTTTCTTCTGAGAAAAGACCTAAATCACATGAATTCAGTTTGCTTAGCTCTATTACATCTAACAACAAAAATGGTGTCCATTATTGTGCAGTCCGGTATGCAGTATGATTGGCTTCTGTGTACTATTGTGTGCATGCACTTTTTTAGTCTGTTTGCCAGGCATTTTGATAAGATTTAATAGTCACTGTAAAGAAGTGCCACAGGTCTCCAATTCTTCAAAAGTCCCAAGTCTCCTTTTTCGGAAGAAAAGTCAAGGCCGCTCTTGTGTAGCTCACTGGTAACCTTCCCTAACCTACCTAGGAGTCCCCAAAAATGATTGTACAGCTCATTTGGTAGTCCATCTATTCCAGGTGCTCATCCCTGTGCGAGCTGCTGAACAGCAGTGGTCACTTCCTGCATTTCAAGGTTTGCGTCCAGCATACTGCTCTGTTCGAGAGTCGGTTTGGGCAATTCCCTGAAAAGCTCCTCCCTGCAGGATGGATCACAGGTCTTGAGGTCGGTGTAAAAAAACGTGGCTTCTCTCCTCATATCAGCCGCCTCTTTTGTTATAGTTCCATCCGCCCATCTGAGGTACAGCATCTGGTTTTGTGGTTTCGCCTTCCTGGAGAGGTTGAAAAAGAAGGCACTGGGAGAGTCCATGTCCTTGATATTTGAAATGTGGGATCTTGTTATTTATTTGGCCTGTTCATGGCCAAATGGAAAAAAAAACTTTCCCCTTAAAAACTTTCCCCTTCTCTCCAGCAATCTGCTCATGTTTGGGTCATTTCTACAAATTATTTCACTGTCTGTTAAATTTATCTCTGCCTCTACCTTTTATTGTCTCTGCTGAGTGTGCTATGTATTTCTGACAATATACTTTAATTTGTGTTTTTCCCACCTCCCACCAGGAAACCAAGCTGTTAAAATCTTCTTTTATTTTTTTTCCACTCACCAAAAAAAAAAACTTCAAATTTCTACAGAAACCCTCGTCCTGAACCAATTTTCTGTTGAAATGCTAATATGATCTACACTTTTTAATGACAGACATCAACAGGTCTACAGTAATTAAATGGTGATCCGAAAGACCAGAGGGGCTCATGACTGCTTTATAGAATTTATTTCCATTTGTTCTGGTGGCGTAAAACCTGTCCAGTCTAGCTGTAGTGATCTTTGTGTTAGGAATTTTGACCCAAGTTTGTTGTTTGATTCCCTGGTTTCTCCCTCCACATGTCAACCAAGCCACACTGTCTGATAAGCCCCTCAAGTGCCTTAGCAGACCGTGGGTGTGGCTCCTCCCCAATCCTGTCTAGGGTAAAATCTGTGGTGCAGTTCCAATCCCCTCCCAATATTACTAGGGGGTTTCATCCACTATGTTGTATTGCATTTTTTAGTTTGTTGAAAAGTTGTGCTCTTTCACAGCCATTTTGGGGGGCATAAATATTTATAAAAACACACTTCCTTTATTTCCGCCTGCACCTTAAAACACTACCCTGTTCCAGCTCTCCAGTTTCCCCTAATGTTCTGTTAAAACATATTGCTACCCCAGCACTGACATTTGTTCCATGGCTCTGGAAAATTTTCCCTTCCCACCACATTGCCCACTCTGTCTCATTTTCCTGGTTACTATGAGTCCTTGTAAGAAAATTATATCCATATTTTTTTTGTTTTATCAGTTCTCCAACTGCTGCTCTTTTGTTCCTATCCATACCACCATTGATGTTTAAGGAGCCTATTTTTAATTTCTCCATTGGAGGGACTAAAGAGAGAAAAGATAAAACAGTAAAGATAGCAGTGGAGAAAGAGGAAAACACCCAGTGTTACGCCTTCATCTTTTCTTTCTTTTGACTGAAGATCTTCCATAATATAGCTAGATGACTTTTTTAAATGGTATCGCTTCCTTTGGTCTAGCTCCTCATAACTTGCTGTACGTTGTAACTGTACTGCTGAAGCAATACATTTTTCAATATCTGAAAAAAAAGTCCTTGACCTCAACCGGTTTGCCAAATGTGTCGTCCAGAAATCCAACAATTTCAGATAGTGAATAGAGATGTTGATCTCCCCCAAACTGCGACCCACTAATGTCTGAGATATCGGAGAGGTTGTCATCCTGGAATTCCGCCTCTTCCACAGTCTTCTCCTGCTCTGCTTGAAGACTTACTGACTTCTCACTACTGTCTGCTATATCCATGCTATCTGACCACCCCCCCTCCACTGCTGCACCCCATTTTGCTGTCTGACACCCCCTTCCACTGCTGCACCCACTATGCTGTCTGTCAGCATGCAAGAAAGAGGGAAAGAAAGAGAGGGACAAAGAGAAAGTGAAACAACTAGAGGGACAGAGGGAGATTAATTGTGAGACAGTATTCAAGAAAAGTGACAAAGAGAGAGGGACAGAGAGAGCGGGACAGAGAGAGAGAGATTAATAGTGAGACAGCAAGCAAGAGAGAGGGACAAAGAGAGAGGGACAGAGACAAAGAGAGCAAGAGAGAGAGAGAGAGGGCATTACCATCTATTTGCATTTGTTACACTCTCCTTCCTCAGCCATTACCTGAGTCTATAACCTTTCCACTGGGAACTGATAGAGAGAGACGAGAGAAATGAAGGGCAGCGAGGAGTGAAAGAGCAGGTGAGAGATTGAGACACACACACACACACACAGAGAGAGAGAGAGAGAGAGAGGGAGAGAGAGAAAGATGAGTAGTGCATCATTCTAAACGATGTTCACCTTTCAGTATGTTTCATTTTTATTGAACATTTCTACAGAACATTTCTACATTTCTACTGAACAATTTTTGCTAAACCAGTTCTGCTAAACATTTCTGCATAACATTTCTACGTTTCTTTTTTATTAAACATTTCTGATGAACATTTAAGCCTATCTAAATCGCCTTTTCTGTTCTGTCCTCCCCACCATTTCCCAAAAAATACAAAATTAGCAACAGCAGTAAATATTCACAGATTTTTTTCTTTTTCTCCAGCTCATCATGGCTACCCATTAACTGTCGCTGATTATAGAGATATTATAAAACTCAACAACAGGCACCAACCTTTAAGTGGGTAGTGTCTGTAACTCCATAAAGTAGGCAATAAAGGGATGCTATTTATGAAAAAAACTTATCTGTACAACCATTCATCATATATTGTATTTTCTCGAGTTTCAGAAAAAACATTACGTCCTTTATCCACTGGGAGATAGATGGGTATTTAGCAGACTTCCAATGTAACAGTAGTGAACATCTTGCTATAAGGGATGTGAAAGCAATAACATCCTTTTGTATCGAGCTCAAAGGAATTGAAGCTTGAGGAATCCCAAATATCGCAATCAATGGACAAGGCTTTAAATCTACCCTGAGAACAGTGGACATGATGGTAAAAAAGCCAGACCAAAAACCATGGAGTTCAGGGCAGAAGAAAAACATATGGCCAAGATGACAGGGAGAGCCATGGCATTTATGACACTTGTCCTCAACATCCGGATACATCACAGACAATCTCGACTTGGACAAATGGACTCTATTTAAAACTTTGAACTGTATAAGTCCAAGACGAGCACAAGAAGTGGTAGTCTGTACCCTCCCTATAGCATGTTCCCAACACTCCTCACATATTTGTACTCCTAATTCCGTTTCCCATGCATTCTACCTTGCGTCAAAATAAAATCATAAATCTTAGAACTCATTCCTCTCTGATGCGGGTTATTTGAAAACAGGTCTTCCCAGGCCTGTTCAGGAGGAGCAGAAGGGAAATCAGGAAAACATCTAGAAACAAAATTCCGTATTTGAAAGTACAGAAAGAAATGTGTCAAGTGGAGATCGTAAGTGGATGCCAAATTGGCAAAGCTATCAAACACACCATCAGAATACAAATTTCTAATTGTTTAATACCCTTGTCATACCACACTGAAAATGAGGAGTCCATACACGAAGGGGGAAATAGATGGTTGTTCACTAAAGGACACAAAGAGGATGCACCTACAAATTTAAAATGTCGTCTAAATTGATACCAAGTCCTAAGTGTGCTGAGGACAACAGGGTTATCAGTATATAGGGAAAGTTTTGTAGGTAAAGAGGTGTAAAGTAGAGCAGGTAAAGAGGATTTCCTACAAGAAGATAATTCCAATTTAGACCAAGAAGATCTAGGAGATTGAACCCAGTAACAAAGTTTATGGATGTTTGCAGCCCAGTAATAGAATTGAAAATTGGGTAATGCAAGTCCTCCCATAAGTTGGTTGGTTCACCTTTCAGACATCATCTTACTGCTACCAAAATACCACAATCTGCCGATGATTATGACTTTATATTTGTTAACAAACGATATGCTGTACTTTTTTTTTTTATCCATTTACAGTTACATGTAATGTTGCGAAAAAAGTTGTCACTTACGTTATAGCAGCTAGAAACAGTCGTTCCCACTCCTCGCACAACTTACTCGCAAAAATCTTAACCTCTGACTGTTCCAAAGTGCTGACACTGGAGACTCCTTCCACAAATGTTAAATAAACATCTCCTTACCAAAAACTTCACTGTTCTAAAGGGTTTGTCTTTTTTTATCGGTTTATGTAGAGTGCCTGCTGTCCAAGTCCCTGTGAGCGAGCTGTTACTATAGAAACACTAACTTATTACAACATAAACCTGTCATTTGCAGCCGCACTATTTCTGGCCAATCAGAATCCAGAATTCAGCAGCACTGTGGTGTAATAAGTAGTTGTGGTCAGACTACAAAGCACAAAGTGTCTCTGAAGCAATTTAGACCACAAACTTTTGCATTAAGCTACGCTTCTTGCTGTGCGACAAAACACCATTAAGGTGTGTGATGGAAATAACCTGAAAATAAATGCAGACGGAGCAGAAACAAATCAACACACTGCAGGTACATTTATATCACATCATTTATATTTCATAAAACATATGAATACGATTAATGCAGCCTGAGTGCTTAGTGGCCATGGCTGTTAGCTCCATGATGCGAGAAAATGTCAAATGCTCACATATTAGCAACTAAAACACACACACACACACACACACACAAATGACAGGCTGTCATTCTACGGTTGGATGGACATTACTAAAATGTCTCTTTATGCTTGAATCTTTTGAGACCACATTACTTTGTCAAATTATCACACAACACCAGTATTTTTCATAGAAATTCCCTGCACATGCTGCTAATTATGCATATTTTTACTCTTAGCCGTTCATTAGCAAGATTCCTGCTTAGATTAGAGAGCTAGGCTCTGTAGCACACAAAATAATAGCTAGTCTAACGAAAGCTTGGCTTCTGGTTTACACAGTCTAATTTAACCTAATAGTTAGGTAGTTTTCTGAGGTATGGAGTGAATTACATGGAATAACACATAGACATGCGTTAGCTGAAGTGGTAACAGCTAGTCAAGCTAGCATGGGTTAACACCTACTTGTCTCGACGAGCATGGGAATATTTAAAAAATGCAAATGTGTACTTAAGAAAGAAAAATCATACTTAGGCGTTTGATCAGTTCAAGAAACATTGCACTTTTAGAGCCCTGTTGAATTTTATCTATGTTTTATTTACACTTGTTAAAGCTAGCTTGCTAGAGCATGGTTTACATTACGATATATCACCTTGACTAGCATCAGCTGGCTTGTTATTAGATTTGGCTTGTGAAACAGTTACTGCACTAAGGATGTAACAGTTAGCTAAGAAAACTACTTAGATGTCAGTATTAACACAGGGAAGTGTTTGTGTCGCTAACTAGCTGAGATAATGTTACATATACAGTGGTGTGAAAAAGTGTTTGCCCCCTTCCTCATTTCCTGTTCCTTTGCATGTTTGTCACACTTAAGTGTTTCGGAACATCAAACCAATTTAAACAATAGTCAAGGACAACACAAGTAAACACAAAATGCAATTTGTAAATGAAGGTGTTTATTATTAAAGGTGAAAAAAAATCCAAACCATTATGGCCCTGTGTGAAAAAGTGATTGCCCCCCTTGTTAAAACATACTATAACTGTGGTTGTCCACACCTGAGTTCAATTTCTCTAGCCACACACAGGCCTGATTATTGCCACACCTGTTCACAATCAAGGCATCACTTAAATAGGAGCTGCTTGACACAGTAAGGTCCACCAGAAGATCCTTAAAAGCTACACATCATGCCGAGACCCAAAGAAATTCAGGAACAATTGAGAAAGAAAGTAATTGAGATCTATCAGTCTGGAAAGGGTTATAAAGCCATTTCCAAAGCTTTGGGAATCCAGCGAACCACAGTGAGAGCCATTATCCACAAATGGCGAAGACATGGAACAGTGGTGAACCTTCCCGCCCAAAATTACCCCAAGAGCGCAGCGACGACTCATCCAAGAGGTCACAAAAGACCCCACAATAACGTCTAAAGAACTGCAGGCCTCAATTGCCTCAGTTAAGGTCAGCGTTCATGCCTCCACCATCAGGAAAAGACTGGGCAAAAATGGCCTGCATGGCAGAGTTCCAAGGAGAGAACCACTGCTGAGCAAAAAGAACATCAAAGCTCGTCTCAATTTCTCCACAACACATCTTGATGATCCCCAAGAGTTTTGGGACAACATTCTGTGGACCGATGAGACAAAAGTGGAACTCTTTGGAAGGTGTGTGTCCAAGTATATCTGGCGGAGAAGGAACACTGCATTTCATAAAAAGAACATTATACCAACAGTAAAATATGGTGGTGGTAGTGTGATGGTCTGGGGCTGTTTTGCTGCTTCAGGACCTGGAAGACTTGCCGTGATAAAAGGAACTATGAATTCTGCTGTCTACCAAGAGATCCTGAAGGAGAATGTCCGACCATCTGTTCGTGTACTCAAGCTGAAACAAACTTAGGTACTGCAACAGGACAATGATCCTAAACACACCAGTAAGTCCACCACCGAATGGCTGAAGAAAAACAAAATGAAGACTTTGGAGTGGCCTAGCCAAAGTCCTGACCTGAATCCTATTGAGATGTTGTGGTATGACCTTAAAAAGGCCGTTCATGCTCGAAAACCCTCTAATGTAACTGAATTAGGACAATTCTGCAAAGATGAGTGGGCCAAAATTCCTCCAGGACGCTGTAAAAGCCTCATTGCACGTTATCACAAACGCTTGGTTGCAGTTGTTGCTGCTAAGGGTGGCCCAACCAGTTATTAGGTTTAGGGGGCAATCACTTTTTCACACAGGGCCATGATGGTTTGGATTTTTTTTCACCTTTAATAATAAACACCTTCATTTACAAATTGCATTTTGTGTTTACTTGTGTTGTCCTTGACTATTGTTTAAATTGGTTTGATGTTCCGAAACACTTAAGTGTGACAAACATGCAAAGGAACAGGAAATGAGGAAGGGGGCAAACACTTTTTCACACCACTGTATGTACTTCTGGTTTTGTTTTGTTTTGTATGTGCTTTCTAGGTTTTTAAGGGTGTTTTAATGCTAAACCAACCACTGACAATTTTCAACATGTCCTCATTTTCTACTATATTTATTGCTAGAATTTACTGGGTGTTAAGACCACCGTGGAATTTTGTGGATGTAAGCTTGGAGCCCTTTTTAATTAGCTTATTTTTAGCTAGCTTGCTAGTACATTGTTTAAATTGTATGACATTACACGTAGACTAGCATTCACTGGCTTGTTTGAAAACGTAGCTAGTCAAATAGTTCCGGCACTAAAGAGGTTTGATAACAGATTGATAGGCTAACTACTTAAGTTTAGCTAGCTTAGATAATTTTAAACACGTGTACCATACAATCTTTTTGTTTGTTTGTTTGTTTTGTTTTAAAGTCCAAGTCAATCAGTGACATGTTTCCCCATGTCCGCTTTTCCTCATAAATTCATTGCTAGCTGTTGTGTGTTTAGCGTTTAACCTGTGTCCTGAATCACCTATACCTGTACTGATTAGCATGTCACTATGACGTGCACACTATACTGTATGTGTTACTTTTGGGATGAAGTTGCGGTTTGGGATGAAGCCTTACATCATTGACGAAACACCTTTTTTTTTTAAATATTAACGTATAACACCGGTACGCATATAAGTCGTCTCAAACAGCGGTAGTTGCATATTATACATATGCAAATGTGCACGTAAGGAAGACCAAAAAAGTACAAAGTGAATTTTCAGCCTTTAGCATTTCGTCAGTTTGATACATATTGCACTTTTAGAGTCTTCAGTTGATCATTATCCACATTAGCTGTCAGCTATTAGTAGGGATTAGCACTAGAGAGTTAGCCTTTAGATTTTCATCAGTTCGAGCAGCTTTGCTCTTTTACAATCCAGCTTTCAGATCATCATTAGCCACATTAGCAAGCAGTTGTGACTACTTGCTAATGTTGTGATAGAGTTGTGATAAAATTCTTTTGGCATTTTATCACTGGGCAGATTGGCCAGTGATAAAAAAAAAAAAATTAAAATAGCATGCCAATGGAAACACCTTGAATTGTAAAGCACACTCGCATTACCGGAGCTAAAAGTGAGCGCTTCACTTCTCTATCGTCTTTATCAGTTTCCCATGGCGGGGTTGGGTAATGAATTCACCTCGTGTCAGACGACTCGCAGGCTTTTGAGACAGAAAATGTCTAGAGGGCACATCAGCCTTCGAGTAGCTGTAGAAAAATCAAACCTGATCAGAAAGAAAGAAAAGCACAACGAGAGAGGAAACAGGAAGTCGATAATTCATTTACTTATATTCTCATTCTTTGTGTTCAGTTTCATCCAATTAGTAATGTTAGTCTGAAAGCTCTAAATACCCAGAGGTCATAAAATAGATAAGATTCAACACTGCTTTTTTTCTTTGTATGAAATCCACTTGGTTAAATTAATTTATTCAGCAAGAAAAAGGTCTCTTTTCAAAAGGTCATGCTAAACCAGCCTGCCTTCTGAAGGCTTTTAAAGTTTGCCAGGACAAAAAAAGGTCCAAAGGCCTCGAGCTGTTGCAACATGAAGTGAAGATTGAGCAAAAGGATCAGAAAAGCAGTTCAAGCAAAACCTAACTCAATTAAGTCAAAAAAGCCATGTGATTAAGTGTTACTGTAACCACAGTGCTGCAGAACTCTGGATCCTGATTTGTATTAGGTTTATAGTAATGCACCATTATCGTTTCTATAGTAACAGCTCAAACACAGGGACTTGTGCTGCAGACATACAGTACATGTAAACGGATTTTTACAAACATGTATAATCGTTGGTACGAAGACATTATCTGTAAGGAGAAGTCTATTTATCATTTATGGAAGGAGTCTCTAGTGTCAGCGGTTTGTAACAGTCAAATGTAAAGCTGTAACTTTCTTAGTAACTTGACAAGCTTCAAGAGAGAGAAAAAAGGGAGGATGGTGAAGGAACAACTGTTTACAGCTGCTATAAAGCAAATGAGAACAGGAACTGACTAATTTCATTGAAGAAAACTATAAACCTATTAAATAAAAAGTATGATATTCTTTAATAAATTAATAAAACAATAATCATTGTCAGGTTGCTGTGGTATTAGAGGACTAAAAGATTTTGGGATGTTGCTGCTATTGGAAAATAATCTTATAAATCTTCAGGATTGTAACAGGAAATTAATGTGCTTCATCACACCAGCCCATAGTTGATTATTTCTCCATAAAAGCACAACACAAACTGTATAGGTCCTTTGTACTCACATCATCATTTCAGTTCCAGGTTGTAACACTAAAAAATATGTAAACGTTCAAAGGGGGTCAATATTTATACAAGCCACTGTAAACAG
Organism: Ameiurus melas; assembly: GCA_012411365.1. NCBI lineage: Eukaryota > Metazoa > Chordata > Actinopteri > Siluriformes > Ictaluridae > Ameiurus > Ameiurus melas. The sequence goes on along the minus strand of CM022765.1, from coordinate 9,156,183 downwards.
AGGAATAGAGGAAATGGACGAATAGACGGGGAAATGAACATCCTTGGAGAATCTCATTCAGACATGTTCTTGTTAGAGGATTTCGGTGCTCAGGAGAATAATCCACTCTGAGGAGACAGGATGATTACGTTCAGATATTTGAAGGACCTTTGAACACCTCAAGGTCACATACCGGAGCACTCATGGTAACTTCATCTATTCTGAATATTATAATAATAATAATAATAATAATAATAATAATAATAATAATAATAATAATAATACATGACCTCCCATTTTGTGAGTATGTTCTTTCAGCATAGGGGGTTTGCAATAACATTTTCACCCACCAGTAATCCCAGAAAATTAATCTATATAGTATAGCACATCATATGCTAGGGCACCGTGACTGCACGAGGGTTGCTTGCATGCTTTGGGATGCTTAGTTTAACATTTGACATTAAATAGAGCTGACTTGTGTATCCACAGTCACACGGACTTTTTAATATGGCTTTTGCTATTTTTAGTATTTGATTTTGTTTTTTTGTCGTGCACTGTGCTCCATACGGATAATAATCCCATAATCTTCTTTTCCTGGAAAAGAGTTACATTAACAGGGATCTATTATGTCCCTTTTTTGAAGATGTAAGTCTCAGGTGTCTCCAGAATGTGTCTCTGAAGTTTCAGCCCAAAATACCGGATCATTTATTATGCCATGCTGGAAATGGCCCTTTTGGGTTAGAAGCAAAAACACTGTTTTCATGTGTGTCTCTTTAAATGAAAATGAGCTGCTAGTTCCTGCTCCCTTTCCTGAAGAGGGCTGTGCCTTTACAGCTTGTGCTTTGGATACTACAGCAACAACAAATCAGAAGAACCGGTATGACTGACACGGTAAATGCCAGTGTTTAGCCCTATATGTATAAACCAGAGTCGGACACTGATGAAGGAGAGACTCCGGCAGAAGTAACAACTGTGAGAATGGTAACTTTAGCCTCGTTAGCTGTGGAATTTGCTAACAAGCACATTCAGAAAGGTTATATGCAAACATTCACAAAATATAAAGTACAATTCTTACATCTTCTGGATATGAAGCTGGTTCACAAACATTTGGTATTGATCCATGCTTGAGAATAAACTTTTCAGCAAATCCTACTTTGTACTCACCCTGGTGTAAAATGATTGGAACAAACGTATATAAATTTAGTTATTTGTGGTTCACATTTCTTTAAAAAATAAATCTAATCCACTGCATACTCAGTGGCTCTGAGGCCGGGAGAACATGAAGACTATTATGTTCATTCTTACAGCGAACAACATAACACTTACAAAGCTTATGAAGCTTGGCGGACTGTGTGCATCTCACTCAGGGGAGGGGCTATGCTAATAAGGCAGAGTCTGTCACCAGTTGTTGGTGGGGCCTGTTCCAATGTAACGTCACAGTGGATAGAAAACGCGAGCGACTCATTTTGACACACTGTTTATGATTTATGGGTAATGTATAAAAGGAGAGGGTGGATTTTTTCTATTATAGGGTGGTAGTGTACAGACACTGCTGACACACATTTATGTTCAAACACCAATTTTGCATAATAGCTCCCCTTTAAAGTTTTGACAAACACAGTGGACCAAAGAAATTCCAATTCATTAAAAGTCATTCCATGGTTAAAACTAGTAGAACTCAATATTGACAGGGATACCTCTACTACCACCAAGTCTAATCCTTCTTGTTACTAATTGTTACCATGTTTAAACATGTTCATCTGGTGGCAGCAAGGATAAGTCTATCCTAATCCTACATTTAACACCTTCTTTTTGAGATATTGTACTAACCAGGATTTAGATAGCCTTCAGTTCCTGAGCATGAATATGAATGCAACATCTCTGTCTAACAAACTAGAAGGAAGCTATCGTAGAAAAACTCTTTCAGACTTTTGGCGTTACTGTGACCTTGACCCTTTTTGGATCAATTCTAAAATGAAAGCAGTTCATCTGCTAGTTACAATGATATCGCCATAAAAATTCTACAAACATCCAACCACTCTTTCTTCAGATATCCTGCTAACGAGAATCTCAGACACCTAGTGGCCAAGGCACTGTTACCTACCTAATGTAACACCACATCACTGCTTATGCTTGTAAGCTTTAAATAACTAAGTAGTACTAGTTCAGAATTGCATGTTTAATTAAGCCAATAAACTAATGAATAATAATGAATAGGGAATGTGCTAAAAGGTTATAAAAGTGTTATCAAGTTCCACCCTCATCTTATTTTAAATTCCATAAGTTCTACCACCTCCTCATCTCCTCCCTACCACTTAATAATTTTACAATGTTATGTTTCACAGTAAGACACAGTGTACAATCACAGTCACTCAATGTTGACGGTTTCAAAATAACCATTAAAAAACTGATAGTATTGGAATTCCCATATATTACAAGTTACTAACTACCTGTTCTTTTATTTAACCCAATCTGATTCCTCACTCCAGTGCTTCTCATCCATTTTTGTGCCCCTAAAATTTTAGGGACATGAAACCTCCCCCACTGGACTGGCCATAAATCACACTACCACACTCTGAACTTTATCACACACAGCTATCAAATGTGCAGGAGAACCCGACACTGCTGACCACAAATAAACCAGACAATATTCTATTTTTGGCAAAGCAGCACTGCAGACGTGTTTCTTCTTCCTCAACACTCTTCCTCACAAACACTCTCTGTTTCAGCTTACATTTTTATTAATTTTTATTTATTTTTTTATGGGGGGTTCATTGGGGACATGGGGGCCTTAATTGTCACATTTAAACACATAAAAAATGTATTATTCTGCAAAATTGTTGTCAGGGCTAAGTCAACCCACTTTTTGTGCTTCAAAGACTCCACAGCATGGAAATTTGATCTTGGTGGTGGTACTTGGTGGAGGAGTGCTAAAACTTAATTTTCCTGCCATGTCATCTTTACAATGAGAGTTATTTATTACGTGACAGAAAAGCTGGCAAGATATTTCTGAGTTTTAATGACAACAAAACAAGTCCCTGGGGTTTCCAATGTTAGGGTGTAGAAACTAATCCTAATCACCATTTCCACCAGACTCACAACTACAGCAGACCACATTCTCTGTGGTGTGTTATGGTGGTATGGTGTTATGGTGTTGTGGTCGGGGAACTCGTTATGATTTAATTTGTGAATGTCTAGCTATTTCTGACTTTCTGGACTGAAGAAAGAAGAGTTCCTTTATCACCTCATGTCTAATTAAGGCATATTTGTGCTAAAGGTGATGATGGGAAGAAGAATGTGTTTCCATGGAGATTGAGGTGAGATGAGAGAAGACATTAATCTCATGATGCCTTGAATTATGCTACGTCTCAAACTAAAACCAGCATGAGTCATTTGTTTGGAGTTATACCACAGCACTGTTGAATTCTGAATTCTGATTCGTCAGAAGGTTTTGATTAATTTCCTGTTACTCAGGTTTATATTAATGCACTCGTTCTAATACGTTATAGTTTCTATAGAAACAGCTCGTTCACAGGGACTAGTATGTAGAAAACAGATTTTTGCAAAAAGCATTGACGTGACGTTTCTGCAAGGAAATCTTCAGGACAGATGACGACTTCTACGTGTCTATAAATGGATAAAAATTGTTATTTTCTTTTCTAATAAAATATTGTAATTGCTGGCAAATTGCTGTGGAATAAGAGCAATAGAAAGCGTTTTGTTATGGGGAAAATAGTCAACTTTGGTGTGTTAACAGTAACTCTGCTTCACAACACCACCTTGTCGTTGGTTGTTTTCCAATAATAGCCCAGACAAAGTATATAAAAGATAATTGCAGTGAAAATTACAAGGAAAATTGAGACTTCCATATGACTAGGACTGCAACTGACGATTATTTTCATAATCGATTAGTTGGACGATTTTTTTTTTTTGATGAATCGGATGGGGGTGGGGCAAATTTCACTACCATTTTTTTATTTGTTTAAAATAAAATCGACAAACTGAGTATTACAAATATAAACTTGTATAAAAAAAAAACTGTTTGCCATAACAGAAAAGAACCCAATACACACACACACACACACACACACCAGAATATATATTGTTAAGGTAGGACTGTGGTTTAATTCGGTGCTTTTTGTGCATCCATAAAAATAATGCATAAAAATATATATATCTTGTATATATATATATATATATATATATATATATATATATATATATATATATATATATATATATATACTTATTTTATAGTATTTATGTATTATATTTATGGATGCACAAAAAGCACCGAATTAAACGCCAGTCCTACATTAATAATAAGAACTCACTTTCACGGCACCTTGTGGTTTCTGTTACTCACTGCCTTTAGACATTTTACTTATAAATTGTACTTGTGTTTACTTGTGATTGTAGTGTTTTAATTAGACATTACGACTGTGGTGCAGTTGGTAGAGCGGGTTATCCACCAATCGTAGGATTGGCGGTTCGGTTCCCGGCCCGGGTGACTCCACATGCCGAAGTGTCCTTGGGCAAGACACTGAACACCAAGTTGCTCCTGATGGCAAGCTAGTACCTTGCATGGCAGCTCTGCTACCATTGGTGTGTGAGTGTATGGGTGATTGAGACACAGTATAAAGCGCTTTGGATAAAAGCGCTATATAAGTGTACATTTACATTACAAATCTGTATCACTACGGCCTCATTACTAAGATCATTCCCTTATAACAAACAACAGAATTTACACTGCAGGCGCGCAAATACACCAGATAATGACAATAAACTTAAATGAAACTGAATATTTTAAGATGTTTGCACCAGTTTCCCCTGCTTCTTGCACACAGTGGAGCATTTTGGACATAAACATAAGTTTGTCCTCATGCATCAGTTTAATTTGCACGGGGTTTAAAATGCTCCCCTTAGAGGACTTGGAGGTTACACAGTCACGTGATGATTTCACCTCCATCTGATGGAGACTGAGGTCATGTTGGGAATAAAAGGTAACGGTGACAGAAAGTAAACTGAAGAAAGACTCGGTGACTCGGGTGTCTGCCACTGCTAGCGTGTGTATGACATCATGCGGCGTTTCCTAGAAAGCGGTTTATACTTCCGGTTAGTTAAAAAAAAGGCTAGTGTTATATTTGAGATGACATTACCTTTCTAAAATCCACACACTAGATGGTAGTGCAGAGTAAACAGTGTAAGTGTATAGTACTTCATTTGGGACACAACTTTAGTATTTACTCTCCAAAGTGTGTTTTCTGAACAGAAGTAACGTAATGAGTAAATCTCCCCCGTGCCACACACAGACCAACTGATCGATAATGAGAATCGTTGACAACAATTTTCATAATCGATTATTATTGATTTTATCGATTAGTTGTTGATGCTCTACATATGACAAATGTGAGAGAGTGTACTGGCATTCAACAGGTAGCTAGTTAGCTAATATTAGCAAAACTGGGCTGCTTGAGAAGGCAATTTTGTCTTTTAAAGACACATCTTTTTTGATGGGATGTCAGCCATTTTGTTGTTGTTGTTGTGGGTTTTTTTTTGGAAGAACACATCCATGTAGGGTAAAGGTCATGATGCTAATGGGGTAATGTCAGGGGCTTTGAAAGAAGTCGAATCGTTCAGATTTCTATCGGGAGATGGGGAATTTGTATCCGGTCAGTTCCACAGTTTTGGTATTATGGAAATCACAGAGTGGCACCAGCTAAATCAGGAGAAAAGTGGATAAATATGCTTCCCTGCTGCACTAATTGTAAGTTTTAGTAAAGACATCATCCTTTTCATAATTTCTCACAAAGAACCCCCATCATGCTTTGTTTGTTGGTGACAGCAGCGCATTAGCAGAAAGATGAAACATAAGCTACGTAGACATCCCGTTGCCGTCGTCTTTTTTTTCCCTTTACTGTGAAAGCTTCTTTATTGATCATCAGTTTGGATCGCAGTGAGAACAAAATAGTGGCATTTTCTCCCCGGTGCTGGTCACAGCAAGGTTGTGTGCTGCTGGATGAAGAACACACGATGTTGTGGAAATACAGCACGAATACGAGTTTCGTTATTAAATCAAAGGACGCCTGGTGATTGTTCTAGCACTTGAATGAATAAATACCATACAAGCAAAGAATATTTCCTGTTTAGAAATGAGCAACTGCTGAGTCGTTCAGATATATCTGATACACTATGCTAAGCATAAGAGTCAAGCTGATCTTAGTCATATTCCTACTACCGCACATTTGTATCTCACTTTGTTGTGATTGCCAAACTTAATACTTAATTAAAATTTAAAACTTCATATAAACGTTGCATTTTTTCCAAAAATTAACTAAATTGAGGGTTATCTATGAGCTACAGTTGTGCCCAAAAGTTTGCATACCCCTTGCAGAATCTGCTAAGTCATAATACTGTTAACAAAAGAAGATTGATCATAAAAATCCCATGTAGTTGTTTATTTAGTGCTGCCCTGAATAAGCTATTTCACATAACAGATGTTTACATATAGTCCACAAGACAAGATAATAGCTGAATTTATCAAAATGACCCCTTTCAAAAGTTTACACACGTTTTATTCTTCATACTGTGAGTCGTTACCTGGATGATCCACGAGTGTTTTTTATGTTTATGTATATATAACCATAGTCTAGCTTATTATCATGGAAAGCTGGTTGTAATTTGTATTTATAATCTATCTAACGAATAAAACGTGCCGTTACAGAAAAATAATCAACGACAGGGTGACGTGATGAAGTAGCGTCACCATTACCACCCAGAAGTTAATTATTTTCCTATAACAACACATCCCCAGGTGTATTATTGCTCTTACACCACAGCAATTTGCCAAAGTTTTTTTTTGATGTATTAATGAACTTCTCGTCATATGTTTTTATCCATTTATAGATTTAATGATGTAACACTGCCATGACTTCGAAGTTAGTTCCTGTTCATGACTTCCATAACTTCCAAGTTCCTGTTCTTACTTATGTTATAGCAGCTATAAACAATCGCTCCTTCACCAGCCTGTATGTATTTCTGTCTCTTGAAGTGAATAAGACAAAAAGTGTAAACTCCTCAGATATCAGACTCATGTAAATGTCTGAAAACATTTACAGCTTTAGTGCTGACTGTTACAAAGCACTCACACTGGAGACTCCTTCCATAAATGTTAAATAAGCATGTCCATGCAGAAAACCTCACCATATCATTTACTTTTTAAAATGCATTAATGTGGATCATCCGCAGTACAAGTATCTGTGAAAGAGCTGTTGCTATGGAAACGATGTTTTAGAATGAATTCATATAAACCTTTGCAATTTGCAGCTGCACTACTGTCAGGGCTGCAGTTATTAAAAAAAAAAAAAACGAATCAACACCTTCTGACGAATCATAATCCTGAAGTCAACAGTTGTGAGGTGTAAATAAATTTAAGAGCTTATACTTTTTGACTTTTACTTTTGGGTACGTTGGGGGAATTAGGGAATTTTTTTTAACACCTCTGCTACTAGAGAACCTTTCTGCAAAGGCCAACGAATCTCTGTTGAATCCTGGCCTTGTTTTTTTTTTTTTTTTAAATAAAAAATACATTTTAAATGAACTCAATCCACCTGATATCATAATGACCTGCTTAATTAAGCAAAAGCTCATAAAAATGGAGAGAAACTCAGTTCCTCTGTTTCTTTACGAGTCGAGCTTTGCTTTAATCGGTCATCAGAGAGCGTTGTAGTCAGCACTTGACAGAGTGTGTGTGCGTGTGTGTGAGAAGAAACAATCAATTAGACGTGACGTCCTGCTCCACTTTCCTCTGTACGTCTCTGACAGCAGGAGATAAAGAGCAGGGAGAGTGTGTTTGCTGTAATTTAAAACCTACAGCCTCTAAGGCTAAATTTCAATTAAAACATTTCATTTCTCTGTATTCCCAGTTCACACACACACACACACTTGCTCTATCTCTTAGACCGCTTCTTTGATTTCCCTCGCCTCTGACGTTAAGGCTCCACACTGATCAGAACATTCAATCCTCAATCAATCTCTCTCTCTTTCATTTGCTCTCCTCTTACAGCAAGCCACTCCACATGCACTCGGTCGCTCACATTTTCCTTCTCTTTATCTTCCTTTCTCTCTCTTCCCATCTCCCGCTGGCCATCCTGCATCCCTTCTCTTTTCTTCCTGAGTAAATTTGGATTAAAGCCTTTGTGTTGGATATGATTCAGAACTTCAAATATAAAGTAAAGCCTTTAGTCTCTGTCTCTCTCTCTCTCTCTCTCTCTCTCTGTCCCTCAGTTCAGTTCACAGTTCACAGTGTACTTTATTCGCATGACTGTTTTAACAATTTTGCCAAAGCAAATTCATGTAGAAGTTATCTAGACAATCAATAACAACAAATGAAGGAATAGAAAAGCAATAATGAATAAAATAAACAATAAACATGAGTAAACATTAATACATTAATCAAATTAACAAATGTGTTACAGGAAAATATACAGTATTTGATTAATTTGTCTAAATTATATATATACACATAAATACATACATGCACAAACACACACACATTATATATATATATATATATATAAATATATATATATATATTTTATATATATATATATATATATATATATATACAGTATCTCACAAAAGTGAGTACACCCCTCACATTTTTGTAAATATTTGATTATATTTTAATGTGACAACACTGAAGAAATGACACTTTGCTACAATGTAAAGTAGTGAGTGTACAGCTTGTGTAACAGTGTAAATTTGCTGTCCCCTCAAAATAACTCAACACACAGCCATTAATGTCTAAACCGCTGGCAACAAAAGTGAGTATGATAGTTATATGATGTGAAATGCGTCCCTGTTTCTACATCCTGTAGCTCACATTGTTTACAGAGATTTTGCTCTCTGAGTTTATAGGTTTTAGTGTGTCTTCCTTTTTCAATTTCTAAATTGTGATCACCCAGTCTATATTTAGTCACAATTTGTCTTTTTCTCAGGTTCTTGTTCTTCAAATATTTAGCTAATTGGATTTGTCTGTTTAATGTAGTGTACGTGTTTCATTTGGTTTGGGATTTAATTTTATTTTTCCAGTGTTCAGTGTACATGTTCTTTAAATTTGTTTCAAAGGTATTCAGGGGTGCTTGGGTGTGGGGGTGTCTGAGTGTGTGTCTGGGTGCGTGTCCGGGTGCGTGTCCTGCTGCATGTCTGTCTCTCTTTATGTCTCTGTCTCTCTTTATGTCTCTGTCTCTCTCTAAGTCTCTCTTTGTGTGTGTCTATCTCTCTCTGTCTCTCTTTATGTCTCTTTCTCTCTCTATGTCTCTGTCTCTCTCTCTGTCACTCTTTATGTCTCTGTCTCTCTCTAAGTCTCTTTTTGTGTGTGTCTGTCTCTCTCTATCTCTCTTTATGTCTCTGTCTCTCTCTCTGTCACTCTTTATGTCTCTGTCTCTCACTATTTCTCTGTCTCTCTCTCTCTCTGTCTCGACTATGAAATGTAACCACTCCCACGTCTCTACTATGTAATTTAACCACTCTTGCATGTAATATAACCACTCCTACATCTCCACTATGTAATTTCACCACTCCCACATCTCTACTACATAGCGTAACCACTCCCACATCTCTACTATGTTATTTAACCCCTCCCACATCTCTATTACATAGCTTAAACACTCCCATGTCTCTACTAAGTAGCTTAACCACTCCCGCATCTCTACTATATAGCTTAACCACTCCTATGTCTCTACTATGTTACTTAACCACTCCCACATCTCTACTACATATCTTAACCACTCCCACATCTCTACTATGTTATGTAACCACTCCCACATCTCTATTACATAGCTTAACCACTCCTACATCTCTACTATATTATTTAACCACTCCCACATCTGTACTACATAGCTTAACCACTCCCACATCTCTACTACATAGCTTAACCACTCCCACATCTCTACTAAATAATTTAATCGCTCCAATATTTCTACTACATAATTTAACCACTCCCACATCTCTACCACATAATTTAATTACTCATACATGTCTACTACATAATTTAATCACACCCACATCTACAGTATATTACAAAATTGAGCCATGCAATTTGGCCACACCCACATGTATACTATGTAAATTAACCACGATCACATCTCCACAAGGTTTTTTTTTGTTTTTGTTTTTTTTTACATTTTTTAGCTAGTCTCTGATTCTTGAACATTGAGGTTTAATGCAATACCCAGAATCCTTGTAAAATGCACAAGATTGCGAGGAGTGAAAGAGCAGGTGAGAGATTGAGACACACACACAGACACACACAAACACACACACACACACACACACACACTCAGTCATACACATTTTCTTTCGCAAAAGAAGTTCACTTAATTTATGAACCATTTGGATGGATGGAGTAAGCAACAGACAGAGAGAGAGAGAGAGAGAGAGAGAGAGAGAGAGAGAGAGAGAGAGAGAAACAAAGCTAGAGAGGAATAAAAAGACATTCTGTCATTCTGGAAAAGTCGGAAATCTCATCTGAGTGGCATCTGGCCTCTTGGATGTGTTCCTTATTTAATAATCGCTGATTTCTCCTCTAGCCTCCTCCCCTAATTCTCTCTCTGGCTCTCTTCCTTTTCCTCTAATCTCTCTTTCATTTTCTCACACACGATGCGTGTGTGTATTTGTGTGTGTGTGTGTTTATTTGTGTGTGTGTATTCATGTGTATTAGCCACTCGACAGAGAGCTTATTAGCATCTCTAGGCTTTGGCCTCTTCACTGCTCTGGATCACGACTCTTTCTTTCCTGACATGTAAAGGTCAGTGGGTGAAGACTGAAACAGACAACTGATTCCTCCTCCTCCTTCTCCTCCTATTCCTCAACCGTCAACAAAGAAAATTTTATCCTAATCATCACTCTACTAGTGATGTTGGGTAGTTGGGTAAATGTTGACCCCTGTCTGTAGGGAAATGTTTATTTAACATTAATGAAAGGAGTCTCTAGTGCTAGAGCTTTGTGACAGTCAGTATTCCAACAACTTGGTTTCTCTATAAGGAGTTATTACACACACATGCTAAAGTGCTGAACATCAAAAAGTAATCTCTCTTCAGCTTTGAGGTGTAAACAGTATAATCTATATCTATCTAAAAAGACTATAGAATGTGGTACAATGTGCAAAAGTGACGAGTTAACCAGTTTGGCATGTTTGGGCTAATGAAAATCCATTTTGGGCAGAGCCAAGACAAACTGATGAGTATTGCACCTGCAAAGTTATTTAATAAACTGAAAATAACTTTGCCTGCAGGTCTGTGTGTGCAAATGAATACAAGGGAAGGGCAGGTATTAAATTTGCAGAATTTCCAGCAAATTAAGATAATAATGATAATGATAAAAATGAGTATCATGATAAAATGACAGATAATAATAAATTAACATAATGATGCCATTGACGAGGTTTTAATAATGCGATGTTTGATCCAGATTGTTCCTCAATCTCAAAAAGTTCAACACGTTTCTTAAAAATATGAGAATATAATTAGGGAAATATTAGGTTATTTGAATATTCGTGGCATTCAATCGATGTTATGTTTGACACGAAATTGTTAAAATTGCAACTTGTTAAAGAACATCATGTACTGACTGCTAATCTCTGACAAAATCATTTACATTTAACTATGACTTTCATTATTCATTATCAGGCAAGTATTATTTTGCTGTTTTGTTGTTCACTCCTGTTTATGGGAATAAATATGAGAGAGAGAGAGAGAGAGAGAGAGAGAGAGAGAATGGCCCAATCAGGTTCTGTAATCAGCCATGAGCTGGTGTGAACTGGTTTCAGTAATTAAAGTTTATTAGTGAAGTGAAGGAGAACAAGCTCAATCCCAGAGGACTCACCTTATTTATTTATTTATTTACTTACTTACTTACTTTCTCCCTTTCTAGCTCTCCTTATTTACTCAGTGTCCCCAATAATTATATCTCATTCAGTGAATCCCTCAAGACATTCAGCTTTGACCTGATTATAGAGCTGGACTGCTCCTTATGTGACTCACCCTAGACAGGTTACATAGTTAGTGTGTGTGTGTGTGTGTGTGTGTGTGTGTGTTTGTGTGTGTGTGTGTTTGTGAGACAGAGACAAACAGAGAGAGCCAGACAGAGAGAGACAGACAGAAAGATAGACAAACAGAGAGAGAGAGACAGATAGAGAGACCAAGAGCGAGAGAGGCAGGCAGACAGAGACAGAGAGAGACAAAGAGGCAGAGATAGACAGAAAGACTAAAAGCCAGAGCGAGAAAGACAGACAGATAGAGGAAGAGAAAGAGAGACAGACAGACAGATAGAGAGAGACAGACAGACAAACAAAGACATAGTGACAGAGAGTGAGACAGAGAGATATCAGTTTCAGTGACAGAATGTGTGCATGTGTTCCTCAGGGTCACCACAGTTTGTGTATGAGTGTGAGTGTGTGTGTGTGTGTGTGTGTGTGTGTGTGTGTGTGTGCGTCTGTGTATTTATACGATAGTGGCTGTCAACAGACATCATCTCGATCTTCAATTTTGATTTGCTGTACATGTGCGCCTCAAGGTCACTCTTGTGTGTGTGGGGTGTGTGTGTGGTGTGTGTGTGTGTGTGTGTGTGTGTGTGTAAGCCACTCAGCTACACTAGCATGCTAATCGATATTTCCTCCTGAAGTTTATCCTGTGAGCCCTGTGTTAACTTCTGGATGTGTTTTTATTTAGATGTTTAAAAAAGCACATGAAACATGTGACCTTGCCTTCTCTCTTAAACACACTGAGCCGAAGACGGCTTTTTCGAGTCCTTTCCATCGATTTATACTCCAGTTCACCAAACAGCAGTCATGTTCTGGTTTGATGGAAGCTTTAAATGTCCAATACGCTGTAGTGTTCCTTTCACTTTCCGACACAAGTTATCAACAATCCGGAAAGAACAATCCGTTTAACACATTATCGTCACCTTGCGCCACAATTTGTAAAATAAACAACTCGACTCCACAGTTCACAGTTTACGTTGCAGGAACTCCGACAGACGCTCAGCCTTTCCATCTGAACAAGGGACTCATGCGGAGGTGCGAGAGAAATATTTGCAGTGATGAGAAAAATCTCAGCTGTGTGTGGAGAAGGATTTGCACAAAGCCAGAGCTTAGCCATAATCAACAGCGTCATCTTTCTGTCTCTCTGTCTCTCACTCTCTCTCTCTCTCACACACACACTCACACAAACAAACACACACATACACATACACTGCACATACAGTGCCTTGCGAAAGTATTTGGCCCCCTTGAACTTTTCAACTTTTTTTTGCCACATTTCAGGCTTCAAACATAAAGATATAAAATTTTTATTTTTTGTGAAGAATCACCAACAAGTGGGACACAATTGTGAAGTGGAACGAAATCTATTGGATATTTTAAACTTTTTTTAGCAAATAAAAAACTGAAAAGTGGTGCGTGCTAAATTATTCGGCTCCTTTACTTTCAGTGCAGCAAACTCACTCCAGAAGTTCAGCGAGGATCTCTGAATGATCCAATGTTGTCCTAAATGACTGATGGTGATAAATAGAATCCACCTGTGTGTAATCAAGTCTCTGTATAAATGCACCTGCTCTGTGATAGTCTCAGGGTTCTGTTGAAAGCGCAGAGAGCATCATGAAGACCAAGGAACACACCAGGCAGGTCCGTAATACTGTTGTGGAGAAGTTTAAAGTCGGATTTGGATACAAAAAGATTTCCCAAGCTTTAAACATCCCAAGGAGCACTGTGCAAGCGATCATTTTGAAATGGAAGGAGTATCAGACCACCGAAAATCTACCAAGACCTGGCCGTCCCTCTAAACTTTCAGCTCAGACAAGGAGAAGACTGATCAGAAATGCAGCCAAGAGGCCCATGATCACTCTGGATGAACTGCAGAGAACTACAGCTGAGGTGGGAGAGTCTGTCCATAGGACAACAATCAGTCGTACACTGCACAAATCTGGCCTTTATGGAAGAGTGGCAAGAAGAAAGCCATTTCTCAATGTTTGGTGTGACGTTTGATGTGTCTCCCAGGTGGCTTGTGGCAAACTTTAGCCGAGACTTTTTATGGATATCTTTGAGAAATGTGCTCCTCAACCTTCCGTTTGAGGATGCCCCAAAGATCCTCAAACATGAAAAGATATCATCAAATATTTACAAAGATGTAATGGGTGTACTCACTTTTGTGATATAAACAGTTTATGATCAGTATTATGAATTATGCAGATGCTGACTATTTTTTTATCTGAATAATTATATACAATAATAATAATAATAATAATAATAATAATAATAATAATAATAGTAATAATATATGTATAATAACAAAGCTAATTAAAATGCATAATAAAATATCCAGAAATGACTGTACTGTTTATCACTTACTTATTTATTGTTGTTGTTTTTTTACAACAAAATAAATTTCAATATAAATAAAATACATGATATGAAATTACTGTCTGATTTATATTATTTTGTTATATTTTATTTTCACTGTATAAACTACTGACTGTTAATTGCAACTAGGGATGTCACGAGAACCGATACTTTGGTATCAAGTCTGTACCAACGTACAAGCGTTAGTACCGTGTGTAACGAAGGTACCAAAAGTACAGAGGTTGCGATTCTTCCGGACCTGATGGGGCAACAAATAAGTGTTTTAGTCGGTCCACAAGTGGTGAAGAAGAAGAGGAACACCTTCAAGCACATTGGAAAAACTACAGAAGTTTAGCTCAGCTTAACAAGTTTAGCTTCGCCCCGACTCGTTGAGAGGAAAGCTAGTATCGTTTTCCGGTGTGCAACCGATGCTATCGTTCATTTCATACAAAGCGAGGAAACACCTGGAATTTGGCGAAGCACCTGAAAGGCGGTCTTATATTATGTTTGTTTGAGGCAGCTGGCATTGTAGACATGAAACCAGCTAACATTATACTCCATGTAATTTTAGCGATAGCCAGTTATTTGTAAACGACGCTAACGTGTTGCGATGTTATAAACTACCTCCGAATGGACCACCATGCATTGCCATTCAGCCCGTGTCCTGTCAGCTAAATGTAGAATAATGTCATCAAAATAATTATTCACATGTTCATGCTTTTAATAAATTTTTTTGGCCTGCCGCCATATTAGTGAATTTAAACTAATGCTTGCATTCAGAGTATAAGGTGTGTGTGTGTGTGTGTGTTTGTGTGCGCGCGCGTGCCTGTGTGTGCCTGTGTGTGTGTGTGTGTGTGTGCGTTTAGGAGTGCACCTCCGGAGACTCATTGTCAGACAGTGTTTGATAACTAAAATACCCTCTCCCTCTCTCTCCCCCCTCTCTCTCTCTCTGCCCCTCTCCCTCTCTTTGCCAGTATCAACCAGAGGAGGATGCCTTCCAGGAGAGTTTTTTTATTTTATGTTTTAAATTTTATTTTTATACCACACCGTGGGTGGCTTAGTGGTTAGCACGTTCGCCTCACACCTCCAGGGTCTGGTGTTCGAGTCCTGCCGGCGCCATGTGTGTGCGTAGTTTGCATGTTCTCCCCGTGCTGCGGGGGATTCCTCCAGGTACTCTGGTTTCCTCCCCCAGTCCAAAGACATGCATGGTAGGCTGATTGGCGTGTCTAAATTGTCCATAGTGTGTGAATGTGTATGTGATTGTGCCCTGCGATAGACTGGCACCCCGCCTTGTGCATGATAATCCCTGGGATAGGCTCCAGGCTCCTGAAGAAGGTGTAAGCGGTAGAGGATGGATGGGTGGATGGATGGACCACACCGTGGTATCGAGTATCGTGTACTTTTGGCGGTATCGGTACAGACTACTAGATTTTTGGTATCGTCACATCCCTAATTGAAACATGTACATTTGAATGGTAGCATAATTCAATCACGTTTTAAAAGCAATGTATTAAGAGGTTATAAACTGAATTGAAATAGAGAATAGAGACATCAGTGATGTTTACACAGTTTTTTTTTCTTTAGTGCTATTAGTAAAGTAGGTTTTTCCTCCAAACAATCGATACACACAAATTAGCTTCACTTCAAACAACACCGGTTTTCCCGATGTTTCCAAATCCCTTAGCGGAAAAACGATCGAGCTGGGAGCTAAGTCCAGGCTAGGACACGAGCCAATGAGCCTGTAATTACTGTGTCTTAGTGCAGGATCAGGACAAACACTGGTGTCCCAGAGGGAGGGGGGAGAGGTTAAACACAAATCATTCTAGGGTTTGTTTACTGAAGTAAGAGCTCTAACAGAGAGACGGACCACAGTCTGATTTACCTGCATCTGGCAACCCATTCACAAACCATTTTAAGAATATTACAAAATTATGACAATATTAAATAGTTCAATATTGTCTTATAATGTACGAAAACTGATTGTTACCACAGGGATAGGTTGGGAGTGCGCGTACGCACACACACACAAACACACACACACACACACTTACTTAAAGCCCTAATTGCCCTGATTCCTCAACTCTGATCTTCTAACAACACTGACCTAGTTCCACGTTATGGAAGCGCTAATTAAGAAAGCACACACACACACACACACACACACACACACACACACACACACACACACACACACACACACACACACACACACACACACACACACACACACACTACAGCCTACCTAATTATAACCCTGCTGGGTTTTACTAAGTAATAATTGCCTGGTTGCATCAGCAACTAGCATCAGCAATAACAGAGTAAAAATAAAATATTTTTTTAATTACAATCGAGTGGAAACGAACAATATTAACCTTAACAACGATGCATTAATTATTAATTATTTTATGAGTGTATTTATTAGCATATTTATTAAATTTGCAGGGCAATGTGGTAAACAAAACACAGAAAACAGCTGAATTCGAGGACCGGACTCATTCGAGTAATGGGCCTGGCCTAATATTCTAACTCGCAAGTAAAAAATAAACTAGCAAGTGAAAGCTAATTTAGTGAGGGAAAGCTAATCTAAATTAAAATCTATGTTTTATTGAATTTTTTTTGTTTGATTGAGTGCTGTAGCAGGCAGAGTCTCAGAGAGAGAGCTGTCAATCAAGTGTTCTCATTTTCAATCACCTTTTTGTAGCATTTGCTCACAATGTTACCTGTTGTTTGCTAGTTTGTTGCTCGAGTTTAGCTCTCACCAGTTTGCTTCCACTTGCTATGTTTATGCTCTAGTTTAATTTAATTCTTACTTAATAGTTCATTTTTCTTGTTCAGATAGCTAATAATTGGCTGGTTTGTTTACATTCCCCTTTTTAGCCTTGTTAGTTTCTGTTTGCTAGTTTAGCCCTCTTGCTAGATTGCTTTTTGCATGCTGGGTTAGCTTTCACTCATTAGTGTGATTTTGCTGCTTATATTAGCTTTTGCTATTAGATAGCTTTTGTTTGTTATGCTTGATCAATCGTAGTCACTTGCAATGTTAGCTTTCACTTGATTTGCTCGTCTGTTTTAATTTGCTTTTGTAGCTTTTGATAGCTTGCTCTAATTTAGCTCTCTCGCTAGTTTGCTTTCCCATGACATCGGTTGCTTTTTTTTCAATCTCCTGACCAATCAGATCGTAGTTAATGGTGTAAGTGAGAAAACAAACATGGAGGACAAAGCAGTATGACAAAACAGTGTGTGTGTGTGTGTGTGTGTGTGTGTGTGTGTGTGTGTGTGTGTGTGTGTGTGTGTGTGTGTGTGATAAATGTCAGACAGAAATATACATAAATGCAATAAATCTTTCTCCTGGAAAGAGACAGTGGGATCATATTCAATGTCTGGTTAAGAGTTGAAAAATAGCACACACACACACACACTGTGCAGTGCAGTTTATTACAGCGAACACTCTGCATATATAAAAACACACTGCAGCTCTGTTCATGTTATAAATCATAATTTAGCAGTGTGTGCTGTCAGATGCAATTTATTGTGCGTGTGTGTGTGTGTGTGTGTGTGTGTGTGTGTGTGTGTGTGTGTGTTTTGAACAATATGTCAGTACATTTGCATACACAGATGCTGACAGTAACTGAAGCTCACTGTGATAAAGAAAGAAAATGTGTCTCTTTAAAGCTCACGTGTGTGTGTGTGTGTGTGTGTGTGTGTGTTGTGTGTGTGTGTGTGTGCTGTTAAAATCTGAGCAGATGGGAAAGCATTGTTTTCCTGACGCTGTCACATACATCACTTTACACACCATTAGCTATGATGAGCACGCACATACACGCGCACACACACACACACACATACGCACACACACACTTTTAAAAGCACTTTTACCTTGCATTAGCCATTTCATCATCTGTAAGTGAACAATCACTGACCTCGGCCTGTGTGTTGTGCTGCACAAAAATATTGGCACCCTTCTACAACAGCCACAGGACACATTTACGCACATCTCAACAAAGACATCTGATTTTCCTGTTAATTCTGACATTGTTATGGCAAATAAATGCACCAGAGATGCACCATTCTCACAGTGTAATTGCAGTCTGAATGTAATGATTTTGCCTGATTTAACCCGGTTTTAGACTGAATTTGTGAAAAGCTTAAAGCCGAGTTTGATTTCTTTTCACTGAATTCAAGTCATGTAACTCTGTTCAGTTAAAAGATTTGTTTAGATTGAGTTAATTTGCTTAAAAGTGTGGCTCTTTCAGTCTAAAACAGACTCATGGAAAACTCAAGAGAGATCAGGTTTGACACATACATTTAAACACTCAGACAGATAAACATATAACTTTTTTAAATGTCATGACCAAAAGATGTGCTTATTCAAAAACTGACAAAATGAACCCGAAAGGTCTGAATCTCACTTTTGACTGATGACTCACTGTCTCAAGAGGTGAAAATCTTCAATTTTAACATAGATAGTTTACTGACTTAAATCTCGAACTGGGACAAATTATTCACCAACTCAAGAGCAAAAATTTAAATTTTTAGGCTAATTATTCACTTAAGTCAGACATATCTCAATTTTAATACAAACGATTCATTGACTCAAGTTGCACAAATCTCAATTTTGATCCGAATGATTCAATCATACATGACAGAATACAAATGCAAATGTAGGAATCGCTTTAGTACAAGAACATAATATAACAAAGAACTTGACACGGGGATTCAGAAAACTTGGAAATGGTACTGAGTGTGAGAGGGGTCATTTGTGTCAGAAACTTATTGGACATTGAACTTATTGATGTCTGTGAACAAAACAGTTTAATCGAAGGTCTGTCTATAAAACATCTGATGTAGAGACCCACACAGTCTAGTTTAGAATTTTATTATAAATTTTATTGGAATTTCAATAAATGTGATAAGATATAATCGTTTTGAAAAATCCTTGAAATTGCGACAAACAGTACCTCCTAACATCCTGCAGCACTGACTGTGAGATAAAGAAAAGCATTTCTATGTCTATAACAATTGCCGCTCAGTGGTGGTATTATGCATAGGGGCGCGAATACTTTTTGCACAATACACTGGCTACAGAAACTAAAGAAGTGACCTATGTGGAGGTGGAAATGCAGACATGCTCATAAATCTTATAAATATTACATTATATCTACACACACACTCATGAACATATGGTTACACACGTTCAGTACTTACATAAGCATAAAGAAATACACACATACACACACACAAACACACACACATCTCATAAAGGAGTGTGTCTTGGGACGGCGGGAGGACATACATACTCTTCTGTGGTTAATGAGGCAGCAGACATCTTTTCAGGCTACAGCACACAAGCAGCTAATTAATCAAGTCCACACACACACACACACACACACACACACACACACACACACACACACACTCAGTGTGCTAAGAGCCAGTCAGCCAGTGTAGCATAACCCCTGACCCCTCTAATATACACACACATATGCTAAAAACACAATTTACACTATAAAACTGTCCTCTTACTCTAAGTCTAGCTGATGCTATGGTTTTCATGCTAATGTGCTAACAAATATTGGAAGTTTATAGCTACCAGTTTAGCATATTGTGTGTGTAAGTCATCTTAGCGGCATCTCTGCAGTCAGCTTTGCTTCAGACTTCGAATAGATTACACTTCCTGTATCCGGAACCACTCCCTATCTAATATTTTGTGCAATATATTGGGTGTTGGCCATTTTGTATTGGTGTCCGAATTCTGAGAGAACAACTTCCTTCCCTACATTCGTTCAGTCGTTTATACCCACAATGCACTCTGATTTCACACTGCCAACACATTTCCCATACTCCAACACGAGACAGCGATAGAATGCAAAAGAAAAATAAACATCGTACACGGGAACATCAAAGGTGGCAACTTTTACAAATTTGAGCGTAACATTTAATTAATTAAAACATCTGTATGGAGATATTTTGAAGTGAAATGATACAGATTATTGATTGATACAGTATTTATTTTCAGCCATTTACTAGTTTGCAATGTAACTCTTAAATGACCAAATGTACACATCAAACGATAATTTGGTGGATTGTTCACATATATTAGTTAAAACATGTATGTACACTATTCACATATGTCCATCCATCCATCCTCTATACCGCTTATCCTTTTCAGAGTCACGGGGAACCTGGAGTCTATCCCTGGGAGCATCAAGCACAAGGTGGGGTACAGGGTGCCAATCCATCGCAGAGCTCAATCACATACACACTCACACACCCATTCATACACTACGGACACGCCAATCAACCTACCATGCATGTCTTTGGACTGGGGGAGGAAATCGGAGTACCCGGAGGAAACCCCCGAAGCACGGGGAGAACATGCAAACTCTGCATACACAGGGCCATGGTGGGAATCCAACCCCCGACCCTGGAGATGTGAGGCGAATGTGCTAACCACTAAGCCACCGTGCACCCCCTATTGACATATGTATTAAGGACTGATTGGGGAAAATGTATTTAGTTGCATTTGTTTCTTGCTGGAGTTGGAAGGATCTAGTTGTCAGCAAATTTAGTTAACAGCTATATATATTTTGTCTAATGTCTTAGACCAAATGTGTTGTGGTGGCTCAGTGGTTAAAGGCTCTGAGTTACTGATCAGAAAATCAGTGGTTCAAGCCCCAGCACCTAACTCTCAATTGCTCAGTTGTATAAATAAGATAAATGTAAGCCGCTATGGATAAGGGTGTTGGCCAAATGCCATAAAAATTCTAATATTGCATCTTTGAACAAAGCACGCCTTAAAGTTGTAGCTATTTCTGAAATAAATTGTTTTCTTCTACTCAGGGAAAAAAAGTTTTCCAAAACCAAAACTAGCCAGATGGAATCAATTTTTTGCCAGGTTTAGCTCAGGAGTCAGCTTGAGGACAATTACAGGAAACACCACAAAAATTAAACCCAGCAAAAATTGTTATTTTCTGCTTTTTTTTTAAATAAACAAATAAAATAAATGACAGTAGTGTTCTTATTCTCGTTTTTATTTTTAAATATAATAAATATATTTATTAAATATACTAAATAAGCCTAATAGTAAATAAATATGATTAGCAGTTGTTTTTGTACTCTTTATCAATTAATACAATAAATGTGACAAATAAACAGTGAGAAAATGAACCTTACTCTTTTATGATACACTTCATAATGTCTGCGACAGAGTGTTCTCTGACTCATTATCAGCATCCGAATTCGCTCACTCATTTTCCTTCACTTCTTCCCAATACAGTGGATGCAAATGTCATTCTCTATATAGGGAATAGTGAATGAGTGAACAAGTGAGCGATATCAGACACAGCAACAGATTCAATTTATGAATCTTTTCAGTGGCTGGAATCATTTGAATCTGTTCAGTTAAATGATTCGTTCTGAGCTAAGATGTGTTCAAATGTGATCATGCTGCCATGTAAAACAGACTAGAAACACACTGCTTGATTTGTTGACTCAAGACAGAAATGATTCACTAACACAAGGTATAGAGCTCTCAGTTTGACTCACTGACCGAATGACTCACTGACCAAATGACTCACTGACCAAAGGGGCACGAATCTCCAAAGTTACACACACACACACACACACACACACACACTCACAACACACACACACACACACACACTCACTACGCATACTAAACTGACAAAAGTGTGTCAATCAAGTAGAACTGTCACATGACTAAAACACTCTCTCTCTCTCTCTCTCTCTCTCTCGCTCACTCTCTCCACGTGCACATACACACACACACACGCACACACACACACACTCTAATGTCACAAATGAGAAGCCTGAGGTTCAAATTGTCAGATAGATAATAATAAGAACTATGGTTCAAACTGAAAGATGATGATGAGAACTATCTCTCTTTCTCCCTCTCACTCACACACACACACACACACATTCAGACCCCGGGGCCCAACCCTGCGGCTGATGGAGAACAGAAGACGTGATGTGAGCTGCCACAGTGAGACAGGTGACATCGGGTAAAAATCCCCCTGAGGCAGATCTCTTAATGAGATTTCCACGATGAGGAGACAAACCTCTTCCTTGGCTCTCCTTCTACACCTCCATCCTCATCCATCTCTTTGCTCCTCCCTACCGCCTTCCCTTTCCTGTCATCTCTCAGAAGACCGAGAACCCCACAGCTTCCTGCATTGAAAATCTGTCCTCTGGAGTATAATTCAAACCACCAGCTCTGATTGGTCAGAAGGTGTTGATTAGTTTCCTTTTTTTTTTAAATTGAAGTGTGTCAAGTTAAATAGAAACCGCAAAGCTTAAAACTCCTCTGTCCACTTTTACAAAGCCCTGACACTGAAGACTCCTTCCCTAAATGTTACATAATCATCTCCTTACAGCAAACTGAAAACAATAACATATTAGAATGAGAGCATTAATATAAACCTGTTATTTGCAGCTACACAACTGTCAGAGCTGTTACAGAAAATGAATCAACAAATCAGAACCCAGTGCTGTGAAACCATGGCAACTAGCAATAAACTCAAGTCAGGGACGGCTACTAGTGAACACGTTAGTGGTTAGGGTGAAGTTAGGTGAAAAACCGGTGCAGTATGAATTCAGTTTAAGTTCATTTTAAACAATAGCAAATTACTGCATCAAGCACACTAAATAAAATGTCACACACACACACACACACACACACAGGGAACACTTGTCATTTAGCAAACACTTTTTTGCCCAAAGTGGTTTAAACGTAACAGCTGCAGGCTGCGCTGCCCGGAGCACTCTGTGTAAATGTACAATTGCATTCTCGGCCCAATTCTCAGAATAATCCGCAGAATCACGTATCCTGAGGCTTAACCATTTGCCGAGACTCCAGGGATCCGTTTCCTCGTTATACACCCATGAGGAGAAAGAGAGAGGGAAATAAAGTGAGCTGACCTTAAAGCTCAGAGCACATCAGTGGGGCAGAGGCTTTTCAGCCATGACCTGAAATAAACCCCGCTCTGCCCTTAACAAGCTCAGACACCTCCACTGCATTCTACACCCATGACTCAGATGGAGCCCCAAGGGCTGCTCAGCTTTTAGCGCTTTTTACACTCCTGAACGAGAGTTACCTTCGGTGCGGGCGGTAAACGGAGAGTCGGTGAGACGTTTGGCCGAGAACTGGCCTCCCAGAGAGGTCATTAAAAAGCACAGGCTGAAGAAGCCAATCCCCACCACAAAGATCCTTCAGAACAGAAAGAGAGAGGGGGGAGAGAGAGGGACAAGTCAAAAATGTGTAGAATAACAACTGTTTTGGGCTATAAATATTAGTAAATAAAAAATGTTTAAAAAAGATACTCAAGAAGGGAAGTATATAAGCTCTTTGGGGCTTAAGGAAGGAAGGAAGGAAGAAAGGAAGGAAGGAAGGAAGGAAGGAAGGAAGGAAGGAAGGAAGGAAGGAAGGAAGGAAGGAAGGAAGGAAGGAAGGAAGGAAGGAAGGAAGGAAGAGGGGGAATAGAGTAAGGTAGAGCAAGATGGGGAGAAAGAAAGAAAGAAAATAGATAAATAAAAAAAGGAAATAATGAAGGAAGGAAGGAAAGGGTATACAGAAAGGAAGGAAGTACCATGAATAAACTGGTAAAGCAGGAAGAAAGGAGAGAGAGAAAAAGGAAGAAATAAATAAGGAAGGAAGGAAGGAAGGAAGGAAGGAAGAGACAGAAAGGAAATAATGAAAAGAGGAAGTAAGGATATAAGGAGGAAAGAAAGAGAAAGGAAATAATGAAAAGAGGAAAGAAAGCAGAAATGAATGTAGCTGTAGTGTAAATGAAGAAAGTGCACACTTCAGTAATAAGTTCAGAGCTCAGATGATTGCACATGTAGTGTAAAATAAACAATAACACAGAGGCAACACAGAGGAGAGTTTTGTCATTACGCAGTTTTCTCCCGTCATTACGACACAAATGAAGAACGACAGATGAAAGTACGACAGCAGACTGAGAGAGGAGACGCTGTTCCCGTCATTACTGACACACCATCTGCATCTGCATGATAATAACACTAACTGCACCAGCCCTGGATTACCCCTGCTTGATTAATCCCCCAGCCTGCTGCAGCTCACCTTACACATTATTACCTCCATAACAGGAACTCATCACCACACCAAGTTGTTTATGTATTTATTTGTTGATTTGTTTGTTCGTGTGTTCATTTACAGAATGTTTGCTTCTTTTTAATCCATTAGTTTGTTTAACTTCTTACTTGCTTTCTTATCTATCCATCTATCTATCTATCTATCTATCTATCTATCTATCTATCTATCTATCTATCTATCTATCTATCTATCATTTTGGTTGTTTGTTTGTTTGTTTTTTAGAGAAACTGATAAATGACAGACTGGCACCCTGTCCAGGGTGTACCCCGCCTTGTGCCCGATGATTCCTGGGATAGGCTCCAGGATCCCCGTGACCCTGAAGAAGGAGTAAGCGGTAGAAGATAGATGGATGGATGGATGATAAATGACAGATAAATGACCTGTTTTATGTATATTGTTGTAAGTGACATATATAGAAATCTCATAACACAGAGGCTCTCAGCCTAAGTACACACACAAACACACACACACACACAAACACACACACACACAAACACACATACACAAAACACACACACACACAGAAGTTTGGAGTATGTCACGTGTGAGTAATTCATCTCTCTTTACTGTTTAAAAGTGTTCTGAAGGCCGCAGGCTTGCTGGGAGATTGTATCACCACTAATTACTGGATTTAAAGTAATTGCTTCGGTCTGCTTGCTGGCTCGGAGCAAAAATCCGCCGTCTCCTAATTGGTTTTCCGGGCGAGTGGGGATCAGATTTCGGATGGATCGGTGACTGCTGTGACATTATGAGATTTTCGGGAAAAAATTTAGCCCTCGCTTTTGAAAGAGGCGACACTAAAGCACGACAACGATCTGAAAACCTCCTTATCAGCTAGAAGCTCTGTGTTAGGAGAGAGGGAGAGAGAGAGATAAAAGAGAGAGAGAGAGAGAGAGAGAGAGAGAGAGAGAGAGAGCGAGTAGTAACACATACAGTGTCATGCAGTAACAGGAAAATAATCAGCGACAGGTGGACAGATGTGATGAAGCGGAGTTGCTCTAAACACCCTGAAGATTACTCATTTCCTATAACAGCACATCGTGAAGTCTTTTATTCCTCTTATACCACAGCAATTTGCTAACAATTACAATTTTATACAAATCTCATACTTTTTATCTCTTTATAGTTACAGTTAATGCTCCACAAAACAACTGGTAACAGTTTCTATGAAGACCATATGTACACTGACACAACATGTTACAATGCACTGATAAGTCATGGAAAAAAAGTTGGTAGCATTGTTTATAATGCGTTTACAAATGACTGAAAAGAATGCATTACAAGTAGTGCTTAAACACATTATAAACGATATCTTCTCATAATGTGCCGTGCAAAGTGATACAACGTGTCATGAACACTGCTTATAATGCATCGTGTTAAAGATTTATAACGCATAATTATAACAACGTGCATGAAGAGTCTTATGAATGTATTATAACATGACATGAAATTGTCGTTTTACCGAAAAACCACAAAGTTTAAACTCCTGTGTCCTGAAGGTGTCACAAAGCATCTCCAGCTTTACCCCGACACTGGAGACTCCTTTCGTAAATGTTATACACAGTAAATGTTTCCTTACAGAAAACACCATATAAAGTATTGTTTAAGTTATTTATTAAGTGCCTATGAATGAGCTGTTACTAAAGAAATGATAACATAATAGAACAAGCTTGTTAATATAAACCTGTTCACTATATATATATATATATATATAAATATATATATATATATATATATATACATACATACATATGTATATATATTATTTATTGTAAAGACTGTGGTACAATTTAAGATGGGAATAAACTAGCCGTGTCTCTCAATCTGTTTTTGTGTCTCTGTGATTTAGAGTTTTTGTCCTTTTCCAGCTTTCTCACCTCGTTCAGCTTCACAATTCACGCAGTGAGCACAAAGCAGGTGTTAGAGTACGAAATATGTAAAGTAGAAAAAAAAACATTGGAGAAAAAATGATCTGCTCACTCAGAATTGATGCATTAAGAAATAGATCAGAGGTTCGCACGCTGAATCCCAAACACTTTAAAGCTCTACATAAGTATAAAATGACAGCTGCAACCTGCCGCTGCAGCAAATGGAAATACGGAGCCGAAATCTGGGCAGCTGTCCGAGACGCCTTGGGGACGGCGGTGAGAGTCATGCTTCAGATCACCCTCGGCATCATGGGATATCCGTGCTCAGCCACTCACTGGATGAACATCTGCTTCCATAATCCAGGTATGTGGAAGGACACGGGATGAATCCCAAATGTCCCAAATTCAGCCAATCACTCACACTAACTGGGATCATCTTTATTTATTTTAAGGCGTGCAGTTACACGTGTATAGGAGGCACGGATAATTTACGACTTTTTGTCATATTGCTTTCCTAACAGTAAGTTTTTACAACTGTGCATCCTTCATTTTTCAGAAAAACGGTCTATTGTAATATGACATACTCTAAAGACTCTGTACTACAGTAGAAGACATAAAAACGTGATATTTTATCATTATTACTTGCCAAAATACTTTTAAATACTCCTGTTTCTTTACATTAGTCATTTGTATGATTATTTTTTGTATTATTGTATGCACTTAGGTATGAAATTGACCGCTTTTTTGTAACTAACTAGACACAATATATTTTTTTATATTCACATTAATGGAAGGAGTCTCCAGTGTCAGCGATTTGTGACAGTCAGTTTTATGAAATCTTCAGGACAGAATAGTTTACACTGTGCGGATTCTTGGTAAGAAGCTGGTGACTGTTTATAGCTGCTATAATGCAAGTGAGAACGGGAACCAACATGTTTCACAACATGAAGCATAACCATAAATGGCTAAAAAAAAGTGTGATGCGTTATTCATTACTAAATCAAGTCATTTTTACTGGCAAACTGCTGTGGTGTAAGAGGAATTAAACACTTCAGGCCATGCTGTTATAGGAAAATAATCGACTTTGTCATGGTGACAGTAACTCCACCTCTTCACACCACTACGTCGTTGATTATTTTCATATAAGAGCATGACACGGGGGTGTTTAATTCTATATATGTTCCAGCTCATCTCTGTATTTATGATGTCAAATAACCAGTACTTAACCAGTAGTTTACAATCTTCTACAAGCTGGAAATTATATTTATATGTTGGTTCTGTATGGGTTGCCATGTTGAGATATTTTAAATTAATCTGTTGCTGTTACTAAATTGAAAAAAAGGACAAAATATGTAGAATATAGTCAAATTTATCGAGTAATTCCTATTATAAGAACAAACAAGCTATATGACTATTAAACCTGTTTTGATGCACTTTTACTCATTTTGTGCTTTCTTCTACCAGCAGATGCCAATAGAATTAGAAAATGTCAAGCTTGGAATGATTAAACGTTTCCACAAACAGGATCCATAATCTGATATTTGTAATAATTTATATCCTAATAATCTCATGATAAAAAAATATCCGATCAATTTTCCCCACATTCAAGATATTCTGTATTCCCTGGCTAAGGTGTTTTTGTGTGTGCAGTGTATGCACATTAGAACAACTATTTCATCAACATAAAATGCAAATATTCAATATTAGCGTCATTATTTACAATGTATACACTAATATCTCTTCGTGGATATCGGTTAAAACCATAGAGATTTGTATTTTTGAATATATTAGAGTCCAGTTTACAAGTTTGAATTACAACCATTTAGTTTACTTAACATCTGTAGATTAAGTATGTTATAATCATAAATATAATCACTGTGATAAACTTGTGCTCTGATCTATACCACTGGAATTGTACTTTGAGAACCACTGGTACACAAAATACACAATAAAGCAGGAGCACATGCGCCTCTGTTTGCAATACGGAAATATTACAATCAGTACTGTATTGACACGGGAGTGTAGTCTTACAGCGTGCTGCCAGTTTATTAGGTACACCTGAGTAAACTCCTCGTCCCAGATCAAGAGCGCTTCCCACTGATGCACAGGAAAGATAGGGGTGCCAGTACTTCATGCAGAGCAGCGGTTGGGGTGTCGTGAGTGATTGTACGCCTGTGCGGTACAATACGAGTCCAACAGTGCGCTAATTAAGCACCTTGCGCGTTACTGCACGTGCTTATAATCTACCGATGATCAATTCATTCCTGTTCGGTGCACGGTTTAAACCGCGCGCGTGATCGCTCACCTGAACGGTTTGATGCTCAGCAGGCATCTTCTCACCATTATTCCCCCCGTCGTCCGAGCTCGTGCCGTTCACCAAATGCTGAGATGATATAATCCGGTAACGTCTCCGCGAACCGCGCCGGTGAATCCGGTAAACGCGCGCGCGGAACGCATGCTGCACGCACCTCTTCCCGGTGAACAATCAGAAAGACGGGACAAAAAAAAGAAGAAAAAAACACCCCGGCAAGCAAGTGACGCGTTCACGGTCTCGGTTTAGTGCACCATCTCCATCAGCTATCAGCTTCTCGAACCGCGCGCTTTGTGTCCATTGCGATGGCAAAAGAAAAAACAAAAACAAATTACAAACTCCCAACTTTGCTGCACAGATGCGTGATTAGTCCGAATTGCCTCGGAATCCAAATCTCCGACAAAACATCCCGCAGGACGCTGAACGCGCGACGTTAAATACACAGACGTTTACGCGTGCGTTAGAAGGGGAAAGACGCGTTGCGCAGCTGTGCGACGTGCGAAGTGCTCTGCAGTGTTCGCGTCGAGAAGTTCCCCTGTGATTACTGAGCTGTCTAAAACGCGCAAAGCCACCGGACCCCCTGCTGCACGAGGCAGGCGGAGAGTATGCGGGGTGCAACGGGACAAAATCGACTCCTCAGTGCACATCGGGTCTTATAAACGTCATGACGTTTCTGCGCTCCTGTTCATCATACACTTAAGGGGTACCAGTACATCACGGACATTAGATTGGAAAAAGATAACTGGACCAGATTTTTCTCGAATGTTACAGCCATTATTGCTAGGCGTACCTACGTATGTAGTGGTTTCCTCAAAAATCCCGATTCTCAGAGATATTTTTACCATACAAGATATGCATCACAGTACACAGCATAGGTCTGCAAACAATTTACCAGTGGTGATACAAAAGCAGTGGTGCTTTCTTAAAAATAAATGTCCTGTGATATTTCATGTCTAAATGAAATCTGTAAATCTTTTTACAATTTAGTCACAGACGAGCTGACTAAAGATACACGACCCTTGAAAAGCTATGCTACACAATTAAACGCTGGAGGAAAGCTACGGCTCATGAAAATGTTGAGAATATGGAGATTAACAAATCACAAATCACCCAAAGATCACTGGGAGATTCGGCCAGAGGACGTTGAGATAATGTCTCTGCAATTAGAAAACGCAGTAAAACAGTAGAACAGATTCAGAGGAAACCTATTACGCTTTATATGAGACGTTTTCCTGATGTATTTCATCTACAAGTGATCTTATGTTAAGATATGTGCAATTTTCCTGAACAATAATTTTGACTCTGTCTGCCCTGCATACACGTGCAATCTGCGTGTCCTCAGGACCTCTGCGTTACATTTACGCACCGAAATTTAGGCTGCACCTCTGTTTGGTACAAATACAGTTAATAATACATTACTATACAGTCTGATATTTACACAAACGTATTTAATTGCATTACAGCATGTTCAATCCACATGTGTTTTTTCATATGCAGTGTTGTGTTGTTGATATTCGGTTCTCACTTCTCTTACAGAGGCGGAGAACCAAAGTCCAGAGATCTGGTCACTTTAACTCACTTTAATTCTCTTTAATGAAGTGTTTATTATATTCAGGACCATGGACAGCCCCATAGTCGGGCTAAAGTGCGACCCCAGGAGTTGGGTAACAGGAATGACACCTCTCTTTCTCTCGAGCTGTTTTTCTAAAAGCCTTACAACAAAATATTTGTAATTATTATTGTTTTGTGTTGGTTATTACAAAATCCAACAACTTTTTCTTTCCTCACCATTTTTTGTGCCTATCCCATGCAGCCTGAATTTTAACCTCATCATAGACTTCAATATGTACATCTAGGTGCAAGAAAATGTACAAAATGATTGATTTATTTTCTCTGAATCCGATTGAGAGTTACCTTTGCTGTGTGCTTTGGGTCGTTGCCCTGCTGGAAGGTCGAGCCATGTTTCATCTTCATCATCCTGGTGGATGGTAGTAGATTCTTCTAAAGAATCTCTCGGTTAAGAGCTCCATTCCTGGTTAAGGGCTCCAAAACAGCCCCACACCATGATGCTTCCACCTGAAAACTTCACTGCTGCTATAGTGTATAGTGTATATAGTGTATACTCCCCGGTCAGAAATCTTGTGAGGAGCTCCCGTGTGTGGCCGGTTGATGATGGAGTGATGTTGCTTCCACTTGCGGATAATGGCCCCAATGGTGCCTACTGGAGGATTCAGAAGTTTTGAAATAAGTCTGTATCTGATTCCATCAATATGTTTTGCAACAATAAGGTTCAGAAGGTCTTGGGAGAGCTCTTTGCTTTTACCCATCATGAGATGTTTCTTGTGTGACACCTTGGTAACGGAAAGGCCTTTCTATAGATAGATCATCAATCATCAACTAACCCAGCTGATATTAATTTGCACAGATAGGAGGTATAATTACTTTCTAATTATTAAAAGGTTTCAGCTGATTCCTTTCCTTACCTTGCCTTGGAGAACTGCTTTTTCTTAGCGTGCTCAATACGTTTTCATTCCACTTTATTACACATAACTTCATTTATGGATTTTATTGTTGTGAATTCTTCATATTCGCAGATTTCCTGAATAAATTCTGATTTTAATAAAATTTCATCTGAATAACCTCATTGGAAATATATTTACTGAAAAAAACGTTGACATGTTCATTACTTATTTCCCCCATTGTATGGTCATTCCTGCAGCCAATAATAGAACACTTACAACGCTTACAAAACTGAGACATTCTTCTCATCACTATAGCTGCTTCAGCACAGAGAACAGGGCCAACTGTGTACAGCTCACTCAGGAGTGGATCTATCCTAATAGGTCAGAGTCCCTGGGCAGGGCTTATTCCAATGTAACAACATGTTAGGGAGAATATGAAAAGGACTCATTTTGAGACACTTTTTATGATTAATTGGTAATATAAAAAAGGAGTGGCTGGATTTTTGTAATTATAGGGTGGTTGTGTACACACACTGTCAACAGATTTATGTTCAAACACAATTTAAACAGTCCCCTAAGCCAAAACCACGAATCTAGCCAGTGTAATTAGTGGATCATGATTAAATATTATTTTAATGTCTCCTGTTTTGTCTCAGCAAAATCCCAATTTAAATATCAATTTCTGGCTCTCTGTGGCAGAGCAGAGATATTAAAATGAAAGAAAGCGATATGAAAGTTTGACCCAGTCCTGTCATATTTAAACTGGTGTTGGTTGCGGAATGAAACGCTGATGTTAGTGCTGCATTATTAGAAACGTAGGCACAGCAATAATGTGCCCTGGAGCTTTGGGATGAGCTGCATGATTAAAAAAAAAACTCGTGAAGCTAAAGGAGCTAAAATTACAGGAAACCTAAAAAAAAAAAAGAAAGAAAAAGAAAAGAAAAACTTGGAAGGCGGTGCATGAGCTGGAGTTGGAGCAGG
Organism: Ameiurus melas; assembly: GCA_012411365.1. Lineage (NCBI taxonomy): Eukaryota > Metazoa > Chordata > Actinopteri > Siluriformes > Ictaluridae > Ameiurus > Ameiurus melas. The sequence continues at coordinate 9,124,052 of CM022765.1, read as the reverse complement.
AGTAGTAGTGGGAGGAAGGATTTCTGAGAGTTATACACTACTATAATAACTACTATTAATACACACTACTATATATACTGCTAAAAAAAATAAAGCAAACACTTAAACAGCACAATGTAACTCCAAGTGTTCCCTTTATTTTTTCGAGCAGTATATATACACACATACATACAAACACACATAATATATATATATATATATATATATATATATATATATATATATATATATATATATATATATATATACACACACACACACACACACACACACACACACACACACACACACACACATGGAGTTTGCATGTTCTCCCCATGCCTGGTTTCTTCCCCAGTGCAAAGACATGCATGGTAGACTGATTGGCAAGTCCAAAGTGTCGGTGGCATGTGAATCTGTATGTGATTGTGAATGGATTGGCACACTGTGCAGGGTGTAACCCGCCTTGTTCCCAATGCTCCCCAAGATAGGCTCCAGGTTCCCCTTGACCCTAAACAATAAGCGGTATAGAAAATGGATGGATACATATATGTGTGCATTTGGTAATCAATGCATTTTGACAAGTAGAAGTCTGGTTTATGAGAATATAGTCTTAGCATTAGATCTGCATCAGTGCATCAGAGCTTTTAAAAAAAACAAAACTATAAATCCATTTCAATCCATTTTCATTTTCTACACGTCTTAGATTATTTCAGTGACAGCAACAAATCTGAATTGAGATTTAAAGTGATGAATCCAAAATGACTCAGACAAATCCTCAGACTGATATTATGGCATGTATTATTCCAAAGTTTCTTTAGTTCCCTGCTGACAAATTTTAAAAACATAGTTTCATCTTATCTTATTATATCTATCAAATGTGTATAGAGACATGAATCTATAAATTCAAAAAAAACCACCCCCCAAAAAACAAAATTTTTTTGTGGATTATAGTTAGAAAAGAGGAAGAGGCTTGTGCTGTTGTTCTGAAATCTGAAAAAGACTGAAGAAAACCTTTTGTGTTTGAATGATAAAATATAAACCCATACAGCATCAACATGTGTTTATACTCATAACATCACATATTCCATGTGTTATGGATGGATTTATATAATTCTGGAGGATGATGTTTGTGATTCTGTTCCCAAAATAAAAATTTTTTGGTCCTATGAGGATAAAGAAAAAAATGTCTACTTATGACAATAAAGCAGATAAGACAGATAACACAGATAAAGCAGAAGTGTGACGATGGGCCGTTCCAGCCCTATTACAAGCAACAGATCGCGTCTCTCCAAACAGACACAGTCATGCTAAACGGACAGCACTAGCACTCAACACCACTGTTATGGACAGACAAGGCACATGTGGCAGGGGAGGGTAGAGCAGTAAGAAGACACGATTGGCGACGGATGTTTGCTGCAGCTTCTCCCTCTCTCTGGAGAGGGCACCGGGTAAAGATAAAAGACAGCATTTTCAGAGAGAGGTGAGGCAAAGCTGGGCGAGTACTAATGCGATTTTCTCCAAACTAACCATTGCAGATATCCCAGAGGAGATATTCCTGCTGCTATGCCGTTGAGCCATGGAATTTGTTGCTACCCTTAGATGCTGCGTTGTCACCATTCTTCTGCCACGAGGCCACTGTCACACCAAGAACCGCAGCTCCCTCTCTGCCACACCCTCAAAAGATCATTAACACTACAGTTTCTTTCACCTACTCCATTTGTGTTTGTGTTATGCCTTGCTCTGGCGATCGACAACAAAGCAGATAAGGCAGATGAGGCAGGCAATGCAGATAAAGCAGATCAGGCAGATAAAAAGATAAGGCAGAATAGGCAGGTAAAGAAGATGAGTCAGATAAGGCAGTTAAAGTGGATAAGGCAGGTAAAGCAGTGATACCTCCACTTTTTCAATGCTTTGGTGTTTCCCAATGGTGACCTTAAAGCAGAGGACGATCAATCAGTTCCTAAAGGTCTGCTTTTGTGTGACAATAAAGATTATAGACATATAATGAGAAGTTCATGCCATAAAACCATCCAAACTCCAACTGTTTAACAGTTTAAGTAGAAGATCTAAAGAGAAGAGATGAGAAGAGCGAGAGAGAATGGATAATGGCCGCCAGCTGCACTAACATATTAACTATTACAGTGACTGCAAGAACAAAGTTTGAACATTCTGCCTTCCCAGCTATCTGATTTCCTTCTGAGGAGCAAAAACACCTCTGACATGCTTTACTTTATTACTAAAAAATAAGTAAGCAAGTCGTTTATGGTTCCTTTGCCATGGTTCAAAGCTCTGGTGTTCCTGTGCTGAGATGTAAAGTGGAGGATGACCAATCAGTTGTCAGAGGTGTGAACAGCTGCCTGGACGTGATAACCAGAATTCGACACGCTCCTTTCACAGAAGCAGCAAATTGATTCGGGTTCTTGTGGCAGTGTTCTTTCTGAACTCAGAGAGTCATTTGAGATGCTGTCGTTTCTGAGCGTTAGACACATTACACAGCTTAATAGTCATAATCATCACTTTCAGGATTGCATTCAGACATTTGACACACACGAAATGCCAGAAATGTCAGCAGCACATTTGTTCCTAAAGTACAATATTTTAGAAAAGAGCTTTATTAAAGTAGAACAGAATCAAATAAATTAGAAAAGAATAAAACAGAACAAAACAATATCACAGAATAATAGAATACAAGTGAATAGTTGTTATGTAAAATAGTATAGAATATTATTACAGAAGAATGGAATATAGAAAAGAATAGAACAGAATATTATTGTCAGAGAAGAGAAGAGAAGAGAAGAGAAGAGAAGAGAAGAGAAGAGAAGAGAAGAGAAAAAAAGAAAAGAAAAAAAAAAAAAAGAAAAGAAAAGAGAAGAGAAGAGAAGAGAAGAGAAGAAAACAAAAAAAAAAAAAAAAAAAAAAAAAAGAGAAAGAAAAAGAAAAGAAGATATTGTTGTTGACTAAAATAAAATTTTAGATTTAAAATAATATAAGAATAATAGAATAAAATAATATTTGTTACAGTAAAACAGAATAGAACATCATTACAATAAAATAGAATATTATTAAAGTGGAATAGAATAAAATATACAAGAGAACAGTGTAGAACACTATTACACACAGATGAATAGAACAAAAACATTGTTGCCATAAAATAGAACAGAACATTATTCCAAATGCAATACAATAGAGTAGAACTTTATTAAAAAAATATACAATAGAATCGAGTAGAACAATATTAAAATATTAAAGTAAAATAGAATAGAATAGTATTACAAAAAAATAGAATAAAACCGTATTAAATAGAATAGAACATGACAATTAAGCAAAATATAGAAGAGAATAGCATAGAACATTGTTGATATAGAATTGAATAGAAAAGAATCTAACCGAATAGAATAGAATGAGACGTTACAGTAAGAGAAGAATAGAACAGAACATTATTATTGTTTGCAGTAAAAAAATTAATAGAATAGAACATTATCACATAAGAATAGAATAGAATAGAATAGAATAGAATAGAATAGAATAGAATACAATAGAATAGAATAGAATAGAATAGAACAACATATTATTGTAGAAGAACAAAATATAACAAAGCATTATTGCAATAGAAGTGAAAATAGTGAAGTAGAATAGAGTAGGGTATAACATTATTTCAGAGGAACAGAATGAATTTAATGAATTATGGTGGTGTGATAAAGTGGAGTTACTGTAACTGATGTTTTCCTCTAATAGTTTTTCTCTTACACCTCAGCAATTATCCAACCACTGCAGTTTTACAAATGATACTAATGATACTGAATACCTTTTACTGAATACAGAACTCTGAACAATTTTATAGAGTAAAGCTGATCTGAGCACACACACACACACACACACACACACACACACACGTGTACACAGTCGAGCGTATTTACCCCTAAGAATAAATGCCAATTCGATCCGTCAGACAACACAGCGTCTCCTTCATCCTCCACTCTCCTCCTCCTGGTCACGTCTGCTCATTTCTCCATCAGCGGCTCAGAACAACAAAAGCGACGATAATTAGGTGTCTAAAGTTCAGTCACTCTGGACCAAACAAACAGTGCCTGTGCATCGTTAATCATTCTGTAGGCTTCACACACACTCTCTCTCTCTCTCTCTCTCTCTCTCTCTCACACACACACACACACATACTATTGTTCTGTTAACCATGCTTACACTGCCTCTACTTATACATCAGTGTCCCTCTACATGATCTACAAAACATCCTGTGTCTTTTTTGTTGTTGTTAAGTCTTTTCTTAATATAAAGCTAAAACATTTGATAGAAATGCTTATATTCTCAGTGGTTGGATTTTTTATTTTGATTGGTCAAAAGGTGTTGATTTATTTTCTGTAACACCAGCTACAGCTAAAAAAATCATGTTTGTATTAATACTTTATATAATTATCCTTTCTACAGTACCAGCCCATTCACAGGGATGTGTACAGCAAACGCTCTACGGACACGGATCGAAAGTTCATGGCCGACATTCACTCATTAAAACATAATGTCATCGGTAGAAGCAAGTTCCACCCCATTCTTCCTCTTAGCCTCAGGATTTTTTGAATGCTATTTGTAAAAGTTAATCATAGATGCTTCATGATCTGGTTTTAATGCCACGTAGAATAACTCTGTGTTTTCAAGTAAGCATTTTTTTATTTGTGGATTTCACCCACATAATTGCTCTGTACATATTACTAAATCCAGCTGCTGCTCTCGTGTCCAGGTCCAGAGACACACCGAGCCTGTCGTGTCTCATATCCGTGTGTTAATTCCCACCTCCGATTCCTATTCCGAGTGAATCAGCCTCACAGTTTGAGATGGAAATTGCAGCTCTAATAGCATTAAGGTTCATCTTCGCTGCACGTCAAATCGCATTAAATCAGAGAGAAACGTCCGGGCACGGAGGAAGAGATGGATGCTTAGCATTCTTGGCATGAGGTTCGAGGCAACACCAGAGAAACTGGAGATAATTCCTCTGTATGTGTTAAAAAATGTTGTAGGTAAAGAAAAGTGATAGGACTTTTCATATCATGTTATAATGCACTCTATAAGGCATTACAGGAAAATGCATTATATATTTATAGCTCTCTTTATCAATCTTTAATATAACGTTATACCACCAAGCTCCAACGTATAGTGCATTATGAGAAGATATAATGAGTTATATCACTTTTATATCACACAATGAGTTATATGAGTTAAAGCACTACTTCTAATAAATGCATTATGAGCAATGCAACAAACTAATGCTTTCCGAAAAAAAAAAATTATATATATATATATATATATATATATATATATATATATATATATATATATATATATATATATATATATATATATATACTGTATAATGATGTGTTTAATAGCTTATGAATGCATTAAAAGAAAATATATGGCCTTCATAGAAGGCCATATATAGATCACTTGTTTAGATTTTTGATTAAATGTAACTATAAGAGGATAAAACGTGTGATGCTGGAATAAAACACTTCATACTGTACAAAAGGTGCAGCATAAATAAAGCTTATCATCACTGTTTTGAATTGTTGTTGTTGTCCAGCATTTCTGATCACTGGAATAAAGGATCGAATAAAAACCCTGATCTGTGATTGACATGCTTTATAAACATGGTCTTAGATTTGTGGAAAAAATGTCATTAAAACACACATAATTGTCTCAGTGGATCTTTTTCACCGCCCACCACTTCAGTAATGTCCTTCCCAGCACTCGCTCCGAGCAGCTCTTATATTTGTGGAGAATATTAAATACCTTGTCGCTAAAGGAAGTGTTAAATTAAGGGAAATGTTTCAGACTGATCTAATTCAGACAACGGATCTGCAGGCGGTTTTACCTGTAATGGACTTGGTAAATTGAAAAACAAGCATCCTGAGTGGTTTAGAAATCCATTTGTTCGTGTCTTCGGTTCCACTCTGATCCTGTAGTCAGCCATGTAATCCCCCCCCCCACCCCAACAAAAAAAACACTTTCTTTTTGGAAATTGTTAAAGCTAGTTCCTGTTTATGTTGCTGAGAAACGCTTGTGACTGATTCAGGATCGCAAGGAACTGACGGCTCATTGTTCACAGTGCTTTGGGCTTCTCAGAGCTAAGTAATATTCTCAGAAATCCGCCTCAGGCGTCATATGCTAATGAGGAAAAAAAGAAACATAAACCACAAAACATCCAGAATAGTGGCGAGAGAATAAATATATTCCACAATGGCTCACCTGCTGTTCGGATTCATTTTTAATGCGGTAGTTAAGACGGCAGCTCTGAAGAGATATATTTAAGGAAAATAATCTCTGGTCTGTTACACCATGGTAAAGCTACTTCTATGTGTTTCATTCCTGTTTACTTCAAATACCACGTACTATTCACTCCACCTTACATTACCCCATGACATTATTTATGCTGTGTGACCTAACGCTGGACTGGGTCATAACAACAATAACGTGTTGCATACATACATTACTTACAAACATTATGTAAGGAATAAAACACTCTGCGACAAACTGATGACAGAATCACTGTGAGAACTGTGAACAAAAACCCCAAAACAACTGTCGGTGACATCATCAACAACCTTCACAGGGCAGGGGTGAAGAGATCACAATCCACCATTCAAAGACTTTGAGAGCAGAAATATATATAGAAGTCATAGCACAAGATGCAAACCACTCATCAGCACTTATAATCAGAAAGCCAGATTGGAATTCACAAAGAAATACAGAGATGATTCACCAAAGTTCTGGAATCAAGATTAACCTCTACGAAAGTGACAGAAAGGCTAAAGTGTGGAGAAAGAAAGGATCTGCTCACATACAAGCTCATCTGCTCATCATGCTTTACATACAAGCTCATCTGTGAAACATGGTGGAGGTAGTGTCACGGACTAGTCTTGCATGGCTGCTTCTGGAAGATTCTCACTAATCTTTACTGTTGATGGAACTCATTATGGCAGCAGCAGAATGAATTCAGAAGTTTACAGTAACATTTTGTCTACCAGTTTACAGAGAATGTATCCAAATTAATCAGGAGGAACTTCATCATGCAGCAAGACAATGATCCAAAAAAACACTGCCAACGCAACAAAGGACTTCATCAGGGGAAAACATGGAAGGTTTTAGACTGTCCAAGTCAATCACCAGACCTTAACCCAATTGAGCAGAGGAGACTGAAGGGAGAAACCCCCCCCCCCCAAACTTTCATTTACATCAAAATTGATCTACAAAAGACTCTATGTTTAATGTTGTTTAACACAACTTGATGTAAATAACAGGAAACAAAAAGCTGAAATCCTAAACTCTCGTCTGATCTCCATCTTTTGATCTCAAACCCAAATCTCTTCGTGTGTACATTACAAACAATTGAACATGCTGTTCCGATAATTTCAGAGGGGACTGTAGATCTGCCGGCATTAAAAAAAAAGTTCTATGACAATTCTAAACATAGCTTCAGCAATGTTTAGCTTTGCCACAGGAGTGCTGTAGAGAGACACCATGCTGAAGTAAGTGGAACAAATTGCTAAAGCAGGAGAGCCGAGGCGTCGTAATTAAAGCCGTAAATCACCATCAGAGAGACAGACAGGTCACACCGAGCCATTTAAAGTCCCAACAGTGTGAAAAGACAACACATACCCTGTTAAGTGGTGCAGAGAGAGACGCTACGTCACTGACAGGGTGTGTAACCTCCGTTTGTGAGAAGAGAAGTTACATCACTCTCCTCTTCAAACTGCACAGTTTTCAGCAGAAGGCTTCAGAAGGCTTCAGCAGAAGGTTGTAAAAGCACAAATATTCACTCTTTATAATAGGCTAGTTAATTTACTTTCATTTACCTTTAGTAACTATTTACCCACATTTTACAACTAGCTATATTAGATTTGAAAATAGTTTTTCTTTTTAAAAAATGCATCATATAGATGTAGCACAAAATGACATGCTAGATAATATTGCTCCTCAGGTAATATTTAGCAACTGAATGACAGAGTGTAACATTCATCCAACATCCATCCAATCAGTGTAACATCCATCCAACCATCTTCTACCGCTTACTCCTTCTTTATGGTCGTGGGGAACCTGGAGCATATCCCAGGAAGCATCGGCCACAAGGTGGGGTACACCCTGGGCAGTGTGCCAGTCCATCGCAGGGCACAATCACATACACACTCACACACCCATTCATACACTATGGACAATTTAGACACGCCAATCAGCCTACCATGTATGTCTTTCGACTGGGGGAGGAAACCGGAGTACCTGGAGGAAACCCCTGCAGCACTGGGAGAACATGCAAACTCCGCACACACACGGCCCCGGCGGGAATCAAATCCCGGACCCTTAACCACTATGCCACTGTGCGCCCCTCAGTGTAACATCTCCATATATGTAATTTACACACTGAATCTTTTTTCCTTGAATCTTTTAATTATATTCTGCACTGTAGAAGGTGAAATGCCCAAAATCCTACAATCCAAAAATTGTCTTTGGGGAATGTTGTTCTCAAAGTGTTAGATTATTCGCTGAAGCATCAGTTGGCAGATTGGCAAACCTCGACCCATCCTTGCTCTTGAAGGACTAATCTTTTTTTTGGAGGCTCCTTATATACTATTATTAGACAATTGCCTCACCTGTTTCACATCACTTTCTTTTTTCAACTTGTCATATCACTATTAGTCCTAAATTGCCCCATTCCAACTTTTTTTGGAATGTGTTGTATGCATCAATTTCATAATAAACGGTTATCTTCAAAGAACTATGCAATTGATTAGGTAAAACATTGAATACCTTCTCTTTATACGTTTTTTGGTTTAAAGACAAGTCAAAGTACATTTATAAATCACTCCTCTTTGCTTTTATTAGTATTTTTTTATACACTCCCCACTTGTACAGTCCCAACTAGTTTAGATGACACACTAAAATTGGTTACCTAGCATTAGCATTAGTTAATATGTTAGCATTAGCATGTGCGATCTGGGCTACCTACATCACATCAAATAGCAAGAAAATAGCTAAAGTGAACATTAATGTTAGCAATGCTAATTCTAACATTAAAAAAGTAAAAAGTGGATAATACGTGATCACATGATCATGGTTTATGATTGAATTGAACTCACGATGTCACTGGGTAAAATTAGTGCATGTTTGCAATCAGCATCTATTAGGTTTTTTAGTTTGTTTTTTGTTTTTTTTTATGGGGGTTCAGCCAAGTCAACAACAGCTGGTGCTGAAGTAAAACACACACACACACACACACAGTTCATCACTGCTTTACTCGGCATGGTGAGACCTCAGTGGCGGTTTGTCGCTCTGAACCTGATTAAAAGTGACAAAGACAGACTGGAGCTGTAAACTGAATCGAGACAGACACTAAACACACTGAATGCCTGGAGCTAGTAATTACTTCTGCCAACCGGACTTCAGTCAAAAATGTGTGTATGTGTGTTTGTGTGTCACCTTAATAATAGTACTACTCTAATTTTAAAGCATGTGCACATTTGAATAGATTCCTGTTTCTGTGTAAAATGTAGTGTTAAAGGTTCACTTCTCTGTGTTTATATAGCTCTGACAATTACAAATAACAACAGTAAAATAGATATGCATTAAAATATCACTGTGCTCAAAGCTATTAAGGGGAAAAAATGTCTGAAGAATCGTCTTCTCCTTCCTGTCAATCATATAATAGACACACCTTCATGGGTTTTACAGAACAGGAACTCAAACATGGTGGAAAGAATGTTTTTTTTTTTTTGCAGAAATAAAACACTGTTGTGTAAGAGCAATGCATGGAGCAGTGGTGGCTCGGTGGCTAAAGGTTCTGCGTTACTGACCAGAAGGTCAGGTGTTCAAGACACTGCTGTTGGGCCCTTGTGCAAGGCCCTTAACCCTCAACTGCTCAGTTGTATAAAAAGATTAATGTAAGTTGCTCTGGATAAGGGTGTCTACCAAATGCCATAAATGAAAATAATAAATAAAAGCAGAACCAAGGCACAACTGAGTCTTTTGAAAGCCAAGATCGACTGATTAAACAGGTGGAATCAGGTGTGGCTCCTGCTTGGTTGGAATGAAAACCTGCACCCACACCGGCCCTTTCCGGATAAGATTGGACACCGTTGTTCTAAACAATTGTTAGAGACATATCATACATGCACTTTTAATCTGTTCATAACAGATCTAACTATAACAGGTTCTAACAGCTATAAACTGTCATTGCCAAACTAGTCTCTCTTTTTCTCTCTCTCTTGAAGTTAATAAGACAAAAAAAACAACAACAATGCAGCTTTGTCATGTTACTGAGAAAAACTGCAATGCATTAACTACTCTGTCCTGAAGATGTCAGAAAACTGGCAAAATTGAAAGTTTTACCTCTGACTAGTACAAAGTCAGTATTTAAATATGTCTCCATTGACAATGTCTCTTATTTTCCCAGTCTTTTATCTATCAATTTACATTTTATTCTGCAGAACTGTAAGTAAAAGCTTGCAAATTAAAATGAATTACATTAAAGAATAATACAAATTTTATTTATTTCCTGATGCTTTCTGAGCTGTGACTTTTTTCAGTCTGGATTTTTATTTTATTTTTTGTCCAATCAGCACCAAGTATTGACATTATTTGTGAGGACTTGACTTATCAAATACAATACTTCAGGATTGAATAGACATACACACACACACACACACACACACACCCCATGCTTTATGCTTTATAATTTCACATTTAGTCACATTTATTTCACAGATATAGCTGCATAGCTTTGTTTTTTAGGTTTATAGCTTTAACTCTTTCTCGCAGTACACTGGCTTTCCAGTCCACCTGCGAAATGGAAATCGACTATAAACAAACAAATTATTTCAGGTCCATTATAAGATTAGTCAAGACACTGTTGTGTTTCTGTGTGTAGAGTATCATGACTCTGTGTTTAGCTGCTGGTGAGCAGGGCGACAGGAAAGGGGAGAGGTGTGAGCCCCCTGCTGGACAAACAATTCACACCTCTCCACAATGACACCGGTACAGAGACAAAACAGACAGCACGACTAAAGCTTTTTTGATAGTAAAACACCATTTACAACTAAAACAATAACATCATAACATTTAAAACCTAAATTCTTAAAGCCCTGTGTGTCTACTTTCATATGAGCCATTAATCACTACTGTGGAGAAAATCAGACCCTATCTCACCGAACATGCCACACAACTACTAGTCCAAGCTCTTGTCACATCAAAACTGGACTACTGCAACTCACTTCTCTCGGACCTCCCAGCCAGCTCCATCAAACCCCTTCAAATGATTCAGAATGCAGCAACTCATCTTGTCTTCAACCAGCCCAAAAGAACCCATGTCACACCGCTCTTCATCTCCTTCCACTAGATTCCTGTAGCAAATTCAAAGCCTTGATGCTCACATACATGACCTTGTCTGGAACATCACCCTCCTACCTCAGCACTCTCCTGAAGGCTTACGTTCCCTCACGCAACCTGTGATCTGTTAACGACCGACAATTTGTTGTGCCTACTCAGTATGGCTCAAGGTCCCTTTCCAGAACCTTCACACTAACCGTCCCTCAGTGGTGGAATGGACTTCCAACCTCAATCCGGACCAGAGAATCTGTCACTATTTTCAAAAAAACAGCAAAAGACCTACTTCTTCCGTGAACACCTAACTAACCTCTAAAACGCCAACCCCACATTATCCTAAAAATTATTTTTAAAAATTAAAAAACTTACACCCCTACTCTGGTCACTTTGCTTCTCTAGAACTCAATTAAAGATCTTGTATGGTGGCACTACTTGTATTGTTCTCTGCTTGATATATCGCTTTACTTGTATTTCCTCATTTGTAACTCGCTTTGGATAAAAGCATCTGCTAAATTAATAATTGAAAATGTAAATTTAAATGTGGAGAGTGACATCACAAATGAATGCTGAACATGGACACCTCTAAAACAGGCTGAATTTTTTATTATTATTTTGCCTCTGAAGCTTCTTCTAGTTATTTAATTCTTTATGACTTCGACATTTGCTTTCTACCTCATACTGGATATAAATACACACTCCATGTCATTCTGTTATAAGAAAATAATCAACGACGAGGTGGTGTGATGACGAGGAGTTACTTGTAAACCACAGCGATTTCCAATGATTACAATTTTCATTAATTAAAGAATGTTGTAGTTTTTATCCATTTATAGTTACATTTAATGTTCATAAAACAGGTGCTCAGTCTATAAAACAGTTTATAGTCAGTCCCTCACCAGCCTCTGTTTTGAAAATATCCTTAATCTTGAAGATATTTGAAGTTAAAGCTTTACATCTCACTGTTACAAAAAGCACTGACACTGGAGACTCCTTCCATAAATTTTTAAAGCGCACCTATTATTATTTTGAAATGTGCCTAATTTTGTTTTAAAGGTCTCATACAATAGATTTACATGCATCAAAGGTCAAAAAACACTTTAATGTGCTCATAATTTAAATTGCAGCATTAAATTTTTCCCCCAGTGTCATAAATGAATCGTTAAATGATCCGTTCTAAAGGATTTATTCTAAACTCCTCCTTTCAGAGAGCATACTCTGCTATGATTGGTCAGATGTCCCAGTATGTCGTGATTGGTCTACCACTGTCAGTGTGTGTCGAAAAGGAAACGGCCACTACCATAACGAGTTTCAGCTCCAAGCAGCCGAGGAAGACCAGAGACAGTTTTTTTTTGTTACAAACCTACGTAGATTAGTACAGGAAGTAAGTCTGGAATTACTAACGACTCGTTTCAGCTGTTCAGAATCGCTTCCTTCTTTTGGAGTCCATAACCCTATTTGTCGTGTGACGCCTACAAATGTATTGTCACAATTGTTAAGTTGTTTTGTGTATTGGCCTGTATAAAAGGAACAATTTGAAAGTATTTTTGCAATGGATTTGAGTAGTATTTTTGAGGGTGCAATTGCTTGATTATGCCACAAGGGGGAGTGTTCATTATGTGAGCTCTAATAGGGTTGCGCGATGCTTTCACTCCTCAGACAGAGAACAGCCTGCTGACCGATCAAAATTAGCATCTCCTGTGTCTGATTTTTCTGTCCAAAACAGGACACAATATCTGTTCACAGGTTACTCATGTCTGAGGCCTGTAACACGTGCACTTACATTTTTGAAACTTTGCAGATTTTTTTACATTCACAAACAGCTCTATAACACACTACATGAAAGGTAATATTTAAATATCCATAATAGATGCACTTTAAATAAACCACCATATCAAGCATTTTTCAAATCTTTTTAATTTTCGATGAGCTTTCGCCATACAAGTCCCTGTGAATGAGCTAGAATATTGTATGTGGATCAGTGTGCTCGTTCATTATTTGTGCTGTTGCTGTCATGTTTAACATATACAGTATGACAAGGATCCTTTCATACAGAAAGATATATAGCAGTAACTGTATCGCTGTGTGAAGCTGTTTAAATTCTCCTTCTTCATTCACGCTTAATGACCGACCCAGTGCAGTGCTTAAAGCCTCAGCAGAGACGAGAGAGAGTTCAGCACACGGCTCATTAACTCACAACACTGTTAACAAACAAGCGAGAGAGACAGACACAGAGTCAATCACAGACAAAATGGTGTCATATTACATTGTATTTGTATAGTGCTGTTAACAATAAATATCATCACAGAACAGCAAAAATTCCGGATGTCGGTTTAGATCCATAATGAACAAGCCAGAGGTGATAGTGGTGAGGAAAAGCTCCCTGAGACGACACAAGGAAGAAGAGTGTAGAAGAGTAAAGATAAACCACACTGAGTGTGATGAAATGATGTTCAGTGTGAGCACATAGAGAGACGGATACACAGAGAGACATACAGAGACAGACGGGATGAAAAACACACATATATACAGGAAGAAAGAACGTGAGAGGCAGTTAAATAGAGAGAGCTACGAGAATGACACACAAAGAGATAGGAGCGAAAGGGGGAAAACAGAAAGCAAGTGACAAAGAAATGGAGACAGCTGCGAAGAAGACAGAGTGGAAAAGAGATAGAAAGAGAACCTCAAAGATAAATGAACAGCAAAAGAAGAGAGACATGGAAGCAGATGAAAAAAGAAAAGATAGATGGAAAGACAGAGGGAGACACAGGACAAAGTCAGCATGGAGGGGGGAGGGAATAGAGGGAGAGAGGGAGAGAGTGAGAGAATCAAATAAGAAAACAAATTCTAAGAAAAGACAGAGAGAGAGAGAGAGAGAGAGTCAAATAAAGGCAAACTAACAACAGACAGAGAGAGAGAATCCAATAAAGACACATACTAAGAAAAGACAGAGAACAAGAGAGAAAATTAAATAAAAAAATGTCGTAACCCTGTAATCCTGAGAAAATGTAAATGCTAACATTGGGCTCTGGTCTGTGCTGCTGTTGTGATGAGCACACCTGTGAACCCGGGGGGTCAAGCTATAACTGGACCCGGTAACCCTTTCTATGGTAGACAGAACCCATGGAGACACATTTGGCAGTAGCTTGCACGCTGCCCGATGGTCTTTTAGTGACGTTAGCTATTCCACATTCTATTGGAGGGAAGCATCAGATTTGTGTTGCCCTGTGACAGATCGCTGACCAGAGAACACAGAAAACTTGGGGACTGCCTTGGCTAGGGGAGGCCCTACAGTAGCACTGGGGGCTACCTGTGCTAACAACCTCATGTCCCCAGATACATCCCTCCACGGTCCCTCAGGACCACTCTTCTTTGCCTGCTTGGCCTTTATGACCATTCTCAGATCAGGCCTAACAGCAGACCGCAACTGTGGCCACCCGGTTCCCCTGGCTGTCTGCGGGGGTTGGCAGGCTGTCTTCTGGGTCTCCCTCACACTAGTGCTGGCCCAGGCTCCACTCGTGGATGCCCGGGTGAGCTCGAGACAAGACGCCATCTGTTGAGCTCACTCAGCAGGTCTGCTTGGTAGGCCTGCAACCCTGTCATTGTCTGCAGTAACCCACAAGCAAGACTACTACTGCATAGGCTTGCCCACCAATGCCAACTTGGATGCAAGCCGGCCCCACATAATTACCTGCCGTCGGTGGAGAGAGGTAGCTAGCAAGTGCCTCCTTCACCTTGGGCATAGCTAAATAGCCATGCCGTTCAATTCCACAATGGTCGAATAATCCAACATCGCGGGGTTACGAATATGGCTTATGCGTGGTGTTCCTCCAGAAGCCTAAGCCTAAGAAAACAGAGGAGTTTATGCAGTGTGAGGAATTTACTTTCACTGGATAATCACTTCAAGCAGCTCTTTATATGCTGCTCTCAGTTTTTAACATATCCTTCTAAGTCCTCGGAGTCAGAGAGGAATTATTACCCTATTGGCTTTCCGTAGCAGGAGGAGGAGTTGCAACACGAACTCCAAAATCCAGCGGAGAGCCGAACCCGGAAGACAGAGCAAGAAATAGAGCAGCGCTCGTCCTCGGCAGCAGCCGGCCCAGATCCGTAAGGCTCTGAAACTCGACTCGCTTCGGCTTCTGTTTTTTTTGAGAAGAGCGCGAGTCGAACTGCTTAATGTAGCGTTACCATGCGCAGCCTCTCGAGGCCGCCATCGCATACTACACTCCTAAACACTTCACCCAGAAAGTGTGCACTTTTCCCCGTGATGAAACGGGAGCACTTTACACACTTCTTGAACTCTTTCTTGCTCATTACTTACCTCTCTTTTCCTTTAAAAAGGGATAGAAAAGTTCAGAGATTTTGAGAAACTATCGAGTAGAAATGAAGCGTTTTTGTCACACAAACAACAGACATGCAGTCTGAAGAAAATAATAAGGTGGCGTGGTTCACAGGTACCATATATATATATATCATGCGACGCACTTAATTGCCACATCACCTGATCATGGCAGGCCTGTAAGTAGAGGCATGATTTTACACCAGCTTCCGATACCGGTCATGCGCACAAGGCATTCCCATACTGTTATGCTAAATGCAACGTTGAAGTTCCCTTTGAATACATACAAAAAAAAACAGAGAAAGAGAAAGAAAAGCTAGATTCAGAAATGACAAAAAAAACATTTTATGAAACAATAGAGATGTGGTTGGATTTCACGATTTCATATCAAAACATTTTATTTTTAAACTGTCTACGCTATGGTTTCTACATTAATGGCTCATTTGCAGGGACTCGTATGGTGGACATAAGACGCAGGTCTCGGCTAAATCAGGTTCATGGTCAAAAGTGGAGGGAATAAAATAGAGCCAGTAACCAAGAGACAACACACACATTCTTAACAATAAACACAAATTATTATTTTTCATTTGTGGAAACATTTACAAAGTCCGCTAACACTTTTTGAGAACTGAACGCAGGTGGAGTTAAAGAAATAAACTTATCAAAAGAAAAGGAATCTGGCTTTCTTACGTGGCCCTTTTTTACTTTGTCATTTTAAAGACACACACCAAAAACAAATTCTAGCTTTGCCTCATTCCCTTACAGTATACAATGCCAAAAACAACAGTTTGGCATTGAATAAACCCGGTGCAATGTACGAGCACGATGCAGTTTCCTTTTTAGAAACCAGAGAAGGGTAGCTACAAGTGACAGTTGTCATCTGACAGTTGACATCTGGAAATTAAAAATGAAGTGTATGAGAAGTTGCACTTCAGGTTTTTTGGATAGTTCGTCTAGCGCAAGATTTTATGCTCTCTGTCTTAATCCCGTTTTTGTTGTTGTTGTTGTTGTTGTTGTTATTGTTTCTAAAATGTTTCTCAATGGCTCTTGGAAGTGAAACGTACATTCTAGATATCTACAGGATCTCAAAACATAACATCAACAACCATCCAAAACATTGC
This sequence comes from Ameiurus melas, assembly GCA_012411365.1. Lineage (NCBI taxonomy): Eukaryota > Metazoa > Chordata > Actinopteri > Siluriformes > Ictaluridae > Ameiurus > Ameiurus melas. Next base: position 9,107,231 of record CM022765.1, on the reverse strand, counting down.
TAACGCGCATCCTCTTGTGCGTGGTCAACATGCCTTCTTAAGTTACTGTGGCAGTTATGAGGCTCGGCGCTCAAAACGCAGCATCATTAAAACCTTGAATTGTTTCCAGTCATATTAAAAAGTTATTAACGAGAAATCAAATTTCGACTTTATAAAATCTGAGAGCCATCCAAGCATTTTCAGAATGTCCAGTTAGCTATGGACAACCTTCAACGTTTTCTTGAATAGGACAAATCTGTCCCAGAGTGGTTTTACTTTTTCTATAGAACATGCAATTCCTTGCCAGGCATTTTCAATCACTTTTATTTGAAATGTGTCATGGTAAAATGTATAACACAATACAATAGTGTTGCAGCAAGGGGGCACTATAGACATCTAAGGGCAGAGTTTCTCTCCGTCAAGGAACTGATCGAGCTGCTGGTCTGCCATGGCAATTGACACATAGAAACTAGCCTCTGCCTTTATGTGTCCATAGCGCCCCCTTGCTGCGACACTCCGAATGCAGCTTGCGCTTGTGTCGAGTTATAAATTGTGCCTTGACACATTTCAGGTCTTCACTCATAATTTACACCTTGGAAAAAAAAAAAAGAAAACACCCCATCAAAATTCCTACTTGGGAACTCAACCCTAAATTCAGCAACATAGCCACTCACAGTATTAACTAAACCATCACATTTTACCTTTAAATGAGTTATACTGTATATACAAATATTAGCTTTGGTTCAATCAACATATTTGCTTGTTAAAACTATAACTATACAGATCACTGTATAGTATATATAAACATTTAGACGTCCATGTTTTTGGAGTTTTTTTTTATAGCTCAGACACATGGAGGTCTTAAATGGAGTCACTCTGAGCTCCCACTTCTGAGGTAAGTCGAATGCCGCACTACTTCACAGTAGTTCACACAGATACGCAGGGTACGTTTCAGCCCTAAACATCTGACAGGACAAGAGTGTAATGACATAATACATCTGGTGTCAGCATATAAAAATATGGTGAACATTTCTGTTGGACAATATTTATGGAAGGTGTCTCCAGTTTCATTCAGAGTTCAAGCTTGAGTTTTACAGAGTTTACTCTTCATAGTTTCTCAGTAACATGACAAGCTGCGTTATGTTTTGTTGTCATTGTTGTTGTTGTCTTATTAACCCCAAGAAAGCAAAGAAAAGCAAGGCTGCACAGCAAAATCACTGGTTTTGATTTAACACCCACAGTGTTGAATTCACACCCTACAGTTTTATATAAGTCCACTGGACTCAAATAAATGGTCTGGGTGTTAATTCAACACTAGGGATTTTACTGTGTGGTGATGGAACAGACAGTTTATAGTTATATAGTATATACTTATAATATACAGTGAGGGAAAGGAGTATTTGATCCCTTGCTGATTTTGTACGTTTGCCCACAAACAAAGAAATGATCAGTCTATAATTTTAATGGTAGGTTTATTTGAACAGTGAGAGACAGAATAACAACAAGAAAATCCAGAAAAACGCATGTCAAAAATGTTATAAATTGATTTGCATTTTAATGAGGGAAATAAGTATTTGACCCCCTCTCAATCAGAAAGATTTCTGGCTCCCAGGTGTCTTTTATACAGGTAACAAGCTGAGATTAGGAGCACACTCTTAAAGGGAGTGCTCCTAATCTCAGCTTGTTACCTGTATAAAAGACACCTGTCCACAGAAGCAATCAATCAATTAGATTCTAAACTTTCCACCATGGCCAAGACCAAAGAGCTCTTCAAGGATGTCAGGGACAAGATTGTAGACCTACACAAGTCTGGAATGGGCTACAAGACCATTGTCTTGTCGGTGTGAATATTTGCAAATGGAAGAAACACAAAAGAACTGTCAATCTCCCTCGGCCTGGGGCTCCATGCAAGATCTCACCTCGTGGAGTTGCAATGATCATGAGAACAATGAGGAATCAGTCCAGAACTACACGGGAGGATCTTGTCAATGATCTCAAGGCAGCTGGGACCATAGTCACCAAGAAAACAATTGGTACACCGTGAAGGACTGAAATCCTGCAGCGCCCGCAAGGTCCCCCTGCTCAAGAAAGCACATATACATGCCCGTCTGAAGTTTGCCACTGAACATTTGAATGATTCAGAGGACAACTGGGTGAAAGTGTTGTGGTCAGATGAGACCACAATGGAGCTCTTTGGAACTCTATTTGGAACTCAACTCGCCATGTTTGGAGGAGGAGGAATGCTGCCTATGACCCCAAGAACACCATCTCGACCGTCAAACATGGAGGTGGAAACATGCTTTGGGGGTGTTTTTCTGCTAAGAGGACAGGACAACTTCACTGCATCAAAGGGACGATGGAAGGGGCCATGTACCGTAAAATCTTGGATGAGAACCTCCTTCCCTTAGCCAGGGTATTGAAAATGGGTCGTGGATGGGTTTTCCATCATGACAATGACCCAAAACACACGGCCAAGGCAACAAAGGAGTGGCTCAAGAAGAAGCACATTAAAATCCTGGAGTGGCCTAGCCAGTCTCAAGACCTTAATCCCATAGAAAATCTGTGGAGGGAGCTGAAGGTTCAAGTTACCAAACGTCAGCCTCGAAACCTTAATGACTTGGAGAAGATCTGCAAAGAGGAGTGTGACAAAATCCCTCCTGAGATGTGTGCAAACCTGGTGGCCAACTACAAGAAACGTCTGACCTCTGTGATTGCCAACAAAGGTTTTGCCAACAAGTACTAAGTCATGTTTTGCAGAGGGGTCAAATACATATTTCCCTCATTAAAATGCAAATCAATTCATAAAATTTTTGACATGTGTTTTTCTGTATTTTTTTGTTGTTATTCTGTCTCTCACTGTTCAAATAAATCTACCATTAAAATTATAGACTGATCATTTCTTTGTCAGTGGGCAAACGTACAAAATCATCAGGGGATCAAATACTTTTTTCCCTCACTGTATGGACGTCCGACAACACTTAATCTATCTACTACAGTGGGATAAAACATATGACGTGTGGTTTGATAATGAATAAAAAAAATACTCGTAATCAGAACCAAACTACAGCGAGGAATAATTCACTTTATGCTGTGCTGTTATTGGACAATAATCAACATTTTTGGTGGTAAGAGTAACTCTGATACATCACCCCACCTAAGAATTGATTCACTAAGACAACAGGATAAGGAGATTTTTTTCGCTCTTATTCATTTCTTATCTATGAGATAGCATTAAACACATTTAGAAAAAACAAGAAAAAATTCTAAATAAAGATTTTTACTGTTGTTAATTGCAGATTTACGGTATCTCAGAACATATGTCAAATCTTACTCATATTCTTGTTAAGGGTTAAGGTTTATATACTGACTCAACATTGATACAGTTTCCTTAATGGATTGGAGGTTCCTGCAATTGTTTTCAGATTGTTTTTGGCACGAGTCTGTGTGAAATCATGTCCACGCTGCTGGAAAGACACTCCTGCTTTCTCCTCTAACATGGAGTACATCGGGAATGCTATTGTTTTGTAATGACTGGAAGAATCCTTTGACAATCCCCAAGAGGAAAAAACTTAAAGTACCTAACATCTTTAGTGCTTTCTTTTACATTTCCCTTAACTTTCCTGTCACTGATATACTGTATACGATTAACATGTGTGTAGGGTTTAGACATTTCAGACCGTGTGCTATGTGAACTTTTCCCATGTAGTGCATTTGTTTTTATCTTTTCAACATTTGATTGCTTCATATTATTGGTTTATTTTCACACATTAGCGATTCCTTTATTTTCAAATTAGGGTTTCACATGATACTTTGATTTTCACACAATTTTTTCAGGATTCCTCTATTTTCATCTTGATTTTTCACAATTCTGCTTATTTTCATATTGTTCAAATTATATACAGTGCCTTGCGAAAGTATTAGGCCCGCTTGAACTTTTCAACCTTTTGCCACATTTCAGGCTTCAAACATAAAGATATAAAATTTTATTTTTTTTTGTAAAATCACCAACAAGTGGGACACAATTTTGAAGTGGAACGAAATCTATTGGATATTTTAAACTTTTTTAGCAAATAAAAAACTGAAAATTGGTGCGTGCAAAATTATTCGGCCTCTTTACTTTCAGTGCAGCAAACTCACTCCAGAAGTTCAGCGAGGATCTCTGAATGATCCAATGTTGTCCTAAATGACTGATGGTGATAAATAGAATCCACCTGTGTGTAATCAAGTCTCTGTATAAATGCACCTGCTCTGTGATAGGCTCAGGGTTCTGTTGAAAGCGCAGACAGCATCATGAAGACCAAGGAACACACCAGGCAGGTCCGTAATACTGTTGTGAAGAAGTTTAAAGCCGGATTTGGATACAAAAAGATTTCTCAAGCTTTAAACATCCCAAGGAGCACTGTGCGATCATTTTGAAATGGAAGGAGTATCAGACCACTGCAAATCTACCAAGACCTGGCCGTCCCTCTAAACTTTCAGCTCAGACAAGGAGAAGACTGACCAGAGATGCAGCCAAGAGGCCCATGATCACTCTGGATGAACTGCAGAGAACTACAGCTGAGGTGGGAGAGTCTGTAAATGGTAAATCTGTCCATAAGACAACAATCAGTTGTACACTGCACAAATCTGGCCTTTATGGAAGAGTGACAAGAAGAAAGCCATTTCTCAAAGACATCCATAAAAAGGCTTGTGGCAAACTTTAGACGAGACTAAAGTATATATATGTATGTATATATATATATATATAGGCAGCAGGACAGCTTCCTCGGCAGGGCTAGACAGCAGGACAGCCTCCTTGGCTGGCAGGATCTCCACCGTAGAGACCTCCTCGTAGGTCTCAGGTTGGAGCTCTGCTGTCCTCAGTGTCCCCCCCAAAGAAATTTCTGGGCTTGCCTTAGCAGGCTCTGGCATGAGCAGGACTAGATCCGCAGGCTTGGATGAGATGTCAGGAACTCGAGACTGGACCTGGACTTGAGACTCAGAGATTTGAGACTAAACTTGGACTTGAGACTCAGAGACTTGAGACTGGACTTGGACTTGAGACTGGACATGAGTGTGGGACTTAGATTGGACAGGAACTGGAGACTTAGCTTAGACAGGAACTGGAGACTTAGCTTGGACAGGAACTTCGGCCGGAGCTTGAGGCTGGACTTGAGCTTTGGCTGGAGCTTGAGGCTGAACTTGAGGCTTGGCCGGAGCTTGAGACTGAACTTGAGCTTTGGCCAGAACTTGAGGCTGAGCTTTGGTTCGGACCTGGGACTCAGCTTCGGCTTGAACTTTAGATGTGGCTTGGATTGGAGGCATGACCGTGGACTGGACTGGAGGCGTGGCTGTGGCTTGGGCTGGAGGCATGGCTGTGGCTGGAGGCGTGGCTGTAGCTTGGGCTGGAGCTTGGACTTGAGCTCGGGCTTGAGCTCGATCTGGAGCTCGAGCTGGAGCTCGGACTGGATCTTTGAACTTGGCTTGGACTGGAACTTGGGACTTGGCTGAGACTGTAACTTGGAACTTGGCTTGGACTGGAACTTGGCTTGGATTAAAACTTGGAACTTGGCTTGGACTGGAACCTGGAACTTGGCGTGGACGTGAGACTTGGCTGTGACCGGGACTTGAGACCTGGCTGTGACCGGGACTTGGACCTGAGACATGGCTAGGACTTGGTGCCTCACCCGCTCATAGTGCACAAGGAAGAGGGGCTCCGCACTAGTCACCCAATTTGCTTCCCTCAGCACTTTATCCAGGTCGTAGTTCGGCCTTGGTTCTCCGAACTCCTCCAAAAATGAGTCCAGAAACTGCCTAATGTCCTCCAGCACCCAGGGTCTCATGGCCGCTACTCGCTGTTCCCATGTGCGAGTTTGGCCAAAAAACCAAGACATGATAAATCGAAGAAACTGTCTTTCAGTTGGCTTTGGGTCGCACAAGCTGGCAAAGTAACATTGACAATCACAAAATAGTCCGGATAGCCGTAAATTCCATCATACCGATCAGGCATTTTCTAAAAAGTCCTTTGCTTAAATCGTATAGAATCCAAGGCGGGGTTACTGGGCATGGATTCCCAGATTGGGCGTCCTCTCGGTTCGAATGCTGCATCCATTGTGGGCGGAGTATACTGTCATAAATCCATGACACAGCGGATGAAGGGGATATCGCATAAAAGAACGATAGGTTTATTTATAAAGAGGCAGACAAATCCAAAACGTAATCCGTAATTTTAATCGTAAACAAACAAACGCACATGTCCAGCTGTCACTATGGAAAAGCACGTGCTCTCATATTTGCGCTTTCGAGCACATTGTCTCAAAGTGGAACCGTGATAAGGGGACAGCAAATTTATACTGTGCACTCACAACTTTACATTGTGTTTATATATATATATATATATATATATATATATATATATATATATATATATATATATATATATATATATGCTTCATAATTTATCAGATGTAATCCTTCTGGACCCAAAGAACTTGGAGCCAAGTCAAAATGCACCACGAAAACCTTCTCCAAAAAGGCAATATTTCATAAATTTCTAAAACTGTAAACTGACTACTTGGGCTTACTTTACCTATAATAACTTCTTTCTAGGTTCTATATAGCCAACATTAAGAAGCCTGAGGCCTGTAAAATAGGTGGGGGACCACCACCACCTTCACTCACTGTCCCATAAAGGGCGACCTATGGACCCATCAGAGTTAGCTACCTCCCATGATATAAGTGGCTTGATAAATGTAGGTATAATATATTAGCACTAATGGCTTTTTTTAAAAACATTTCCTGTTATATATCCTTAAACACTCAAGATGACCATATACAGTACATTGCCAGTGTTTGAAAAGGGCATTTTGAAATAACGCTTAACTATCAATGTTTCTCTTGTGTATTATGCATGCTTATTATATTTTACTGCATATGATGTGTACAATCTTAATAGTAGTGCCCCTATTAGATCAAAGGAAGTTAAAAAGACTGAACATGAAAAGGCCGGGCTTGAAATTGAGGTGCTGGAGCACTAGCTAAAGGTGGGAAAAGTATGGTATTTCGCTAGTGATGATTATTTTGTCATTTATTGTTGAATGGTAAAGCAATAAATACAAATGTCTTTTTCAATTACAGGAAATAAGGAAACAATGAACCACACTTGACTGTCCACTCTGTGTATTAGTTATTTAATTAGAAATGATTTTGGCAGATCACATCTCGTACCACTCTGCCATCTCTTTAGTTCACCGGGGGTTCCTCTTGCCATCTTCACCAATGGTTCATCATGGTTTATGGCCAGGGAACTGCACAAAATTGTGCAGGAATCCTTCGAGTGCAAGGCATACTATATGAATGGCTCTACACACCATTGCCTTTTCCACATGCTATGCATCACCCACGTTATATACAGAAAACTCCCTGTAGCAAAAAAATTAAGGGCAACGCATAAAATGTTCTCACTGATTCACGATGTGTCACGTTGCCGATGTGAGGTTTCAAAAGGTTTGTTAAATAAATTAACGATTCTCGCAAAAAATGGTAATACTCCTACAAATATTCATCTGGATATGAAAATGGTTTGGTATAATCTGTGCTTCCTCATCCACTGGATATTTATCAAAAGGGCACACTACGCTCTGTCAGCTCACTGAAAGAAACTAAGCCTGGAACATAATCTGCTGCAGACTAGGTTATGTTCAGAGAGTAAGTTGTTATGGCTACTTAGATACCCTGAAAGTTACCTCCGCATTTGGAAACAAAAGTTGAGGATATCCGTTAACGCTGAGTAAATTACCCAGGTACAGTGGAGAAAATAATTATTTAACATTTTTTTCAGTAAATATATTTCTTATGAGGTTATTCACATGAAATTTTCACCAGACTTTGGTATTAACTCAAGAAATCCACACATATAAAGAAATCCAAACATTAAAGTCCGTAAATGAAAGGAAAACAGTACTGAACACACTAAGAAAAAGCAGATTTCCAAGGCAAGGTAAGGCAAGGAACCAGCTGAAATTCACAAGTAATTATATCCCCTATCTGTGCAAAATTAATATCCGCTGGGTTAGTAAATTGATGATCTATAAAAAGGCTTTTCGTTACCAAGGTGTCATTTCCCCCACTGTAAGTCGTATAACCTGCTTTCATGGAATATCTCCCTGGCCACTTGCATCACAGGTTGATAACTAGAAAAACTTTTTAACTAGCGTGATGTGCAGTTATTGAAGGCAGGACACAAATGTATAGACTATAGAGTGTGGTTTATTTAGTTATTTAGGGAAATCCAAGATTAAATCATCACCGGTAGCCGGGGTCAGAACACAGGCAGGTGAGATAAAACCAGCATTTTAACAACAATCTGTCATTTTTTTGACAACAAATCAACGTCTTTGAATTTCCATTCTTGTATAACTGAGTACTGGATCATCCCTAAATAAAAAACACATTGAGTTCATGTACTTGTATCCTTCCCTACACTCTTAAAAATAAAGGTCCTGAGGAGTGGTTCTTTACATTACCATAAGTTCTGCAAAGAATCTCACTCTTAAAAACATTACCGTGGTTCCTTAAAGCACTAAGGGATTTCTGTTTTTAGAGAATTTATGATAACATGGTTCCTTGTGGCACTGCTGTGAAGAACCATTTCTGGGTTCTTTAAAGCACCAGCAAATAGATGGTTCTCTAAAGGTTCTTTGTGCAACTCAAAAGGGTTATGGCCTCAGACTGAAAAATCCTTTTTGATTCTAATTGGAACATTCATTTTTAAGAGCATAAACAATACAACTAGTATGCTCCTCCAGCTTATTAGCCATTTGATTGGCTCTTTCCTTCTTCTTCTTGTGGAGTTTGAATCCAAAGGTAAAAATCTTCTAACTTCAAAATATGACAATTCATGGAAATTCTTCCAAAACCCACAAAGAGCTGAGCAGTTGTTTTGTCCCACTACCCATGCCATTAGCCTTTGAAATTAGCTTTTAATTGACTTTTAATTGGCACAGTGGGATCCACCTTCACACTCCACATGAAATGGCTTGGCACTCTGACGGCTCTAATTTTACAATTTTTTTATTAAAGTTTGAGCTTTTCAACAAAGAAAAAGTGCTGTCATGGTAAAGTGCTTGTCTTGCCTTGGAAGTGGAAATGAACGTTTATATCGATTATAAGAAAAGGACACAGAGGCAGGACAAGCTAAATAAGTTAGCTTTGAGATACGAATGCCATATCTTTAGAATTGACAACTGATTTATGAAGCTGACTTTGGGAGACAAACTGAAAGAGAAAGGATTTAATTATATCCAGGTAAATGGAGGTTAGAATCTGGACAAGCTCAAACAAGCAACTGCAAATATTCCATGGTATTGGAACAAAAAAAAAAACAGATAAATGAAGAGAGAGAGAGAGAGAGAGAGAGAACCCTTTACTGTAATTACTTAATAATTCATATCAGTAACTAGATATATATATATATATTGTGCTACATTTTGGGTGGATGCTCCACGTAATCAGATTAAAAACAAAACAAAAAACAGTTGTAATCATTGATATGGTGTCACAATTCCCTTGCGCAACTGTGCGCGTTGGTGCAGACCCCTTCCGTGGTGACGTCATGTCTCTTCTAACAGCAAATCCTCTGTTGCCTGCAGTTGCAACTTAACAGATGAAAATTCTTTAGTGGCTTTGACGCATTCACTCTCCACTTCAGACAGGGTGCTGCGCAAACTTTCCAACTCCAACTGCATGTAGCTCATTCTTTCAGCCATTTCCTTCCTCTGCTTCTCGCTCTTGCTGTGTTTCAGTTGGAGCTCCTGCAGCTGAGCCTCGCTCTTCCTCCTGGGAGATTCAGAATCCTTCTTACTCTGAGTGACTGTGACTGGAGTGTGAGGCTTGGCTGTGATTGGGGTTTGAGGCACGGCTTGGGTAGGCACTTGAGGCTTGATCTTGTTTGGAGGTTGATTTTGAGCTTTGGCCGGAGCTTTGATGGGAGTTGAGGCTGTGGTTTGGACTGGAGACTTAGATATGAGCGGAACTCAGAACTGGGTCAGTAGACTTGGAAATGAACGGATCTTGCTTAAAAGGATACGCGGTGAGTGCTCTGTCTTTCTTCCCTAGTTGTCTCACCCGCTCATAGTGTACATGGAGTGGAAGTTCTACACTAGTCACCATATTCATTTCCCCCAGCACTTCATCCAGGTTATAACTCTGGCCTGGTTCTCCATACATGTCCATAAACAGCTCCAACAAATACCGAATATCCTCCAGCACTCCGGGCACTCGCAGGATGTAGTCACAGTGGAACGGTGCCTTTTATTTACAGTGACAAATGCAACACAAAACATGATAAACAAACTCCTGAGCTAACTATGCTCACTTGGCTACAGCTAGCGCTAATGCTACGTCTAAGGCATAAACATACTGAAACAGCGATTCCTGATAGTCGCCTTTTAGCTTTACAAAGCATACATTCCGTTATACACACACGTCGATATGTCCATATGTGGATCAGCCAGACAGTCAATCAGTTAGTCAGTTGAACCGCGCCGTGTGGAACACGGCTCCCGGTATAAATAGACTCGTCATTAGCCCGCAACCACTACCAGCTGTGCACACTTCTATGTACGCACATCTGACACGACGGGGCGAAGACATGACGTCACCCCGAAAGGGGTCCGCGCATGAGCAACAGCACTCAACGCGCACAGTTGCTCGAGGGAATCGTGACATATGGTGAAGTTTTCACTAAGGAGATGTTTATTTAACATTTACGGAAGGAGTCTCCAATGTCAGCACTTTGTGAACGACTGTTTAGCATAAGTGACAACAGGAACCGACCCGTTTCATGCTCTTTTTTATCTCGTGTCATGATATCAATGTTCAGTTCTGATCTAGGATTTGAGCAGCAGCTTTGCTATACATGAATAGAGCAAGAAAAAAACTAACATCCCAATTTCTCTCACTTTGTTTTGGTGAAACATCAACATGTTAGACCTCTAGACACACACACACACACACACACACACACACACACACACACACACACACACACACACACACACACACACACACACACACACACACACACACACACACGGGGCTTATCAATCTCCCAGCATGCTGTGGGATTTCCATCACCAAGAGCAACAGGAGGCCTGTGGGAATGAAGTGTTCGGCTGACTGCTGATGCTTAAGACGACAATGAAGTCACAAAGCTGGAAAATATCCATTGTGGAGATTTATATGGAGTGCAGTCGAAATGAAATCATTTAAGGCTTTAGGTCCACTTTGAGGATTATTTTGTTTTAGACCATGGCACGGTTGAATGCTTGAATCTGATTGGTCAGAAGATGTGTATTATTTCTGTATAACAGCACGCCTTGGTCAGTAGTTCCGGCTGTAACATGAATGGCAGGTTTATATTGATGCCCACAATCTAATATACAATTGTTGCTATAGTAACAGCTCATTCACAAGAATGCTCACATAATCTAAGACTTATAAACAGATTTTTTTTTAAACTGTGTTGTTGTTTAACAAAGTAAAACACATAATCATTGACAATTTGTTATGAGACATTTATTTAACATTCATGGAAGGCATCTGGGTTGTGAATGCTTTGTAACAAGAATGAGACCGAGAGAGAGAATCAAAAAGAGAGAGAGAGGGAGAGAGAGAGAGAGAAAGACTGGTGATGGAATGACTGTTTGCTGCACCTATAACATAAGTGAGAACAGAAAACATTGTGTTAAATCTAACTAGAAACCGTTAAAATGTGTGATGTGTCATTCATAAACAAATTAAACATTGTAGTCCTTTGTGGTATATGTGGAATAACACATGAAAGACTGTGCAGGAGTATGAAAATAATGCACTTCAGGGGGTAGATGAGCTCTGATTGTGCAAAGTGCCACATCATACCACCCCAGAGTGCATTATGTTTGTATAACAGCATCGTCTGGCATTTCTTATTCCTTATTTAACACAAAACCGGTCTGTATTGTAGTGTAGTAATTTACATTGTTTGTGCTATGAAATATACTTGGTTCTAGTAAAAAAATAAATACATACATACATACATACATACATAATCTGTCATGGATGCTGTAGATTTGCGCCAGAGAGCTTTAATGCAGCTGTTTGCATATTTATGGTCCCAAGTGGCACTTGCACAGTTGAAAAAGGTTAAAGCAAGTGAGCATATGATTCATTTTCATGTGATTCATATTCATGCATGTGATTCATTTACATGTAATTCATTTTCATGTGATTCATATTCATGTGATTCATTTACCTTTTCTCCCCTCCCTTCCCCAAATATTTCATTGAGAAAAAAAAAATTAAAAACATAATAATAATAATTATAATAATAAATAAATTAATTAATTACGTAATTTTTTTATATAAAAATAAATTCCCCCCGCCCCCCCGGCTCTTCATGGCTACTCAATAGCTGTCGCTGGTTATATGAAAATTATAAAACCCAAGAACTAAAGTAAAAATAAGAATATAAATAGCCAATTGGAGCTGAAGAAGGACACACACCCAAAGTCTCCATAAAACAAAGGAGACAGCAGTGTATCACCCCTAGGGTTGTCCACAAAGTGGACCTAGAGTAAGCTAAAAAAAATTACAAAAAAATTTAAAAATCCAGTAAGAAAAAAGTCCCCTGCTGACTTCAAATCTAATAAATAGTCTGTGCACTTCAACAAATATAATGCCCATACCTTTAAAGACTTATAACTAATATTATTACACAGTGTAGCACATTAAAATAAAATACAAGAGAATAACGAAGTAATAATGCACCGACAATATAAGAATTCGAATTATGTAGAGCTAGAAGGCCGAGTGCAAAAAAAAAAGAATAAAGAATAAAAGAAAAAAATATATAACGAAAGAAGTAATGAACAAAATAATAATAATAATAATAATAATAATAATAATAATAACTAAAATAAATTAATAGATAAACAAACAAACACTACACTGTGTAGATGATGCAGTTCACCCCAGTTTTAAGAGTTTAACAGCAGCGATTGTACAGGTGTCAGGGCCCTCTGCAACATTATTGCGCCGTGACCTCGACTCCAGATCCTCACATTTATTCTTTAATTGAGTCACGGTCGCAGTGAGAGACTCAATAGTAGTCTTCATGTGAACGGTGTAACCGGAGAGCGCGTGCTCCATCTCCCCAACACCTTTCAGTGTTGATATGGTGGCCTCGGTAGCGACTTTATCGCTAGCCTGCTGTGTTTTCATGACCTGCAGGTCAAGCTGGATAGTAGACAGCGCATCCCTGAGAGTCTTCTGAAGATTCTCCTGTTGCTTCTCCTGGTGCTTCTGATGCTCCTGGAACTCCTTTTTAAAAATATCGGCGATGTCCTTCCTCAGTAAAGCCAACATCTCAAACCTGAGTGTGGCGAGGTCAGGACCACCGCTCGGGGATGCGGATGCAGTCGGTTCTCGGAGAGAAGGGAGCGTGGCTACGGATTCATGAGGAGAAGGAGGCGTGGCTATGGATTCATGAGGAGAATGAGGCGTGGCTACGGATTCATTAGGAGAAGGAGGCGTGGCTACGGATTCATGAGGAGAAGGAGACGCGCTCGCGGTGCGCACACTAGATCTCTGTTTTGTCTGAATGCTACCACCGATTTTCGAGTTTTTCCCCGACATCTTAACCACGGAGTTAAAAGTACAAAATAGAATAAGTCAAAATATATTATATTACCAAAAAAAGTGCTAATTAATTAAAAATTTTAATCGAAGTCAGCAGGAGACTCAAACTTCACGTCTTACTCTATCGAACGCCGAATTCGAACCTCATCTGCAATATTCCAGTGAAAAACAACAGTGTGTGTATTATTGGGATACATGATGTAATGTCCTCTACAAATTCTCGTCTTTTTCTGCATCCAAAACTACTGTGAACACAACCTCATTACCAGAGGTACACCAATCTTTAATTCATTTGCATTGCTCAGAATAATAAATCTAATCAAGCTAGGCTAGTTAGTTAGCCCATACTAGACTAACTCTGGTATGGAAATTAAATTTGGATTACATTTCTGCACAAAATGATCAACAGTTTTTCTGTAAATTCCTTGATATTTTATGCAGCAGGGAGAAGGCCAGAAGCATTAGTGTGTTATCAGATAAACTCCAAATAAAAGGGAAGTGTAATAAATACTCACCCATGACTCAGTCAAAACAATGAACGGGGGTTTCTCAACATTTCCACACCTTTATATTACATTTCTTCAGTGACACACAAGTAATACACAAGTAACACACAATTCAGCCTCAGCTCCAACCCCAGCTTCTTCATACTCTTCTGTGTTTTTATTGCACATTTTATTATCAGCTTCAAACAGTATACTGCACTATTTCTGTATTGCATTATGCCGCACTATTACAATATTCTGTTATACTACACACTACGTATTTACTATACTATATTATAATTTACAATACTATACTATAATGTACTGCATTACACTACGTTTTACATAACTGTAACTAGAATTCATTACAATACATTTTACTATACTCCAATACTGCAGTATTAATATTAAATGTTTTATTACCCTAAACTGTTACTAGAATACATTACACTACATTTTACAATACTCAAATATACTACACCACATTCTACTGTGCAGCATATTACCACTCTGCTATACTATACTATACTATGCCATTGCATGGTATACTGCAATATTACAGTACTCCACTGTTACTCTTCTACATTACAGTGCACTATTATTATAATATACTACACTATTACTACACTACACCATACGATAGCATGTATACTACAATATTATAACACTACACTATGCTACTATGCGCAGTTGGCGCAGTTGGTAGAGCGGGTTGTCCGCTAATCGTAGGGTTGGCGGTTCGATTCCCGGCCCGGGTGACTCCACATGCCGAAGTGTCCTTGGGCAAGACACTGAACCCCAAGTTGCTCCTGATGGCAAGTTAGCGCCTTGCATGGCAGCTCAGCTATCATTGGTGTGTGAGAGTGTGTGTGAATGGGTCAATCAGACACAGTGAAAAGCGCTATATAAGTGAAAATTTTACTATAATTATACTACACTATACTATAGCATGTATACTACAATATTATAACACTACATTAGAGTACACTGTTACTATACTGTACTAAACTATTACTATACTGCACTATTAATACACAGCATTATACTGCATGTTTTGTTACACTAAATTGTTAATATAATTCATTACACTACATTACACAATACTCCATTATGTCACACTATTACTACACTACATATACTATTACATGGTATGAAACACTATAACTATACTACAATACAGTAAAGTATTACTATGCTACACTACTCTAGAAAAAACGACCTTCTGAAGCATTTATTACCAAATAAGCAGTAAAAACTGTAAAAATTCATGTACACATTATTCACAAAAATAAAAATACATACATATTAAAAATGCCTTTGGTTCAGTGCCTATGAATACTATATTATGTTATACTACACTACAGTTATACTAATTGCCCATGGGGCCCGCCAGGTGGTGCCTGGGTGGCCGCATAGAAACAAACATGTTTTATTATTATTAATTTAACCTGTATGTAAGTCGGGATTGTCAAACTTTGAACTATGAAGTAAATGAGAAATATTAATAAATTAAATAAATTATATACAGCTGTGAGGACACGTAGGTGAGAGGCGGATACAGGCGCAGATCACAGTTTTTATTAATATATCAAACTTAATACAGAAGCTACTAGAAAAATACTAGAAAACTGGCAACGGGACATGTACACACTTGTCATCAACATAAACAACTAGGCCACTACAGACGTGTCAATGTAACTTCAAATAATCATGAGCAACATGCTCAGTAACTCAGGGTTTAAATAACAAAGGTCATCCAACAGAAAGTACACACACCTGTGATCATTCAGTACGGAAGCTCGCGCTAATCCGGAAGCGAGTGAACAAACAAAAGTCCAGTCCATTCAAAGGAAGCACCACAGCGGCCTCCGTCGGCTGCGGTGTGACATAACCCCCCTCCAAAGGGTGCTCCACCCGAGTACCCAAAAAAAATCTCTGGGACAGCCTTCACCTGGACTTGAGACTCGGCTTGGCAGGGCAGTGTAATAGTCTCTTCGGCTGAGTTAGACAGCGGAACGGCTTCCTCGGCTGTGCACTCAGGGACTAGAGGCTGGGCTTGGACGTCCGGAACTTGAGCTTGCTCTTGGACGTCGGAAGCTTGAGGCTGCTCTTGGACGTCGGAAGCTTGAGGCTGCTCTTGGACTTCGGGAGCTTGAGGCTGCTCTTGGACGTCGGGAGCTTGAGGCTGCTCTTGGACGTCGGGAGCTGGAGGCTGCTCTTGGACGTCGGGAGCTTGAGGCTGCTCTTGGACGTGGGGGGCTTGAGGCTGCTCTGGGACGTCGGGAGCTTGAGGCTGCTCTTAGACATTGGGAGCTTGATGCTGCTCTTGGACGTCAGGAGCTTGAGGTTGTTCTTGGATTTCAGGAACTTGAGGCTGTTCTTGGACGTCTGAAACTTGAGGCTGCTCAAGTTTCATGCATGAGCACCATGGTGGGAGTGAGCAGCGCTGCACAGTTTTCCCTCTTCAGCGGTGGTGAGGGTGGGGTGGAGCACGCGGGGGATTGCATGATGCGAAGTACATCTCACAGCGGCACCTGGTCGGCCATCATGTGCTCGATCTGAGCCAGTTCCTCTCCGAGCTGTCTGCTGCGCTCCAGGAAAGATGCGGATGGTGGCGCGGCATATGGACCGGCTTGTCACAGCCGTGAGTGTTGCGCAATCTGGAGAGTGAGCCATGCCAGTGCTTCTCCCAGTGTCTTCTGCCTCTCCCAGAAGACTCTGTCCAGCTCAACACTTCTTATGACCATCATGATCTGCAGAGTCTCTCACTATCTTCAAAAAACAGCTAAAGACCCACCTTTTCCGTGAACACTTAACCATCTCCTAAAAAAAAAAATACAAAAAAAAAAACAAACAAAAAAAAAACAGACTTGCACTTACACCTCTACTCTGTACACTTTGCTTCCTCTGGTATTCAATTAATGGATCTTGTATAGTAGCACTACTTGTATTGTTCCCTGCTTGATATATCGCTTTGCTTATTTGTAAGTCGCTTTGGATAAGCGTCTGCTAAATGAATAAATGTAAATGTAATGATCTGCTGCTTCCTCTTGTCGGCTTGTGATTCTGTGATGACACGTAGGTGAGAGGTGGATGCAGGCGCAGATCACAGTCTTTATTAATATATCAAACTTAATACAGAAGCGGTCTTCACTAGAAAACTGGCAACTGGACATATACACACTTATCATCAACATAAACAACTAGACCGCTACAGACGTGTCAACGTAACTTCAAATAATCACGAGCAACATGTTCAGTAACTCAGGGCTTTAAATACCAAAGGTCATCAAACAGAAAGTACACACACCTGTGATCATTCAGTACTGAAGCTCACGCTAATCCGGAAGCGAGCGAACAAACAAAAGTCCAGTCCATTCAAAGGAAGCGCCACAGCGGCCTCCGTCGGCTGCGGCGTGAGAACAGCACACTAAGCCACACACCAAACAGAGACATCTATTGATGTAATAGTGTACTGTTAGCCCTACACTGATCAAACATAAGAACATTTAAAATGGATAAGTTTTTAGATAGTCTCTTATCTGACAAGGGTAATACAGAAGAGCCTAGCATGAAAAAAACTAAATTGAAAAAATATGACAACTCTAGGGGGCCACAAAGGGATGCACCTTACACGAGGGGGGCCTCATGCTGAAAATGTTTGAGAACCACTGTACTAGATTGTAGAAATTTATACTGCATTACTATACTACATTATACTACATTTTTTTCTATACTACATTATACCACACTATCATTAAGAATCAGATTTAGAAATACTGTACAGTTTACATATGTTTTAGTAACATACAGTTACTAAATTACATTAGACTACATTACACTATTACTATACATTATACCACTTTAGATTGTCAGACAATTGTACAGAATGTCTGTGCATGCAATAACGTTACAATTTCCCTTCACTGGAACTAAGAGGCCCAAACACTAGCATCACGATGGTTCACAATTCTCCTGGGATGAACTGGAACTGGAGCCTCCTCACCCAAAATCAGTGCCTGAGCTCAGCCTCACTAATGCTCTTGTAGCTGAATGAACATAAATCCCCACAGCCATGCTCTGAAAACCTTCTCAGAAGATTGGAGCTTATTATAACAGCAAAGGGGGAATAACTTTTGGCCATATAGACTATTTTACTATACTACACTATTTAAAAAATAAGCTAAAAATCTGGTCAAACTGTGACCAGAGTGAAATCGAGTGAAACTGAAGAGTATTAACAATCATTCTTAAGTTTTTGTCATGCAATCACATGATCCGGGTTTTGAAATCTGATGCTGCCTTCGTAAACC
Source organism: Ameiurus melas (assembly GCA_012411365.1). NCBI lineage: Eukaryota > Metazoa > Chordata > Actinopteri > Siluriformes > Ictaluridae > Ameiurus > Ameiurus melas. The sequence goes on along the minus strand of CM022765.1, from coordinate 9,088,798 downwards.
TTTAGCCGTGAATATTTTTTTACACTTGGTTGATGAAAGTCAGGTGGTTTGTCTCACCACATCAAAACAAAAAGTGAAAGGGAACTAACTTGTTCAGCTTACATCATGTTGCCATTGGAGATGGCTTCCGGGAAGTCCTGAAAGTCCCTGGCTATTCATCCCTCCCCTACAGCACTGCCCACACCAGCATTAATTCTATAAAGCTTTGGAACATGCAGACTAGATCGTCCAGAACATATCCTCAACACTGTGAAGGTAAGATAGTGTGTTTTATTTACAGCTACTCAGACACATAGCTGTGTAAATGGGTTTGTTTATCACATAGAGAGCTGAAGAAAGTAAATTGGTTGGCTATATGCCATGAGATGAAACTAAGCCTTTCAAGTGCTATGCATTTTCCACTAATCTTTTATCCAAGGTTGAAAATGTATTGCACTTTGGGGGCAAGATTTTACCTCACTGACAATACCAGGAGAGCAAACAGTGATTTTAATCACTCTCTAATGCATTAGAAGTTCAATAATTGTAAGATTTGACACTTCATTTTACACCATTTAACCGTTTTGTTCCCCATTAAGACACAGGAAAATACCTAGTGTTGAATTAACTCCCAGAGTGTTCATTTGTGTCCAGTGGACTTCTATAAACAATGTAGGTTGTAAATTCAACACTCTGGGTGTTGAATCAACACTGGGGATTTTGCTGAGTGCATGGTATGGAGGTAAAGAACCACCAGACATGTAGCGGAGTACATTAAAATGGTGTAACATCTAAACATTGTTTTAAAAAAAAACATAAGGAGAGTTATTAAATACTTGACTAAATGCTAAATTCTTGAATAACATGCTAAATGCCTGACTAACATGCTGAATGCTCGGCTAACGAGGTAAACACTCTGGAGCTTCTTGTTGTTATGGTAACATCTAAATTTGGTTTTCAGCCAAATGTCCTTAAAAGTTAAAACTGTCACCAAGATATAAATCTTGTTCAGTAGAATACTACTTTGTGATTAGCATGTTCATTATAATAATAATAATAATAATAAACTTTATTTTATGAAGCACCTTTAAAAGCAGCTTCTCAAAGCGTTGTACATAAAATCGCAGTCCACAGAAAAATAAAACATATAAAAGTTAATAACAACACCAACAACATTAATAATAAAAGTAACTATAAAACAATCATAAAAAGACATCAGCAGTCAAATGCAAGTTTAAAAAAGTTTGTCTTGAGAAGAGCTTTAAAAATGCCAAGAGTCTGGGCTTCCCAGAGTTCAGGAGGACAAGAGTTCCAAAGTGAAGGAGCATAGACAGAAAAAGCCCTGTCACCCATAGATTTTAGGTGGGTTAATGGAACAGTTAACAGATTACACTGTGCGGAGCGCAGTCTGCCATTTGGGGTGTAAGGGATTAATAAGCCAGATATGTATTTCGGAGCCAATCCATGTAATGCCATGTATGTCAACATCATGATCTTAAAATCGATCTTAAAAATGATCTTAAAAGCTCATGAATTACAATTTACTACTATGATAATTCCTGAATTAGCCTATTTATTTATAGGCTATTTATTTATTATAATGCTAGTTCATGGATTAGCCCATTTATTGTAATGTTAGGCAATTTGTTTGCTGTATAAGTCTATTTAACATAATGCTAGTTAGTTTTGTTAGTCAGATTTTTAGCCTGTTTACTTTTTTTTTTTTAACCTGAATTGTTACTTCATTTTGTTACATAATGGGACTTGAGTAGAAACTGGTGCAGATCAAAATTTTTATTTTACACGTAAATCAATAAACAAGGAAAACACGGTTTCGGCAGGAAAACGAGAAACTGGATGCAAGGCAGGAAACAGGACATGAAAACCAGATCGCTTAGCATGCTAATGCATTCAACATCCACTTACTTGTTAACGGATAATACTCAATCAACATAAATACTGCACAAAGTGCACAGCCACACAAGGGGTTTAAATAAACCACATAATTAAACTAAACCACAGACAACTGGAGTAAATCAACCAATGCTTAAACACACAGAGGCGCATGTCCATATAAGAGTTCGGTTAGGTGCGGTGCAAGCCGCACCGCAGTGCAATCTGCCGGCGAGGGCGTAACACATTTGTTAGCATGCTTTTTAGAATGGTAGTTAATGTATTAATCTGTTTACCACAATGCTAGTTAGTTTGATAGTGCTAGTTATTAGGTTAGTCTATTTTGTATAATTCCAGTTGTTGTTCCAGCTGTTTACCATTGTGCTAGTTAATTTGTTAGCCTGTTTACTGTAGCTAATATTAGTTAGTTTGTTAGCATTTTTTCAATAATGTTTGTTAACGACATGTTTTGATCTTAACACATCAGAGCTTAACAGATCAGAATATTTATCATCTATGTTCTTTTCCTGACTCTCAGTTTTATATAAACCTGAATTCTGCTTTTGGATTTCACATTAGTTTGCTTTTTATTCCCACTTCCCTCATAATAATAATAAATAAATAAATAAATAAATAAATTCTGCTGATTTCACATGTTCTTCTTTGGATCAGTTGCAGAAGGTTATTGGGTTGAAAATCTTGAGGTGTTTACTGAAATTGAGTGGGGAAAAACACTTTCCTGCAGGGGTTTCGGGAAAAGCCAAGGAAATGATCATGGTTTATACCAAAGGAAGCGAGGTTGTAAACTTCACTGTGGAAGAGTGTTTAGCAGTGAACTTTTAGAGGCCAGGCTTTTGTTCTCCATTTGACCTCTGACTCGTGCTCTTTCCTTTCAGAAGGAGGAATGCATGGGCTTCACACACTGTCGTCTCAGTGAATCGAGTTCTAGAGGGACAGAGACTTCATGCTCTAAGGTGAGCCAAAAAATTAAATGTACTAGTTTCTAAATTGTAAATGAACTCTTCTTTTAAACTTGTTTATTTCGCCTAGAAAAAAAATACTACTTCAAAACAGGGTTCTCTTCTATCACTTTCTTTTATATTTTTGTTGGACAAAAGCTAAAAAATATTGTGACTTAAATACCATTTTTTTTTAAACAACAACATAATTTATTTTTTTTTATTCATACAATCTTTCTGTTCTGCTCTTATAAACTCAGCAAAAATAGAAATGTCTTAGGCGTCTTACATTACGGACATTGCAGTTTATTGCTCTGGCCACATCTGCAGTCCTCATGCCTCCCTGCAGCAGGCCTATGGCATGTTCATGCAGGTGAGCAGGAACCCTAGACATCTTTCTTCTGGTGTTTTTCAGTCAGTAGAAAGGTCACTTTAGTGTTCTACGTTATTGTAGCTATGACCTTAATTACCTACCTGCCTGTAAACTGTAAACGTGTCTTAAGGACTGTTCTACAGGTGCATGTGCAATAATTGTTTATGATTTATTGAACAAGCATGAAAAACATTGTTTAAACCCTTTCCAATCAAGATCTGTAAAGCTTATTGGGATTTTACAAACTGATCTTTAAAATACAGTCTCCTGAAAAGGGGACATTTCTTTTGTTGCTGAGTAATTTTTGTGACATTAATGTTTCAGTTTTGACTGTTTTGGATGTTTTAGCTAATTCATCACATCACATTGTATACATAGCAGAAAACAAGCAGCTGTTCACTTTGATAGATGCATCAAACATTTACCTTGACGATTACATTCTGTACACTTTTAGTTTGAGATGGGAGGAGCATCCCATCTCTCTCTCTCTCTCTCTCTCTCTCTCTCTCGTTCTCGCTCTCTCTCACTCTCTCAATCTCTCCCTGGTCACTCACAGCAACACTAGCATCTGTGAGCTCATGTATGAGGAGGAGGGTGGATAGCACTTTCCTCTGAGTGCATTGTAACACAGAATGGGCAGCAGTTGGCACTGGCTTCACGTATCTTGGAGGAAGGCCCAGTTGGTAGCAGACATATGACATTTAAGAGCTGGCTGGTGCATGGGAATTGGAAGAAGACCATATTAGGGAGAAAATGAGAAAAAGAAAGAAAAAAGATTACAAACAACATTAAAACCGTGTTTCTTTATTAAAGTAAACTTAAGCATAAAGAGCCATTGTTTTTGCCAATATTTTTCTTAATTCAATGCGAGAAATTTTCATTTAAATTTCTGAGCAAAACTCAAGTCTGTAGTACCATCTTGGGTCTGAATTACAATGTGCGCAATTTCACTATTAATTGCATCTGTTTAACTTAACTCTGAATACAGCAAGGTGTTCAACTATCGTATATAATAGAGTAGCAGGATTATTGTAAATATACACGAATATACATTACAGTTAGATTAATGCTAAAATGAAAACTCAATTAATCTTATACGTTTTTTTCCTGACAATTTTTGAAAGCTCATCTCCTGCTGAGGTTGTAATTGACAACGTTTGATGAATATTCACACCAACAAAACTGTTAATTAATAGAAGCATAAATGCCATTAAAAACTACTCTCCTACTGGTTCAGAAGCACACAAGGAGCCTTTAAAGGACACGAGGCCCTGCAGTCTGTTTCTCTAATATATATTTATCCTGTCACGAATCGGGTCAGCATGGTACGGACGTTGATGGAGAGGGTCGTTTGCTCATTATGCAGCAGCATCTGAAAATAATGAGCACCTTTAATGGACAGGGCCATCAGTTGTGAAGGGTAACACTCTTGTTATCGGCAAGGAAAAAGGAAGCCGAAGGAAGGAAACAATTTTGCTGTTGCATTTTTTTTTTTTTGGAAGTATAATGCAGATGAGATACGGTGTTTTTCAGCAACGGGTCTATAATGAGCTCATCTCAGGGCTGAGTTGGTACTAACACACACTTAATGATGGTGAATGATGGCAATGCCGAAAGTTAACTCACTTAAATCTCACTCCCAGGTGACAGCTTGGGTTTGATAAATAGACTGAATTTAATTGGTGTTTTCACAGTTATATCAATAGTTTTTTTCCTTTAGGCTGCAATGTGTCAAGGTAGGATGTATGATGTGTGTAGTAGAGCACAAATACAATAAAGATTAATATTTGATGATTAAACAGGTAAGCAAAAAAACTTGGGAAATGGGCAAGACTAATCAACGAGGTTCCATTGAGACCAAAAAACGTGCGAAAATCTGGCAACCTGCACACATCAACTTTGCTCCCATCTATCAAAGAAAATTCAAATAAGTGAAAGTTAATTAATAATGTGCCAGTTAATATGAATTAAGGGATGGTATTACATTTCCAATAGTTTGTTTCTGTCACATTGTTGACAAAATAAAACTATTATTTTATTAAAACTGTATCAAAATAAACCCTGATTGTACAGGTACATAATCACAATGTCATTTTCTCACACATATGTAACACATCTTTAACTGGTGCTTTAAAAAGTTTGTTCCTATAGACTTAAAAATACACAAATACAGTAAAAAAAAAAGTACTCAAAAGGAAAAAAACACACTTTTAAATTTGTATATATATATATATATATATATATATATATATATATATATATATATATACACAGTATCTCACAAAAATGAGTACATCCCTCACATTTATGTAAATATTTGATTATATCTTTTCATGTAACAACACTGAGGAAATACACTTTACTACAATGTAAAGTAGTGAGTGTACAGCTTGTGTAACAGTGTAAATTTGCTGTCCCCTCAGAATAACTCAACACACAGCCATTAATGTCTAAACCTCTGGCAACAAAAGTGATTATACCCCTAAATGAAAATGTCCAAATTGGGCCCAATTAGCCATTCTCCCTCCCCGGTGTCATGTGACTTGTTAGTGTTACACAGTCTCAGGTGTGACTGGGGAGCAGGTGTGTTAAATTTGGTGTCATTGCTCTCACACTCCCTCATACTGGTCACTGGAAGTTCAACATGGCACCTCATGGTAAAGAACTCTCTGAGGATCTGAAAAAAAGTATTGTTGTTCTACATAAAGATGGCCCAGGCTATAAGATGGTTGCCAAGAAAGTGACACTGAGCTTCAGCATGTTGGACAAGACCATATAGCAGTTTAACAGGACTGTTAATTTCCACTGAGAACAGGCCTCGCCATGGTCGACCAAAGAAGTTGAGTGCATGTTCTCAGCGTCATATCCAGATTTTGTCTTTGGGAAATAGCCATATGAGTGCTGCCAGCATTGCTGCAGATGTTGAAGGGGTGGGGGGTCAGCCTGTCAGTGCTCAGACCATACGCCACACACTGCATCAAATTGGCTCTTCTAAAGATGAAGCACAAGAAAGCCCGCAAACAGTTTGCTGAAGACAAGCAGACTAAGGACATGGATTACTGGAACCATGTCCTGTGGTCTGATGAGAACAAGATAAACTTATTTGGTTCAGATGGTGTCAAGCATGTGTGGCGGCAACCAGGTGAGGAGTACAAAGACAAGTGTGTCTTACCTACAGTCAAGCATGATGGTGGGAGTGTCATGGTCTGGGGCTGCATGAGTGCTGCCGGCACTGGGGAGCTACAGTTCATTGAGGGAACCATGAATGTCAACATGTACTGTTACATACTGATGCAGAGCATGATCCCCTACTCACTACTTTACATTGTAGCAAAGTGTCACTTCTTCAGCGTTGTCACATTAAATTATATAATCAAATATTTACAAAAATGTGAGGAGTGTACTCACTTTTGTGAGATAGTGTGTACAGTGGCAAGAAAAAGTATGAACCTTTTGGAATTTCAAGGTTTTCTGCATGAATGTGTCATAAAATGTGATCAGGGGTCAGGGGTATTGACAAATATAATATGCCTAAAATATTAACACAAAAAAATTCATTGTAAAAAGTAAGTGAACCCTTAGAAGTAATAACTGGTTGACCCCCCTCTCTCTCATATATATATATCTCAAAAATTATCTCAAAATTAAAAAGTGTTCTGTGTGAAATGATTCTTGTTTATTATTATTATTCTTTCAAATGATTCAGTTTTAAAGAGAATCTTTTTAGGAATCTTTGCACTGTTATAAAGAAAAATAGATAGCAAAAATAGATAGTGAAGATGAAGTATAGAAACATTTCATTTCCCATTAAATTCAAGAGAAAAGAATGCAAAGAAATCAACAAATTGCACAATATGTATGAAATGCTAAGTTTAGATTTAGAGGTAGGGTTTTTGTTGTATCATTTTTACTTCATTTATATAAAACTGAACAAAAATCAACCATATTGCCTTATGCTAATTGAATTTAATAGTTCTTTTGTGCATTTTTATGAGATGTAAAAAGATATCAGAGGTGTATACACATAAAGAGAGAATAAGAGTGATGAAAAATAAGAGAGAGAGACACAGAGAGAGAGCGAGAGGGAGAGAGGGGTGGGACAGAGCAGGAGAGGAGTCAAGGGAGGAAGCAAGCGACATAAAAATTTCAACATGTCCACAACAACATTTGTCGGAATCCATCGGCTCATACCTAATGTCAACAAATCCAGAAATAAATCCCCAAGCCCAACAGAGCGTGTGGAACTGGAGCATCTGTGGATCTGTGCTACACCTGCTTACATCGCTAGGAGGGGAGCGAGCTTCCTCTTACACACCGATCCCCACAGGATTATCTCTCTCTCTCTCACAGACACACACACACACACATCTACACCTGGCTCCGAGGCAAACAAAATCAAAGCATGACTCTCAGATGCCTGAAGGATTTTATAGTGAGTCAGGCCTGGTAAATCTCACATGATGAGTGTACAGGCTTGTTTTATTGAGTCATAAACCCAAGGGGGGTTTTACCAGTGTTGAATTCCACATTCTGATAAGTCAGAAGGTGTTGATTGACAGTAGTTGATTAGTTGGCTCATTCTAATATGTTATCATTTGTATAGTAGCCATAGTTAATATGGTGAAGTTTTCTGAGGAAGCAATTATTTGACATTTTTGGAAGGAGTCTCCAGTGACAGCAGTGGTAACAGTAACTCGACTGTTGATTATTTTACTATAAAAGCACAACACTGAATGTGTGGAAGTGTGTGTAAATGCGGTGAAGGATGAATATCGGTGCAACATCATCAGCATACATATGCTGCTCACCGCTCAGCTCTGTGTCTAGGCCTCACCTCGGTTTTTAACTGATGCTAAATATTTATGAGTGAAATGCATTTCAGCCTGTGTGTGATGTGAGCTATGGTGCTTCGGGTATCAGTGGTGTTTTTGTGTGTATGAATTTTTTTACTTTTGCTGAGGGCTTTGGTTCAAATGGAACCCAAATCAAAGAGTCTGGGAGCTGCTGGTGGTGAGGAGAGGGATATAAGCAAGGAGACAAATCGAGTTTCTCCCCTATGGAGCAATGTGTTAAAAAAAGAGAGAGAGAGAGAAGAAAAAAGAGAAAAAGAAATGGTGGGTGGGTGGGTGGATGAATGGATGGATGGATGGATGGATAGCTAGGTAGATAGATAAAAACATTGTGCCTGCAATAGACAAATAACTGAACAGATATTTCTAAGAAAGAAAGAAGGACATAAATGGGATGATGAAAACTGGGGGGGGGCATGCAAGAACGAGTAGCAGCGAGAGACAAACAAATAAGACAAGAACAGATGATTCCTGAGAATTGTATTTAGAAAATGGGAAGAAAGAATGTTGAAAAGTGAGAGCAGATAGAATAAAGAAAGAAAGAGTGAGGAAAAGGGGTGAAAGGGCAGGAAGGAGAGACAGATATGTAGTAGAGGAGTACATGCCTGGCTCAGAGGCACAGTTTCTCTCTCACGTCTCATCACTCATCACACTTATCTGTTTATGAGCTAAAACAGAGTCATGAAAAATCTCCTGCAAGAAGACACAATTAGCGTGTGCACACACATGCACACACACACACACAAACACACACGCCCACCAGGTTGATGTTATATACAAAACGCTTTTCTCTGGTGACCTTAAATGCCTCAGTGTAATAATATGGTCTGGTTTGGGTTTGCACAAAACATCGAATTCACACAGCTTGCTCTAAGTTCCTGACTATTCCCAAGATTCCCACTAATTCCTGTGTATTCCAAGGACTGAATTTCCTAACTGTTCTGAAGACACACTATTCCGAATGAAATGCTGTAATGGATTATAAATGGCTAAAATTAGCAGCAAAGTAGTATACTGCTAAATATTTTAGCCAGTTTATTAAAATCTGTTTTATTGTACATTACAATGATCTTTTTAATTCATCATCATTTTATCAAAAGTAATTTTCTGTCATTAAGAGATTATTATCATGTCTGATATGATGGACAGAGAGAGCTCAAGAGAGAAATAGCATGCCTGAGATAAACAGATGGATAAATAAAAACGGAGGGAGTAAGCTAAATATTATGACATTTTAATATCAAGAGAAATTTAGTTTGTTATGTTAACTGGGATCACTTTGATACCATATTGATAACTGGGATCACTTTCACTTTCGCACCATTCAATCAGTTCACTGAATTTCACTGAATCAGAGCGAAATTGATTATTTTGGTTTGTGTGCAACATGCTTTGATTCATCCAAATCTTCAGAACACATGGCATTTGTGCAGCACTACAGCTCTGTCCAGGGCTCCAGGGTTGGGGGTTTGATTCCTGCCATGGCCCTGTGTGCGTGGAGTTTGCATGTTCTCCCTGTGCTGTGGGGTTTCCTCAGAGTACTCCAGTTTCCTCCCCCCGGTCCAAAGACATGCATGGAAGTCTGATTGGCATGTCCAAAGTGTACGTAGTGCATGAATGGGTGTGTGATTGTGCCCTGCGATGGATTGGCATCCTGTCCAGTGTGTACCCTGCCTTGTGCCCCATGCCCCCTGTAGGATAAGCGGTATAGGAAATGGATAGATGGATGGAAATAGCTCTGTTCTTTGGCTTAGTTTAGTAGCTCACACATAATCTAGAAAAAAAAATGTCATGTTTGAATCACACCCTGCAGTGAATCGATTCAGAGTCAAATAGTTTTCTGACTAAGACTTTAATCATTTAAGACGTTTCGTTCATTTAGAGAATGCTGTGTTTTTCCCTGCCTAAAGAAGCGCAGAGAGGCAGAGAAGACACCAGGTTTCATGTAAAAGCACCCGAAGAGACAGAAGACTAGATGTATTAGTGTGGGTGTTATTTTAAGGTGTAATTACTAACATTTAATGCTGCTGACTTTTTCAGGAAAGTGATTTACTTTACCCACTTTTACTCAGCATAATTTCTGGAACAGAGATGTGGATAACCCAACAGTCACAGAACCTCTGCTCAAGGTTATAGTTCAATCAAATGTCCTATGACACCAGGCTGTTGTACTGCAACTGTCTCCGGAGCTAATTTATTACCCTGGGATGGTTGGGAAAAGCAATCGACCAAAACAGTCCTTTATTTAGCCAACACAAATACTGGATCTTTGGGCTACTTTACAGCATTGAGGTTAACTTTGGAGGGTAAAAATATATGCTTAAATAAACATAGATGTATAAATAATATTATACAGAATTTATTTAGTTTCATTTCTTTGTAGCTTAATTAAAAAAAAACACAACAACAAATAAGCAAACAAAGCAATGAGTAGGTAAATTAATGTGAGATCTAAACAATCAAACAAATTAATTAAATGGGACAGAAATGTCCAAATGCCCTGTGATGGACTGGCACCCTGTCCAGGGTGTACTGTACCCTGCCTTGTGCCCGATGCTCCCTGGGATAGGCTCCAGGTTCCCCGCAACCCTGAAAAGGAGTAAGCGGTAGAAGATGGATGGATGGAGAAATGTCCAAATTAATTATATAACTTAGTAATATATATTTATTTTACATATATAGTAGTTGCTATTTATAGTTACAGTGACATAACGGATGTTTAGCAGGAAGCAAATGCAAGTACGAGTTTAATGATAACAAATCCAAAAAGGTACAGCAGACAGTTGAAGCACATTAAACAGGCAAAGGTCATGCTATCAGGCAGCCAATCCAAATCAGGCAAGGTCAAAGGAATAAACACTGTCCAAATATACCCATAACACCAAACATGGTACAAAGGTTTGCTAACAACAGATAAGATTAACTGTGCGTAATACTTCTCAAAGACATAGTATGTGAGAGTCTCTTAAGTAGGTGAGATTGTCAGTGTGACTGGGAACAGGTGTGTGTAATTAGTTCACAGGAGAAGGTGAAGTGTCTGTGTGTTCCATTGGGAGCTGTAGTCGTCAGCCATGTTTGTAGTTTGCAGTGCTCTCTGGGAAATGGAGTCGTTAGTTTGCCATGACATGACAGTTACTATGCTACTTATAGTTATTAATTAATTAATTCACTAACTTGTTTATTTACATGGGACTTTAAAAACAAAATACAAAAATAAACAGGTTCTATGCAAAACATTGGGCACCCCTGGCCAAACTTCATATTGTAGTGATTTTTTAAGAGAAACACCACCACTGCAGCAAAAATTGTATTATTCTGCAGATGTTAATGCACAGATACTTTATGAATATCTATTTCATGAAGTTTAAAAAAAATTAATAATAAAATAGAAATTGTAGTATGTGCAAAGGTTTGGACACACTACTAACCTGGCTGCCCCACCGCCCACAGTATAAGAGATCCACCCCCATGCTTAATGGCTGTGTTCTTTTCATCAACTGCTGCTCTTTTTTCTCCCCTACAAACATACCTTCGTTGATTGTGGCCAAAGAATTCCATTTCCACTTCATCAGTCCACAGCACTGGTTTCCAGAATGTCTCTGGCTTATCAAGATGTTGCTTTGTATCCATCAGATGTTGTCTTTCATGATGAGGTTGTGAATAAGGTTTTCTTCTCATGACTCTTCCGTGCAAATCATGCCTGTGAAAGCAATGCTGCAGAGTAGAAATACACGTTAGCCCAATTGCTCTTCACATCCTTAGTGTGATATGGGGATTTTGCTTAGCCTTTCTGGCCAGCATACAGGCAGTTCCATCAGAGATTATTATATTATTATTTACAGAGAAATAATAGATTGAATGAATAATAAACAAACAAGCAAATATTAACAAATATATAAATGAATATAAATGCAAAGAAATAAAAACAATGAAAACATGAGTGAATAATAATAAGTAAATAAATAACACCATAAATTAATGAATATAAATAAAATAAATGAATATTACTAACTAAATAAATACATAAATGTGGAACAATATGGGGTTTTTGGGGGGGTTGTTTGCCTCTGAGCATATTTTCAGGAGCTTGTGCCATGCTAAACATATCAAAGCCTGAAAACATCAGACACAACAATCAGAGTCGCCATTGGCAAACACAAAATCCTTTTAAAAGTGAGGGAAATGTGAGCGGTGTGTTTTGTATTTGTGATGTCTGTCCCGTTAGAGATTAGCTTGGATTACAAGCAAGATTATGCTAATCTTCTGCTAATCAGGTGTTAGCATATAAAAAAAAGTCAAAAAGCCGTCACAGTGTGTTTGTGTTTTTACACATACTTTCAGTTCCTCATGGGGTTTTTTTCCCCAGTTTTGCACCATGCCAATCTGCAGAGCTGTAGGGAAACAGTAATGCATGCTTTAATGTGTCTTTCGCTTGCGCTAACACACCTGATTTAGAGAGCTTAACCAACCGAATTGGCGAATCCAGTGTGTCGAAGCATAAAAAAACCTCTACTCTGTTGTTTTGAAAATCTTGGAGTCATATCAATTCACTGTAAAAAATCAAAAACAAAAAAAGTGGGGGGAAAAATATCGGTTTTCTCCCAATATAAAAGAGCTCACATGGATTTGTTTTCCATAACGGCCTTTCTGGCTGGTGTGAAGGTTCGTTGTGATCGCTCGTCACCGCAGATAATGGCCTCAATTTCCTAAATGCATTTTTATAGAAGATGACTTCTAAAGGGCCATCTTTGTGATTGCTTGCTGAAAGGGAAGCCTTGCATGGTGTATTTAACAGCGATGAACAATACGATAAGGTCAGCGATAAGAGGAAGTTCAGGGAAAGTCCTCAAATCCCAGTTTGACACTTTGCAAATAAAAGAATGCTCATGTTTGTGTGGAAGCTCAAACTGGTAGCTTCTAGTATGAAATCATGTCAAAATTCAGCACTAATCTCCAAACTCTCAGACAGGCTAGCAATGCTAAGGGCAGGTGTAGTCAAAAAGACACACAAACACACACACACTGATAGCAAGACAGCTTTAAATGTTTGTGACTCCTGCTTGTGATCTGAATTTTGAAATGATTTTAGGTTTAATGTTCATGTTACACTTAAAAAGTTTTTGGGACAGAGTAGTTTACACTTTTTCAGTTTCTCAGTAACATGACAAGCTGTGTTGTTGTTTTGTTTTTTTTTACATGAAACGTCTGGAAACAAGTTATGTCCTGTTCATTTACTTTGTAGCAGCTCTAAACAATCATTCCCTCACCAGTCTCTCTTTCTTCTCTTTCTCAGAGTTGATAAGACAAAAAACGCAGCTTGTCATGTTAGCATAAAAAAAGCGTAAACTCCTCTGCCGTGAAGATGGCGGAAAACTTGGGGCTGTTAACACTAGTGCGATTTCGTTTTAAAATAAAAACGATCCTCGTCCACACTGGTGTTTCCACAGTGTTTCAGAAACAATCTTCATCTACACTATACGACAGAATACGCATGTCACATGACCATTCATGCACACTGGGCATGCGCATACAAGTGTAAACAGGAAGTTGGTTGTTAGTCCAAACAGGCATTCTATGTAGATAGTGTGGACGACAGGTGTAACCTTAGCAACGGTTATGCATTTTAAAATGAAAATGCACTAGTGTAAACAGGGCTTGGAACTTACAGCTTTACCTCTGGCTGTTACAAAGAACTGACACTGGAGACTCCTTCGTAAATATTAATTAAACGACTCCTTACAGAAAACGTGAAAAATTATAAATAAATAAAATGTATTAAATAGATAAATAAATAAATTTGATCTTATTTGTAACCTCTTTAACTAATCCTAAAACATAACGAGAAATATTATTAGATTATTATTATTATGAGCTCAGTAAAGCTAGACTTCTCAAAATCTCCTGATTTAGCAATTGTTCAGGAGTCAGGGTAGAACGTTCCAAATTCAGCCTTGAGTGCACATATTAAAGTTCCCTCTGGTGGCATTCGAGAAGGTGTGATTCAGGACAAGGCGAGACAGAGCTGTTAGAGACGACACATGAGAGAATCTGACCTTTACTTAATTGCCGTTTCAGTGAGTGGCAGAATGCTAGGCCTCGTTCCCGAAAGGTTGAAGCACGTGAGGATCAAAGCGCTTCTTCAAACACGCTGTAGGTGAAACTCAAAGCCAGAGTTTATGTCGAAACAATAAAGGCACAGGATACAGCATTTAAATGTGATTGAAACATTAGGTGGTTAATGTTTAATTTACCGGAGGCAAAGTTCCTTCAGATATGATTCAGAAATTATTCTCAGAGGTTTCAACAATACAGGTTAGACCTGTATCAGCACACAGAATTAAAATAACAAAATGTATGTTGATATACTTCCTGTTAGAAAACTAACCATTCCATCATGTTAATACTACATTATCAGATTTTTTCAGTGCCATGACAAGACCAGTATTCAGTTTTATTGTCTGAACCTCTCTCTCTTTATTAAAAAAAGTAATCCTGATTTATTCATTTCATTTATTTTACCTAAATGTTAATAATTTGTATTATTAGATCTGATTTGCTCAACATAACAACCTGTATGACAGAATATTAGAGCAGAATTGTATTGTGAAAATAAAAGAACTGTGTAAAAGAAAAGAGTTGTGAAAAAATCGACTTTAAAAAGTAACTGGATCATGCGAAAAATTACTGTGAAAATAAATACACTGAGAAATGAACATGAAAATGCAGATAATAAAAAGTAATTCTAAAGTTAAAAAAATAGATTATTCATGTGAAAAATTACAGTGAATAAAAATTAATATGAAAATGAATCTGAAAATGAATGTGTGAAAATGACTGTGGGTGGTGCTAAAGGAAATATTATTAATTCAGTATATATACTTCTGTGTGAGGATTGTGAGTTTGCATCCTCAGTAGCCTCTATAATGCACCTCTGGTGATGTGTGTGTGTGTGTGTGTGTGTGTGTGTGTGTGTGTGTGTGTGTGTGTGTGTGTGTGTGTGTGTGTGTGTGTGTGTGTGTGTGTGTGTGTGTGTGTGTGTGTTATATAAGTTTGTAAAATTCCGCTTTGACTCATGAGGGACAAGAATTCAGTCTTTCTAGATTGAGAACAGGCCGTGTCTGGGCATGTAGCCAAACTCTCACTCAGAAAGCACCAAGTGCCTTTCTCCCTGCTGGATTGTTTTCTTTTATTGTTCTTTTGTTTCACTGCTTCTTTTTTGCAGAACGTTGTATTTCACAATGAGTGAATCAGAGAGAGAGAAAAAAAACTGGAACAGGAGTTCTTAGGTAATAATTACTATGTTTTCGTTAAACCTGCTCAGTCCTTGGATGTGCCTAGACAGGAAAATGGATGAAAGTTACAGAAGTGTAGATGGAGCTGAGAAAATGGAAGGAGAACTAGTTTTATGTCTGAAGTTGGACATCGAGTCCAAAGAATGTTGTTCTGCAACACTGTCGTTTTACTATCTAATTCATAGTTTACTTTAAAGGACACGCTTACAAATTAACTTCGTATCTATATTCAGATGTAAACTTGAAGTGGGTGTGGCCTAAACCAGAATGTTTTTTTTGTTTTGTTTTTGTTTTAATATTGAACCACTGTAAAACTGGGCAAAACTCAGATGTTATCATTATCAGCATGGTGTGTGAATTCTGGCTCTGATAGTTCCTCAAACTCAGATACATCACACTCCAGTCCGTAGGCCTGTTTCACGAAGCGACTTGAACAAACAAAAGAGTTGCAGAGTAAGTTGTGAGTTGACAAAACCAAACAAATCCAATCCATGTTAATTAAGGTTAATTGGTTTCATGAAGCTGGTTATCAAGTTTCTCAGTCAAAACATGTTTTAACCCGGAACAGGTTTTGCGGAAATATAAGGAATTTAAACCTACATTAACCACGAAAAGCAGCTGCCAAAGTTTACTTTCATAGGCTCCCAATGAGACATGGATTAAAAATGTATTACCCCAGCATGTTTCATTTAATTTCATTTAATATGGATGTCTTTTTTATATTAAATATTAATAAAATAAACATCAATTTGCAAAAATATATTAGGATAAGAATAATCCCACCGCATGAAATGTATGGCTACCACTCAAAATTAACCGCACAGCAATACACACAGATGCATTACAGTAAGAGTGTGGCTTCGGCGTGTCCGAATATCCGAATAAAGATATCTGACGATATCCTACATAAAGCTGGTCATCGGGAAAAGCCAACACAAACACTAAAGGCTTAACTTCAATCCATCAGATATATATCACTCTGCTTGCAGCTGATTGGTCCAATTTGGGTTTGAGTTTTCTTACCCAGAATAAAATCCGCTACAGAGCAGGTTAGTCGTTGAGTAAAAGTTACCATGGAGATGAAACCCGCTAAAAACCAATGCAGGGGAATCTCAGTATGCAGGGGAATCTCCTCAACCACCACCAGTGTGTGGCATCCACCTGGATGATGCAAAGGCAGCCATAGTGCGCCAGAACGCCCACCACACACCAGCTATTAGTGGAGAGGAGAGAGTGAGATGGGGATTATTAGGGGGCCATGATAGATGAGGGCCAATGGGGGAATTTCACCAGGAGACCGCGGTTATACCCCTACTCTTTTACGATAAGTGTCCTGTTATTTTTAATGACCACAGAGAGTCAGGACCTCGGTTTAACGTCTCATCTGAAAGACGGTGCTGTTTATACAGTATAGCGGCCCGTCACTGTACTGGAGCATTCGACCCCACACAGACCACAGGGTGAGCGCCACCTGCTGGTCTCACTTATTCCACTTCCAGCAGCAACCTTAGTTTTCCCCAGGAGGTCTCCAATCCTGGTACAGGCCAGGCTCAACCCAACTTAGTTTCTGTGGGACACCAGACAAGAGCTGCAAGATGATTTGGCTCTTATTATTATTGTTGCTATTTTATTTTCTAAGAAATTTACTTGGTTGTACTGTATTTCCCTAAATATAAAGAAACTAGTAGTTAATTGAAACCACTGTGACCCTGATCTACTAAGGATGAACAAATTAACCTAGTAAATACATGTTCATGTTTATGAACGTGCTTTTCTTTGTCACATGAGCTTCATACACAATATAGCCAAGTGGCTCCCTGACAATCACACCCATATATGCTTCATTTCCAAACTATTGCCACAATGTTAAAAACGCACAATTGTGTAGAATGTCTCTGTACGCTGTAGATTTACAATTTCACTTCACTGGAACTAATAGGCTTAAACCTATTCCAGCACGACACAGAATGCACAAAGCGTGTTCCACTGAACACCTTTGGGTGAACTGGAACTGGAGCCTCCTCACCCAACATCAGTGCCTGACCTCAACATCACTAATGCTCTTGTAGTTGAATGAACAAAATCCCCACAGTCACACTCCAAAATCTAGTGAAAGCCTTTCCAGAAGACTGAGCTTTTTATAACAGCAAAGGGGAACAAATCTGGATTGGGATGTTCAACAAGGACATATGGGTGTGATGGTCAGGTGTGCACAAACCTTTGGCTATATACTGTATATGATCTTGAGTTTCAACCAGATACCACTTGAACCTGTCTGGAAAAGGGTAACTAGTAAGAAGCCGTTATCTGTATAGATAATGTCATGTATCTTTGGGTGTTTACTGCTGGTTGGTATGTGTGCGTGTCTGATGAAGAGGATTTTATCCAACTTCTGTTGGATTACGTTTTTGTTTAGTGCACACGTTTTACTTTTTCTATCCTAATCCTAATTCCTAATGATGAAACAAGATCAGCCTCGAGGCTGGAAACACAGGAACCCAAACGCTTGAAATGTACTCTCCTAATCTCACTTGACTGAAGTACACACAGGGTGAGATGCAATTCGTGCTCCTGATTTTTCAGTTTTGTGGTAAATGTGAGCTAGCAGCAATTAGGTGGAGAAGAAACGGCAACAGCAGCGCTGCGGGACAAACTTTGATCAAGTTTAAACTGTAAAATGAAGTCGATTCGAGAGCGTCTGATGTCATCATGCTGGCATTTCAGACTGAGAATCAAAGCACAGCTGTATGAAAAGAGGATTCATGAAGTGATTGGCGTGCACACACACACATTTCCAGCTCAAAATGACTGTATCATAGTCATTTCATCCTGCATTTTTTTTCCATTTGCCTTTACAGCGCAGTTACATACAGCAAGCTATGAAACAAACAAATCAATAAATAAACCGAGATACACTAAATTTCAGATCTAATAAAAACAAGATTCCGTGTATAAGTGTAAAATGAGTTTACTGACTGGGTCTGATTTACATGTGTGCTGGAAATAGAACATTTGAGTCTGTGTAAGTATAAGTACAATATAAAAAGCTTCAATAATTAACAAATACACCCACATAAAAGTGATATTTTTATTTTTTGACTACATCTCTAAATTACAACACCTGATTTGAGAATGGACCTCTGCAGGAATGTTTGGGGGAAGTTGTAGCTGTAGTGTTATCTTTTATTGTTAATTGTATTTTGTATTTGACCATGCACTTTTTTTCACTTAACTGTAGCTAGTTTATCTGAAAAGGAAATACAAACCAGTGCAGAGTGGATTCTTAGACCTGCTGCAGCCTGCTGATGTGAGATTTTAAATTCCACAGAGTCAAAAGCCATGACTACAACTGCTGCAAGACTGCTAAACTCCGTCCTTGGATAAGATTCTGATTGAATTCTTAAGTCCTTCTGAATAAAAGCTGTTTGCTAATGGTGTAAATGTAGAAGGGAAAAGGAAGGGTTTCTTACCAGATTTTTTTTTAACCCATGGTTTTGCAAGACATTTATTTAATCGTTCATTTATCAAGCATGATTATCGTGTTATGTAGATCAAAAACAAGTGATAGGGTGGTGTGATGAAGTGGCGTCGATTATTTTCAGTAACGGCATCCTGAAGTATTTTATTCCACTCGTACCACAGCAACATGCTGATTCATTATTTTGTAAGATTATTGATTAACCCTGAAATGTAATGTTTGAAGGTTTTGCCATAGAATTACTTTTGCGGTATTATACCAACTTAAAATAATGCTTTTACCTTAAGTGCTTTAACTTTTGAATGCTGTATTGATGAAACAGCATCCAAATCTCACAAACAACAAAATAATGCTTAAAAATCACATTTATTAAATATATAAGAAGAAACAAAACACTTGAATGAAAAATTTTCAAGTAATTATGCAGTACCTTATATATATATATATATATATATATATATATATATATATATATATATATATATATATATATATATATTTATTTTTATTTTGTAACATACTGCGTATTTTGTTCATCCATTTTCTGTATATTCCCATGCTAATTTTTCTTAATTCTTATTCTTTCTGATTATTTTTTTATTTTTAATTTAGTTATTTAATTGCACAGTCTAAGGAGGAGGGGGCCAGGTTTTCATTTCAATGTAAGTTATATACTGTACAGTATAGAATCTTGAGTAAGCACAGGCATACCTTCAATGTCTGTCTTACAGAATGTCATCTGCAGGAAGCAGTACATAAGTAAACACTGTCTAAGGAATAATACATGACAGATGTGTGCTGTTGTATGAAAAAAAAAGCACGCCCGGGGGTGTGATGCAGCACAGCGTGCAGCGGAGTGCCACAACACCCCCCAAAGAGGATTAGTTTCATACAATTGCACATTCTGGAGTGTGTTACACCGTTTGTCGTGCTAATGAGAGACCATAAAAGCGTAAACTCCTTTATCCTGAAGAATTGAAGAAAACATGATTATAGTTTTACGGTTTATTGACAAAGGGGACTCCTTCCATAAACGTTAAGGTGCATTCTTACATAGGTTCAAATGTCTTTTTTTTTTCAAAATGACGTGAAAACGTGTCATGAAAATGTATTGTGAAAATAAAAGAACTGTGTAAAAGAAATGAGTTAAAAAAAATCGACTTTAAAAAGTAACTGGATCATGCGAAAAATTACTGTGAAAATAAATACACTGAGAAATGCACACAAAAATGCAGAAATCATGAGAAATTAAAGTAATTCTAAAGTTTAAAAAATAGATTATTCATGTGAAAAATTACAGTGAATAAAAATTAATATGAAAATGAATGTGTGAAAATGACTGTGGGTGGTGCTAAAGGAAATATTATTAATTCAGTATATATACTTCTGTGTGAGGATTGTGAGTTTGTGTGCCAAGCCTCTATAATGCACCTCTGGTGGTTTGTGTGTGTGTGTGTGTGTGTGTGTGTTATATAAGTTTGTAAAATTCCGCTTTGACTCATGAGGGACAAGAATTCAGTCTTTCTAGACTGAGAACAGGCCGTGTCTGGGCATGTAGCCAAACTCTCTCTCAGAAAGCACCAAGTGCCTTTCTCCCTGCTGGATTGTTTTCTGTTGGTTTTTTTTTTTTTTTTTTTTTTTTAAGTTTCACTGCTTCTTTTTTGCAGAACGTCGTATTTCACAATGAGTGAGTCAGAGAGAGAAAGAGAGAGAGAGAGAGAAAACTGGAACAGGAGTTCTTAGGTAATAATTACTATGTTTTCGTTAAACCTGCTCAGTCCTTGGATGTGCCTAGACAGAAAAATGAATGAAAGTTACAGAAGTGTAGATGGAGCTGAGAAAATGGAAGGAGAACTAGTTTTATGTCTGAAGTTGGACATCGAGTCCAAAGAATGTTGTTCTGTAACACTGTCATTTAAAAAAAATTCAACCAGAAGCCAAAAAATCAAATTATATATCTAATAAGTTTATATATGTAGAGTAAGTTTTAAGTTGACAAAACCAAACAAATCCAATTTGGGTTAATTAAGGTGAACAGGTTTCATGACACTGGATATCAAGTTTCTCAGCCAACCCTGGTATTATCCCGGAATCAGGTTTTGCGGAAATATAAGGAATTTAAACCTACATTATCCACGATAACCAGCTGCCAAAGTTTACTTTCATAGGCTCCCAAAGAGACATGGATTA
Organism: Ameiurus melas; assembly: GCA_012411365.1. Lineage (NCBI taxonomy): Eukaryota > Metazoa > Chordata > Actinopteri > Siluriformes > Ictaluridae > Ameiurus > Ameiurus melas. The sequence goes on along the minus strand of CM022765.1, from coordinate 9,067,784 downwards.
AAAATGTATAACCCCAGCATGTTTCATGTAATTTCATTTAATATGGATGTCTTTTTTTATATTAAATATGAATTAAATTAAACATCAATTTGCAAAAATATATTAGGATAGGAATAATCCCACTGCATGAAATGTATGGCTACCACTCAAAATGAACCGCATAGCAATACACACAGTGTGCAGTACAGTAAGTGTGTGGCTTCGGCATGTCCGATTTTTAACGTGCGGTATCTGTCCGATATCTTTCATAAAGCTGGTCATCGGGAAAATGTGAATATGATGGCCACATTCACATTCACATTTTAATTTTCTGCCTCTTTCCCTTTCAGAGCCACATGGGGAGGAGGCACAGCCAACACGTTAATCACTGACTAAGACTTGTCGACAGGACGTGTCGAGTTTCTGGTGCTCCATTATAGAGTTAACACCGAGGATCTACAGGTGAGTACAGGATTCTTTAGAAATCACTATTTCTCCAGAAAGAGATAACAACTAATCTGTTTTGTAATTGTTCAAATATATAGACTTACACTACGGGCTGAGTGATGATCCACACCTACAACATCATGGACAGAAATTGTTATTATTGTTTTCTTTATTTGAGATGTGTAGAACTTGTAAAACACTGTAGATGGATTCAAGTATTTTTAAGCAATGAAAAGGAATAATCAACATATCAGCATACTGGTGTAGGATATTGTTATGTACCTTAAATACGTTTAATCTTTCAGTCTTTTTTGTGTGTAAAGCATGATATCTATGTAAAGACTTTTTTGAATCTAATATTATCCAAATATGATTACAAATCTGGATGATATGCTAGAGATGATGCAGAAACAACCTATATTAATTCTACATCAGGTTTGAAGTGAAAATTCAAGAAAGGACTATAAGATACCACAAGATAACTTTATGGAAGTGGTTTATTCAATAACAAATTCTGTTCTGTTTCCTCAGAGTGCCTAGAGATTAAAAACGTGACACCATGCAAACTGCTACGTTTCTCACTGTCACCATACTGCTCACAGTCAATGCAGGTAAATACAAGTTCCCTTCATATCTGAATGGTATCTTATTAGTACAATCTTTGAACTTACAATTGAGTTAGCTGCCTCGGTCTACTTAAGGTTACTTCCTCATGCTCAAACATAAAATGGCCCCAAGCTAAATACCTACAGTGTTAATTTGACTCCAGATGCTTCCACTCCTGTCATCACACACCAACTCCAGTTCCTCACTCACACAAGCTGTGCTTTAATACGAGTTTGAACACTCCTACTCTGCCTTCCCCTCACTATGTCACCTTGGGCAAATCTCTTATCCATGAAGAGTGTTGGATGATCTCTTCATGGTTAGACCTGGTAGAAATGTAGGCAACATGGAGGTTTATTAGGCTATGTTAAAGATAGAACTTCCAACAAGTCCTTGAGTGCTGCATTGTAAATTGAAGGTAAATGTTTTTTTTTCTGTATGTTTTTCTACAGGTGCAGATCAAATAAGACTGAGCACTCTACCGTCGATGAATGCAGTGTGTGGTGGGACCGTCAATCTGTTGTGCAGCATCGACACAAACGTCACAGTGATGGACTACTCCTGGAGAGATGGCAAAGGAACGATCTGTGATTATAAGAGCACTGAGAAGGGAGAGTCTGAAAATATCTCCTGCAAATACACAGATAATCAAAGTTTAGTGCTGACCATTAAACATGTACAACCAAGCAACAGCGGCAATTACCACTGCTTCCTGTTGGCCAAGTCAGGCCACACAATGAACACAACCACCTTACACGTCTCAAGTAGGTTTCATGAGAAACGAAAATGAAATACAAAGTCAATGTCCTGTGATGCGATATGCTCAAATGTATTGTTTCAAGTCAACTTGAAATCAAAACTGACATTGTTAGGTCATGCTGATGCTGATTCTTAAGGCAGCATAACACACTCTGAGGAAAGCGCTGTCCTCTTGTTAATTATCACGTGTGTATGTAAATGCATTTGCATTGAAAAAAATAATCATCATCTCCAGGTAACACTTGTAACACTTCTTTTTTTAATGATATTTTTCTGTCTTTTTTGCAGACTGCAAGGAGCAAACCTCTAAGATTTTGCAACAACTTCTAAACCATGCCTGTGCTTCAGAAAACAAATGGATAAACCTGCTGGTTTCATTAACAGTGCTTTTGTCACTCATTTTGGATTAGGGTATATAAAAGAAAGTTGCAACGAAACTCGAAGAAATATTTAGAATATTACTGAGGTCAGTTGATTGATTGGAAAGTGTACATTAGAAAGCATACGGAAACATTATGTGAGCGATTTCTGTGGCTTTTAAATCTTAGGAACTGTTTAACTCTCAGAAGTGAGAAAGATCGCTGAACTGAGAAGGATTTAAAATGGCTGAAGACGATGATGATCATCATTGATCATTGGAACTATTTAACTCTCAAAGTGAGAAATATCGTTGAACTGAGAAGGATTTAAAATGGCCGAAGACAATGATGATGATGATGATGGTGATGATGATGATGGATGTTTTATACATATACAGGTGATCAAACTTTCAGCGCTGACCTCCGAATGCTTGGAACACATCTGCATAAAGCTCACTCGCAATCGTTTCGCTTTTAAAGACTTCAGAGGACAAAATATCAGCTGCGAATGATCATGTGAGAAGCCTCAACATTTGGGACCTGCAAAAAACACTGATGTTCTGGGGAAACAAATAAATAAATAAATACAATTTGTTAAAATCAACAATTAGTTCAGTGTATACAAGAGGTACAAGATGCTGTTAGACACTTAAGTAACAACTGGCATGTCATTAAAGGACAGCGATTTAGAGAATGTCCAGCTGTACAAAGATAATGTGACGTATGAACAAAATCCTGTGATGAAAAAAAAAATGTGATGAAAAATGAAGAATGATTGAGGCATTCCTTTTTTAATTTTTTATTTGATTTTTATGTGTTTGCACTTTGGAGCGTTACATAATACTTCTAACTTTCTCTCTCTCTCGCTCTCTCTCTCTCTATGCATAACATACAGGAAAATAAGTGACTCTCTTAATAAGTAACTTTGAGTATCGATCACAGTTCTGTTTAATAATGGGTGTAGCCTTTATGGCTCTTTATTTTATCAGATAAATCTCACTGCATGCACCACACACACACACACACACACACACACACACACACACACACACACACACACTTTTTGTTTGTTTGTTTTTTCTTTCATTTGAAGACCATTACTAATCTTCAGAATATAAAAATAAATATAATTTCATAGAAATGTTGGGGTTTATGTGCCATATGTTCTAGGATGTTTTAATTATTAAACACTGCCATCTCATGGTCATGTAGTGGAGGCAAACAGGAGGCAAAATGTAGGGAGTGAAAATCAAAAGAAAACACAACAAAAGCAGAAAGCGTAAATGACTACTTTTTATACCAAAGAAAAATGAATAAAGATATTCATAATATGAAAATAAAACATTTGAACAATTAGATAAATAAATATACTTAAACAATAATAAAACTGTAAAGAAAAAAACTAATTATTAAAATATATAGTATAAAGTTATAAAGTATGTAAATATAAAAAATTTAAATAGTAATGAAAATAAAAAATAGAATAATACAACAAAAATACAATTAAAATGAGTAAGATATATAATATATATTTTATGCACAAATAAAATAACAAAATAAAAATAGAAATTGTAATAAAATCAAAAATAAGCACAAACATATTTCACTATGTACTCTATATGGCCAAAGGGACACCTTTGTGGACACCTGACCATCACATCCATATGTGGTTCTTCCATTTAAAAAAAAGCCACAATGAAGCACACAACTGTATAGAATGTCTTGAACTTTACAATTTCCCTTCACTGGAACTAAGAGGCCCAAACACTGTTCCAGCATGATACAGAGTGCACAAAGCAAGCTCCATGTTAAGCTTGGAAGAAGGTGGATGAACTCGAGTGTCCTGCACAGAGCCCTGCCCTCAACCCCACTGAACACCTTTGGGATGAACTGTAACTGGAGACTCCTCACTCAACATCAGCACCTGATCTCAACCTTACTAATTCTCTATGTATGAACACACAAATGAACACGGCTGTGGCGCAGGTGGTAGAGCGGGTTGTCGGTTCGATTCCCGGCCACGGGTGACTCCACATGCCGAAGTGTCCTTGGGCAAGACACCGAACCCCAAGTTGCTCCCGATGGCAAGCTAGCGCCTTGCATGGCAGCTCTGCTACCATTGGTCTGAGTGTGTGTGTGAATGGGTGAATGAGTCACCATGTAAAGCGCTTTGGATAAAAGCGCTATATAAGTGCACATTTACCATTACATCCCCAGAGCCATGTTCTAAAATCTAATGGAAAGACTAGAATGATGGCATGTTTTCTGCATGTAGTGTACATTCTTATTCTTATTAGTCTGCTGTACTGTGATTCATCTAGATCTTAGTGAGCACTGAATGACTGAGGTGTTCATAGAAATCAATTTTAGAAATGTAGAAATGTTCTGTAGAAATGTTCATCAGAAGTGTTCAGCAGAAATGTTCAATAAAAATGAAAAAAAAATTAAATAAGAAATCAATTTCTGTGTCAGTCTGGTCCATAAATATAATATGTTGTTCAATGCCATTGTTCCTGATTTGCAATTTAAATAGGCATACAGTGGCCTATTTCACTTCATTAGAAAACAACCCAAAAGGCATTAATTTTAGAGAAAGATACCACAAGAACACTTTTGAACATTTCAAGAAAAATAATAATAAAATTGTATGTTTAAAATATAAAAATAATAGGCATACTGTTCATAATTAGAAAAAAATAAATATTTAGACACTCAACAGCGGCTTTATTAAATATCTCAGTTACAGTGGTTTAGTGTTTACTCTGCCATCCTTTGTTTTTGCAGAACATCTTGACAAATTCAGGGCATGAAATTCGCCAGATTCTGTAACAGTTTCAAAGTTTCAACCAACAAAACATTGTTTGTCCACTCTACAGCATCAACAATTCTCCTCATTTCTCCTCCACTGCATCCCATCAATGCACTGTAGGGTTTAGGTCAGCGATCTGGGATGTTTCATTCTAGGGATGGTCATTCTAATACTTCAATTATCTTTTTGACCAAAAATAAATAAATAAATAAAAAGACAGCTGGTGTTTTGGATCCTTATCCTGCTGAAAAATCCAGTTCTGTCACTTAAATATTTCTTCAATTAATTCTTTGATGTTTTCCATGTAAATTTTGACAGCTTGTATATGACCACAATAAACCTTTACTTCAGTGAGATAAACCTACATCTTGTGATCTTTGAGCTGTGTATTTATGAGCGTAAACACAGAGACAGTGGTCAGAGGTTACAAACACACACACACACACACACACACACACACACACACACACACACACACATTTCCCAAAATGCCTGTGAATGTACAGTACAAAAATTTAGGGTGAACTACAAAGTAATGATAGAACTCAAACTCATTAGACCCATGACAAAATTTTACTTCATAATTAAATTTTTAATTTCTAATAAAATTGGGACTTGAATGAAAGGATTAATGGTTGAATCAATGGATGGATGGAGGAATAGATTAAATAAAATAATCAATGGATGGATGGACAGATGGAGTGCTAGAAAGATGAGTTAATTACTGTAAGAATTTGAATGTAAGAATGGAAAGAGTTGATGGATGCATGGATGGATGAATGGATGGATGGATGAAAGGATTAATGGATGAAAGGATGAAAGGATTAATGGTTGGGTCAATGGATGGAGGAATGAAAGGATGTTCAGGTCAATGCATAGATAGATGAACAGATGGATGGATGGGTGGATGGACAGATCAGTTGATGATTGTAAAAATAGATGAGCCTCCCTCTCTCATTTCTCTGCTTTGAACACACACTGAATAAAAACCCACAAAGGTGGTCCAATCCTGGCTTCAAAGCCTGCAGTCTGAACACATCTCCTACAGAAACACTCTGTGTGTTCTATCTGGTTGCCATGGTGGGAAACAAAACGGGGGGGTCGTCCTTTGTTTTTGTCTTTTTTCCACTCAGAATTAGTTAGAAATGTAACCAGGGGTCGTACTTTACGAATTGTGCTGAAAGGTGGCTCCCAAATCAGTGGTGGAGTCGGATGTGGCCATGGAAACAAAAACTGTCATTAGGAATATTGTCTTCGGACAAAAGGTTTGTTGAACTGCAGTCGGGTTTTGAGCAAATGGTTTTGAGCTGCCTTCAGGGTGCATTCGACATTTCATTCCCTCTTACAAATCATCTTATTAAATAAAATTTTATATGTAGAAGACTTATAAATATCAAATAGAACATTCCCCTAACAAAATCCTAATATCCAACAAATGCGATTGGTGTGAGTAATGATAAAATCTTCTCACATAAACCATATTTTAAACTCTTTCACTCCTTTACACTTCCAAAATGATGAGAAAAAAGATTCGGCTAATATTTTGTCATAAGACTGAGGAATTCGACTGAATTTTGGAGGTTATGTAAACACTTACAGCAGAGAAACAATGTCCTTAAAACATCAAACAGACCTACAATCCATTTTTTTAATCTAAGACAAAAAGTGTGAACTCTAGTTTATCTTTAAGAACACTGGCTTTGAGTTTCAGTGTTTAAGGCTTAAACGTAATCTTTCTGGCAGAATTGACTGCCCTAGGATGGATAAGTACCCATTATTTATCTCACTAATCTCTCCTTGTTGTAGATATAATCTATTTAATGAGGTGTTATAAAATCCCTTCTGCTCTACGGTTTATATGAGTAAGACAATTATGCAGTCATGCATGCAAAACAAAAACAAAAACATTTGCATGCTTTCCTAGGAATGTATATACATAACCTCTACCTCTCTCTGTCTTAACTCATTCCAATGTATAGTCTAATCAGTTACCAGAGGAAACAGTCATCCATCTGTTTCTCTTCAATTTAATAAGAAAAGAGTTTTTTGAGTTTATTTATTTACAGTAATTGTCAGATGAGAGATGGAGTTAGTGCATTTGTTATGCTTTCATACCGTGGCTCCTATCAGCTAAGGCATTTTACATCTAATCATTTCTGCTATATATTGTATTTTAATATTCAAGGCAGCCAGAGGATTGTGGTCCTGAGGTAAAGTTTTTCTGATTCATAAAATAAAGCACACCTGTCTGATTTCAGATGCAGCATTCAGTTAAATGCCATCCAACATGATTCTTTTCAGTGACTGGTCATAAATAATTTTTACTGTAATGTTTGTGCAGAGATTGTACAGTATTTTTAAGTATGATGCAAAACTGTATGTTGCAACCTGGTGGTAAAAATGCTCTCATAGCCTAGCAACTTGATGCTACTTGGTTAAAATCTGAATGAAGAATCTATCAAGAATTTTAGTTATTTGCTAAAATGTTATTCATGTATTCATGTGGCAATGAAAATTGAGGTGTTGCCCAAACAGATGCTATGAACTGAAAGTTAGCTAGTGAAAGGTATGCATTAAAGGCAACTCTTAAGTAAAAACATGACCGTGCTCTCTAACTAGTTTTGTGATGTAGATTTTATACGAGCTATGGAGGTTTGTTTACTAACTAGCAAGCTAAGCCTGCTAAGAATTCTGAGTTGTTCACATTAGTTAGCTACTTAGCTGAGGGACGTAACTACTTACTGCAGTTTTCACCTGGTTTCCCATTGAAGCTAAGCAGGGTTGACAATATGTTTATGAACACTTTTCTGATTGTGAAACTTAATAGCAAAACACCATGTTCTGCTTTTTTGGAGAAGATTGAAACCATTTCTGTGTTAATCCTTATACTTGTCGCAGATCCAACTGAGGTGAGGTTATAAACTTCACAATATTGTGACTACCAAAGAGCAGCTGCAGAGATTTTTAACACAGCCTGTAACTGTGTACTGTTAAGCTCTGTCCTCAGATAAGATTTTGACTTAATTCTTAAGTCACGTTGAATAATGCTGTATGCTAAATGAATAATTGACTAATAAGGTAACAGGAACGGTTTTGTAACATAATACATTTTTTATTGTAAACGTATACAAAAAAATTTATTTATAATTTGTTTATCAAGCATAATCATCAATCAGATCTCAGTTTCACATCCCCACACCAACAAAATACCACCATGAAGTAAAGTATATAAGACACAACAACAGGGTGGTGTCATAAAGTGGAGTTGCAATGTTTAAAAAAAAAAAAATTTTGACCTTTTGTTTTCCACAACAATTTTCTGCTTACAATTCTTTTATAAATTAAAGAACCACACTTTATCTTTTATGTTTCATAAGTTATCGCTTACGGTACAGGAGCTATAAGCAGTCTTTCCCTTGTTCCTTTATTCAGTCATAAAGACGTGGGTAGTCTCTTATCCAAAAATAAAAACACTGAGCACTAATTCACTTGAAAAGTGAATCTTTGCTTTCTCACTGTTTCTAATTATTATTAGACATGACTAAGTTAAATTTGGACCAGATTATTAATTATTAAATCAGTAAATAAACGTGACCCAAGCTTTGTGGGGGGGTTTGTCTTCAATGTATATCGAAAAAACTATAGAATCAGCCTTGCTGTTCCAATACTCTTGGAGGGGACTGTAGCAGCAGTATTCCATTTTTCTTGTTGATTTCTTCAGAACTGTTGCCTTGGAATGTTGCCATAGTTATGGGCGGTGCAAACTTTTTCAGATTATTGTAAGTAAAGTCTTTTAAAGAGAACATTTAAACCATTTCTGTGTAAATTCTTAGAAATGCCGCAGCCTGCTGAGATCCAACCAAGGTGAGGTTGTAAACTTCACCATATAGTGACTGCCAAAGAGCAGCTGCAGAGAATATTAACATCATAACATGTTTGAACCTGCACTAAATACCACTACTGTTGTGTGCTGCTGCTGTAGAACATTCTGTAGAACAGTCCTATGGTAAAGAATACATGATTGCCCCATTCCTAAAATCTGGTCAGCTCTTAATTTTGAATCATAACATAGGTATGTGTGTGAGACAACCGCACCTGAGTCCAGTTGGAGCACTGAATATTTTTACTTTCACAATTTAAATTTATGTATCTTTTCCTTCATCAGGCACATGCCTTTAATAGAACAGGTATGAATGTGTCAGACAGAGATGAATCATGGCCAACACGTGATAAAAACGGGACTTGAGTGAGACTGAGCTTTCAAAAAGACTGAACACTGAGGCTCTTCGGGTGAGTACAGGCTTCTTCTACATCACAGTAGAAAGAATTAAACAGCTAATCAGTTCTGTAATTGCTAGAATATACAGTTATACACTATGGGTTGAGTGATGTTCCACACCTACAACATGATGGACAAACAACCTGCCATTACAGCGTAATTTATTTGAGATGGACTGAATTTTATGTATTAGCCTATTTCAGAGTTCTCCAGGTGGTTAAGGGTTCTTTGCTTCCTAATGAGATTACACTTGGAATCATTTCTGTAAGAGAAACCCTAAATTGTAGAGTCTATCTGCAATCAGGGGTTGCTGTGAACAGAGGAACCTATAGAATACCAGATTTTCTTTGACTATATACAGTCATGGATGAAATTATTGGAACCCCTGGAACTTTTCCAGAAAATGCACCATTTCTCCCAGAAAAGTGTTGCAATTACAAATGTTTTGGTATACATATGTTTATTACCTTTAAGTGTATTGGAACAGCACAAAAAAGCAGAAGAAAAAAGGCAAATTTAACATCATTTTACATAAAACTCCCAAAATGGACTGGACAAAATCATTGGCACCCTATTAAAACTGTGGGTAAATAATTTCATTTCAAGCATGTGATGTTCATTTAAACTCACCTGTGGCAAGTAACAGGTGCTGGCAATATAGAATGTATAAAAGTTGGCTCAACCTTTGTGTTGTGTGCCTGTGTGTGCCACACCAAGCATGGAGAAGAGAAAGAAGAGCCGAGAATTGTCTGAGGACTTAAGAAGCAAAATTGTGGAAAAATATCAACAATCTCAAGGTTACAAGTCAATCTCCAGAGATCTTAAAGTTCCTTTGTCCACTGTGCACAATATAATCAAGAAGTTTATAACCCATGGAACTGTGGCAAATCTCCCTGGATGTGGACGGAAGAGAAAAATTGATGAAAGAATGAAACGCAGGATAGTTCGAATGGTGGATAAACAACCTCAGTCAACTTCCACGCAAATTCAGGCTGTTTTGCAGACTCAGGGTGCATCAGTGTCAGCTCGAACCATACGTCGTCATCTGACTGAGAAGAAGTGCTATGGCAGGAGACCGAGGAGAACCCCACTTCTGACACAGAGGCATAAAAAAACCAGACTGCAGTTTGCAAAAATGTACCTGAGTAAGCCTCAATCCTTCTGGGAGAACATTTTGTGGACAGATGAGATCAAGGTAGAGCTTTTTGGCATTCTACTGTTTACAGAAAACGGAAAGAGGCCTACAAAGAAAAGAACACAGTACCTACAGTCAAACATGGTGGAGGTTCAAAGATGTTTTGGGGTTGTTTTGCTGCCTCTGGCACTGGGTGCATTGACTGTGTGCAAAGAATCATGAAATCTGGAGACTATCAAAAGATTTTGGCCCATAATGTAGGGCCTAGTGTCAGAAAGCTTGGTCTGCATCAGAGGTCATGGGTGTTTCAGCAGGTCAATGACCCTAAACATACCTCAAAAAGCACCCAGAAATGGTTGGAGACAAAGCGCTGGAGAATTCTGAAGTGGCCATCAATGAGTCCGGATCTAAATCCCACAGAACACCTATGGAGAGATCTCAAAATTGCTGTTGCGAGAAGGCACCCTTCAAATCTGAGAAACCTGGAGCAGTTTTCAAAAGAAGAATGGTCCAAAATTTCAGTTGAGAGGTGTAGGAAGCTTGCTGATGGTTATAGGAAGCGATTGGTTTCAGTTATTTTCTCCAAAGGGTGTGCAACCAAATATTAAGTTGAGGGTGCCAACAATTTTGTCCGACCTAATTTTTGAGTTTTGTGTAAAATTTGTCAAATTTGCCTTTTTTTTCTGCTTTTTTGTGCTGTTCCAGTGCACTTAAAGGTAATAAACATGTGTATACCAAACATTTGTCATTGCAACACTTTTCTGGGAGAAATGGTAATAAGGTAGTTCTATGTATAACTCGTTAGGATGCTAAATTGTATCCCTTGATGTGTACACACTCTGTTGGTAGGTTCTATACAGAACTTCAAAGGTGCTGTCAACAAAATTTGTTCTGTTTGGAGGGCAGTTCATTTTGTTTGAAAAACAATTCTCAGCAAAGATGATTACATATGTAACGGTGCGAGGCTGGATCTGGCTCAGGTGGTAGAGCAGGTTGTCCACTAATCGTTGGGTTGGCCATTTGATTCCCGGCCCATATGACTCCATGCCGAAATGTCCTTGGGCAAGACAGTGAACCCCAAGTCACTCCCAATGGCAAGCTAACACATTGCATGGCAGCTCTGCTACCATTGGTGTGTGAGTGTGTGTGTGTGAATGGGTGAATGAGACACAGTGGAAAGTGCTTGCAGAACAGCTAAGATTAATGAAGCACTACATAAGTGCAGACCACTGAGTCATTAAACATGATTAAGGAAGATTATTTCTTTAAGGTGTTTTATCGTGGGGATTTTGTATTCAAATTCTATGTAATTAAAGATTATATCATTGTCTAGTCAGTTGATTTGAATCATGGAGTCAGAAATGCAATAAACTTTTTAAAAACATTATAGATTGATTCCAGAATCATTTCTAAGCCATGAAAGGTTCGATGTAGTGAAAACGAATAAATCTGTAGTCAAACTGAATAATGCAGTCCATTGCACAAGATAACACACTGGAGCCTTAAACACTGGAAGTGTTTTATTCAATACCATACCCTATCCTGTTTCCACAAAGGTTTTCGAGTGCAGAGACTGAAAACGTGACATCATGCAAACTGCTGTGTTTCTCCCTGTAACCATCCTGCTCACAGCCAACACAGGCAAGTAGCAGTACCTGCAGGTTTTACTGTTATCTGTGTAACACTTTCACAGCTTACACTTTCTTTAGGTGTGTCTGTTTATTTAAGGTTACTTAAATACAAAGCTATAAAATAAATTGCTACAATTTAAATTTTAATCCAGATGTTTCCAAATCCTGTCTTTACATGCCAACTCCAGCTTCTAACTAACTTGATTTAAGAATTTAAGTCTGTAAAATAAAAATAAGCCAAAACATGGGTTTTGTTCTAATACAGGTTCGAACACACCCTTGCTGACTTCCACTCATTCTGTCCCCTTGAGCAAATCTCTTTTACCCTTGAAGTGTGTTGGATGACCTCTAGGTGGCAACATGGTAGCAGCTAGATTGCATGGAAGCTGAATGTTAGAAAAAAAAGTCCCAGTTTTCATTGCTGGATTGTAAATGAATGCTCTAAAATTCTCACAAGTGAGCTAAATGTGTGTTTGTTTGTCTGCCCTCACATGCTGAATGTTTCTTCACAGTTGCAAATAAGGTAAGCATGACCATTGAAGGTTCAAGGGAAACAAAGTGCGGGGAGAACGTCACTCTGCTGTGCTTTTTAGAAGATAAAAACATGAATGTGATGGAATTTGACTGGATCCAAATTCTGACAGCAAATTCTACAAGAGTTCTCTGTAATAACAGCAATATTGAGAAGAACCAGTTTAATGGCATCCACTGCAAATACGAACATAATCAACAATTAGAAATAATAATTGAACATGTACAGCAGTGTCATAATGGCACATACGTCTGCAAAGTGCAAACCAACAAGGACCACAACAGCAGAGAGATCTCCCAAAAGGTCACAGGTGGGTTTCACAGGAACCAAATATGCAACAGCAAATACAGAAACACACCAACATGAACTTAGAATGGAAAGCGCAGTCCTTTTTTTATATAATTTCATTTTTATTTAACATTTCTGCTGAACATTTCTACTGAACATTTCTACATTTCTACTGAACATTTCTGCTAAACATTTCTACATCGCCCAACAGCAGTAAACATTCACAGGTTTTTTTTTTTTTATACAAAGGAAAACAAGGTTTAAATTATCGAAAACCCGCAACACATTTTATCACACTTGTCCTCTACATCCGGATACATCACAGACATTCTCGACTTGGGAAAGGGCAGTTCTAGCATCACATGCGTTTCGCTGATTCGACACTGTAAAATTAATCGCTCTTATTTGATGTGAAGTTGTTCATGTTATTACAGTGAAGAGGAGTATTTTATCTCAACTTACACTCATATTACGAGCTCCTCGTTTTCCTGCCATCTCTCAGACTGATGCGCATTAGTAGTTATGATCATCAACATGATCAACATGATCATTTTTTTTTTAATGGCTGGTGATGCAGTATCCTCAGATGTCCTCCATTAAAGTTAAAGTAACTCCAATAACTTTGTTGTGTTTGTAACACTTCCTATAAAGTATATTTTTCTGTCTTTTTACAGGCTGTAGCAATCCAGCGAATGCCTGTGCTGCAGAATGCAAATGGATAATCCTGCTTGTTTCATTAACAGCGCTTTTTTTGTTCATTTTGGATTCGGGTATATAAAATAGTTGTGAAGAAACTCAAAGAAACATTCTGAAAAATCAGATCAGCTAATTAATTGGAAAGTGTAGATTAAAAAGTGTACAGACCCATTTCCATTGTTTTCAGATCTCAGGAACAAAATATCAGCTGTACACAAAATTGTATATCCTATATCTGTATATTTCTCCTTTTCGGTTCTAGTTAGGTAAATTCAACCCCTAGTTCACAGTGTGGCATTTACAGTTTTACTCTCTAGAGTAGTGTGTACTCTTCCAAGATCTCCACATGCACCCTTAAAAATTTCAATAACAGCTGACATGTTATTCCATGTTCTTTGAGCAACAAAATGGAATTTTGTGGAAACAAAATGATCTATATAGAGTGTAACTAAAAATAGAAAGAATGTAAATTAGTATTTTTTTTTAAATAGTTAAAAGTAGTAAGCAAACTATGCAATTAATTGCTATAATTAAACAATTAGATTAATAAATTAATATGCTTAAATAAAAATGAAATTAAAGATAGATGGATGGATAGATGACCTTTACTGATAGAAAACAGAAAGTGTAATAAAATAGAACAAACATAAAATAAGAAAATGCAACACCACAAATACAAGAATAAAATAAAATAAAAAATAGAAAAAAAAATTGTTTTTTTTTTCTAAAGAAAGAAAAAATGAATAAGATAAATGTGACAATATATTAAATCCAAGTGCTATTACTTACATGGACAAATTCTGTAGACCTGTAAACTTTGTACAGTACAGTGCCCTCCATTTATATTGGCACCCTTGGTAAATATGAGCAAAAAAGGCTGTCAAAAATTGTCTTAATAGATTAACCTTTTGACCTTAGGTTTAAAAAAAATCTTTTAATACTTTATTGTACTGTAAATATTTCTGTGAAATAGGTGGACAGCAGAGGGTGCTGGTCACACACGTAAATGTACAGTACAAAAAAACAAGGGTAATGATAAAAGTCAATCTCATTATCAGTTTTTATTATTATTATTATTATATTATTATTATTATTATTATTATTATTATTATTATATTTGATACATTCATTAAAGCAGAACGGGAGACCTCACATTTAATACATATTCACCTTGGAAATCCACAACTGTCTCACAAACTAGTTATCATTCCTCACCTAATGGACTCATACCGCCATACATCATCCATGACTGGAATATCAGGAAATTTCATGGATGAATGGATAGATGGATGGACAATCAGTTGATGAATGTAAGAATTAACTGATGCATCAATACAAGGATGGATGGATGGATGAAACGTTAAGTGGAGAGATTGATTAGTTAATGGACTGATTAAAGGATGGTCTATTTGATGATTGTATGAATTAGTTGATGGATGGATGAGTAGTTGATGAATAGTTGGATTATTTGATGTCTGTACACTAAGAAATAAATCAATAAAATAACAAAAACAATACTGGCAGCTCATTACATGGATTTTGTTCCGTAATAAAAAAAAAAACAAAAAAAAAAAAACAGGGAAATTCTCTGTTAATTGAGCAAACCTACAGTTTAAAAAACTGTTTTTTTAATGGTATACCTGGACATTCTGTTATTTAATGGTATACATACTGTATAAAAACAGCTAATGTTAAATAAATCCATAAAATAACAGAAGATATACTGGCACCTCATTACCCAGACTTGGTCCTGTAATGGAAGAAAAAATGGAAGAAAAAATGGAAAGGAAATTCTGTTAATTCGTGGGAATACCTACAGTAAATTTGCTTCTTGTTTGCAGGTAAGATTAAGACTAAATATATTACTGATCACTGAAAACTAAATATATTACTGATCATCACTGACAACTAAAAGAGACAGTTATAAAGTGTGAAAATAAATATTCTGGGGGAAGGGGGGGGATGATAAAAAAAAATTGAAATTAACAACAGAAAAAATTACCATTAACCATTTGTAAAAGAATCATGAACATAACCGGAAGTATAAGCCACTTCCTAGTTAGTGGCGCATGACGTCATACACACCTAATGCGATGCCGCTTGCCAGAATACTCAGTCACAGACAGTCTTTCTTCAGTTTACTGTTTGTCAGCGGTACCTTTTATTCCCAACATGACCTCAGTCACCATCAGACGTAGAAAAGCGTGTGACCTCCAAGTCCTCTAAGGCAGGGAGCATTTTATATGAAACACCGCAGAGAAGATCAAACTTCATAAACCGGAGTTTGTGTAGCATAGGAAGCAGGACAGTGATGCTGTTACGAGTTGCTTAAAAGGTTTAGTTTAATTTAAGTTTATTGTCTTTATATGCTGTATCAGTATTACTTCTGTGGTTTATTATAATGGAAGTGATCTGTTAGTAACTAAACCTCACTGCTCCTCATGCACACGCTGTGTAGACACGCTGATACACAGTGGGAGTGCGAGTATACATACATACATATATATATATATATATATATATATATATATATATATATATATATATATATATATATATAATAAATATATATTATTCAAAGCGCTAAATTTACCCTGAAGTTTATATTTGTTACACTCAGTTTGTGAATTTTATTTTAAATAAATGAAAAAAAAGGTACTGAATGTTTGCCCCCATCCAATTGATCGAAAAAATAATCAGCCAATTAATCGATTATGAAAATAATAGTTAGTTGCAGCCCTAGATGGATGAATTAGTTGATGGATGGATGGATTAATTAAAGAATGAATCAGTTATCTAACAGAAACATTTCACTGTTAAACACTGCTAGGACTTTATTGGGAATTTGTGTTTAGCTTTATGGAAATTGGATATTGGAGACTGGGTCACCATTTGGCAGAAGTAAAAGGTCAGAGGTCATCCTCTTTAGGTCATTAGAATTCGAGTGTGAGATCTTAAAAAAAACAGAATAAATGTTAGATGAGTGGCTGTCAGAGAAAGGCTACATTATTCTGAAATTTGCATAAGCTGTGACCTGTGAGACGCATCGCATTTTGTGTAGGCGTTTATTTTTTTTTATTAAAGAAAAGAAAGAAAGTAAAAAGCTTTCAAAATCAAAAGGTTGTTATAAGAAAAAATGATAAATTCAAAGGTTCATCATTGATAATTTTCCAATAACGGCCTGACATGAAGTGTTTTACTCCTGACCACTTGCATCACTAACAGCTGCTAAATATAAAAATTGCCTGTGTTTTTCATGGATCTCCATGTGTACAACTAATTAACTGTAAGTTTTGAATGATCATAATTTGAACAGCTCTTACAATGTTACTCGCTCAAAATTCTAGAAGTACACAATATTAAAAAATCTCGCCGAGACCTGGCTTCAAAACCTGCAATCTGAACACATCGCCTACAGAAACACTCAGTGTGTTATATCTGGTTGCCATGGTGGGAAACAAGACCAGGCAAAATCACATGATGATCCCCCCATCAGAATTGGCAGAGCTACTTCTTGTTGCCATGGGAACTCAGAGGATCTGGCTCTGAGCCACCAATACTACAATTCACATCTGGCCAGAGGTCTTATTTAAACTTCAGTCGTTTTGAGAAATGAGAGAAACAGCCATGTGCTCATTCATTCATGTAATGATCATAGTTAGTATTAATACTGCAAACGTTACTGATCATGCAATTTAAGTTGCACCATTTGACTTTTAAAGGCCATGAAATGATTTCTACTTTATGTTCTGAATAAAATATTAATGTTTGATTAAACATCCCCAAGAACAGAACATAGATTTTGGTCTCATAATAAGCATTTGTGACATTCATACCTTTACCCAGTAGTCAAGCTAGACAGCCCACAGTAGAAAGCTAGTGACTAACTAAAAAATATTCAATAATAGGACATATAGAATTTGTTCCAAGAGACCTTCTTAATAATCGAGTGCACTAAACCCATAGCGACTCAAACCTCATGGAGGACCGATTTTCCTGTTGCCATATTTCTGACCAATTGATAATAAAAAAAAAAGTGTTACAAGTTTTATTTTGTTTTTGCACTCTGACTCATTTAATTGTGTTTGGCGTCAAACCAAAAAACAAATAAACCAAAAAGGTAAAAGCCCTGTTTAAATACACTTTCGATAATGAGTGAAACAGGAAGCAGGTGTGTTAGTGTTCAGGTGAATGAGATAAATGTAAAGTTCTTCACTGGGGGTGAAGCGGTGTCCTCCTGGATCAATAGTAGATGTGATAGTCACCATGGTAACACATGCAGTTATTAGGAATATTGTTTTCAGACAGAAATTTGCTAAACTGTAGTCGGGTTTTGAACGAATGGTTCTGAGCTGCTGTAAGGTCACATTTGAAATGTCATTCCCTCTTACAAGTGAAATTAAATAGAATTGTAGATGTAGAGGACATAAATTGTGTAAAAAAAAAAAAGATAAAAATGGGCTCATGACTAAAACTGTATACTGTAGTGAATAGAACATTCTCTTATTAAACTACTAATATCCAATAAATGTGATTGCTGTGATTAATGATTAAATCTTCTCATATAAAGCACCTCTCAAACTCCACCTTCACACTCCTTTACACTTCCAAAATTAAAAGAAAAAAGATTCAGCTAATATTACATCATAAGACTCGGGTGTTCCACTGAATTTAGGATGTTAAGTAAACAGTTACAGCACACAAACAATGTCCTTAAAACCTCAAACAGACCTGCAATCCATTTTTTTTTATCTTAAAGAACATTGGCTTTGTGTTTCAGTGTTTAAGGCTTAAATGTAATCTTTCTGGTAGTATTGACTGCCCTAGGATAGATAAGTACCCATTTCTATCTCACTAATCTCTCCTGCTTTGAATTTAATCTATTTAATGAGGTGTTATAAAATCCCTTCTGCTTTTTGGTTTACACTAATAAGACAATTATGCAGTCATGCATGCAAAACAACAGAAAGAAAAACCACAAATACATTTGCATGCATTTATCTGATCTCATTCAAATTTATAGTCTAATCAGGTACCAGAGGAAACACTCATCCATCTGTTTCTCTTCAATTTAATCAGAAGAGCAATTTTTTAAAATTATTTCTTTACCGTAATTGTCGCTCGGGGTTACAGTTGAGAGATGGATTTAATGCATTTGTTTTTCTTTCAAACTGT
This sequence comes from Ameiurus melas, assembly GCA_012411365.1. Classification (NCBI taxonomy): domain Eukaryota; kingdom Metazoa; phylum Chordata; class Actinopteri; order Siluriformes; family Ictaluridae; genus Ameiurus; species Ameiurus melas. Next base: position 9,049,089 of record CM022765.1, on the reverse strand, counting down.
CAGCTCAGGCATTTTACCTCTAATCATTTCTGCTATATATCGTATTTTAACACTTTCTCTGATTCAGAAGGTATTTTTCTTGTGTTGGAATTCCTCATGTTGGCTAATTTTCAAATAAAGCATCGTACTGTATGTATATGCTGTAAATGCTAAAGTGCATGACATTGTTTCATTTGTAAATGATAAACTGTTATAAATGCTTTAAATAAAAGGATTGGTAGGTTTAAATAAACAAAACCTTTCAGATGCTTTTTTAAATACTGCTTGTAATAGTGTTGGCAAACATGAAATTCATATTTAATATGAAATGTTCTTGTATTTCAAAAAGAAAAAAGAAAAATTAATTCAAGAAATCTCAGTATTTTGAGACACGTGGTGGAAATGAGTGGAAATAAGTGGAACTGCTGAGGATTCAGGTTCAAGTACTCAATGGTGTATTAAAGTGTTTCACACAGGACAAAGACATAATCCAAAAACACGGTCAGAAAACCAGGTCAGGTGAAGTGCAAACAGCATAAACAAGGGCAGACGAAATCAAAAATGTGAGTCACATGAACTAGAGCAACCAGGTTAAGTAAACAATAAATTAGCTTCTGATTTGGCTCTGAGAGGTGCAGCATGCAGCCCTCAACACAAGTGGGAAATACATGGCAGTGAGCTTATACAAATTTAATACATGCCTTTCATTCATTAATTTGCATACATTTTGGTTAAAGCATACACTTCTCCCTAGACCTGTTAGTAAACTGGATATTGTGAGTGTTAAAGTTTGCGTGTGTCTTATACACTCAAGCTTTTGATAATAATCAATTCAACTCAACTGGTTTTAATTTGGAATGTAATTGATTAGCTAAAATGTTATCCAAATATTGTTTTGGATTAGAACTAGAAGACAAGGCTTGCTATTCGGCTCAACTAACACTTTCAAATGATGTTACTCCAGAAGATCTTTATGGCTTGACCGGAGATGTATACAGATCTCAGAGAAACTCCATACGTTCATACTAGACACATTAAAGGCATACAAGTCTCTTGATGAAATTATGGACACGTTTTTGGCACCAAAAGCCAAGTTAAACTCATCTTACCTGTTAGTTAGTTAGACTATCTTGTGTTAGCTAGCTAGTTTCTTAGCTGAGATGAAACGGGTGCTGCAAAGATGGAGCAATTATCCCTAAAATCCAATGTGCTTATGAACATTTTACTGATTCTGACAACCAACAGCACATTTTAGAAAACAAACTCTGGCTCACCCTTAAAAATCACTACAGTCTCCCCAATCGTTTCTGCAACCAGGACGCTCGGCTGACGTCACAGTGACGTGTCTCACTCAGGGTTTTATTGATCATAGTTACTTATGTATAGTCCTTTTAAAAATCTACAACACACCCATAAACAGACTCAGAAATATCTCATTCAGAAGCAACGATATTCCCTGACACAATAAAACAAATCCATGGATTATGGCATGCCATAGTGGAAACCCACAGAATAACTTTAAGATTTTGAAATTTACACCTTGTGGATTTTTTTTTATCTTGAGACAGAAATAAAGAGAGGCTGGTGCTGGAATGACCAGCTTTTTATAGCTGCTATAACGCAAGTGAGAACAGGTAACAACTTGATAATTGGACGTTCCGATGCATTAAATGTAACTCTAAATGGATAAAATGTAGGACACATCATTCTTAAATAAAATTTGCTTTAAATAAAACTGCAATTGTGATCATGCTGAAAAAGAGATTGTATATTTTTATGACATCACTCACGTGTAATAACAGCAAAAATGCTAAATATCATCAGTAACCCTGGTGGATGTTGCAAATGACATAATTTTACTTTAGTCAGAGCTCCATTGTAGTACTGATAAATAAGAGATCTGGGTCTCAACGGTGCAACGGTGGTGATGATGATGGCGCTTGTATTTAAAGTCTTATCAGGCCCAGTCACAGAGAGTAAACAGAGAGAGAGAGAGAGAGAGAGAGAGAGTGACAGAATGATCGAGAGAGAGAGAGAGAGAGAGAGAGGGCACTAATATGATATGGGTGTGCCTCCATGTTCAAATAAGAACTAAAACACACATTAACACACCTCTGACAACAGCACTGCACAGCACCCTCAACACAACACAGCTCAAATAAATATCTACTGTATAATACTTACTACAGCAGTGTTAATGCACCAAAAACTGTCAGAACATTATTTTCTGTGACAATTTAAAAGGAACCCCTACTTGTTGGTCTTAACATGTAATAATTGTCCTCTCCTACTAAAAGTATGTTGTTAGAAACATAAAATATCTTGAGAACTTTAAAAATACTTAATATTTAATACATATTTTATGTGACATGTGCAGTGCACTCTGAGTCAATGACGTAAAATGGTTGCACTTGAGCACTCAAAAGAATTAGCTACTAGCTCCGCAGGAGGAAAAGAATGCCACACTGTGCTGCTTTTGGCTGGAATATTCTAATTGTGTGCTGTGATACATGGGATATCTGTAAACATGATTAAACCCATTTATGGGTTTAATTAAACCCATTTACCCATGATTAAACCCAATTACACTAAAACCAAGGCATACCCAAAGTAAAATTAAAGCTGTTCTTGAACTATTTGGAGTATGTGGATGGTTTTGGTCTTATTATTGTTTTGACCTTTGCCAGCGTAAAAAGTCTGTTTTCTTCAGGATGTTATGGATTGGTGGATTACTATGAGGCTTCATATGAGGTGAGCTGCCTCCATTTCAAGTGTTTATTTGAATGTTGGTGGTCTGACAGAGAAGTTGATTGTACCTGCTGTTGCGATTGTATCTCAATATGGTTTAGATGGCAGGCCATCATAATTTTAACAGGATGAAGTAAATAATGCCAAGATAATAACTGATAATCTCTAAAATTATTGATATTAAAATATGATGAAATGTAAAATGATAGTTTCATCCATATGTTGATCAAAAAACACTCTCAGTTGGTATCTTCATTTTGGTGGACATTTTGAGTAATGTATTCTATATTAACCTCCTCGCTTACGTTACGCTCGGGTTCAAATTGAAAAGGCTGAAGATATGTTTATATCACTGTAGGGTCGCTTTAGAATCAAGACTGTTGCAACCATTTGACGTCACTACCCAGAATGCATTGCAACGTAAACAGCAATGGCAGCCTACGAGTACAAGGATTTTTTTTTAAACTGTGATCATTTATTTATAGCGGATATATAGTGGATGTCAGCGTTAATCTAATAAGCCATACAAGTCTTCATATTTTTTTCATACAAGTCTTCAAATGGGTACCCTTTAAGGTCTGTCATGGCGCCCATGCCAGGAAATACTGTGTCTTACAGACTGCTTAATAAATTAACATAGAGAGTTAGTTTAATGGGAAAAATATGAACAAATGCTGAATGGACACTGAAGCACAGGACAAAATTTTCCACATCAATAAAACTCTGCATTTCTTTCTCTCTCTCTTTTTTTGCATTTTATTTACTTAGATTGTTTTACTCACCCGACACACATTAAACTAGAGCAGTTGCTAGACATGGCACTGATCCAGTTCCCAGGATCAGCATCAGGAGCAAACATGTCACAAGCCATTTGCACAGCACATGCTCACTGCACGTACCATGTCACATGACCATGAGCACCTGAATCACATTGTTGTCTAATTAGCATAGGTTTATAAGGCACATATTGTCATGTACACGTTGTCGGTCTTTAGGGGTTGTCTTGCTATTGCATGTTTGTGTTGTTGTCGTCTAGCCTTACTGTTTCATGTTCATTTTTTGAAGTCTTTGGATTTCTTTATTATCAAAATAAAATGTTAAAAATGTATTCCTGTACTTGTAGCAGCCTCTACTACAAATGGCTGACAAAACAATACCAAAAAAATGGTGGATTAAATATTGGAGAAAAACTAATTTGTGAAACTTTTTCACTAGGATTGATTTGTATTATATTTGTATATTTTTACTATTACATTTATAATATTTCCAAAGTAAATGTTTTCTGTGTCGTGTTTTTGACTGTGTATTTTTTATGTTAAGTGCTTTAATTTTATGTATCATTCATGTGAAGTACACTCCATGGAAATTGTTAGCTCTTTTGACATATTTAGACTAGCAAATATTGATCATCTTTGAAACAGTGCCTATTAATGAAATTGATATATGAGTATGAGGGGGTGTGAGAGCAATGACACTAAATTTAACACACTTGCTCCCCATTCACACCTGAGACCTTGTAACACTAACAAGTCACATGACACCAGGGAGGGAACATGGCTAGTTGGGCCCAATTTGGACATTTCCACTTAGGAGTGTACTCACTTTGTATTGCCAGTGGTTTAGATAATAATGGCTGTGTGTTGAGTTATTTTGAGGGGACAGCAAATTTACACTGTTTTACAAGCTGTACACTCACTACTTTACATATATATATATATATATATATATATATATATATATATATATATATATATATATAATTATTTTTTTACTTTTTTTTTCCATTCGCAGCTCCATTCGCACCCACTATGCCCGTGCCATAACACTTCCTCCACCATATTAGACAGAGGATTTGGTATGCTTTGTGTCATGATTCCCCTGTGCAACAGAGCGCTTGGAGCTCTGTCGGTCTTCGTCCCGTCTCATCATGGATCACGAGTGTTTTGGAATTGCCCGCAGCTGTTAGCGGTTTGGAGCTAATCAGACTGGGGGCATATATACCGGGAGCCGTGCTACACGGAGTGGGTAATTGAATGTAGATAAATGTAAACTTAGATATCACTAAACTTAAGAGTGTTTCGGTTCCATGCCATGTTCCATAGTTAATGTTCCATGCCATGTTCCATAGTTAATGTTCCATGCCATGTTCCATAGTTAATGTTCCATGTCATGTTCCATAGTTAATGTTCCATGTCATAGTCTCAGTCTGGGCTAGTTAGCAGAGAAGCTAAAGCTAATAGCGTAGCTTAGCTTAGCTTCTAGCCGAGAGGTGTTCAGGTTAACTTATAGTTGTGTAGACTCGATATATATATAGATAGATAACGAGAGGCTTCGAATAGACATAGGGAATGTCTCCATGTTATGTTATGTTTCTTGTTCACAATTATAGTCTATGCCTTGGTTTGTGTTTAGGGTACAGAGTTAGTGTATAGCATAGCTTAGCTTAGTTCATGGTGTTTGTCATGTGTTTTGTTTCTTGTTTCTTTTGTGTCTGCTCTTTGTCTAAATAAAAGGTCTCGTCTGCACTGCAACTGCATCCTGCCTGTTTTCTGCCGTCACATCTCATGACACTTTGGATCATGAGTTCTTCCTTTCCACCTCCATACTTTTCTCTTACGATAGTTCAGGTACAATCCTGCATCAGAACTGGTCAGGCTTTTTTTTTTTTTTTTTTTTTTTTTAAGCAAAGTCTTATCTGTCCTTTCTGTTCTTGAGTGTTGCCAGTGGTTTTCATCTAGAGGTAAACCATCTGGTTTTACATTCATGTAAATGAAGGTGTACATCAGGTACATTTATGAAAGTGTCTTTTAATTGTAGACTTTGCCAATGATACACCTATCTCTTCCAGAGTTTTCCTCACTTGTTTAGATGTTCTGGAGGGTTTTTTTTCTTCAGCAAGGTCATCCACTTTAGTTGTCTTCCATGGCCTTCCAGGCATCCTGGTGTTGCTGAGCTCGTCAGTGCATTCCTTATTTTTCAGAATACACTAAATTCTTGACATTTCGAAAATTGTGTCACTGTCCAAATACTTATGTACCTAACTGTATTTGGGATGTGTTACATCAGGGATATTCAATTAAAATTTGTGAAGGTTCCTCCATTTGAATTCAATACTCTAATCATATTGAATTGTATTTAATGATCTCCATCTGCACATGACAGTGTGTGCATGTGTGCGTGTGTGTCATTTTCCTCCTGGTGCTTCCTGCTTGGCTGACCAGTTGCTCAGATGGAGTACAATGTCTCTCTGTCCATCTGCTAACCCATTACCATCCCGCTGCTCAGCCGTCTCCATAGAAATGTGCATGAGAGAGAGAGAGAGAGAGAGAGAGATGATGGTGGTGAAGTATAGAGGCAGCAGGACCCTGAACCAAGAATTCAGATCAGGTTTGATCTAAAAATCAGTGAGTGGGTCTCCTGCTCTGAAATGTTAGTGTTAGTGTCCAGTTTCCAGCTGACTCGTGATCAGTTCTGAGTAAGCATATGAGGTCAGTGCTTATCTCACTGACCTCAGATCAGTGAATTGTGCACTTATAAAACAGAACCAGAATTAATATGGACACTTTAACCGTGATGAATGTGCTTTAAGATGTTGCAATTCATCTAGGTTATGTTGACAGATAATGTGAAAATTAGATGTTATCACAATCTCTTTGGTTTCACACACACACACAAACACAGCCTTTTATTACCCTCACTTCCCCCTTTCCTCATTCACACTCACACCTAAGTCCAGTTATTTTACTGTGATAATAATAAGAATCATATTTATATCAAATGTTTGACGCTCCACATAATCCAAGAAAATAAAATGTGTAATACTTGACATGATGAAGTTTTCTGTAAGGAGATGTTTATTTACCTTTACAGCAATCTTTGAGACAGAGGAGCTTAAATAGGATAGCCTGGTGAGGGAAAGACTGTTTACAGCTGCTATAACATACATGATAACAGGAACTAATTTGATCATTGTAGCTATGGGTAGCTTCATGCATAGTAGATAAATATACAGTACTGTGCAAAAATCTTTTTTTTTTTTAGTACAAACTTTGTTCGAGATTTTTATTCTATGAGTTCTACAATAATGAGTCAGTACAAAAACATTTCAGATTCCCAAACATTACTTTTCCAGCACAAAATGAAAATGTTTCAGAGAAATGTTTGTATATCAGTAAAGCAGAAAGTAGCATATTACATAGACACTTTTCAGACAAAAAAACAAAAACAAAAAAAAACTGCATTTTGTATAAAAATATAAGAAGACAGTCAAAGTCTCCTATTGAACTGTAGCTGGTTCTGCAAGATACACAGTAAATATTATCACTCATTTAGTTATAAAACTGCACACAATGTACCTGAGACTACTCTTTTCTTTTTTTTAAACGGTCGTCACAAGAGATATTGACTTTGTTTCATTTATTACTGATTACTGCTCTTTATAGTATTTTTTTCAAAATGTACAAACCTTTCATTTCCTTATTATAAGGCATCCTTGCTCTAGAGCATTTCAATTTCATGTGCCTAAGACATTTGCACAGTAATTTTTTTAAAATAAATAAATTATGAATAAAATATTTATTAATAATAAATAAATTAATTAATTCATCAAATAAATGTGAAGAGTGAAACCTCTGCTTATTATTTATTGGCTGCAATAAGAATAATAAGAAATGTGTTTGGGGTGTTTAAAAGGTTACATACTTTGTTAGCATTAGATAATGCTAATACAGCACACAGTTTCTCAATGTTTAATGTTCTCTCATGTTGAGCCAGAAAGTTTTTCAAAATCTTTTTTTATCAGCTGAAACTTCACCATCAAGAAAACTTCACACAAAAAAGACCTTTCGCAGCAGACTGATGATAAGAGACGTGCTGCAACACGCCACATTGTGTGTCATTGTGCAAAGTCTGTGCGTGTGTTTGTTTTTTTCTGCCGTAATGCCTGCTTCATGAACGTCTAATAAAAGCCAGTTCAGCTCAGCCGCAGTAAGAAGAAAGGCGTAAATCGGGAGGAGATGATCCTCACAATCCACAGCGTCCTTCATGTGCAGCACAGTATCACAATGGAGGGGCAATTACTATCAGAAGCAGGCAAGCAATCTCATCAGGGCCTGTATGCTCCATCTTTCTCTCTCTCTCTCTCTCTCTCTCTTTCTCTCTCTTTCTCTCTCTCTCTCTCTCTCTCTCTCTCTCTCATGTAAACACACACACATACACAGGGTGTCAGGGTGAAGGACGTACAATCATCTGGGTTTGTGTGAACATCCAGATCTCTTTCTTCTTCTAGATTTACTGCAGTGAATAACAATGCCGCTGAGGAGAATAACACCGAGCATGATGAAGCAGCAAATGAACAAATACATCCTAATGGGACAGAATAAAATGTATGTTTATTTTGAAATTAAAAGCACATGAGAGTACTGAATAAATAGAAACAGTTTTTCCATTGGTTTCATTGGTACTGTGATATTTAGTCTTATTTCTAGTAAGATGTTGAAAAACAATTCTATAACTTTTTTTATACTGTATTATGACCTCTACTATTTTTTTTTATATTTTCATGTATTATTATATTTTGATTATATAAATCTGTTCATTACTCATTAAACATTTGATCATATCTTATAACTTTTCGGGCATTTTATTTTTCTCACAGCATTATCATTTAATTTGCGATACAATATTTGACATATTTAAATGAACATATTTAACATTAATTTCCACTTAAATAAAACAACCAACAAGCAGGTAAACAATGGCAAGTTCTTGTTAAAAACATTAAGCATGTGCATTAAATTTATTTTATTGCATTAAAATAATGAGTCTTTATTGGTCGAATATACATAACAGCACAGTGAAATTCTTTTCTTCACATATCCAAGCATGTTAGGCAGTTGAGGTCAGAGTGCAGGGTCAGCCATGACATAGTGCCCCTGAAGCAGAGAGCATTAAGGGCCTTGCTCAAAGGTCCAACAGTGGCAGCTTGTCCTATATCTCATCTTAATACTTATTTTCTTCACATTTGTCTGGTACAAACTGACCCAGTAATCAGTGACATCGCTTCATCACACCACATACAATAGTTGTTGATTATTTTCCTATAACAGCACAGCACAGAGTGTTATATTCCTTACACAATGAGTACTTTGTGTGTGGGTATGTAGTTATTAATCTTTTTCTTATATCACACATTTTCTCTCACACATTTTTCTATCATTCTCTCTCTCTCTCTCTTTCTCGGTGAAGATGTCATGAGAAACTATGTCAAACAGCGATAAACCCATCACTTATTCTTGTGTGTGTGTGTGTGTGTGTATGACTGGCGGTTCAATTCCCTGCCCACATGACTCCACATGCCAAAGTGTCCTTGGGCAAGACACTGAACTCCAAGTTGCTCCAGATGGCAAGCTAGCACCTTGCATGGCAGTTCTGCTACCATTGGTGTGTGAGTGTGTATGTGTGTGAATCTATGAATGAGAACCAGTGTAAAGCGTTTTGTAGAACCGCTAAGGTTAAAAAAAGCGCTATATAATTGCAGACCACTTACCAACAAGCAACATCCTGGACCTCCTGGACATCAAGCAGTCTGGCTACAAGAGCAATCACTCCACGGAGACTGCTCTGCTTTCCATCACTGAAGCCTTACGACTAGCAAGAGCAACCTCTAGATCATCTGTCCTCATCCTACTCAACCTCTCTGCTGTTTTTCACACTGTGAACCGACACTTAGTAGTACCGACTCAGCGTGGCTCAAGGTCCCTTTCAAGGACATTCAAACTAACTGTTCCTCAGTGGTAGAATGGAATTGAAGCCTTAATCCAGACCGCAGAATCTGTCACATTCTTCAAGAAACAGCTAAAGACCTACCTCTTCCGTGAACACCTAATCAACCCAAAAAAAATATGTATATATATATATATATATATATATATATATATATATATATATATATATATATATATTTACTCTGGCACTTACACCTCTACACTCTGCACTTTGCTTCTTCTGGAACTCAATTGATGGATCTTGTATGGTAACACTACTTATATTGTTCTCTGCTTTATATATCGCTTTGCTTGTATTATTCTCCTTTGTAAGTCGATTTGGATAAAAGTATATGCTAAATGAATAAATAATAATAAATAATAGTAATAAATAATAATAATAATAAATGTAATTGTAACATCTTTCTGTCTTACATTTTGTGCAAATACATGTGCAAGGAGACGTAAAAGAGACACAAAATATCTGATGTTCAAATGTCTATTTTTAACCCAAATCCAATTTCGATGCGGAATTAAAAGTGAATGGATGCAAATAGCTGGAGAAATTGTGTGTTTATTTCCTGTTAAAAAAATAATAAATGGTGTGTTTCTGCCAGAAAAAATCACAAGCAAGACTGGGTTATACTCGGACTCCTTAACAAAAAGAAGACTGAACTAATTTTGTTGGCCCTAAGGAAAACAGCGCTTTTGAGTATGATATCGGCTCTCTTGCCTCGTATAATATACAGCGTGCCAGAAACCTGGGCGTACTATTTGACAGCAGCCTAAAGTATGACAAACAGATAACTGCTGTTGTCAAGTCTTGTTTTTTTCACCTTTCTAAAGTTAAGCCCTTTTTATCCATGAGTAACTTTGAAACAGTAATCCATGCCTTTGTAATATCTAGGCTAGATTATTGTAACTCGCTGTATTGCAGTGTCTCTCAGTTCACAATTTCTCATCTGCAGCTAATACAAAATGTATTGTAGCTGCCAGGTTTCTCAAAGTGAAGTGCAAACTTGACCATATTACACCCATTCTAATCTCCTTGTACTGGCTCCATGGGATTGACTTTAGGATTGACAGGATTGATAGGATTAAAATCGTATTGTTTGTCAAAGCCCTCAATTATCTGGCATCTCACTACTTTAACTGACTTATTGCTCACGTACACTTCTTCTTGAACCTTAAGATCACATGACCATCAACTACTCACCATCCCTAGAGGCAAACTTAAAAATCGAGGCGATCGCACCTTTGCTAATGTTGATCTGAAACTTAGAATAGCCTTCCACTCTATATCAGGCATGCTCCATCCATCTCTGCTTTAAAATCTTCTCTTAAGACTTATCTATTTTCCCAGGCTATTAACATCCCCAAACTGTATTATTATTATTTTGGGGACTTTTATATTCATGACTTTTATTGTTTTTCTATTTTCTCTGTCTTAATTTATTCATTTTATTCACTCTACAGCACTTTGGTTGTTTCTAAATGTCCTATATAAATAAACATTGATTGATTGATTGATTGATTAATTGTTATACCAGAACAGGAGTGCAGGGTCACATGGTGAACAGGTCACTCCAATAATTACCAATAACCATGTATTATTTCCTCACTGTTCTTTTAGAAAGATCGCTTTGCATTCTTGTGTCAAAATTTTTTAATTCACACCTACTGGACACTATATCTCATTGTCACTTACTTACCTACTCACTTACTTACAGTACATACTTCTATGCATACTCACTCATTCACTCATTTACTAACTCACTAATTTAAGTACTTACTGAAATGAATTACTTGCTTACATACTTCAATTCATGTAATTAATTACTTACATACACAATTATGTGCTTACTTACATACTTGCATACACATTCAACTTTGTAATTTTGCTTACTTGCATACTCACTTACATATTTACATAATTACATACTTATGTACTTGATTACTTATATACTTAATGACTTTTAATTTAGTGACTCATGTACTTTTAATCACTCATATAACTACGTATCTACATAACTTCTTATACACTTACTTACTTAAATAATTACTTACATATTTACTTATATACCTACTGAATAATGCACATACTTACATTCTGATTTATGTACCTACATACATACACATGTACTTATTTTCTTACATAATTACTTACATTCTTATGTATTTACTTTTGTAAATGATGTACTTACAAACTCACTCACCTACCTTTAATCACTCAAATATTTATTTGTGCAAATGACTTACAAACCTACTCACGCACAACCTTACATACTTAGTTAAATACTTACTTATATACTTACTTACTTATTAACTTACTCAATGACATACATATTTACATAATTACATACTTAAGTGCTTTTACTTTCTTACATACTCACTCACTTACTTAGAAAATTACTTGAAAAGGAAGAGTTCAGACAGGATGTAAATGAAGTGAGAAGGATGAGCAGCTACACCTTCACCCCCACTCAACATTTCGACTGTGTTTCTACAATATCTAATGTGTTTGCATTTCCACCATCGGCACGTCTTGTTCAAACAAACATGCTGCTATTCTGATCAAGCTGTAGCAATCCTTCATAATGTCCAATCTGTAAGTGCTCCCAGCATATTAAAGCACAATAAATATGGAATATTCCAAACAACATTCATCAAAAATGTCAGAGTGCTTAATACGTAACATGCAAAGTAATTACATAGACGGTAAACACACTAGACGAGTGTGATTGCATGTAATGTGACTTCTATTCCTACTGCCTCATATTTAAACATACACACACACACACACACACACTCACACACACACACACACACACACGCACACACAGAGGCTCCCAGCTGGAGATTAGAGTCGTTCACACTGTTTATTGTGTTTGGTTTAAAGTCAGAGTGGTAATCCAGAGGGAGAATTCCTGCTGCTTTAGAAACATAGCTGGATCTTACTGTTTTTAAGAATGAGCGTTCATGAGTCAAAAGGATGTAACGAACACGGACAGAAATGTATTTTAAAATGGAAATGAACAAAAACATGCATGAAGTTATTTTTTAATGCTTTGTGATTTGCACTAGTTTACTACATAAGATATAAATCAATCAATTAATTAATTAATTAAAAGTCTTACTGAATTTCCTATTAAATTACTTACTGAAGTACTTAATAAGTACATAAATACACATTCGTTCTTACTTACTATATGCACTTGTCCTTACTGTACATACTCACTAACATATTTACTTACATACTTATTTCGTACTTACTAACATACTTCCTAACATAGTTATGTACTAGTACATATATAGGTATGAACATGCTTGTTTATTTACTAACACATGCACTTACATACTTATTTATATACTCACCAATATACTTACTTGCTTAATTTTGCTCTTGCATTCTTACCTACATATGTACTTACATACTTATTTACTTAATCACTAACATACCTTGTTCTAACACATTTATACTTACATACTTATTTACTTAATCACTAACATACTTACGTACTTACGTTTGTTCTAATACATGTATACTAAATTATTTACTTACTCACTAACATACGCACTTACTTTTGTTCTAACAAATGTATACTTACATACTTATTTATTACTCTCTAACATACTTACGCTTGTTCTAACACATATATACTTACATACTTACTAACAATTTATGTACTTACTTACATGCATACTAATGTGCTTACTATTAAACCTACTTATATACTTATATTTACATACTTACTGTACATATTTATGTATTACTTACATACGTACATACATACTTAACATACTTACTAACAAATAAAGTGCTTCATAAAATACTATACATAAATATGTATGTATGTAAATATATGTAGTTGCATATATTTACATATGTACGTAGTACTTATTTCCTTATTTATTACATTCTTATTAAAGTATTTACTGACTAATACAAAAATATGTACGCATGTGAATATACATAGCTACTTACATATGTTTACATACATACATACATATTTACATATTTCTTAAGTAAGTAAGTAAGCAAGTAAGTATGATTAGACAGAGAAGTATACATTTACGATACTTTACGTAGCAACACTATGAAACAATACATAACTTGGGGTGGACAATTTATTAGCTAGATCACTATTACATAGAACAAATTATGTAAAAGCTGTATTTCAACCTCAAAGTTAACATTTAACTACTTATGTGCATGGATACAGACTAACGAAAACAAAACTCTAGAATTCACAGGGATAGGATGATTCTGCACAGCCAAAAATCTGCACAGCCATTTCATGTTCACGTCCTCAAAAAATAAAAACCTTCAGCTAATATTTGGTTGTGTAATTCGGGTTTGTTCAATATGCTAACAGCACAGCTATTCAACAGTTTTGCGCTGCTCTGTTCTATATTTAGTTACTGTTTCCATATAGCTTTGTAAAATAATGTGTCTTTCATCTGTACAAGCAAATGTGTTTAAATTTTTTTTTTTTAATAATGAATCAGGAACAAGCAGCAGACAAGCAGCTATTAGTTCTTTACATCGTGTTGTTTGCACCGATCCATAATCGGCTTGTCCCGGATGCCCGTGCTGGTGTATTTGTCCACCTCAAATTGATGCGCCCTTTTTATAGCCATGAACTAATCATTAATGGTTAAGCATTAAAAGGTGATTGTTTTCACCGTTCAGTCATGTTAGTCACTTATCTGAACTGCTGTTAATAAAATTTTATGTAGCTGGACAGTCACAAAATTTGTGGGATAATAACGGTGAGAGCAGGGTGACATCAGTGTGTAAAAACAGACTCTGTTAGTGAGTGTAATAATGTTCTCTGGGATGTATCAGTGTGTTGGTTTGAGCTGGATTCTTCCAGTATTCTCTGCAGCAGTTAGTGATTAGCCGGTTTTGTCCGGTATTTGACGTTTAGCCTCATTTTATACTGATACAAAATGTCCAGACCAGCTAATGACATGTTTACCCAACACGCACACCACAGAGTGTCTGAGAACAGGATGTTTTCCTTAAAAATCTGGCGTGTGACGAAGGCTCACTGATTTTCGATCTGATAAAAGATCTGGTTTTAATCAGTAACCAGCACACTCCTTTAAGTCCTCTTACATCAGGAAGAGAACCTTATAGTCACATGCAAATGCTTTGTGCACTACAGTTGGCTTTTTAATTGTGGCCTGTTCAGTGTCATATAATAGCTTATGTTATGAAATACAAAATATGTCATTTAAAATAAAATAATAAATAGACATATTTTTTCATAATAATGAATTTACATATATTAATATAAATAAATGTATGCATAAATTCAAATACAAATAAATTCAAATATTTCTATTACAGCATAATTAAAGCAGCTGAAGTTGGTGGTGAATAAATACATGAATACATTTAGTAATTTCGGATTTACAGAAATTAGGATTAAAAGCAGAATATTTCAGCTTTATGACTGCATCTTAGATAAACAAAAGTTTTACAAATGCAAAGGATTAAGCAGAAGACAGCTTTACACCCACGTCTGTTCTTAGGAAAAGGTTATTTATGTCCATGTTGGCGCTAATAATGTAATAGTAGAGTGTGTAAATATTCAGGACTAATATTAGCTGATTTTTGATGATGATACGTGATACTCTTCCTGAAAAGTCAACACGGATATGAGTAGAGTTCATGTATAGCCAGCGGTGATTAAAGCTGCTCTTATTTACCCTGACTTATGAGCTGCTCAGTAACCTGCTCTCAAATGATACTGAGGATAAAAAAGGGGATCATACACACACACACACACACAGAGAGAGACAGAGAGAGACCACGTGTTTCTATATGACCATGTGTATCTATATGCCCAGGTGTTTCTATATGACCACGTGTTTCTATATGTCCAGGTGTTTCTATATGACCATGTGTATCTATATGACCACGTGTTTCTATATGACCACGTGTATCTACAGTATATATACATATATATATATATATATATATATATATATTATCTTTCGTGGGTGAAATAAGTATTGAACGCGTCAACATTTCTTTCAGTAAATATATTTCCAATGAGGTTATTCACATGAAATTTTCACCAGACATCAGTATTAATTCAAGAAATCCATAAATATAAAGAATTCACAACATTAAAGTCCATAAATAAAGTTATGTGTAATAAAGTGGAATAACACAGGAATAAAGTATTGAAAATGCTAACTGAAATATATTTAATACGTAGTGGTGCAGCCTTTGTTTGTAATGACAGCTTCAAGACGCTTCCTGTATGAAGAAATTAATCGGCCGCAGTATTCAGGTGTGATTTTGGACCATTCTTCTAAACATATTGTCTTTAAATCTTGTTTAATTGTATTCAAGTCAGGTAATTGACTGGGCCATTCTAACACCTTGATTTATTTTTCTCTGAAACCAATTGAGAGTTTCCTTTGCTGTATGCTTTGGATCATTGTCCTGCTGGTAGGTCCACCTACATCTCTTCATCCTGGTGGATGGCCGCAGATTCTTCTCAAGAATCTTTGGGTAAAAGGCTCCATTCATTGTTCCTTCGAAAAAAAAGTCTTCCAGTACCATACAATGAAAACAGCCGAACACCATGATGCTTCCACCTCCAAACTTGAGGGTGATGTGCAGTGCCATTTCTTCTCCAAATATGGTGTGTAGTATATCAGCCAAGAAGTTCAATTTTGTTCTCGTCTGACCAGACCACGCTCACCCAGTATTTAATAGGCTTGTCCAAATGAGTTGTAGCAAACTTTAAATGAGCTTCAACATGCCTTCTCTTTAGTAATGGAGTCTTGCGGGGTGAGCGTGAGCAGCGGAATGCACTGCATATTGTTTTCTCTGTGACGATGGCACCTGCTGCCGCCAAGTGTTTCTGGAGCTCTTTCTGAACGGTCCTTGGCTCTTGGGCTACTCTTCTGTCTATTCTTCAGGTCAGAAATCTTGCAAGGAGCTCCTGTGGCCGGTTGATGATGGAGTGTTGTTGCGGATAATGGCCCCAGTGGTGCTTACTGGAAGATTCAGAAGCTTTGAAATACTTCTGTATCTAATTCCATCAATATGTTTTGCAACAATAAGTTTCCGAAGGTCTTGGGAGAGCGTTTTGCTTATACCCATTATGAGAGGTCTCTTGTATGACACCTTGGTAATGTAAAGCCTTTTATAGACCATCAATTTACTAACTCATACTAACAACAGATGGGGGTATAATTACTTACAGGTTTTATCTGGTTCCTTGCCTTACTTTGCCTTGGAGAACTGCTTTTTCTTAGCATGTTCGATACTTTTTTCCTGTGTCATTCCACTTTATTGCACATAACTTCATATATGGACTTTAATGTTGTAAATTCTTTATATTTACAGATTTCTTGAGTTAATTCTGATTGGTGAAAATTTCATGTGAATAGTCTCATTGGAAATATATTTACTGAAAAAAAATTTGACATGCCCAATACTTATTTCCCCCAATTTATCTATCTCTTTCTCTCAGTCTCAATTTCAGAATTCATGTCTTGGGAATTATTCAGGCTTAGGGACAATTATCAACATTAGCCCATCAGTCAGGTCGAAATAGCTATAGAAGAGAAAATGAACTGAATAAGGAAAAAAGGAAGATGGATGCAAAAGAAAGAAAGAAAGAATTAAAAAGAGATAAAAACAAGAAACAAACAGTAAAGGGGCACAGAAGAAGCAAGCAGAAACAGAGACAGCAAGCTGTACAGAGAAATAGTGCAAAACATCGAGTGAATAAAAAGGGAAACAGTGCAACACATCGAGTGAATAAAAAGAGACTGCAGATTCACGTCTTAAAACATATATATGTGCTCTCAACATTGTTCCACACTATTAATTTAATATTACTAAAAGTAGAACGTAGAATTTCTTCAGGCTAAAGGTCAGCTGTGTATAAAGAGAAACAGACATGACAGATGGAGAGAGAGAGAAAAAAGATCACAGACCGCTAAACTTCAGAACCCAGGGTTAACACAAGGATGGGCACATAAATAAATAGATTCATGAAAGATTGGCAAGATACATGTATAAATAGTAGATGTATGGACAGAGGAATAGATGTATAGATAGCTGCTTAATGGGCTGAAAGGATGGAAATAATGAAACCATAAAAGATTGAATTTATAGATATACAAAATAGTAGATGGACAGATGGATAGGTGAATAAATGACTGGATGGATTGATATACTGATACGAAAAAGACAGCTTGGTATACTAAATTACTAAATGCATTAATTGAAAGATTGATGGCTGGATGGAGGATATATATGTACATATATACAGTATCTCACAAAAGTGAGTACACCCTTCCCATTTTTGTAAATATTTGATTATATCTTTTCATGTGACAACACTGAAAAATGACACTTTGCTACACTGTAAAGTAGTGAGTGTACAGCTTGTGTAACAGTGCAAATTTGCTGTCCCCTCAAAATAACTCAACACACATTAATGTCTAAACCGCTGGCAACAAAAGTGAGTAAGTGAAAATGTCCAAATTGGGCCCAACTAGCCATTTTCCCTCCCGGGTGTCATGTGACTTGTTAGTGGTATAAGGTCTCAGGTGTGAATGGTGAGCAGGTGTGTTACATTTGGTGTCATTTTGGACGTGCTGGTTTATCAGAACTCAACTACAAATTAAGCCATGTTCTTCCACTTCTCCTGTACTCAAACATCCTGCCAGCTCCAGTAAACAAGGTCTTCAGATGATGATCCGCTCTCCCCTTGCCCAATTTACGAGAACTGCCCTGCACTGATTTGATTCGGTAAATAAAACACTCCAGATTGTTTGAATATGGACTAATCTCGGTATCGGCCATCAAAAGCACTCCGTTTCCATATTACTGCCTCTCGCAGTGACTCTCACAAGAGTGATAAGGACGGGAACAATGCAGCATTAAAAGGTATTTATTGGAAACATACACACACAGCAATCACATGTCTGACCATTACGGTGTGTTGATGATATTTCCATATCTATGTGTGGAGATATCAGGGCTGAAAAAGCAGAACCGCTGACAGGAAATCGCACGCTGTAACACGAGACGATTCTGTCATGCAATAAACCCTCCACGACCAAGAAAACAATATACACTGCCAAATTCTGGATTCTGATTGGACATAAGGTGTTAATGAATTAATTCTCTAAAACAGCAGCTCTGACAGGAGTGCAGCTGCGAATCAGGTTTATATTAGGTTTGTAGTATATTATATCACTTTTCTGAAAAGAGGAAGGAGACTGCGTATATAAGATATAAGAGGAATAAAGCACTTAGGTATAGTAATTGTTTTACTCCTTACTTATACACAGAGTCTTTAGTCATGTTCGCCTTATTGAACATGTTCCAAAACTTAAAGAGTTTAATTGTTCACCTCATGTGAGTAATTTAGAGACAGCAAATATTTATCTTTGGTTGAGAGATAGACAGGAGGAGAATCAGATAAGTTTGTCTCACATAATCGTTTGGTACAAAAAAACACTCTGTAATGATAATCGACTGTTTCTGTTCCATGATTCTCTCAAGCCTGAAGCCCTTATTTATTTCTGTTGAACGTTATTTTTGGACTGATTTGGATAACCCTGAGCATAAATGTGTCCACCAACACATCCTCATGCGACTCTGCATTCTCATATTCTCAACATTTAAAACGTGACCCACTGTCTTCACACAGCACTTTTTTTTTTTTTAGGATATAGGATAATCACTAGCGTTATTTGTTCAGATAGGTGAAAATATTTGCCTGCAATCACAGTTACTTCTTTCTCTCCCTCTCTTGGGAAATCTCACTCAGAGACGCTCTCACGCAGAACAAAGCAGCTTCAGGTTTCAAATGCATATCAAAGTATTTCAAATGCATATGCCCAGAAGCCCAGAAGATTTAAGGAGCAACTCATTACTTCCCTGCTTCAAAATGGCAGCAACTTCAACCAAGAACATAATACATCATACACCATCTTCATACATATGAAAGCAGCACGTTTTTCCACTCTTTTTAATGCTATGACTGACAGACTGAACAAAATAGTGCAGAACGTTGGAGATGAAATCTTTTCAATCTGTATGCCAGAACACAACCACAACTCCTGAAATACACAAGAAAGAAGTCACAGAAGGAGGGTTTTTTTTACTTTCAGTCAGATATAAAGCTTGTTTAGTAACGTTGGAGCACTGCATAACACATTTAATGCATTCATCGTTGCTGAAAAACTCATTTGCGATCGCAGAAATTAATGGAAATCAAGGAAACACCAAATATTCTGAGAAGCTTAATTTTTTTTTTAATTACCACAGATTTTTTGCAGATTTGGGCCAAGACACGTTATGTGATGTCATCACAACACACGTTCAACCAAAGCCCTCTTCGATACACGTGCGTTGAACATGAGTGGTGACTTTAAATTACCCTCTAGGTGTAAATGTGCGTGTGCGCAGTGCTCTGTGATGGACTGGTGTCACGTCCAGGGTGTATTCCCAGTTCGCGCACAGTCCTCCTGAGATTAGCTCTGGAACAATCTTTTCAAATGAATGATTGTGGATGGGTACAAACAAAAATAACTGCAGGAGTGGGTGGGATTGATTAGAATTCCTTTGGGAACAGGCAGGTATGGGATTTTTTTTTTTCCTAAAATTCCAGTGTGAGCCAGTTTGGGGTCAAAATTTAAAAAGTATTGTTTGTATTTAAAAATGTTAAATGCGGCTGCTTACATGTGGACAGTTTAACTTCTTTCTGAGATTTTTTCCATGCATTATGCAATTATCTCCTGCTTTACAAAATTTTGCACCATGAGCATAGAGCTTCTGTTCTACCAGCTTCCAGCAGTAGTTAAGACACTTTTCATCCCTATAGCCATCCTTTCACTCACTGTACTTAATGTTTCCTCCAACAATATTAATTTCTCAGTCTTTACTGAGAGGAAAACTCACAGATTGTCCATGTGTTGTTCTTTGCATGAAAGAAAGGGTTAGAGAATAAAAAAAGCAAGCACACACACACACACACACACACACATCATCCTACTAGTACACAAACTGCAATCAATGCGCATAAGACCTCACAGATTGGTCTGTTGGACTCCCTGTTGTGATCTGATTTGCTCAGAAGAGCAGAGGGCGGAGTCGCAAAGGGAGGGGGTGGATATAAAAGGGAGCACCTGCTATGCGACAGAGGCATCCGTGTGCTTTTACAACAAGTAATAAAAACAAGAGTGCAGAGGAGCTGGAAGATAAACTGCTGTGCTTAAAGTAAAGAATCTGAAAAAGCTGAAGGAGAAGAAGAAGAAAGAGAAGAAGGAGAAGAAGAAGAAGAAGTGGAGCCTGAAACTTGAGGA
The DNA here is from genome assembly GCA_012411365.1 of Ameiurus melas. Lineage (NCBI taxonomy): Eukaryota > Metazoa > Chordata > Actinopteri > Siluriformes > Ictaluridae > Ameiurus > Ameiurus melas. The sequence continues at coordinate 9,028,243 of CM022765.1, read as the reverse complement.
AAGTTAGAAAGGAACCTCAAGCAGCAGGAGGTCCGCTTCCTACACCATGTCTCTGGACGTGATGGAAAAGACCCAGGTGCGTCTGGTGTTCCTGGGAGCAGCCGGCGTAGGCAAGACTTCGCTGATCCGTCGCTTCCTGAACGACTCATTCGAGACCAAACACAGGCGCACGGTGGAGGAGCTGCACAGCAAAGAGTACGAGTTTTCGGGCATCAAGGTGAACGTGGAGATCCTGGACACGAGTGGGAGCTACTCGTTCCCGGCCATGCGCAAGCTCTCCATCCGCAACGGTGATGCCTTTGCGCTCGTCTACTCCATCGATGATGCAGAATCTCTTGAGTTGATAAAAAATCTGCATGATGAGATCCTGGAGGTCAAGGAGGACAAGTTCACGCCCATCGTGGTGGTCGGCAACAAGAGCGACCGGGATGACTGCAGGCAGGTGAGCTCCGAAGACGTCCTGGCTATGGTGGAGCTGGACTGGAACAACAACTTCCTGGAGGCATCAGCAAAGGAGAACAAGCATGTCATGGAGGTGTTCAGGGAACTTCTTCAGCAAACCAACCTGCCCAGGCGACTGAGCCCTGCACTGAGACGACGCAGAGAGACATTTCCTAAAGACACGAAGATGAGACCTCCGATGAATAAAACCAACAGCTGCACAGTGTCCTAAACTCACATATCAAACATGTTGAGGACATGTAAGATGGGCAATGCCTCCATACAGCTCTCTCTGTTTAAGAACGTTGAGATCTTCTCTGCTTCATTTGTTTATGTTGGAGAATAAAATGAACAGAAACAAGAACAGGTGAAAACAGGAAAAACAAGAACCCAGAATTCCTCTCTGCTTCCTGACTGCAGGTGAGAGACGACTTGAAGGAGAGAATAAAACACAGAATAAATGTATAAATTAACATGAAGATAAAGAACTGACAAAGACTCTTTTAAATGTTTGTGCTGCTCCAGAAAAGACCTTCCATCAATGTTTGAATAATGTTTTGCATTTTTCATTAGTGTTGCATTTAATAAAACCACTCTCACATTAATATTGTGAAGATTAATTAATAAAAAAGCAATTATACACCATGCTGACTGGGTTCTGCAGGTTCTTGATGCATAGTCAAGGGTTCCTACAATAAATACTATTGGTTTAAATACTTTATAACTGAATCATAAGCTGAACTGCTTGGTCATGTGACTCGGAAGGATTTCATCTAAAAACTGAAACTCTAATATGAAACAAATATAGTTCAAAATATTATATTTAGTTTACACAGATGATCATTTCTGTAATAACATTTCTAATGCTTTCAGTAATTAAAAATAAATGTGACAGTACATATTAACTGTATTCTTGTGCTTAAAACATGAATAGAATGTATTTTACATGTCAACTCAATGTGTGCATAAACATATCGTGAATTCAGTATAATATACATATATATACATATATATATATATATATATATATATATATATATATATATATATACACACACACACACACACACACACACACACACACACATATATATATATATATATATATATATATATATATATATATATATATATATAATATTATGAATTTTATATACTTACCCATTAACTAATGATTGTTGTTATTGTTATGAACACTTACTGTTATTATGTTTACATGAACAGGGATAGAAATATCAAAGTTTATCCAAAACAAACCCTGTATTGTCCACTGCTTGGTGAATTAGTTGTTTTGAACTTGTTCACATGCACTTTGTCAAGTATTTTTTAAGCATATATAAAATGTTTGTGTTGTGGGTTTGTTTTTTTGTTTTTTTACATGAATTCTACATGCATGTATGAAACATGTTTCAGAGAAGAAATAAACTCCTGAACGCGTTTTTATTTTTATTTTATTTTTAAAGGATTGTACTCTTTCTGTAATCATGCCCTGCTGTTTATTTGGCAAAGTGCATCATGGGTAATCTGCTAATATCTGGTTAACATATGTTGTCCACTAAAGTTTATAAACAACAACACAATGATAAAACATTCAAAATAGTGCATCATGTAGTGGATAGGGTGCAGTTTTTGGATACTTGCTGCATGTTAGGAACTTTAAAAAATGAAGCAGTTTGTTGGTTGATGTTCATGATTTTAGTTTCATACATGACTGTCTTGGATGATACTGAATTGTCTATATTAAAAATGAATTAATTTAAAAAGTCTGGTAATGTGATAAATGATCCGATGTTGCAGTGAGCTCTAACTGATTTTGTTAATCAATGTTGCCCCCTGGTGGTAACATCTTATCAGTGCAATTAAATACCTGTATTAAGGACACTAAAGCGATGACATCTCTGCTGCAATGGATTTAGAACGTTAGCGTTGACTTTAGTAGCATACACATGCATTGAGAGAGTCTGTAAGGAAAATTGAAGGCCCAAAGTTTAAAACAAATAAATTAAAGGATTAATTATGATTACTTGTTTAACTGCTTTGGCTATTGAGCAGTATATTTAATGGTACTTCAAGGTAGGGCATCCGGATGGATCAGGCAGGTCCGGAGAGCAGAAAGGTTCAGGATCACTGGCATCTCCATAAAATCATGTGTGGCTCGACTGAAGGAGAGAGGGGGAGGGAGGTAAAGCGATGGAGAAATCACAAGTCACAAAGAACCTGAGAGCAAAATCCAAAGTTCTTCAGGCCTCACTTCCTTCAGCTAAGGTCAGTGTCTGTGACTCTACTATTAAGAAAGACAAGTTTGTATCTCAAGTACTATCTGGATAATCCACAAAGGTTCGGTAACAATGTTCTATGGACAGATGAATCAAAAGTGGAACCTTTCATTGGTTCCTTTTATGCACTATTAGGGTTTAGTTGAAGATCTGAAGACATTCAATGTTGTTGTTTTTTTTAAGTACAAACATGCAGAGAATCAGAGAAATACTTTTTCATATCACTGTAAATAACACACTGCAGGTCTACATCATCACACGCTGACCTCAAAAGACACCGGACCTCATTTATCCAAACTGAACTAAAAATTACTGTTAGATTCACAAAAGTCGAGAATCTTTATTTTTAAGTTGCTTTTGTGACACGTTCAGACACGTTCAGCTGCTTATTAGAATAGTTTACACCACAGCACTGCTGAATTCTGACTGGTCAGAATGTGGTGATTAATTTTCTATAACAGTGCTCGTTCTAATATGCTTTCTATACATTTCTATAGTAACAGCTCATTCACAGGGACTCATACAGCAGACGCTCCACATAAACGGATTAAGGAAGGAGGTATTTATTTAAAAATTCATGGAAGGAGTCTCCAGTGTCAGCACATTGTAAAAGGCAGAGGTAAAGCTTGAAGTTTTCCGACATCTTCAAGACAGAGGAGTTTACACTTTGAGGCTTCTCGGTAACTTGACAAGCTTAAGGATTCAGTATCACACCACCTTGTCATGGATTATTTTCCTACAAAAGCACACCAAGTGTTTTATTCTGTACTTATAATGGGGGAAAGCTTAACATGAAACTCTATGCTTCATATTTAGTTTATGGGGTTGTTCTTTTCATAGTTATGATTAATAACATGTGGGAGAAATCTGATGTTTATTTCCTGTTTTGTTCCACTGCAGAAAATATCTTAGGAAGTCAATTAAGCTTATTTTGGGATATTTATTACGTATTTCAGTAGTGGGAAATATTAGAAAACGTTTCCTTTATTCAAGATACGTTCACTTGCTTTCATTTTTTGCAGCGTATAAAGAGTTTTTCTGCAGCCAATAACACATAATGTGAAATTTATTGTTGATAATGTTTTGTCCTCTTGGCAGTGGAGTGTGTATGATTTGGTGTTGCTTGGTACATGTAAAAAAAAATAAAATAAATAAAAATAAAAGTTTTACATCAAGCCAGTATCTGTAGTTCCTGCAGTATGCTGTATTTTTGTTCCATTAAAAACAGAAAATATATACATCCATGATCAAAGCCTGATTCAAGTGCATGTATGATGAGTAATGTGTTTTTACACAGACATACACATACAGGTATAGTCTGATCGCCTTAAATGGCACACACACACTTCCTTACACGGATCCCCCCCCCCACACACACACACACAGACACACACACACACACACACACACACACAAAGACGGACTTGTCTGTGTGTTTCCTGTTTCCCATGTAAGCTCTGATAGCTACGCATTGTCTGACATGAGGAAGTGGCCAAGAGTCAGTTGCTGTCTAGTTCCTCTTTGGATCATGCTTATGATTACACACACACACACACACACACACACACACACACACAACACACACACACACACACACACATACAAACACACACACGCCTCAATCTCACTGCATACAGTCACACACTGTGGTACAGAGACATTCCACCCTGCCTCATTTTCAGGTAAGTGCCAATTTGCCATATTTTACGAAAACAGATCTCAAAATGAACAACGATAATTTAACTTCTCTCTCTGTCACTGAATATTTCTGACTTTTAACATTTTGTGTATTACAAAAGCAAACCCACACGATCTGTGTAAGAAAGTGTGAGCAAAGTGCAACGTTGGATTGTATTCTGCCTTTTCTGTCAAACTTCTGGAGGTGAACTTCCTTTATGCTGAAATCTTTAGCATAACTGAATAACAGAAGTGAATAAATGTGTGAATTAATGAATGAATTAATGATTTTACCAAACAAATTGAATGTGTGAATGAATAAATAATCTTGTACAGATGAAGGAAAGAATACATATATGGATACATAATCTTGCATAAGTAAACTAATGTATGAATGACTTCACAATTAATCCTGTACACTCGAATAAATGTGATTGAGTGAATGAATCGATGAATGAATAATTTTATATGAGTAAATGAATGTACAATATGAACAAATGAACAAGCTTGTATATGAAAAGTATATGCAAGTGTGAATTAACTAATGTATAAATTAATAATTTTACAAAGTTAATTAATGAACGCATGAATGAATATTTAAACAAAACCTTATGAGTAAATCAATGAATGAGAAATCTATCACAAATGGGTGAATACATAACTAGATAAAGAATCTTACACAAGTGAATGAATGAATGAATGAATGAATCAGCTTTTGCAGATGTATAAATGTGTGATTGGATGAATAATCCTGCACAAGTGAAGAAAATGTGTGAATGGATGAATTAATGGTGTTGTAAGGAAATGTAAGTAAATGAATGTGTGGATCAATTAATGAATGTGTAAGTGATTTACTGATTGTCTAAGTAAATGAAAAAACAAATAAATAAATGCAGGTTATTAAATAGATGGATGAATGAATGAGATGCTTATACTCATATTTCCTCCTATCAGTGAAGTGAAACTGGTTTTTGCCTCTGGACTTGGTCCAAGCTCCACAGCAGCTTTAATGAAACCTGCGGAGTTTAGAACAAGTGCAGCGTCTCTGACACTACAACACGGTACCCAGAATGCATTTCATACATATCATCTATGTCAGAGGATGCTTCATTGCCGCTCTGGCTGTTGAATCACCTTTAAATTGAGGAGCGGATCAGATGTAGTTTTGTAGCGCCGTGTGATTTGCTCTGACGTGATGTACATGTCTAACTTTAGCATTTAGTCTTTATGTGGTGTGTGACATAACATCATGTTGTGTTTATATAGAGCTACATGTAATCCACCTGTTTTAAAACACTGTGAATCAGATCATGGTAATTCCCCTTCCCACTTCCTCCAACTTCATGGATGAGTGTAACTTCTGCAATTCTGATGACTTTAGGAAGTCAGATTTCCTCAAATCAGTCGAGAACTACTCGACCTACTCGATCTGAACTACTTTCCAATGTAGAATCAGTCTTAATTAAACAGCCAAGTAGCATTTCCATCTGAGCAATAAAGCTTACATTCATCCATAGGTAGATCTATTCATACATTCATCCATATAATCAACTCAATCATCTATATATGCATCCATCCATCAGTATAATCTATTCATACTTACATACATCTGCATATTCATCGATACATCCAACAATCAGTATAATCTATTCATACATCCATAGGTTAGTTAACATTTTTGTAAATATTTGATGATATCTTTTCATGTGACAACACTGAGGAAATGACACTTTGCTACAATGTAAAGTAGTGAGTGTACCGCTTGTGTAACAGTGTAAATTTGCTGTCCCCTCAAAATAACTCAACACACAGCCATTAATGTCTAAACCGCTGGCAACAAAAGAGAGTACACCCCTAAGTGAAAATGTCCAAATTGGGCCCAATTAGGTGTGAAGGGGGAACAGGTGTGTCAAATTTGGTGTCATCGCTCTCACACTCCCTCATACTGGTCACTGGAAGTTCAACATGGCACCTCATGGCAAAGAACTGTCTGAGCATCTGGAAAAAAGAATTATTGCTTTACATAAAGATCGCCTAGGCTGCAAGAAGATTTGCCAAGACCCTGACACTGAGCTGCAGCACGGTGGACAAGACCATACAGCGGTTTAACAGGACGGGTTCCACTCAGAACAGGCTTCGACATGGTCGACCAAAGAAATTGATTGCACATGCTCAGCATCATATCCAGAGGATGTCTTTGGGAAATTACACACGCTGTACACTCACTACTTTACATTGTAGCAAAGTGACATTTCTTCACTGTTGTCACAATAAAAGATATAATCAAATATTTACAAAAATGTGAGGGGTGTACTCACTTTTGTGAGATACTGTATATACATAACCATCCATCTATTCATACATTCAACTATCCATCCATCTGTATATTTATTCATACATTCAATCAGTACATCTATTCATACACCCATCCATACATACATACATACATACATCATATCTATTCATTCAATCATCCTTCCATACATTCATCATCCATGAGTATATCTATTCACACATTCAACCATCCATCCATGCATCCATCTGTATATCTATTCATACATTCCTCAATTATACTGATCCATCCATTTTTTCTGATGTGCCCCAAGCAACAGCGAGGCAAAAGTTTAAGCTCTTAATTTTTTGAAGCCTGCAGCCCCACCTTCTTGTTTTCTATTGGTTCCCAAGACCTGTGAAGAGGTTTGTGAATTCACAAATCAAAGGTTAAGTATATAGGTGGCTATAAAATCGTTGCAGTGTCCTTTCCCCTTCAGTGAACTGGCTTATCTGCCAGGTGAATCTTATTTGTGTTTGTTCTGATCACACCTTTAGCTGGAAAAAGCATAAAGAAAAGTTACGAGCATCCCTCGTATAGCTATAACAATCAATCAAAATTTGTAAATGGTCAAAAATCTCAGAAATGGACTTTTAAAGAAATTACCGGTTTTAAAACAAACATTCATGAGTGAAATGTAAATTTTTTATATTTTATAGAATTAATATTTAGATTTTCATTTCTTTCTTTAGCAGCCTGTCAAGCTATTTAAAGTTGAACTATTTCAGTTAAAAAAATTGTCATAACATTAAAGGAAACTGATTTTAAAAATTTTTTGGTCCACCATTTTAATACATGACACCAGACAGACATGAAAAACAGAAATGAATATATTTTAACAGGAGATGTATGGTGTATATTGTGAAATGTAGTGCATACTTCATGGTATACTGTTTCTCCATCTCCTTTTCTCCTCCATGCTGAGACTGTTATTGGAATAATTATGTCTGCGCTGTAGATGGAGCATGATCGAGCATCTTCCTGGACAAGAAAGATGTTCATACTGCCACGCTTTTTTGTGTTGTTGATAAATCAGGATCTGAAACCACCAGATGAAACACGAGGCACCACAGAAAAAGGCCCCAAACTGGTCCGGGATCAGCCTGAGGACTCATTATGCTTTTTAACATTATGCCTTAATCATCCACAGTGATGTTGCGGTACAAGTAGGCCATGGATTCTCCGTTATGGATGCGGCGGATGGCTTCAGCCAGAATCATACTGACGTCCACCGTCTTGATCTTGGGACACTGAAGCTTTTGAACCTCGTGGGGAACCGTGTTAGTCACCACCACCTGTGTGATGAAACGGAGTTACGATTACTACCTCAAAGTTGATTCCAAATCATGAAATGTTTTATTCCTCTTACAACACAGCATTCTGCCAACGATTACGATTCTTTATTTATTATAGAACGGCATGTCACACATCATACTTTTTTATCCTTTTATAGCTACAGTTAATGTTGTGGAACGTCTGCAAAGAAAGTTAGTTCCTGTTCTCACTTACATCACCAGCATCCCTTTTTTCTCTGACATTAATAAGGCAAGCATTTTGTGTTGTTTTTTTTTTGTTTTTTGTTTTTGTTTTTTCAGACAAACCACAAAGCGTAAACTTCTCTGTGCTGACAATGCTAGAAAATCGTTACAAAGCGCTAACACTGGACTCATGTCAAAAACATTTAAATAGCATTTAAACATTTAAATCCTTGTTAAATAACAGCAGGCGAGTTCTACAAGCCATGTGATTTGCATAATAGTCTCTTTTAACTAACAGCACTGGAATTACACAGTACGGGAAAACCCGAGTCACTTGTGCCGTTTCTCAGTAAACAGTTTATTTCTGTTTTCGCTGTGTGTGACTCACAGTGACTTGCTAATTCACTCACTAATTGAGGCACTAATGTGAATTAACTACACACCCTACACTCTCATTACTGCAGCTCTAAGTGGCCCACGTTTACCATTACACAGATTTCCCATTACACCACCACTTTTATGTTATTAGCACAAAGAATATGTCCTCACCTCGTCTATAAGGGACTCCTCGATGAGGCGTGGGGCGTCGGCTGAGAGCAAGCCGTGAGTGGCCATGACATAGATCTTATACGCTCCTCTCTCTTTCAGAATCTCCGCCACTGCCACAAAGTCTTCCACGTCATCGATGATATCATCCTAAAAACATTTTTAATTGAACAAAGGATAAAAAAAATTTATTAAACCAATTCAGAATAACATCATTGTTTAACCTGGCCTGTTTTTCTTTTATTTTACAGATAGATTATTATTTTTTGAATCCTGCGTTTTTATGTTACTATTTGCTTGGAAATAATTTTATTAATATGGTTTATCTTTTAACTCATTTATTCAGTAGACTAACAAGTGCGCTTAAATAAATAAATAAATAAATATATATATATATATATATATATATATAATATTATTTATCATCATAATCATCTTCAGCTTAGATAAGTATTAAATAATTAATGCATATTACTTGTTATTTTTACATCTGTTAGAATTTACATATAGATTACATATTATTTTAATTACCCACCCCTTTTCTTTTTTTACTTTCTGTGAATTCTTCCATTACTGAATATAAAGCTTGATTTTATGAAGGCTGCGATTCTTACTTTAAAAATATTTTAGTTTTTTCCTACTTTTCCAGCCTTTGTAGATCTGTGAAAACACCAGTAGAATCTTTCTGATTTGTATAATTGCACACTTTCCATTTTATACTCTTAATAAACAACTAATTACTGAACTCTTATTGGGTCCATGATTAGGGTCCCTCTACTGGTGTGACTCTGTCATTACCCACATGCTGCATATAAAAATACTTGGGGGGTGATATTAAGTTATAGAAAAATAAAAACAACAAAATAAAATATAAGTAACAAAAATGTCTTTTTAATACACATCTATCCAGTCAATACAACAATTATCCACTAGTACTATGGTTTATGAGTGAAAGACTGAATGATACTTACAATAATAATGGCGATTCGACCTCCAACGTCTCCCACCACGGTGATGGGTGGTTTCTCTTTAGCCATCATCACTGCACAGGAACACTGATGTTACTTATCATCACATTTCACACTAAAATCATGGCTTAAACAGTTGTTTTATACCTTGACCACAAATGCTCAATTATACACACACACACACACACACATACTACTGCTTCGATTTTAGAATGAAATGTAGTTATGTTTTCATTTTAAATGCTCAATTATGTCCAGATGGAAAAGGAACATCAAATATTTGAATAAAACATTTTCAATATGTGTTTTTAGATTTGCAGTGCATGTTTTGTGTGTGTGTGTATGTGTGTGTGTGTGTGAGTATCCATTCCATCACCTGCTCCAACCCCATTAATACAGCAATAAACTCAACTGAAACATGTTACACCTTACCAAACCATGCTGAAAACACAATTAGTTTGTGCAGAGGAAAAAATATAAATGTTCCAAATAAACAGCAAATGAAACACAAACCTATTGGCTTGTATGTATGAGACATTTCAGGCAAAGCAAGAAAGTTCTTTCACTTGTTTGTATATTTCAAATGTGAGAAACCTTTCTTTTTTTGCCATGGTGATGTTGCATATTAAATGGTGCATGTGTACAGCCCAAAACAGGATTTATTGATTATAATTTAACCAAAAAATATGCAGAATGCATACAAGCCAGTTTAGCTCATCAATCTGAGAACAACCAGGACATGACAGGACATGGCTTCTGTGATATAGGCAATTTTATTGAATTTCTTACAAGTATAAATAACCTGACATATGTAGGACATGATTTTAAAAAATGCTTAAGCAATGATTTTAGCTCAAGTGAACTATTTGGCTGAGAAAAATAGTTCAGTAAACTGCGTTCCCATACCAGGATTGTTTGTATTTGTTTCCCCAAATTCAACTGAAAATTCAACTTATAATGACTTTTTCAGTCTCAAAATTATTCAACCCTTTCATGGTAAGCATCTGTAGTACTTAATAGAGCACCCTTTTACTGTAATGACCTGCTGCAAATGAGATGCAGATCTTCTGGCAGCATTTCTGAGGAATCTTAGCCCATTCCTCATGAGCAATGGCCTCCAATTCAATAATATTCTTGGGTTTGCGTGCTGCAGCCACCTTCTTCAAATCCCACCAGAGATTTTCTATGGGGTTCAAGTCAGGTGACTGTGATGGCCCTGTAGAATCTTCCAGGACTCCTTCTGTAAACAAGCCTTGGTGGAATTTGAGGTATTCATGGGATCATTGACCTGTTCGCAGGTCCAATGACACCCAAGCTTCAGCTTCCTCACAGGTGACATGATGTTTTCTCCTAGGATTTCCTGATACATCAGTAAATCCATCTTGCAGGTTTCCAGTGCCAGAGGATGCAAACAGCCCCAGAGCATCACCATGCTTCACTGTGGACAGAGTGTTCTTTCTTCATTCTTCTCTCTCCAAACATACCGCTAATCCATCATGCCGAAAAGTTCCAGTTTTGTTTCATCACTCCACAGAACAGAATCATAAACATTCGACTTCTCTTGTGCTTTTGGGTCAATAGTGGTGTAAGTCTTGGAGATCTGGCATGGAAACCTTCTGCATTTAGTATGCGCCTTACTGTGTTCACTGAAACCTCAGTGCCTGTTGCCATCAAGTCTTGCTGCAGGTCTTTTGCAGTCACTCAAGGGTTTTTCACAACCTGCCTTCTCAGAAATCTGGTTACAGCCGTCGATAGCTTCCGTTTTCTGCCCCATCCAGGTATTTCATGAATTTTCTGCCCCTAGCCAGTTCAGGTATTTCATGTGTTCCAGCTCAAGTACATCTGGTGCAACTAATGAAGCCCTTGATTACTGGCACCAGGTGAGATTGAGACAACACCTGCTTTGCATATATATGCTGTTGTGAGGTGTTCTCTTCAGGGGGTTGAATAATTTTGAGAATGGAGAAATCATAAAAGTTGCATTTTCAGTTTAATTTGGGGAAACCGCTTGAAGCATTCGTTGTGTTGAACTATTTCAATTGCTTTTGTTTGATTTGTTCACTGCAAACAGCTGAAAGTCTGTACATTTTGACAATAAACCTGATTTGCAGTGGGGGTTGAATCATTTAGATTGAAACTGTATATGATCTTTTACCTGGACAGATCCCTGACAAAATGCAATCGTTCTCGCTCAGTAAAATAAATGTGAGTGTGACCAATCACGTGACACTGTCTGACTGTACAGAAACAAAAAGAGGAAAATGTGTTGGAAGGATTGTTTGGGGAGACTCAGGTAATGAGGCGTGTCTGTCTTGCAAAGAGAACTGGAGGTACACTGCAAAGAAAAGTAGCAGTTTTTATACTGTGCACCACCAGGAACTGTGATTATTCTTACTTTTGGATGTTTCTAATAATTATTTGGGATGAAATGAGAAATAATTTCTTACAGAACCAATATTAGTGTGCTTACATTTTGCCCTCATCCTCAAACAGATGATCAACTGGATTCAGTGATCTGCTGCGCATGACAAAAGATGGCTTTGAGCTCTTCCCTGACTCTCACTGGCTGTTTCTAATTGATTTTCTTGCTAAATGCTGTAGCAGAGATCACAACACACATTGTGAGAAAATCAAACACAGTGTTGTTGGTCTTCCACAGAGAAACTGGATCTACAATCGTGTAGCATGCATTCACCATAAAATGTACTCCAAAGGCCACCATAGGTTTAGTGGACATGGTTTTGTGCACATGGATAGGAATGGGAAGCGGGTTCAAGGACTAAAAACCAACAAACAAAAACCCCCCAAACACATCCAAACAAACAGCATCAGGCTGAAACCGTGTAGAGAGATAGCAAGAAAAGCCCTAAAGCACGCACGCACGCGCACACACACAAAAAGAGTGCATGTCACGCATTTGAAGCACACAGCAGAGGAGATGCTCGGCTGCCGTACTTGGAAGCTCGATGCCGGGGAACGGAGCGTAGTACTTCCCTATATGGCCAACAAATAAAAGGAGGACTGGTTAAATAAAGCATGTCGATAATAATTCAGCCAGTGTAAAATTAAAACAGGCTCGAGAAGTTCCACATAATCAGAACTTCTAGTGGAGGTTAGGTCTAGATTTAAACTTTACAAGCAAAAGTGTTTTGTCAGTAGCCAAGTCTATTCAAATGTGTCAAATATAACATTTATTAACTTAGCTAGCTAGTGACCCGCTAGTCTGCGAGTTAACTGCTAGTGAACTAGATTATATACTTTTCAGTGTTGTTTCTGTAGCCAGGTCATGATATGTTTGTGTTTTAATCGTAATTTAACTTAAGTGTCAAATGTAATGTAATGTGGCAAAACATGCCATAATAGCAATCATTAATATTAGCCAATTTAGCTAGCTAAATACCTGCTTGCCAGCTAGTTAACAGATAGCAATCTAGCTCACATTTAACAGTGTTTCAGTAGCACTGTTTCAGTCTTCATTTATATTCTTCTCTTATCTCTGATTCAATTACTAGTATGCAAATATGGTAGAATATACCAGAACAGCCATCAATGACATTATAAAAATAAAGTCATACATAACGTTCAGTTAACATGCTAGTGCTGATCATGCTACTGTAGCTGCTCCCCACCTGTGTCCATATACTGTTAGCTGGATCAAACACTCATAACTATTCATTAAATGTTTTTACAAAACAAAAGATGTGGTAAAAATTAATAAAAGCCTTCAAGCTGTTGTTCAAAATGGGTGACTTTGCATAATTCTACCTGACGACAGTTTTGGCTTTGGTTTTAATAATTACACAGTTGGTAAAGTGTTTGACCATCGGGCAGATCAGACTCAGACTGAGCTTCACCGTGAATTACTGCCAAACCGAGTCTCAGGTCATTTTGCCCCAAAAAAAAAAAAAAAACAAAAACACAGACAGTGAATAAATAACCTGAGGTTAATTTTTTGATAGGTGTGTTTTACAATAAACAGCATTTTCACAGTCATTCAGCAGTGTAATGCAAAACACTCGCCAACCAGTTTACCTCTTTGCAGCCGCCGGTGATTTTGCAACAATAACAGCGTTTCTGAAGTCAGGGATCTGAGGAGGAACAAAAGCAAAAAAGAGAACGTTTATGTGAGAAAATGAATGATGTAAGCTCACCCCAGAGGATGAAAGAGGATTAGAGGCAAAGTTATAACAATGATATTGATATCACCTTACATAATAAGAAGAAGAAGAAGAAGAAGAGGAAGAAGAAGAAATGTGCGTAAAAAATTTGCTTTTATAGCATAGTAATAGTAATTCTGCTCTATTACACCACCATGTTATTTATTGTTTTACTATAACCGCACTACCCAAAAGTTTTATTCCTTAGTTAATGCTAGGTTTGACTTTTTGCCGTTGTCGTTACTGTAATTTAATGCAGTAAATATAGTTATTAAAGGCAAACATTTGCTGTTTATCTGTGGAACCTTAACATCAGAGACTTTAATCAGCCAACTGATGAATTGATCTGTCCTGATTAAGGAAACAGACCCTTGGTCTTTCCTAATAAAACCAACCACTTGCCCATGGATGAAATACTAAAATGTTAATCCAAAGCCATATGCACAAAAACCGAGGATTTGCAGCACGCTTAAATATATTTAAGGAAGCTGACAATGTTTTCATCATTTAATGCTCATAAAATGGTCGTGACCGCCAGCACTTTTTAAGTTGATCCTCGTTTATTTATTTATTTCCAATTTTAGCGTTTTGCAGAAAACTTGAAAGAATACAGATTAGCAGGTAGATAGAACCATGACTCAGTGAGGTGTGTGTGTTGTGTGTGTGTGTGTGTGTGTGTGTGTGTGTGTGTGTGTACAGAAGTGTGCTACCTCCTCCTGGATGTACTGCAGCAGAAATGGTGAAGCTCGCAGGTTATCCACAGGGAAGTTGAAGAAACCCTGGATCTCCTTCTGGTGCAGATCCATGGTGATGATGTGGGTCAGACCTGGAAATCACATACAGACACACACCTCTGGTTTAACTATGCATCACTGATACACATACTTACAGATAAACATTCGTAGCTCCTGTGCTTGTCAAATTTGAAATTTGAAAATTGCTTAATGCCAAAAGAAGTGTCGTTTAGCTGTTAAAGTGTTTGGGTGTATCCCGGGGTATGGAATGTGGCCTAATGCTCTGAGCAGGTGGATTAAGGTGTGTGTTTACACACATTACAGCTTAAGAGCATAATGCTTTTTTATAGTAGACAATTTAAAAAAAACATTTCCTCATTTGTAAATCGCTTTGGATAAAAGCGTCTGCTAAATGAATAAATGTAAAGAGGCTAATGGGTGTAGCTAATAAAGTAATAAAGTGCTCATTGAGTAAAAAGTTCACGTGTGTGTGTTTTTTTCTTCTACCTGCTTTAGCTAGCATGGATGCTAGCAACTTGCAGACGATGGATCCTCTCTTCCTCAACTTGCACTGCTTGCTGTAGGGGAAATACGGGATGACACCGATGATGTTCTTGGCGCAGGATGTCTTCAGAGCGTATGCCATCACCAGCAGCTCCATGATCGCCGTGTTCACATCCCTGCCGCCAAAAACAAAACAAAACAAAACAAACAGACCACAAGCACTTAACATCACTTACTAGCACCTGCTTAATTGTGAGAAATGTATTTTTAAAAACAGTAAATATCCCCATGCCCCCCGCCTGGAAAATGTGCATTTACAGATTTAAAGGGTATATATATTTTTTATTCCCAATGATTTTTATTCACCCACAACTTTATGAAATTATTTTTTTATTAGAATTAAATCCTATATGGAAAGTTTATTCGAGGGCACAGAATTGAGTTTTTTTTTTCTTCCTAAAGAATTTCCTTGTGGAAGCACCATGTCAAGAATGTATTATTCAACAATAACTTGAATAAATAAATAAATATATAAATAAATAAAATTGAAAACACAGAAAAAAGTTACGATGTAATGGAGTAAAAGAATTGCAATACTTAAATTAGATTAATGCATCAAAATAGTTCATTTTTATAAAACAAACACTATACAAACACTACACATTTCATTTCAGCTGAAAACTGCACAAATGCTGGGGAAGGAACAACTGATTATAGCTGCGATTACATAAGTGAGAACTCGATTATTGGACAGTATACACAGACCCTGCTTCAGCATGATCTCATCTCAGGAAAACATCGCTCAAGCCGAGTTCCACCTGAAGCCCTATTTGCGTGTTTTTTTTTGCATGATGCCATTGTGTAACCTAGCTTGAAAGCAAACTGGAGCATCTAATTAGCATCATTCCAACCTGATTAAACGAAACAGATTAACAGAAACGAAGCCAATTCATGCACTGTGACCCGGTTTGTAGCACGTGACCGACTCGGCTTTCTGTTTACTGCCGGACAGTCTAGACTAACCAGTTAGTAACCACACAGACGGTTTTAAATTCACTGCAGTATATGAGCGAGTGTTACAAGGAAGGTGTGCTAATTTACAGTGCAAACATTAAAGCACAAAAATGCTGCACAGAACAAAAAAAAAGAGAAAAAAAAAACATTTTCAGAGAAGGGGGAGAGGAGTGGGGTTAATTCAGCGCATTGCTAGAATTTAAGATTTTCATCAAACATAATAACGTGTTCCATAGCTAAAGGAAAAGGAATAAGTAAAAGTAACTTTTTTGACAGAGAAAATGAAATAAACGACTGAACAATTTCGCCCAAAGTTACAGTGACAAAACAAAACAGTAAATTTTGTATGTTTGCCCACTGACAAAGAAATGATCAGTCTATAATTTTAATGGTAGATTTATTTGAACAGTGAGAGACAGAATAACCACAAGAAAATCCAGAAAAACACATGTCAAAAATGTTATAAATTGATTTGCATTTTAATGAGGGAAATAAGTATTTGACCCCTCTGCAGATTTTCTATGGGATTAAGGTCTGGAGACTGACTAGGCCACTCCAGGACCTTAATGTGCTTCTTCTTGACCCCCTCCTTTGTTGCCTTGGCCGTGTGTTTTGGGTCATTGTCATGACAATGCGTAGTGTCCTTCACGGCGTAGTGTGTTATCAATTGTTTTCTTGGTGACTATGGTCCCAGCTCTGTAGTTCTGGGCTGATTCCTCACTGTTCTCATGTTCTTTGCAACTCCACGGGGTGAGATCTTGCATAGAGCCCCAGGACGAGGGAGATTGTTCTTTTGTGTTTCTTCCATTTGTGAATAATCGCACCACCTGTTGTCACCTTCTCACCAAGCTGCTTGGCAATGGTCTTGTAGCCCATTCCAGACTTGTGTAGGTCTACAATCTTGTCCCTGACATCCTTGGAGAGCTCTTTGGTCTTGGCCATGGTGGAGAGTTTGGAATCTGATTGATTGATTGCTTCTATGGACAGGTGTCTTTTATACAGGTAACAAACTGAGATTAGGAGCACTCCCTTTAAGAGTGTCTTTTATACAGGTGTCTCCCAGGTGTCTTTTATACAGGTAACGAACTGAGATTAGGAGCACACTCTTAAAGGGAGTGCTCCTAATCTCAGTTTGTTACCTGTATAAAAGACACCTGGGAGCCAGAAATCTTTCTGATGGAGAGGGAGTCAAATACTTATTTCCCTCATTAAAATGCAAATCAATTTATAACATTTTTGACATGCGTTTTTCTGGATTTTCTTGTTGTTATTCGGTCTCTCACTGTTCAAATAAACCTACCATTAAAATTATAGACTGATAATTTCTTTGTCAGTAGGCAAATGTACAAAATCAGCTGTCGCCTCTCACCTGCGTATGGTCTGGATGATGAAGATGTCCTGTCCTCTGACTGATTCCTTCACCTCCACTGTGGTCTCTGTGACAGGACAGTGAGAGACAGGGAAAATACATCACAATGATTTAGTGTTTAGTCACTACACAGTCACAGCATGAAAGCTAATACACATGTGAACTACTGCTGCAGCTTTCTGCCCTCTTCCTCATACATCAGCTCACAGGCACCCACAATTGGCTAGTGTCGCTGTGATTAACAGCAGGGGGGGCGCAATTATGCTCCTCCCACCCAGACAGCACTGTCCACCATTGTCAGGGCCATTCACAAGCCAACTGAAAAGAATTTCTGCAGGATATTTAAACAACACTACAGTCCACTTATAGTTCCATGAGTGTATAACCTCATTATTTATTTTCGTTACCCAAACAATATGAAATATTTTCATATTTCCTCATATATAAAGTGCACGTCTTTATTATTGACTTGCATACTGTTGTTTTGTTTGTTTGTTTTTGAAAACTGATAGATAATGCTGGAAGTATTTTATAAATGACCACATTAACCTCCAAGAACACTCTAAGTCTCTGAGCAGTGTGTCTGTTTTATGGGCTCCGTATTACAGAAAGCATTTGTACTTTGCACTATTACACTCACTGTACTGACTAAAGTACATATGCAGATGTGAAAAACAGAAAATGACTCGTAACCCACCTCTGTTAGCCCCCTCAAACACCACCGATTTGCCCAGTTCCACACCAAGACGCCTGAAAGGGCAAAAAATATATATTATATATTACGTTGTGACACAGCTGTTAAGTGATATTGATACTGTTTTGATGATTAAGAGACCTATATGAATTTACAACCTGTCAGCAATACTGTATTAATGTAACCAGATATGATCACACCAGTAAAGCCAGATTGAACCGTCTTTCATTTAGTACATGTGATATAAAAATCTAGTTAATAAAATTAAAGATTCATTCCTATGTCTGGGATGCGACATTTGAACTTGGTGCTTGCACAAATTTTTTCAGACATTTCATAGAAACACAGATCAATATTTAAAATAAATAAATAAATAAATGCCATCATTTTCAACAGACATCAACATTTAACGGTGAATCTTAGGGAGTTTTCACACCTAGCTCGTTTGAGCCCCCCAAATGCTCTTGGAGCAGTTCAGCATGTATATGTGAACAAACCAAATGATCTCAGACCACACTAAAATGACCCAAAAGCAAACCCAAAAGGACCCACCACCTCAGGAGGTGGTCCGAGTATGGTTCGTTTGGATGATATTTTGGGTGCAAGATGGGGTTCCTATGAAATTGTGGTGTGAACAAGATAGGGTCTGTGATCACCTCACTGTTGAAGAGGACCAAAAAAAAGAACCGGGTTCTTTTTTTTGAGTCCACTATATTGTGAACACCAAAAGGACTGAGGTCACTTTCAGTTGGTTGCCTTACTGTTTCACTTTAAGTGAACTGGGTTTGGTTCTTTTAAAAAGAACTATATGTGAAAACACCCTTAGGGTTTTGTTCACACCCCAAGTTCATAAGAACTCAGACCCCAGTTTGCACCCAAAATTTCATCAAAGTCATCATAGAAGGGACAGGAATCCTTCATTTCAGCGGGTCTCTCCACACATTTTGTCACAGGTGCTCATGTATTTCTGTTAAAGTTGGGTTTATTTTTTTTACTTTTACTCGGCATTGTAGTGCTGTTCTGTTATAGCCTCTTTGCTTTATTTTTTGAGAAAACAAAAACACTTTTATGTTCTTACATGTTAAGGATTTTTGGTATTTAATGCAATCCTCTGTCCAAATTTCAAGAAGTGCAAAGCTCTCCTCTTGAGACCACACAACCCCACGTTCTGACATGCTGAAAAGTTTTGTGTTGCTTTCAGCAGCGAGGAAACATGGTCTGCAGGTACGACAAGCCTCCAGGTGCACATGTCGAAATGAAATGCAAAGTGGACCGGGACCTTGTTGTGTTCACATATCACGAAGATATCGAACCACAAATGGACCCACAAACGAACTTTCGCTTTTGGGTCCTTTTTGGGGGTGTCTGAGATCACTCGGTTTGTTCATATATACACGCTGAACCGCTCCGAAAGTGTTTGGAGGGCGCAAACAACTAGGTGTTTGAGCAGCCTGGTCTCTAATTGAACAAGACAGGATTTTTCTTCCCAAGTGTCTATAATATTGTGATATGTAACTGATTATCAGCAGACACCCAGCTTAAGATATTTTCCAGGAGACCTTGATAAACTGGTTTAGGCGTGTCATCATCATCAGGGTTCGCAAATGATCATTCCTGCATTCCTGTACCCGTACTGACTCACACTCACACACACAGAACAGAAAGAGCAGGACACTCTTAACAAGTGCGCTTCACTCTCTTCAGCTGAGAGGTTTCATGTTTCGGTGATAAGTGCTCTAGGAATGGATCATGTTACAGACTCTCCACAGTGAAGCACTTCTCTCTCTCTCTCTCTCTCTTCTCTCTCTCACACACACACACACAAATATGTTACACACCATACCTGTTGAATTCTGCATTCTGATTGGTCAGAAGGTGTTGATTCATTTTCTATAAAAGCAGCTCTGACAGCAGCGAAGGTTTATATTAAAGCGCTTAATATGTTATCGTTTCTATAGCAACAGCTCGTTCACAGGGACTTGTGCAGTGGACATTCCACATAAACCGTTTAATTTTTACAATAAGTGTTTAATTATTGATACAGTGAGGTTTTCCGTTATTTAACATTTATGTAAGGAGTCTCCAGTGTCAGCACTTTGTAACAGTCAGAGGTAAAGCTGTAACAGAGGAGTGTATGCTCTGCAGTTTTTCAGCAACATGACAAGCTGCATTTTGTTTGGGTTTTTTTATTTGCTGCAACAACATGAGTCTCCGCTGTTAGTGCTGCCTACAAAGTCCCGCCCACTGTAGGGAGGAAAACCTCCCTCTGTGTCCTAATGACAGCATGTGATAAGACCACACACACACACAGATCTGTAAACATTAACAGGATTAAAGGAACTCCTATTGAGCTCAAATTTTAAACTACAGTGCAAAAGTTTGAACCCACTACAACTCCTTTTTGGCTAAAATAGATTGGGGAAAAATAAAGGCGGCAGAGAGTGGGTTTATAACAGAATAATAGTCTGATATTTCAGGAAACTTTGTGCTATTAATAAACACTATAAACATGCATTATTTGTTACTTGTAATGATGAACATATTGGTATTAAAACCAATTTTGTCTTCTTGATTTTGTCCTAAAGGTGTGCAAACTTTTGCACTCAACTATAAATCTACATTGATGTTTGTACTATTAATGTTTTAGTTCAACATTTCACTTTTAACATCTTTTTTCCCGGTTTTATTTTTTTAATCACTCAAAGTTTAATTTGTTTGCTTATTTTATTGCTTTTGAATGAAAATAAACTAAAAGAAAACTAAAATTCACTCACAGTTTGCACATGTTTTACCACATGACCTCACCCAAAAACTGTAACAACATGGGGTCATGTGGTACAACATCTCTATGCTGCACCTTGTGATCTCACACACAACTGAAACAACGTGGGGTCATTTGGTACAACATCTTTATGTTGTACCACATGATCTCACACATACCTGAAACAATGTGGGGTCATGTGGTACAACATCTCTAAGTTGTACCACATGACTTCACACATAACTGAAACATCATGAGGTCTCAGAGAATAAGGCAAAATATCATGCTGTTAGTATTGGTGTTGATTATGTTCCTATAGCAGCATATCCTGGAGTGAATTATTCCTCCTATACTACAGCAAATTCATCCATTATTTAAAGAATGCTACCTTTTTGTCCATTCATAGTTGCATTTAATGATCAGGTAAGTTCTAGAAAATGACTCAACACCTTCTGACCAATCAGAATCCACAATTCAATAAGGAGCAATAGTTCTGTTTTACACTGTTCTTGAGATCATGACTTTAACAAGGGTTTTTAGTGCAGCGCTGCTAAGTGCCAGTCCCAGTGTGATATTAAACAGCGCTGACAGCTCGACCGGGTCACCGTGATCACACTCTTACAAAAGCAGCTTTCCAAATAAATGCACATTTCATCACCAACTCAGTGACAGTAAAGACGATTAACTTCAGTAAAAAGGGACAAAACAGTATAGAGTAGCATAACAGGTTTATCCCAAAATTCAACCCATTTTCTAACAATCTAACAAAAAACAGTTGCTGAGCAATCTCACAGAAAGAACGTATCTTTCTAAAAAACAACTTTTAATTATAAAGTCACAAAAATGAGAATCTAATAACGTAGCAGGTGTCAGAGTGTGTGAAGTGATGATTATTATGGGTATAGGGATACCATAATAAGTTAAATCCCTTATTGTTATACTTTAACAATCCATATAGCCCTACAGGAAGTGGATTACTTTCCTACATCACGTTACATCCTGGAGTCTTTTATTCCTCTTATAGCACAGCATTTTGGCAACGAGTACTATTTTTGCTTTTGCAATAGCTACATTTAACAAGTTAGTTCCTGTTCTCACTCATGTTATAGCAGCTATAAACAGTCATCCCCTCATCAGACTTTTTTTTCCCTCTCTTGAAGTTAATAAAAACAAAAATAGTGTGCAGCTGGACACGTTACTGAGAAACCTCAAAGCGGAAATTCCTGTCCTGAAGAAATTTAAAAGTACAGCTTTCGAGACTCTCTGACACTGAAGACTCCTTTCATAAATGTTACAGAAACGACCTGTGACTATAACAACGATAATGTATTAGAACGGTTGCATTAACATAAACCTGCAATTTGGTGGCAGTAGGATCTTTTATCATAGCTTAAATGTTCACAGTGTTCCACCCTTATTTACATGCAGAAGAGTAGTAGTAAATATTATTATTGTTATAGTTACACTCAGTGATGCGAGTGGTTGTTTGGTTGTAGTAGTACAACAACATGTCGCATTTAGGGTTACATGAGTTCAATCTCTTATTATCATGCCTTACATACAGTTCCGCCCTTGTGTTGCACGAATGATTATGAATGAGTATAATCAAACAGTGGGATACTATATGTCCTACAATAGCCCATGTTTAATACAATTGTTATTATTCTTCTTATACTCACTCAGTAATCTTGTTGGCCAGTTCAGTGCATGCTGGGATGTTGTTGGCACAGAAGACCCTGTATCCACTCCTGCCCACGTTCATGTTCTGGTTATAACCATAGGACTGCTTCGGGGTTTGGGGGCGAGACAGAAGGAACTTGTGGATGCCTGCTCGACTCTTTGGCATGTTTACACACAAGTTAGGGCTTTCTTTTATTTTATTTTTTTTCTAAAAGGTAAATTTACTCCTTGCACCCGCAATAGGCAACAAAATCAGCAGTGATTCAAATGATTTCAGCACAAACAGCCGGACAAGCCAAATGAGGTTTAGGGGGAAAACCCAGAAACACCCTCAAACCTTTACACACTATACACTGGCTTGGAATAAAGCAAAGTCAAGGCAAAAAAGAAAAAAATTCTAATGACTTACCAGAAAAACTGGATAAACAGAAGAAGAAATGGGGAAATGTCCTATAACATACTACTACTTCTAATAGTACAAAAAACTAATAATAATAATAATAATAATAATAATAATAATAATAATAATAATAAATCACTATTTTTAGTTTAACACTTTTCCTAATTCACTTTCATCAGAAAAATTCAAATTCCACAGCCGCAAAGCAGGACCCAAATCCACTGGCACTTTTTTCCCATCTGGACTTCGACCGTTTCCGACATTCACACCTCCGACTGCATTGAAAACTACCTCCAAATATGATCGGGTTGTGTAACGCATACGCGACTAAACAGATTAAAGAGCAGCGACGCGCTCGCGGTATTTTTGTATCACTGTAAACTTTGTTGCAATGCGGGCTGAAAGAGACCCGTCACGCCGCCTGCTCGCTTAAAGCCCCGCCCACGTTAATCCGATTGACATTCCGATCAGCCAATCGGATTAGAGTACTGGAGCACGAGAGGCGGTTAGGGCTGGGAGGGTTTTAACCAATCGTGTCTATCTCGTGAAAATTTAGGATACAGTCTTTTAGAAGAATTATTATGAAAAATTATCGCTCTTCAAACAATTGGAGGAAGTGGTTGGCCTAATATTTTATAATAAATACATAAAAATTATACATTATCTTTAAAAAAACAAACAAACAAACAAAAAAATAAATCATTTACGTTTTTCTCAATAAAATAATATTTTTATGGATCTTTGACATCCATAAAAAAAGAAAAATTACACTCAGTTTCAGGGAAAATTTCCTTGATGAAAAAAAATTATATTCTTTTTTTATTATATTATTTTATATATTATGTTATATATGAATATATTATTATTTTATTTTTTATTTTTTAGAATATTTTCTCTCAAAAGCAATTTCTTGCAATTTCTTGGGGAAAAAAAAGGTATTTCCTTTAAAAAATAACTATCTCAAAAGCAATTTTGGATACATTTTTTGCCACCTGTGAAAAATCTAATTTTAATTATAATTATTGCTATTTTGCCCTTCAAACTAGTTGGACAAACTGACAAACTGACTGTCCTTAACACAAATCACCATCATACAAATTTTAACAAATAATATTTTCTGTCAAAAACAAATTATTGCATCCCTAAAATATGATTAAAGTTGTCAAGAGTTAAAAGAAATGTAAAATGCTCCAAGTGTAAAGGTCTACAGATGCTCTGTTGTTACTTTTAACCAAACATAAGGTTGCACACATGAGCAGAGGTAATCTCCAAATCCAACGTCGTCTCTGGATTTCTTTGCAAGGAATGTCTCCCAATATATTATCTCCAAGGGTGCCAATACTTTTGAGATAGTTTAAAAGGTTTTCATAACTTTTCACTGGTTTCATGGGTTATTGTCAGGGCTTTTAATTGAAGATCAATTAAAAAAGGCAAAGAAAAAATCAATACTTCAAGACATAAAGGCTCAAGAGATTAGGCAGGGACAAAGGCGGTTGCAAAACAAAGCAAAGTCAAAAAGCTCAATTTTGAGTGTCATGGCAAAGGCTGTGAATACTTATGTACATGCTTTTTTTTGTTTTTTCATGTTGTCATTATGGGGTATTGTTTGTAGAATTTTAAGGGTAAATGGCACACGTATGTCATATATATATATATATATATATATATATATATATATATATATATATATATATATATATATATATATATATATTTTTTTATAAAAATAGAAATAGAAAATAATTATACTATGCTGTAATGTATATGTGACAAATAAAAGCTTCTTCTTCATGATCTCCCATTGTACATGCACTCTCAGAAAAAAAGGTACCAAATTGTACTTTATCTTGTCACTGGGGTATCATTTAGCATCCGTCATGACATATGAAGTGCAGGACAGTTGCTAACATCTGGTCAAAACGTTGCTCGATTTGTTCACAAAAGCCACCAAATCTAGTGATAACATTGGTAACACTGAATGCAGATACCAATACCAGCCTTAATAACTTATTATAATGACATATAGAATGCAACACAATTATTCAAACTTTTATTCACAATATAAAGCTGTGTAATCCAAATAATTATATATCATGTTACAGTTCAGTAGTATCAACTAATTTTCATTTAGCAAAAATAATATAGCTAAAAATACATATAAGTGAAGCCCTGGAATATTATTGATAATATTAACATTTATTTTAGCCAGAGTAGTTGCTTCAACTCTGCAACAGTGCAACAAAGACATGGGAAAAAAAAATAAAAAAAATTTTAAATGGCAGTACATGGTAAATCTTAGACAATGTAAACATCAATTATTGTCATCTCTCAACAAAGACTTGGCTGTGATGCACACCGATAGTTCTGCTTCATTTCACAGCAAACATATAACTGTACATTAAATTTGACAAATGTAACAAACTTAACATCTACAGCAGCTTCCAACATCTAAAAAATGTGATTGTACATCTTAAGTCGTTTATGTCATGCAGCAACACTTTGACTTTAATTTACATGGAAATTAACATAAATTTTGCAGCATTGCAACTCAATTACAGCATTTAAACAAGTCCTGATTTTGCTTAGTAACAGGTGACACTGCGTCAATGAGGGTGGAGCTTAAGTTAAAAGTTTTCAGCCAATCACAAACTTGGTCATATGACGTCGCCATACTTTAAATATGTTAAATTAGCTTACCTTATGGACTTAGTTGCTGGTTTAATATAGCTGCCATAGTAGCTACAGACAATGATACAATTGCTAGTTTGATAGAAACTTGGTGGCTAGCAAAACATTTTGAATATATATTATAATAGATTGCATAATGTAAGCTATTTTTCTAGCAAACATAGATTGATCATTGCAGGGTCCAATCGCAAACTCAGTCACAAAACTTCCCATACTTAAGCTACTGGTTTTGATTAAACAATAATGCAGTTTACGCAACATTGCATAGCCTGCCAATGAACTTAGCTTAGCATTTTATTGCACGTACACAATAAAATTGTTGCTAGTGACCTTGGACACACAACATTTTCATGCTCGGTTGCTGGTTTTAATTACAATAAAATGGATTAGCCAAAGTAATTCACAGATGTCCTAGCTTGCTAATGAGGTTAGCATGGTTCTATTTACATATTAAAAGAGTTGCTAGTGACTTTGGACACTTATTTATAAAATTATTAAAATAAAATTATTTACATAAGATTAGCAAACTTAGCTGCTGATTTAAACTTTGATCTTACACAAATAAAATAACATTTGTGTAAACCAGTTTAATGTTACTAATAAAAAAAATCCAGCCTAATATTTCCTAGCTTGCTACCACGATTGGCTATTGATATTAAGTGCAGGATAGAACTGTTAGTCTAACATTATCCCATGAGCTAGCAAACTTGGTTTAAAATAAAAAAATAATAATAATAAATTTACCTAGCATTAGCAGGATTTCTAGAAAACCTGATTATCTGCTTAATGTTATGCTAGACAAGTAACATAACTAGCTAGCTGGCTAATGTTAGTACAGTGTTGTTTAGGTAACCTTGCTAGCTCTAGTAGAGCAAGTTGTATATTGCACTCAGCAGTACATCAAGACAAAGAAATGAAAGGTTAGTGGTGTTAACGTAATTACATTAAGCTGGCTGATTTTTTATAACTTGAGTTCCATCCTTTTTGACCGAGATTCCCGTGTCCTTGTCTCCTGTAGGTTGTCATGCTATGAGAACAACAAATGCATTTCAGGAAGGAAAGGAAGGACAGGAATGACGCTAGCAGCTGAAAGGTGCTCAAAGTTGATTCATAACAGTTGATTTCACCAGCTGATGCAATCAATCGAATCTCTCCTTTGTGATCTAAACATGGCTCCGTCCCAAACACTTTAACTTAGAATTAAACCCACAGAGTTTTCTAGAAACATCACAAATTTTTAGTTGTAATAAGATTACTTCACAGTTTGGCCAAAGTGTGTACCCCCCAGACTTGCATTCGTTTTGATCAATATT
The DNA here is from genome assembly GCA_012411365.1 of Ameiurus melas. Classification (NCBI taxonomy): domain Eukaryota; kingdom Metazoa; phylum Chordata; class Actinopteri; order Siluriformes; family Ictaluridae; genus Ameiurus; species Ameiurus melas. The sequence goes on along the minus strand of CM022765.1, from coordinate 9,001,211 downwards.
TAAAGCTAATACATGACCAAATTATGTTTATCTTTCTGCTATTTGAATTTTTAACACAACACATTTTTTGCTTTAAAAAAAACACTAAGTGTAAAATAAAATAGTGAAAGGTTGTTATTCTCACTCGGAAAATCCCTCTGGCTAATCATAGCTGGCTAAGGTTGAACAATTCTAGCTAATGATTCTTCATTTACCGCTAGTAAGTAGTAACTCTAATTAGTTTCTTTATAGTTTTAACACCTGGATATGGAAAATTGGCTCAGAAACGTAACATCTGAATAATTGCGTAATGAAATAAATTGGACATGTAGCTATGCTCACTCTAACATATAGCCAGAGGATGTATCTGTTTAGCATTCTGAAATACTAGCGGCTTTACTAGCAACTCATTTTTGTGATGTAGTATCAAAGTCTTGAAAGTTTTAGCAACAACCGTTAATTGTTAGAATTAATTTAAAATAAAAACTCAAGTAGGACTGGAATTATGTCAAAAGAATTATGGTATATGGTGTTATGTTATTCTAAGTAAATTTTTTTTGTACAGAATTTTTTTTTATTTTGTACAGAATCCTTATTAAATTATAATTTTTATTTAATATTAAAATGTATTAGTAGTATGATTTTATTTGTTTTAATAAATTTTTGTAGAAAAAATTAAATTTTAAAGTAGTTTTTTTTTTACTGGTGTTTTGCTGGCAGTCTGTTAGTAAGCCTATATATCATTGAAATGTCATCATGTATCATGGCGAGATATTTTTGTCATACCACCCAGCTCTAAACTCAAGTGCTAGTGTTTGGGATACGCAATTTGTAAAGTGCTACAATCTACAAATTATTATTTAGCCAGTTAGCTACCTAGTTGTTAGCTAGCTACTACATTATGACTCAATATCTACATACATTTTCCCAAATAATCTTTTAAGTATTCCAAAAAGCCATTACTTGTTAGAATGAACTGTTTGTGAGGGAAATTGTTAGCAACAGGTTAGCAAAGTGAGTCCAAAACTATTGGCAATGTAGCACTGTGTTTAGAAAAGTCAGCACTCAGCGTTCTTCTCGCTCTTGAGAACTTTCTCCTTTAGCAGATCAAGGATGACCTGCCTCTCCTGGCTCTCCAGCTCAAAGCGCCGCTCACGTTCCTTCCTCTCAGCACCAAGTCGTTCGCGTTCCAGAGCAATTTTGCTCCTCTGGATCTCGAGCTCTTCCCTGCGGAGCGCCATTTCCTCTTCACGAACCCGCTGCTCGGCTTCCGAGCGTTTCTCCAGGAAGCTCAGGATCTCCGAGTACGTCTGGCAGCAGCACTGGCATGGCCGCTTGGCAGTGGGTGCTGACAGCTCGACCAAGTCCTCCTGTTCCTCCGGCTCCAATGAACCAGACACTGCAGGAGAACCGGAATAATATTTACATATTAGCGTGTTTTCACATATATTGTTAGTCTTTAGTCTGTTTATGAACAGTTCTGTTTATCCATGTGATCATCTCCTCACCTGTAGGTGCCGCCGCCGCGACTGGAAGCACAGTGGGTTTGTCTGGCTCGGATAGTGTGAGCTCCTCTAGCGTTCTCTTCTTCATCTCTCCATCCTGGTATTTCCCTTCACCACTTGCCATCAGGTTCTTCTCAGCCTCAAGCTCCAAAACCTCGTGTAGCAGATCCTCCTTCTGAGCATAAAGCCTCTCTGTGCCGAACCTCAACACAGTTACATGATATTTATTTAACGATTTTGTTTAAACATCTATGAGTGGGTTTAATTTTGTTTTCCTTTGTACAAAAAGAAAAAAAACCTGTGAATGTTTACTGCTGTTTCTATCTCTGGGAAAGGGTGGGGAGGACAGAACAGGAAAGGTGCAGTAGAAATGTTCAGCAGAAATGTTCAGTAGTAATGTTCAGTAGTAATGTTCAGTAGTAATGTTAGCAGAAATGGTAGAAATGTTCAGCTGAAATGGTCATTAGAAACGTTTAGCAGAACGTTTAAACTTGAAAAATTAAACTTGAAAAAATTTAAATAAAAAATAAACATCTATGAGATAACATGTTTATGAAATTTTCAGTCATCCAGAAATGTCTGGTATTAGTTCTCCCAAGTATGTCCTGGTGTCTGTCATGCTGTGTCATGCTGTTATAGAAAAATAATCAAAAAAGGGACGGTGGCGGAATGGCTATAACTTGTGGTGGAAACCTATAGTCCTATATTAGCACAACCCCATATGTTTTACTCCTTGTGAATGAACGTGAACACATTTCTTGCTAACCTGCGCAGGCTGGGAAAGTCCTGCTTTTTGTAGTAGTCAAGCAGCAGCATGGTTCTCTCCCTGCACCTGCGTCCGTCCACCTCAAAGTTCTCGTCCTGCAGCGCAGTCGTAACGATCTCACCCACCCGAGCCCAGATCCGGCCGGACTCCTTCGAGATGAACGGATTCTGCGCGATGACCTCACGCAGGAGCAGGATGTCGTGCCGGGCAGAGAAACGCACCTGCCGTTTCCGGGGAGTGGTTGAGGGGCCAGCAATAGAGAAACCTGGAACAGAAAGAATAGATGGATGGATGGATGGATAGATAGATCCCTCAGAAGTAGGAATTAACAGAATTGAAAAATTAGCTAACACAAAAACTAGCAAGTGTTCTTACTAGCTAGCTAGTTGTGGTTCTCAAAGAAGGGTCTCTGAATGAAAGCCAGGAGAGCCATTTTTGTTTATTTATTTAAATCAGTTAGTTAGTTAGATAGTTAGTTACACACTGTGTATTTTATTGTATATTACAGTTATGAAGCTAACAGGCTAGTCACGGAGTGTCTTTTAAACTTCAAAATTTAAACATAAGCTATAAATAATGTTAATTTTAACCAAATTAATTAAACGTTACATCAAATATTTAGACATATATATTAAATATATGCATGTTTTAACTCAGCCAACTTAATTTTTGTATTGTTAAAAATCTCTAATGGCTGCAGTACATTAATATGGCGGTACTGAGAGTACCTAAACTTATTTGTTGAAAATAATGTTATCTTATAATATGTAAGGAATATATTCATTAATTTTATGAAACTGTTTCGAGTTGTTATTATTTAACACTTTCTGGAAACAAAAGTCGCTGGTGGTGGAAGGTTTTTATTAAACGTTTCTATTGTTATTTGCTGGTGAATCTCTATATCAAACGCAGGTGTCACATCGATAACAGTCCGGGCTGGGACGTGCAAAAGGAACGGAGTTGTCCCAGACCTGTGTTTCACACCGGAGTGTAGGTTTGCGAATCTTTTCGCATCATAGACGTGCAGTAACGCGTAATAAGCATTGTACAGTAAATATAATCAGGATACACTCCTCCAGATGGTTGGTTTGACCACTTTTGTGGCTAATTATGCTCTAAATATTCATTAGTGAATATTAATATTAGCATATTATGTTGAGTATTATTTATGTGTTCGGTATATGCACTTATTTAGTGAATAAATAGCGTGTTTATAAGCGTATCTAACACAGGTCGGCTGACTCCGAACCGGAAATCAAGAGGGAAATGGTCCACGTGCGCGCATACTATTAAAAACAGTACGCATCCTATAGTAATTATGGTAAGATTTAGATGCGTACTATTCCAACACACTGTTTAGTGCAGTGGGTTGTCATTTCAGAGCCACGGCGACGGGGGGGAGAGGAAGAAAAATTGCACCCCCAGGCTAATTCTCTTGCGCAGCCAGCGCGGCGTTATCGTTAGACGACAAGCCGTGTGTGCGCGTGCGGGTGTGCAAAATGCGCGGATTCCCAACGTTTTTACCTTCGTTTATCGGCATCTCTACCTTCCGTTGCATGTCTTCCGGTGTCTGCCAGCGTCAGCTGATGCGCACAAACTGCTGAGGTCATCGCACACGTCGGCTCACCAGTACAAGGCTTGCACTCTGACGTGTACCTCAACTTCTGGCCAAAAACCCTGGAGAGGAGCGAGTGTGTCCGTGTCAGAGAGAGAGAGAGAGAGAGTGTTTGTGTACACGGCCACGAGATGGCAGAAGAGAAACGTGACAAGACATCTGCATCGAAATAACACAAACACACAACAGTACACGACTTCCACCTTTCGATCATTAAAGCGTCATGAAACGCAAACTACATTTTCTGAGATTTTAACAGAGGTATTATTAGTGTCGCACATCATAAAAGACAATCTTTTAAAGGCATTTTAATTTTAATTGTTTTTACAGGAAAACTATCTTTTTTTTTTTTTTTTTTTTTTTTTTTTTTTTTTTTTTTTCTTTCAAATACTGATGTTCCCAATGAGGTATGTGTCTATTTTTAACCATGATACATTTACTGCTTTTATTAATAAAACCCTTAAAGCACGAAGTCCACTGGCCATGAAAACTATGAACCATAGTCCAAGTCTTCCCACTTTTATTCATGAAAAGCTCGAGCCTATTAGCTAGCTACCATTCCAACACGTCTTCCATCTGTACTGACTCCGTTTTTGTTGAATATTTTCCTCCATAGTCACATAAGTGGCTAATGGTTTAAGTAGACAGGACAGGGGACCTGCACCATCTATTGCGTCTCCATTTAGCCCTGGGGATTCAGAAGGAGAAGTCCTCATCTGCAAACTTTTTGTCAATATCCATCTTTATTGTGAGTGTTCTGAAGGCCCGCCCCCCTCTTTCTCCCCTGCCACACACCCCCCCTCACTTCTTCACACAGACATCCATGCCCATTTAAGCTGCATTTTTCAAAAAACATTGAGAGCTAGACTTGAGCTGAAAGAGGGAGTTTTCATAACCCTTTAATACAACCTTTAACTGCTGAGCACCACTGCCTCAAAGCAATCATATAAAAATCTTGTGAAACTTTGGTCTTGGAAAGAAAAAATGCATTTCTTATTGGTGATCTGATCCAAACCGAAGTCATAAGAGCCAGAATTCCTATCACTACTTTGTACACTGCAGAGGATGTGTTAAAGATATATAAATGAGTTACCCGATTTCTACAAGACACAATAAACACATCGCAATCATAGCAACAAATACACTGCTGTGTTCACGCACGTGGCCTTTCTTCATCCCGCGAGCTCCATATCTGACCAACATTTTGTTTCATCAAGAATGGAGATTTAAGAAGCCTTTATTTTGTCATGTATACATTACAGCACAGTGAAATGTGTTCAGTAAAATTCCTTTTTCCGCATATCTCAGCATGTCAGGAAGCTGGGTTCAGAACACAGGGTTAGCCATGATACAGTGGCCCTGGAGTAGAGAGGGTTAAGGGCCTTGCTCAACAGGCCAACAGTGCCAACTTGATGGTTCTGGTGCTTGAACCCCTGACATTCTGATAAGGAACCCAGAGACTTAACCATTGAGTTTAGTTTGATTGTATCAAACCCTGGTGCATTTGCTTTCATCTTACATCATCACAAACGCGCATGGAGAACTACATGACTCACCATATTTTTGCTTTTTTTTTATTTCTATGTTATGCGCAGCCATGGATCTCATCTGTGTCCTACAACGTTCCCCTGCCACTCATGGTACACAGGTGGAAACTAATGTTGTCGTAATTGGTTAAAACACAGGCGCAAGTTATTTCCTGAACAAGTGCGGACCCGAATACGAGTTGCTATCACATTCACGGGAATTGCAGCACAGTTCCAGTGCAACGAACTTATAATGCCTCTTACATTCAGCCTCAGGTTCGGTACCACAGAGCAGCTTCCAGATCCGCATTACAACTTTTCAATTTTAGCAATTTTTCATGCAAACCATGCTCTGTTTCAGCCAACTGCTTTTAAAGGAACGCATCTTCCATAGCCATGGTATTAAAGGAAAAACAAAATAAGTTCTTCCACATGAATCTGATCTGAATAATGTGATATAGTAGATTGTACTGTATATATATTGTGCAAGGAATTGTATGTATTGTGATGTTTTACAGTGATGTTTCTAGTCCAAGGCGTCTCTGAGAGAGTGATTTACAGACATGAGGATGAAACAAAATACAAATTTAAAATCAGAGTGAGGGATATTCTCCCATGCTGAAGCAGAACTACAGGTAATCCAGAAATACAGAGATGGCCAGAGACCTTCTGCTGGATGATGTTAACCTCCAGCAGGTTTGATTGACAGCTGCAGGAACGCAGCGCGTTCAGCATGACTGGGTTAGCGACGAGCACTTAGGCGTGGGATAGCATTTTGAAGGGTATTTTAGAGAAAAGCAAGGAGCACATAATCACCCTGAGAACATTCACAGACGTGCAGGGAATACTGAAGAGCAGCGGTGTTCTCAATCGCTCTGGAGGGTTTTTATATGATTCATGACTTTCTGTCCAGTCGTTATTTCTGCATATCGGTAGTGTTACTGTGCAATCTCCAATTTCAGGATTCGTGTATCATTTGTCATTTGATTCACCGAGTCATATCCAGAAGGCATATCATTCATGAGTACTAGAATTTTTGTTTAGTAAAACGTGTCTCAGCTAAGTGAAGAAATCTTGAATATAGTCAAATTGATCGAGTATTTCCTATTATAAAATTACAGTAAAGCAAAACTATGATTATTAAACCTAGACACTTGCACTAATTTCAAGCTTGGAATTGTCTCATTCTATTGGCTGAAAGTCTAATTTCTCTTATTTTAAGCGTTTGTTTCTAGAAAACGATCTGCCAACAGAATAACAACATGTAAAGCTGGAAATGTATCAAATTAGCTAAATAAAACTGCCTGAATAATTTACATTTGATTTATAATAATCTCATAATAAAAAAGATCAATTTGCCCATATTCAAGATTGTCATAAGTCGTGACGGTGCGGAAGAAGGAAGGAGGTAAGCGCACTTAAGAACGAGTGTAGTTTATTTACAAGAGGCAGACAAATCCAAAACGTAATCCAAAGGCATAATCCAGAAAACAGGCGAAGGTCAGGCGAACGGCAAACAAGCATAGACTTGGGGCAAGGCAGATATCAATAACGAGGCACGGAAAACAGGGTCAAGAAACAAACATAAACCTGAACATGAACGTGAACTAGTACTAAGATCTGGGAACGGATAACCCAGCGTGAACTATAACTAACAAGGGACTAAGTTTACTGTGTTTAATATGTGTAATTAACCGCGCCGTGTGTGGTACGGCGCGTAGTATATAAACCGGCATGAATTAACTTAAACAGAATTCAGGTGAAAGCAATACAGACAGACGATTTTGACGCCACCACAATGGATTTTAAACAAAGTAATCAAGATGTGGTTGAATTTCAGCTTTAATTCAATGGATTTAACAAAAATACTGAGTCCCTCCATTTTCAGAGGCTCAAAAGTAATTGGATCATTGACTAATAAACCGTTTCATGGCCTGCTTCCTTAATATTTCATGCGGTAAAAGGTGTGGAGTTGATTCCAAGCGTTGAGTTTGCATTTTATAGCTGTTCATGGGAACTCTATATAACTATATGTAAAATAATATATACATTTATAATATAAATATATATAATTATAATATATATGATATAACTTTTCAATCACATCTTGATTGCTTCATTTCAAATCCATTATGGTGGTGTACAGAGGCACATTTGTACAGAATATTGTGTCACTGTCCAGATATTTATGGACCTGACTGTATCACTGTAGTGTTTTTTATTTATTTATTTATTTAATACATAAAGATTTTTTTATCATCTTCCTGTTATCTGAAACAGCTTAGCAGGTGAACGTTTTAATGTTTTGTTTTGTTTTATGATATTTTATTTTTTTAAACATGTTCAGCAGACAACTTGCTTAAAATAAACAAAATATTCAATTAATAAAACTTGTACATTTATATTTAGTCATTTGTCACATGAGACTGTCCAAACATGAAAAAAAAAGAAAGAAAGAAAAGTCTCCTTCCAGGAATGTACTAGTTTTGCATTAGAATATACGACTGAATGCAAATCTCTGCACATCTAGAACTGCACAAGAGCTGAAAAATCATCATAAAGCCTTTTTCTTTTCTCTAAGACAAAACATCTCCTCATCTTACAGTCATGAGGAGAAACTGAATGCATGCAAACGGATTCCCTTCCTTGACAACCTTCTTTTGAGAATACAGACACACACACACACACACACAGATGTAAGACCTGTACATACTGTATGTCTATTCATGCACACGTTAATTATAAACTCTCCAGAGATGACACTGGCTCTTGTTATTCCAGACTGTTGGACTCGGTTGTTTAATAATAAACTAATAATAAGCTAATAATAAACTCCATGCCAGCAGAACTCCATGCGGGCAGGGATGCGTCTGTGTTGATAGTACTGATCTCTATGGTGGTGCTTTTCTCCTAATTTAGATGTCACTTTCCTAATAAACACAAAACACAGCCTTTTATAAACATATAGTATTACTATTACTATACTATAGTACTATTACTAATTACTATAGTATATACTAATATTCAGTGTGGTGGTGTGTAGAAACGTTTGACTGTTGCGTTCGAGCTGCACCACAACCCCTGTCCAATCTAAACAAACCTGAAAGAAACTGATGCTCTATTCGACTTGGAAGTGTCATTTTTTTTTTACTTTCGTGCATTTGAGCTACAAACCGAGAAAACCGCGGACACCTCCGTGTCTGTTTTTTGTTAACAACAACAATTTAGCCAGCTAACTGTGATGAATAACAGTTAACTGTAGGGTAAGTGTTATAGATTTAACAAGTGAATACACCTGTATATGATGATTATACTTGTAACTACAGTATAACTCATTTATCTGTATTTATTGTTCATGCTGTGAGCAGTCATGTTAAGTCATTTGCTGAACCTGGGGTTGAGGAGAGTTCCAGAGTAGTAAATTCTGAGTTTAGGGGGTGTTTTCTTTGATTTTTCTTAGTTGGAGATCACAAGTAAGAAGTCCTATTCAGAAATATAGCAAAGCGGTTAAGAGGTTGGAGTTTTGATCGGAAAGTCGTGAATTCCAATCCCAGCACCACCAACCTGCCACTGCTGGGCCCTTGTGCAAGGCCCTTAACCCTTAACTACTCAGGTTTATAAATTAGATGAATGTAAGTCACTCTGGTTAATTGCGTCTGCCGTAAATGTAAATATAAATGAAGGTGGTGATTACAGCATAGTGTGTGTTCGTGTGGTTTTGGTAAGAGAAAAGTGGAGGTGTGAGAAAACTTCTGCTTTTTTTGTTTCATTAATGACAAGAAGTTTATTTTGCCTTATGGAAAGAAAGTGAAAACCTGAACAGTTAACATACTACTTACATTTTTACCATCTTCTCTAGATATTACATTCTGCCTTGACATTATTGTTATTGATACACCCCCGAATTGGAAGTCGGAGCTTGTAGAACAGCACGAGCTCCAGAGGTGTCATTATGACACTGTGGTGGTGTTCACGTCTGTCACCTAGTAAGTATTTCCTCCTAAATATTTCCACCAGGACTTGAAACCAGCATTATTGAACTAGCTAAATGTGGTGAAAAGTTTTAATAAGAGATTTTTCAAATACTACTGCTGGTAACAAACTATTGAACAGCTACTCATACATATACATTTCTAGCGAGTATTTAATTGAATGAACATAAAGATTATCACAAGCTTGCATCACCAGAAACATTTCAACATTTAACCTCAAGTAATGAACTATAACATTAAACTGAGATTATTTTGTTTGTATTTTTCTCCAGGAATGCTATCATGTTGGTTTATAGTTAAAAAAATGTTCTGAAAACATCAATTTAGATTTCACTTGATCCCCATCCAGGGTCTTTTCCTGCCTTACACATACTTTTTTCCCAGGACCGGTTCTGGGGCCACCCTAATGAATAAAGTTGTTGTTTGCTTGTTGATTTAGGAACAGTCATCATGCTGGACTGTTATGTCAACAACATAAATTCAAAAACAGACACGGAAACGGAGATGAACTCAGGTGCCATCCATGACTCGGAAACCATTTCGGTTATATTTCGACTCTGTGACTTATTTGAAGTAACAAGTAATAGTTCCAGGTAAAACCTTTTTCTCCAGCAGAAGCCGAGTGGGAACATTGGTTCAGTGGGCTATAAAACATTACCCTGCTGATGTATTACCCCCAAGCCATTCTGTTTCCTGTCTCTACCCTACATTAGTCTTGAACTCAGCAGTCATAACCACATATACTGCTAGAAAATAATTGCTCTTGCTTCCAGAGGTGAAGGGGGGTGGTTGGCAGTTATTTAAAGCCCTTATAAAAAAGAAAAGGACCTAGTTTCCCTTCCTGACAGCCAAGATCTCCAGAGAGACACCAAATATTAAGCTGTCTGTGTGCCTTCGTCAAGAGCATTTCAACAATCTAGTTGCTCAAAAAATTGCAATTTAGACAATATATTAAACCAATACACATTCCCACAGAAATTGAGCATCTTCTTTGGCATGGTTACTCAACCATGCGTTAAATTACAGACTTCCTACAATTTGCATCTTTTACCAAGTCCATGTTTAACCATATTCTCATTTGAAGCCAAGTAAATCCAAGGTTATGACTGTACCAGCAAAGCGGCACAACGAAGCGGCATCAACACTCAGAACATGCTGTAAACTTAGACGTACAGAACATCAGGATAATGAAGAAGATGCATTTAGAGAAGAAGAAAAAAAATACCTGTTACGATTGTGCCATGTTAGAAATCATGCAGAACCCGTCAAGGTGAAATCTAAGACGTGCTTTCTCCGAGACACCAGATCTTTGGGTATAGAGCTAAGTTCCCAATTCTGTATTGGCTAGCATCGCTCTGATTGGACTTCTGATTGGAAGGTTGTGAGTTCAAATCCCAGCACTGCCAAGCTGCCACTGTTGGGTCCTTGAGCAAGGCACTTAACCCTCAACTGCTCAGATGTATAAATGTAAGTCTGTATAAGGGCATCTGAAAATGCTGTAATGTAGCCTAGGGGCAATTTAGTTTCGAGAGGAAGGGAGGAAGAAACCGGAGATCCTGGAGGAAAGCAACATCAGGAGAAAAATTCATATATACATATAATTCATAAAACAATTCATACATGCGTACAGTGGGGGAAATAAGTATTGAACTTGTCAAAAAAAATTTCAGTAAATATATTTCCAATGAGGTTATTCATATGAATTTTCACCAGACATCAAGAAACTTTAAATCAAGAAATCCACACATATAAATAATTCACAACATTAAAGTCCATAAACGAAGTTATGTGTAATAAAGTGGAATGACACAGGAAAAAAGTATTGAACACGTTAAGTAAAAGCAGTTCTCCAAGTTACGGAAAGGAACCAGCTGAAATCCATAAATAATACTGGCAGACTTCATATAATTGAAGGAACGATGAATGGAGCCCTTTACCGGAAGATTCTTGAGAAGAATCTGGTGCCATCCACCAGGATGATGAAGATGAGACGTGGGTGGACCTTCCAGCAGGACAAGGACCCAAAGCATACAGCAAAGGAAACACTCAATTGGTTTCAGAGAAAAAAAATCAAGGAGTTAAATATGTTTAGAAGAATGCGCCAAAATCACACCTGAATTCTGCGATCAATTAATTTCTTCATACAGGAAGCGTCTTGAAGCTGACATTGCAAACAAACGCTTCTCCACTACGTATTAAATAAATTTCAGTTAGCGTGTTCAATACTTTTTTCCTGTGTCATTCCACTTTATTACGCATAACTTAATTTATGGACTTTAATGTTGTGAACTATTTATATGTATCGATTTCTTGAGTTAATACTGATGTCTGGTGAACATTTCCTGTGAATAACCTCATTGGAAATATATTTACAGAATTTTTTTTTTGAAGCATCCAATACTTATTTTCCCTACTGTACGCTTATGAATCAGACTGTGTATCGTACTGATGCATTAAGTGTCCTCTGATTAGGTCACCATTGCGCGTGTGTGTGTGTGTGTGTGTGTGTGTGTGTGTGTGTGTGTGTGTGTGTGTGTGTATGTGTGTGTGTGGTTCTTCGCTTCATCCTCGTAATATTTGCCAGTGTGAATTTTTCCCCCGAGGAAGCGACACAAATCCCTATTGTAATTTACAGCATCCGTGAAGAGAGACAGCGCGCAATCGTGTTGACGAAGAACAGAAAGAGGAAAGGGTTGTTGGGTAACACAGGAATTCTCCCTCCCCAGCTCTCTCTCTCTCTCTCTCTCTCATCCTCTCTGCCTGTCTGTCTCTCCTCCATCAACCCTTTCTCTCTCTCTCGCACGCCCACTCATCTCTCTCTCCTCCTCCTCTGTATCTCGGCTCTTCACAGAGCCTCAACTTCAGATCGGCGACAACATCTGCGCGAGAGCACTCGCAAGAGACAGAGAGAGAAAGAGCAAGAGCGAGTCTGGGAGGCTTTTCTGAGCATCAGCAAGGAAAACAAGATACACAGACAGTCAGGGATATAAGAAGCGTCTGCACGTGTGTCTGTGTGTGTGTGTGTGTGTGTTATGTATGTGAGTGCGTGAGAGTCCGAGGGCACGCTGCCTCCCCGAGGGGGTCGCGAGGGGCGAGGGCTGAGAGGAGGGTGGCTCAACGCTCTCTGCTCTCTCGCCCTGCGCCTCTGCTGCCCCCTCCGCCGCTCCTCGCCGCCCCCTGCGCCGCTCATCTGCCCCTCTCCACCTGCCCCACAGACGTTCCTCTGCCCTCCTTCCTCACCGTGGTGCGTGTGCAGCATGGAGCCGGAGCGTGACGTGGCCGAGCCGGAGCGGAGAGAGCGCGCCGAGCCTCTGAGTGGCGTGGAGCGCACCATCGTTCAGGACACCTGGGCACGAGTGTACGAGAGCTGCGAGGATGTGGGCGTGGCCGTGCTCGTCAGGTTCGCCCACCTTTCTCACACACCTCTCACACTTCATCTTTCTTTTTCATCATGTATTAGTCTGGAAAAGTTTTTACAGTTTTGATCATCTAGAACAACTTAGACACTTTATTAGTCCATCATGATTTCAAAATTTCTTTTAGGTCTTCTCATTTACATGCTTTTATGAAATTATACATTATGGATGGACTAATGAATTGTTTGTGTGTGTGTGTGTGTGTGTGTGTGTGTGTGTGTGTGTGTGTGTGTGCGTGTGATGAACATAAATGTGCAAATTAAAATTTAATTATTAGCTCTTTGATCAGAGTTGCTGTTGTAACTGCTTTTCCAGTGTATCGTGTATATTATTATTATTATTATTATTATTATTATTATTATTATTATTATTATTATTATTATTATTATTATTAATATTATTGTTGTTGTTGTTGTTGTTTTCCATACATGCTGAGTTGCATGATTTATTAGTTCATAAATGTAGCATGTGGACCTAATAAACTAGTAAATCTATGTACTCTGAGCCCATCCATTGTGTTGTAAATCACAGTAAATTTAAATTCCTAAAATGTTATTGTTCAAATGGTCCAAAGACAGGAATTTGTAAGATGGTCTTTAAGCTAACTTGTGTCTGCCATGTCATTATGCGTACTGGGTTATGTAAGGAATAAATCACACTGTGTCGTGCTGTCAGATGAAAATAATGTGATGAAGCGAAGTTACTGTTTCCTCCCTAGTGTTGATTATTTTCCCATAACAGTAAGCACCCAATTGTTTTATTCCTCTTACACCACTGCAATTAACCAAGATTGATAATTTTCTATTGATTAAGGATTCATCACAGATTTATCCGTTTATAGTACACTTAATGTTGTGGAATGTCCTTGAAAGTTAGTTCCTGTTCTCACTTACGATATAACAGCTATAAACAGTCGTTCCATCACCAACATCGTTTTTGTTTTTTCTTGAAGTTACTAAAAAAAATATATAAAAAAAACATGGCTTGTCATGGCTTGTCACTGAGAAAGCGCAAAGTGTAAACTCCTCTGTCCAGAAGTTGTCAGAAAACCCTAAAGCTACAGCTTTACTTCTGACTGTTACAAAGTGCTGACACTGGAGACTCCTTCCATAAATGTTAAATAAACGTCTCCGTACAGAAACAATTATTACAAATCCCTGTGAACGAGCTATTTCTATAGAAACGTTAATGTATCAGAACAAGCACATTAAAAAAAGCTGTGATTTGCAGCTGCACTATTGTCAGAGCTGCTGTTATAGAAAATTAATCAACACCTTCTGATCAATCACAATCCAGAATACAAAAGCGCTGTGGTGGTACTTTATATCATAGATGCAAAGAAATTCCATATCGGTGTTTCTCCTCACAGCACAGTTTCCTGAAATAGTTTAGTCAATGAGGAACAGAGTCCGTCGACTATGAAGGTGTCATCACACATTTTCTCTCAGCTCTCCAGAGCTCTGTGTGTGTGTGTGTGTGTGTGTGTGAGATCTGGGAATGCATTGTGTCTCGCACTCTTTTTAACACTCACCTGACTGAATTTCATGCTGTGGGTAGACAGAGAACACAAAAACACCTCTTTCCCAGAACTAGAAATAAATAAAAGAAGAGAAAATCGTACTTGTTTACTCACGTATGAGGGAAGGGTTTAGTTTCTGGCAGTGGATGAGGGTGTCCATATCTTTGGACTCGAGCTAATTTGTAGCAGCACATGGACATGTTTGTTTTCCAAGTAGACACTCGAAAGTTTTGCGTTCCAGCAAAACAATAGGGACGTGTTATGTAAAATCATCTATAAACTATTAATTATTTTTTAATAATTAAGATGCTAGGACAAATAAAATTGTCCCTAAGGCTGCGTTCACCTTAATTTTTTTTTACTATCTAGGAAAGTGCAGAATTTCATCAATTGATTTTTTTATCCGCCCAACCAATCATGTATTTTCAGTAAGTGATGTGACTACAGTACCTAATTTGCGTTAAACATACAGTACATAACTTGCAGTAAAGATACAGTACATAACTTGCATTAACCATACATTACGTAACTTGTGTTAAAGATACAATATGTAACTTGGGATAAAGATATAGTATGAAATTTTCATTAAAGATTCAGTACGTAACATGTTAAAGATACAGTACGTAACATGCGCTAAAGATATAGTACATAACATGCGCTAAAGATACAGTATGTAACATGTATGTAAATATAGGACATAACTTGTGTTAAAGCTGCAATATGTAACATTTGTTAAAGATGCATTACGTAACTTGTTTTAAAGATACAGTATGTAACGTGTTTAAAAGCTACAGTACATAACTTGTGTTGTGCTTTTTGCTTTTCATTCATAATACCAGATTAAAAGATGCATTAAGGAGGCATAAAGTCAGCATTGGAATAATATATTTAGGTCTGTATGGTAATTAAATCACTGGACAGCGTGCGCACACACACACACACACACACACACACAAACACACACACACACACACACACACATACACTGTTCTAAATGAGTGAAACCCAGAGGACTTGTTAAAATAGAATTCTTCAGGTTACCAGGACAATGGTCAGGAAGAACAATGTGATTTTGGGTTAGAGGTGATAAGCAAATCCCTGTAGTGTCTCCACCTTGTGTGTGTGTGTGTGTGTGTGTGTGTGTGTGCGTGTGTTTGTTTCATCTGAGGATAGCAGTAGTCTTTATTGGCCATCTGAGATGTTTTGGATCCGTTATGTTGTTCCAGTCGTCCTGTAATGTGTATGTGTGATCCCTCTTGGAAGCTCGGAGCCCTGAGATTCTCTCCCTTCAGAACAGGTGTTAAAATCTCTCAGATATATGGCTTCAGCCTTTCCTCTAATCCAAACCTCTCCTGGACATCTCTAGGACTCTAGGCAGATTTCAAGCAGCTGCATTCTTAAAATGAAAAAAAAAAAACATATAAACAAACATTGATCTAATCATCTCATCACAGAGTTGCTCATTTCACAGCTGATAGACATTTGGCTTGTGATCCTATTTCACACATTTTTTTGGAAATGATAAAACTGGCAAGTGTGTCTCATTTTTGCTCTTGCCTAAAAAAGAAAAGCATATTATTATTAAACACTTAACAAATATAAAATAATGGATGAACACTACCATGCAATATGTATGCAGTTGTTGTTATTATAGTAACATTTCGGATGGTGTGATCTCACTCTATTATTTCCCTTGCCGAAAAAAGTGTCGTTACAAAGCACTGACACCGGAGACTCCTTCCATTAACGTTAAATGTTTCCAAACAGAAAGCTTCACCACATCAATGAGTATAGGTTATTCTTTGTTTAACAACATATTTTTTAAATCTCTTCATCGAGCGTCTGCTACATACGTCCCTGTGAATGAGATGTTACTATAGAAATAATGACATATTAGAAAGGACATGCTTTAATCCCAAATACATACAACTATGAAAGAATCCAATCCAAGTATCAATCCAATCTATTTAAGAATCTATAGATAGATTAAATAGATTCAGGGCTGTTGGGTGTTGCGTCTTAATTACATAAGCATAGACATACAGGGGAACGAGCTTGGCATCGATGATTAAAGCCGAGTCTTCATGCATTCGAGGTTTTGAGGGAATCTGCAGAGAGAACTGAGCTGGGAAGTTTCACCATTATGGATTCCAGACTAGTGTGATTGGGAGGGAACATTTATGAGGAAAAAATGGGGACATGGAGGACCAAATGTCATCAATTCAAATATAATACGGTATCTCACAAAAATGAGTACACCCCTCACATTTTTGTAAATATTTGATTATATCTTTTAATGTGACAACACGGAAGAAATGACACTTTGCTACAATGTAGAGTAGTGAGTGTACAGCTTGTGTAACAGTGTAAATTTGCTGTCTCCTCAAAATAACTCAACACACAGCCATTAATGTATAAACCACTGGCAACCAAAGTGAGTACAACCCTAAGTGAAAATGTCCAAGTGTCAATATTTTGTGTGGCCACCATTATTTTTGAGCACTGCCTTAACCCTCTTGGGCATGGAATTCACCAGAGCTTCACAGGTTGCCACTGGAGTCCTTGGACTTGGGCCCAATTAGCCATTTTCCCTCCCTGGTGTCATGTGACTTGTTAGTGTTACAAGGTCTCAGGTGTGAATGGGGAGCAGGTGTGTTAAATTTGCTGTCATCGCTCTCACACTCCCTCATACTGATCACTGGAAGTTCAACATGGCACCTCATGGCAAAGAACTCTCTGAGGATCTGAAGAAAAAAGAATTGTTGCTTTACATAAAGATGACCTAGGCTATAAGAAGATTGCCAAGACCCTGACACTCAGATGCAGCATGGTGGCCAAGATCATACAGCAGTTTAACAGGACAGGTTCCACTCAGAACAGGCCTCGCCTAATACACTATCTCACGAAATTGAGTACACCTCTCACATTTTTGTAAATATTTGATTATATCTTTTCATGTAACAACACTGAAGAAATGACACTTTGTGGGGGTCAGCCTGTCAGTGCTCAGACCATACACCACACACTGCATCAAATTGGTCTGCATGGCTGTTGTCCCAGAAGGAAGCCTCTTCTAAAGGTGATGCGCAAGAAAGCCCACAAACAGTTCGCTGCAGACAAGCAGATTAAGGACGTGGATTACTGGAACCATGTCCTGTGCTCTGATGAGACCAAGAGAAACTTATTTGGTTCAGATGGTGTCAAACGTGTGTGGCGGCAACCAGGTGAGGAGTACAACGACCAGTGAGACTTGCCTACAGTCAAGCATTTTGGTGGGAGTGTCATGGTCTGGGGCTGCATGAGTGCTGCCGGCACTGGAGAGCTACAGTTCATTGAGGGAACCATGAATGCCAACATGTACTGTGACATACTGATGCAGAGCATGATATCCTCCCTTCTGAGACTGGGCCACAGGGCAGTATTCCAGCATGATAACCACCCCAAACACACAAAAGAAGCTGAGGGTAAAGGTGATGGACTGGCCAAACATGTCTCCAGACCTAAACCCTATTGAGCATCTGTGGGGTATCCTCAAACGGAAGGTGGAGGAGCACAAGGTGTCTAACATCCACCAGCGTGATGTTGTCATTGAGGGGTGGAAAAGGACTTCTGTGGCAACCTGTGAAGCTCTGGTGAACTCCATGCCCAAGAGCGTTAAGGCAGTGCTCGAAAATAATGGTGGCCACACAATATATAGACGGACATTTTCATTTAGGGGTGTACTCACTTTTGATGTCAGCGGTTTACACATTAATGGCTGTGTGTTGAGTTATTTTTGAGGGGACAGCATATTTACACTGTTACACAAGCTGTACACTCACTACTTTACATTTTAGTAAAGTGTCATTTCTTCAGTGTTGTCACATGAAAAGATATAATCAAATATCTACAAAAATGTGAGGGATTTACTCACTTTTGTGAGATACTGTATATACTGTATATAAAGGCTTGTCGTGAAATGTAACCCCAAGGTTCTAGTGTGGTTTTGATGTTCCATGATAATGAGCATTTCAGGATTGAGATATGTTCTACACCCTTAAATTTCTCTGAAAACTGAAAAGGTCGAGAGCCCTACATGAACACTAAAAGCTCACATCTTTTTAGAACTAATTAAAAGTCCTTATTTGGCTCTACAGCACAAAGTCATTTAAATTCAACGCCTCAAGCATAAAGGATAATATGATATCTCGACTAATAAGATCTTAAGGAAGGCGTCATAAATTTTTAATTTCACGACTACATTTCCGCCCGCAAGCAAATGCCATTGTGAAGTCTCATTTCATTTATAATGAGAGTTTACAATGGGCCAGAGTTATGCTAACAATATTCAAGTCATGAAACGTAACATTGCTCTCATGGGAGGTAAACATAAACATAAGGAGGAAATCTAAAGTTATTGCAAAAGTAATTTTTCACATCACTTGCCAGCAGTAATGCTTTATTTCTGACTGATACAAAGCATTGACACTGGAGACTCCTTCCAGAAATGTTCAAATAAACATCACATATACATTATTCTTTCTTAAATAACATATAGTTGATATGTTTATTAGTCTTAGGTAATGTAAGTCCCTATGAAAGAGATGTAACTAATCAAAAAATGTTTCTAATTAGAACGAGCACTTTAAAATAAATGTGATTTGCAGCTGCACAACTGCTTTTCTAGAAAAAATAATCAACACATTCTGACCAGTCCAGAATTCGACAAAACTGTTTATTACATACTAGTACTGGGCTGACGTGTTTTTGTGAGCATTTTCAATTCAATTTTGTCTTCTTCTTCTTTTTCTTTCTTTTTTAAAAAACAAATGTGTAAGAACTACATTTTCCAAAAAAAAATGTATATATGTACATGAGGGTGTGGGCTTCATCATATAAAAATACCACTCGCTCAAGTGAAATCAGGCCAGCACAGCAAAATGGAACAACTTTGGGGTTTTTTTGGGAGTGGGTTCTTTATTAGCTGCAGAACTATGTAATAGAAATTGAGAATAATGTCATACTTTTTGTCCACAGCAGTCGCTTAAACCAGAACCGGTTCATGGATTTCATCAAGGTTTTATGAATCTGTCATCGAATATACTTCTCAACATGATGTGCTGTACTCAACAGTGAGGTCTCTAAAACCCTGGCTGTACGCCACCTCGGTTTCATTGAGGTTCCTAAAGTTAAGGCATGTTTACACGGCACTTAAAATAACTTCCTACATAAACACTGGTTCAGGAAAAAGGAGGTCAGTTCGGGGTTGGTGTAAACTCCATTTACTTCGAAAGCCTTTGCCATGGGCACAATTGGTATAAACATATACATTCCTCTGGGATTTCTTTTGTCAAAGAGTCTTTCAAGCGTACCACTTTAACGCATCCAATCCCAGATTCGCTTATGTTAGAAACACGAAAAGTCAATCTCCAAAAAGCCATTGTTAATACGATGTGGTCTTAATAGCCGTGTGCGTCCTGCTTTGTGTTTCCATTGAATAAAAGTGTATTAATTAGCGTCTCGACAACGGATTAAAGTGAATCCGGTCGGTTATTTCTAAAGGGAGCAGTGCACTGTGCTGAATCTGAAGCAGAAACAGGGTTACACAATTTGTGCTTTATTAGTTCAGTTCCCGCTCGATGTGCTTATTATGGGATGTTCATAATCAACACTGAGGCATTCTGGCAGGCAGAGACACAGTGAAATATTGGCAGAGGGATTTCTCTCTCTCTCTCTCTCTCCCTCTCTGCACCTGCCTCTCATTTTCCCTGCTGTGGCTTAATGACATCCCTCTCGTCAGAGCATCAAAACCACTTCAGCTCTGCAGTGCAATCATCCAGCACATTTGCCTCCTTCTCTTCTTCTCTCTTCCTCTATCTGACACTCTTCCTTACCCCCTGTCTTTAACCCTCCATCATCTGAGTAGTCCACCTTTCAGAATGTCTCCTTCCGTCCATCATGATTGCATGCAGTTTATATTTGTTGGAGTGTCTCTCTGGTACGTCTTCACATTTCCTTTTCCAGAAGGAGGCTCTAGGTTATACATTCTATACAGTACTCTGGAGGAACCAATATTATATGTAGAACTATAAAACAGCGTTTCCCTGTGAGAAAGGGTTCAAAATAAAACACTTTTTTGGAAGAACCATTAATTGTACAATATGCCATTAAAGAACCTGAAAACCCCTTTTTTTCTATTTGAGTATCCGGTACTTCAGTATCTCCTGACACTTACATTTTTAAGAAGAAGTCTCTAATCTATCTGCTCTCTACATCCTTTGACTGTCTCTCTGGGGGAACCCTTGAAGATTATATTTAGACACCTACAACAAAGTGTTTCCCTATCAGGAATCAATCCACCTAAAACCCTTTGTGGACCCTAAGAACCCTTAATTACAGTATCTCACAAAAGTGAGTACACCCCTCACATTTTTGTAAATATTTGATTATGTCTTTTCATGTGACAACACTGAAGAAATGACAGTTTACTACAATGTAAAGTAGTGAGTGTACAGCTTGTGTAACAGTGTAAATTTGCTGTCCCCTCAAAATAACTCAACACACTCAAGCTTCACAGGTTGCCACATGACGACATCACGGAGCTGGTTGATGTTGGAGAACTTGTGCTCCTTCATCTTCCATTTGAGGATGCCCCACAGATGCTCAATAGGGTTTAGTCCATCACCTTCACCCTCAGCTACTTTAGCAAGGCAGTGGTCGTCTTGGAGGTGTGTTTGGGGTCGTTATCATGCTGGAATACTGCCCTGCAGTACAGTCTCCGAAGCGAGGGGATCATGCTCTGCCTCAGAATGTCACACTACATGTTGACATTCATGGTTCCCTCAATGAACTGTAGCTCTCCAGTGCCGGCAGCACTCATGCAGCCCCAGACCATGACACTCCCACCACCATGCTTGACTGTAGGCAAGTCTCACTTGTCGTTGGACTCCTCACCTGGTTGCCGCCACACTTGCTTGACACCATCTGAACCAAATAAGTTTATCTTGGTCTTATCAGACCACAGGACATGGTTCCAGTAATCCACGTCCTTAGTCTGCTTGTCTTCAGCAAATTGTTTGCGAGCTTTCTTATGCATCATCTTTAGAAGAGGCTTCCTTCTGGGACGACAGCCATGCAGACCAATTTGATGCAGTGTGTGGTGTATGCTCTGAGCACTGACAGGCTGACCCCCACAAAGTGTCATTTCTTCAGTGTTGTCACATGAAAAGATATAATCAAATATTTACAAAAATGTGAGGGGTGTAGTTGCTGTCTCCAGTACTTCACAAAGCTTTCCTTTGTCATAAGGAGTCTCTAATCTATAACCCTTAAAGAACCTGAAGGGTCTCTTTATATTTTGTTTTCGGAAGAAAACAATTATCTCTACACTTCTTTAGTTGTCCCTCTGGGAGAACCCATTTTACGTTTCTGTACAGAAAATAAGGGTGTTCCTATCAGAAAGAGTCCCATATAGAAACATTTTTGGAAGCTAAGAACCCTTATTTATTTAATGAACTCTTAAAGAATCCCTGAAATTCCCTTTTTTCTATTTGCTAGAGTGACCAATACTTCATTACCTCCAGAGATTTCCTTTTTCATTATACAGGTATGTTCTTGACTGAAAAGGGGTAATGATGTAGAACCCAACAACAATGTGTTTCTCTATCAGGCATCAAGTAGGAACAATTTTGGAAAGTACAAACCCATAATTATCCAATGAAACTATTAAAAAAAAAATCATGAAGAACTCTTTCTGAATCCACTGGAATGCCTCTGTTATGTCAGTACATATGCACTCTATACATTATTGCATTGTCCCTCTGAGGAACCCTTAAAGTTATACAGGACAATAGAATGTTTTCCTATCAGAAATGTTCCAAGCAGGAACATTCCATTTTACCCTTGAAAACGCTTGAAGAACTATTCTTCTTCTTAATATCTAGAACCTGTTTAATATTTAAATTGTTTAATATTTAACTGCATGCGTTTCTTGCTCAGACTGGACAAGTCAAATTCCCAATTTGTTTAACCTTCTTTCTTCCCCAGGTTCTTCATTAACTTCCCATCGGCAAAGCAGTACTTCAGTCAATTTCGAGAGATGGACGACCCAGAGGAGATGGAGAGGAGCTCCCAGCTGAGGAAGCATGCGTGCCGTGTCATGAATGCCATCAACACAGTGGTGGAGAACCTCCACGATCCGGAGAAGGTCTCGTCTGTGCTGGAGGTGGTGGGGAAAGCCCATGCTGTCAAGCACAAAGTTGAACCTATGTACTTTAAGGTACAAGGCAATAACCTAACCTTCATGAATATTCAGGTCATGTTATAAGATGTTTAGCAAATCAAAACTGTTCTTCTTCTCAACTTCTTTTCTTCCTTTTCCACCTCAGATTCTAAGTGGCGTGATCCTCGAGGTTCTCTCCGAAGACTTGGGCAACTGTTTCACAGACGAGGTGCAGATGGCCTGGACCAAACTGATGGCACTGCTCTACTGGCACATCACTGGAGCGTACCAAGAGGTGGGCTGGGTCAAACTCTCCAGCTCAGCCGTCTGAGAACCGACCCCGAACACACACTACCACGCATGGTGCACTGCCCTCCTGTTGAATATTCTGAAAAGGAGTGACAAGTCATTGTCATAGAAAAGGACTGGTTTTATCCAAACACACACTCACTACATCATCTTTTATTCTGGTCCTCCTTTATCGCACAGTGTCTTTATTGCAGGGATTTGGAGTAGAGAGAATATAAATAAGGGAATCTTCTGTAAACTCATCATCCACCCCCACCCCCCTTTAATTTCCATTTCTGTTTTGATGTAATTAGGGAACATTTATATCTCACCAACCCTTCATTTAAACCAGCAAGCAAACAAAAAAAAGAAGCTCCACAAAATTTTATTCCACAAAAAGCACAAAATTGGTTCCATCTAGCACCTAAATGGTTCTTTGTTTGTCCCTCTGGTAGAACCCTTAATGGTTATACGTAGAAGCCTACAAACTGTTTTCCTATCAGAACAGATTCCTAGTAGAACCTTTCTGTACGATAGTATCCCTTAATTTCTAATGAACCATTAGAGATCCCCTAAAGATTCCTTTTTTATTTCCTGAAATGTCTTGATTACTTAAGTCAGCCCTGACATTTCGTTTTTTAGGAGACTCTAATCCATACACTCTATATACGTTCTTCGATTGTCCCTCTGGAAGAACCTTTAGAAGATATGTGGAGAATACCTCAAAAAAGTATTTTCCTTTTAGAAAAGAAAGCGAAGAACCCTAAATTATTGAATGAACCCTTAAAGAGCTGTTAAATAACTGTTAAAGGAACCCTTCTTCTGTTTTGTTCAGAAGAACACTAATCTACATCATAGATTCCTTGATCTGGAGAACCCTTCATAGTTTTATGTAAAACACTACAACAAAGTGTTTACCTGTCAGAATGGGGTTCCAAGCAAAAACCTTTTTCTAAGCTAGGAACCATTATTTATCCAATGAACCTTTGAAGAACTCCTTTTTTCTATATGAAAGAGTGTCTTGAATACTTCAGTACCTCCTGACCTTTTAATTTTTCACGAGACTCTAATCTATACACTCTATATGTTCTTTGGTTGTCCCACTGCGAGAACCCTTAGAGGATATTCTATATGTAGAATTCTGCAACAAAGTGTTTTTTTATCAGAAAGGGTTCCAAGCAGAAACCTATTTGGAATGTAAGAACTTTTAAACATCAAATAAACCCTTAAAGAAGCTTTTTTTATTATTTCTTTTTATTTTACATTTGCTGGAGTGACAATCCCAAATAGAACCCTATTTAGAAATCTAGAACCATTAATCATTCAAGTAATCTACTGGATTGCAGTTACAATCATCTTGAGCTAATTAACCACAAAGTCATTGTTTTAGCATTTTTAAACCCACTTGGTAATCTTTACCAAGGGGTACCAATCATTTTGGAGTTGACTGTACTTGGAGAAGTGATAAATTAAAATTATTGCTTCTGACATTCTCTGGTTTCTGATTTTTCCAAAATCTTATAGATATGTGTAAAAGATTTTAGACACTGAAGTACAAAAAAAAGCTGAAACAGGCCACGCCCACAAAAAGTAATGCTACATTGGTTTCTTGTTGCTTGCTGGTGTGAGTGCAGGGTAACAGTGTGTTCATGTCACCCTGGAATTGCTGTAATTACAAGATTACAGTTTTATAGCTGCGTAAACAATGAAAAATGGATACTCTATGAAAGCTAGCAGTGACCGAAAACATATTTTAAAAAGAAAATAGACTACATTATTGAGTACGAGGTTACTAGATAATGATAGGGACTGTTTGATAGACATGTATAAATCAATAAATAAATAAGTAAATCGTTTGAAATCCTGATATTAATTTCGTAACACTGCTGCAATTCTTTGAGCTGTGACATGTCCGAGCTTTCAGAATATTCCACCGGGTAATTATAGTCCTGCAAAGTCAAAAACTTGTAATTATCATAATTTACCATAATTACAGTGAGCGCACTGCTTTGTGTGTTTGTGTGTGTGTGTGTGTGTGTGTGTGTGTGTGTGTGTGTGTGTGTGTGTGTGTGTGTGTGTGTATGTGTGTGGTTGTGTGTGGTTGTGTGTGTGTGTGTATGTGTGTGTTTGTATATGTGTGTGTGTGTGTTTGTGTGTGATTGTGTGTGTGTGTGTGTGTGTGTGTGTGTATGTGCTTGTGTGTGGTTGTGTTGTGTGTGTGTGTGTGTGTGTGTGTGTGTGTGTGCATGGTTGAGCATCACACAGGTACTGCTTATACTAAACAGCCATGAATGATGTATACCTAATGTCTCCCTTGGATGTCAATCATGATAGCCATTCCGAATTTACACACACACACACACACACACACACACACACACACAAACACACACACACACACACACACACACACACACACACACACACACAGCTGCACTTATCACTATAATGAGGCTGCAGTATGGCTTCTGACTGTCCTAATGCAGTGTCAAATATGTGAGCATACTCACTATCCCCTGAACTGGAGAATCATGAGCACAATGTAGCACACTAATACAGGTAATGGAATTAACACGGGATTAGCATCATAAATATCATAATAATAAATATCTCAACATCATCACGGTACTGTGGACATGTCCCAAATTATACTTCGTATTCAATACATAGGCTAGATAACCACCATCATAAAAAATGTCTGAACATCATCAGGGTACATTGGACGTGACCTAAACCACATACCATATTAACTACATAGGGCAAATGAACTCCAGCACCATCCCAAACATCTCACCATCTATCTAATGTGGATGTGTCCCAACCCACATATCATATTCTCTACATAAACACAAAAGACTTCATCAACACCAACCCAAATGCTTTACTAGCTGCCTAATGGGGACGTGTCCCAAACCACATAATGTTGTTACTATATAGGGCACTTAAATGCCATCCACACCATCTAAACATCCAATTCTATATCTAATGGTGATGTGTCCTAAATCACACATCCTTTAATCTATATAGTCTGTATAAATACCACAACATACATAACCTCAATCCACTGTGGATGTGTCCTAAACCACACACCTTACTCACTATATGGTATAAGAGCATATAGCATAAGAGTCACCTACTGTCCCTTTCACACACACACACACACACACACACACACAAACACACACACACACTTATGCCATGTCCCAAATGACACACTATGCACTATTGTCCTTCTCCAAACCCACACTTTGGGGAGAATAGGTTTTAAAAATTAAGCATTGATACGTAGCATCAGCAGGTTTATTTTTTTTTTTTACCATTTTTGAGCTAACGTGAGCTAACATGACTGGATTTCTAAAAGGATTTTAAAGTAATATTCATAAAGTACTGCTAAAACTACAGGTGCATCTCAAAATATTAGAATATTATGGAAAAGTTTTTTCCCGTAATTTAATTTAAAATTGGAACTTTCATATATTCTAGATTCAGTACACATAAAGTGAAATATTTCAAGCCTTTTTTTGTTTTAAATCTTCATGATTACAGCTTACAGCTCATGGAAATCAAAAATCCAGTATCTCAAAATATTAGAATAAAGAATTTATAATAACTGGCACCCTGTTCAGGGTGTACCCTGTCTTGTGCCCGATATCTACTGGGATAGACTCCAGGTTCCGTGACCCTGAATAGGAATAAGCGGTTGAGGATGGATGGATGGATGGAGAATTTATAATACAGAAATGTTGACCTGAGAAGAGCTCTAATCAGTTAATTAACTCAAAACACCTACAAAAGTTTCCCGAGCCTTTAATCTCTCAGTCTGGTCAGTACACAACCACAATCATGGGGAAGATGAAAGCAAATGTTGCATTTCGTTTGGAAATCAAGGTCCCAGAGTCTAGAGGAAGAGTGGAGAGGAACAGAATCCAAGCTGGTTGAAGTCCAGTATGAAGTTCGCACAGTTACTGATGATTTGGGTTACATGTCATCTGCTGGTGTTGGTCCACTGTGTTTTCTCAAGTCGAGAGTCGATGCAGCATCTACCAGGAGATTTTAGAGCACTTCATGCTTCCATCTGCTGACGAGCTTTATGGAGATGCTGATTTCCTTTTCCAGCAGTTCTTGACACCTGCCCACAGTGCCAAAACTACTAGTAACTGGTTTGCTGAGCATGGTATTACTGTGCTTGATTGGCCAGCCAAGTCGCCTGACCTGAACCCCATAGAGAATCTATGAGAGACAACAGACCCAACAATACAGACGAGCTGAAGGCCGCATCAAAGCAACCTGGGCTTCCAGAACACCTCAGCAGTACCACAGGCTGATTGCCTCCATGCCACACCGCATTGATGCACTAATTCATGCAAAAGGAGCCGCAAATAAGTACTGAGTGCATAAAATAACATTCTTTTCAGAAGATCGACATTTCTGTATTATAAATTCTTTATTATAATATTGTGAGATACTAGATTTTTGATGTCCATGAGCTGTAAGCTGTAATCATCAAGGTTAAAACAAAACAAAGACTTGAAATATTTCACTTTGTGTAATGAATCTAGAATATATAAAAGCTCCACTTTTTGATTTAAATTACGGAAAAACTTTTCCACAATGTTCAAATTTTTTTTAGATGTAAATTTATAGCCCTTATCATTATATATGTGGGGGAAAAGTATTTAGTGCTAACTCTGGCTAGCACTTTTGACAGGCTTTCTGAAAATATAGCTCCAGTTGTTGTGTCAAGTGCTATCGGTAAGCAATTTCGTTAAGAGAGTGCTGTTGAGTCCATGAGATTCGAGAATAAGGACTGCAAGACTGAAGTGTGCCATTTGGGACAGGCCCTTAGTCTCACTAGTAGAGCAATAAACACTTAGGCCAGA
The DNA here is from genome assembly GCA_012411365.1 of Ameiurus melas. Lineage (NCBI taxonomy): Eukaryota > Metazoa > Chordata > Actinopteri > Siluriformes > Ictaluridae > Ameiurus > Ameiurus melas. The sequence continues at coordinate 8,973,525 of CM022765.1, read as the reverse complement.
GGATTGACTGTTCTACTGTGTGTGTGTGTGTGTGTGTGTGTGTGTGTGTGTGTGTGTGTGTGTGTGCACGCTAATATTAGGCTCAATGATCAATGATCAATTGATCAATGATGCGCAATGCAAGTCATTCTGTGTTGGATCCTGTTGTTTTTGATTTGTGTGTTTGTGTGTGTGTGTGTTGGGGGGGGAGTTGATGTGGGGGTTTCGAACTGATGTTTGTCTCCATACTCAGCTTCTCCTGACAGCTTGTTTATTAAACACCTCTCCACCATTCATCTATAACTCGCTAAATGGCAACAAACTGTTCGCGCCCTCTCTCTTTCTCTCGCTTCATCCTCAAATCTCTTTTCTCATGCCATCCATCCTGCTGTTCTTTTCATCAGTATCTCTCTCTGTCCTCTTCTGTCTGAGTGTCTCTCTCCCTTTTCTCTCTCTCCCTCTCTCTCTCGCTCTCTGTCCTGTGTTCCCCTGACAGATGTTTCCATTAGCTGGCTGATGCTCACCTGCTGGGCTCAAGGCCTGTCTCTGTGAAGCATCCTGTGCCAGGTTTTACTGTCATTATACTCACACGCACACGCACTCTTACTCTTTCAGCCTCGTACGCTGTACTCTTGCTGTTCCTCTCATGAGTAAGTTCTTGTCTTTTGAAAGCTTTGACTTGGATATTTTTCTACATATGTCAACAAAAATGTTTATCAATGTCCTGGAATATTTTAAATATGGATTAAAACATGTTGTTTAGGATTCTCTTTGTAGACACACCGCTAATGTTTGGATGTTTGATGGGGTGGTGGCAAATGTTAATGAAAAACTAGTGAAAGAGATGATCTAAAATTATGAATAAAGTTATCATGTCCAGCTATGTTTGTGGTGATGAGTTATTTCTGCATGATGCATAGTTTTTAGTTGTTGTTAGTTACTAATCCAAATAAAATGTCAAATCATGTAAAAAAAATTAATAAATCAGTGACTCATATAAAAATGGGAGCATTTCCTGGACCATTTCCCAAAGCCCTTATAAAATAAGCCAAACACTTTAAACGGGCAAATATCTACATGTATATGTTAACAAGTAATTCTTTATAGATGACTAAAATTTTCTTCTGATTATGTGATGACTCTTTCCACTTATTAGTCTTTTAAAGCATTTTGACATTTTTACCATCCTCTTCTGCCAGCAAGGCAAATTGTAAGCCTTTTACTGAAACCGTGTATGACATGTAAATCGTCTCAGCCTCAGACATTCCACCCATGGGCCACATAGCTTCTAATATCTTTTCTGGCCACAAGCTTCAGAATCTTGAAGATTCTGAGTCTCCATGCTTCCATATATAAGAAGAGAAGTTCTATGCACTGATTTTCAGTGGGAAAATAAACTTTTGAACATGGTGACACTTGACTCAAGATGTAGTCGCTAAAAAAAAGTTTTCTGTGTTCAGAATTATGTTAAAGAGTTTTATCATGAGAAGATATCTCATGTTTACAGACTAACTCTGTGGAAGACTCTGTAGTTTGTTAGTCAAATTGTCTCTTCCTGTGAAGTACTGTATGCAGTTCTTGGCAGCATTTATTTGACAAATTGCACCAGACTCCCTAAAGAATGCAAGACTATATTTATAGGAAAAATGGCAAACGCTGAACAGCTCTGTTGTAGTCGGAGGTGGAGTTCAATTATGGACCAGAGAATGTGCATGAACTGGAGCTTTCTGAATCCACAGGCAAGTAGAGATAGCTCTCTGTTGTGATTGGTAGGCTGCTGTTGATCGATATCATTTGCATTTCTTTCTGCTGATACAATACACAATAGACACCCCAGTTTCTTCTCTGAGTTGAAAGAAAAGCTTCAGAATACAAAAACGTCTCCAAATATGACCTAAAGCAGATTTGGCATAGAAACCAACAAAAAATAGAAGCACACTGTGCCAACTAAGCTTGCGTTATTATACTCGGACCTCCTCCTGACATGATCTTCTCAACATGACCTGCTGTGCATCTTCGCCTTATTGCTGACTGAAGCGTTCTCTGGATGCACAGATTATCCCTGGTCCTATTAATAGTTTAAGCACAAAATAATCTTGCATGACTGACACTGACACACTGACTTAGGCTTGGAGAAATCTTCATCCTAACAAAATACGTAATCAGAGCTACATGGCCATTTCCAATTTGCATTCGTATAACTGCACATCTACTGTACTGATGTTACGCATAATATATTGGATTATGGGATATTTATATAATAACCGCTACAAGCTAAATGAACTGGCATGAATGAGACCATGTTGATGAACTGATTTTATTTAATTACTGCAGGGTATATGAGTGGAAAGTTCAGAAATAAGAAACAAAAACAAAAAAACTCCAGCTTCAACAAATTCAAATAATATGCTCTGGCTTTAAAATGTTTAGAAATCCTGCCTTATATAGTATAGCATATAGTATATATTAGAGATGCACCGATACAAAATTTCTCAGCCGATACCGATAAACAGTTATTCAGAGTGATATCAGCTGATACCGATACCGATAACAACAGTTCTGCCTTTTATGCCTTCTTTTAAATTAATAATAATTAATTACACAATTGTGAAAGAAATGCAAATAAATACTTTTTCTCTCCATTTCAACAAGTTGTTTCACAGTAACTGGTGTCATAAACAGAAAACACATTACTCTAATTAAGATTAACACATGAACTAAATTCTGAAGATTAAAGAATATAATAAATTCATATTAACATTGACTGAATTCTAAAAAAAAACCTCCTGTTAGGCTTCACATTCACTCACCTCAAACAAAAGCATTTACTTCATCATTAACACCAAATTGGTAATATATAGGCCTAATTTAAACTCTTTTTTTGATGATATTGACTCGTATTAACATTAATTGGATATGAAATATACTACTCTACAAATATATTGTTCTGTGCAATATATATACTTTTTAGTCAACACATCTTCATTAAAATCTCTCAACAGTGTACTGGCACTTTAATCCAGCGCAAGCAACATGAGCAGCCCGGCAAAAAAAAATTTCGACTCGATGCCGAAACCCCCGCTTCACTGCTGCAGCGTCCGGTGTAAAATTTTAGCAGTGCAGAGCTTACATAGATTACAAACTGTAGTTTTGTCATCATTCCACACAAGAGACATCTTTATACACAACACGAATTTGATGTGTTTTTCCGCCATCTTTTGATTGACAGGATATAATCGGCCCTGATCATGGGATGTTTTTAAATTATCTGCCAATGATTGATAGCGTGAAAAATTGCCTTTATCAGCTGATACCGATTATTGGCTGATACATCGGTGCATCTCTAGTATATATTGTATAATATAAGATACTTATTCATATGTTCTCCTACAAGCATGTATCACTAAATATGAAAAAGCTCGTCATGTCTCACTATGTGAAGTCTCCATTTAAACAGGAAGTCGAATTATACAATAAAGATTCAGTTCAACAGTTCAAAGATCAACTGTAATATGATTTTATCTTGAGTGAAATAGAACTTTCACAGCAACATGAACAGAATATTGCATATTTAAACAGAATATTACTTCACGTAAATGTCCTTCTCCCAAAAAGAATTTCAAATATCAGTACTAAATGCAACAGCTTATACGTTACAAAACAATGTCTTATTACAAATGTTTAAAAACAATAATAGTAATAATAAAATAATTACTTAAAGTCTTATCATTAATATTGTGCTAATATGGTAGCTATATACGCACTGATAAAATGTCATTTAAAAAGTATTGTGCAAAAAAAAATTGTAATCCTTAAAAAAATGATTAAAAGTGAATTTTGTTAGTGTGCATAAAATGTTCTAGTAAGGTATTTTTTTACAAAAAATTTTAAGACAATATACAAATAAAAATTAGAACTGTATTGTTAATCGTATCTAAAAAAAAAAGAAAGAAAAAAAAGCAACAAAAATTCCCCTGAACGCTTGCATGGGATTCCTGGAATGTAGATTACACAATGTGTTTCTGTACTCTAGCTTTTGTTGCTACTGTTCTGCTTTCTTTCATCACAAACCCTTCAAAGGTATCTGAACTGTAAGCGGCATGTCTTAATAAGACACCTCCTTACATAATGAGACATTTCTACACAACCGAGAGCAGGCGGATGAAGGAATTTAAGTTATTCAACTGCTAAAAGCACAGAAGGAATTCAAGCAGCAATCCGGTGTTACTCCGCAGCCCTGTCTCTAATGAGAGACCACCCATCACTAACAAGCCACCGCTAGCTAAGGTTGCTAATGAGCGTCTGATACCTATTCAAATCATACAAAGAGCTAGAGAAGCCAGGCATTCACATAAGCTGCTTCCTGGTACTGTTTCCTGTTTCCTGTCCCTTTATGTGCATTGAGTGGCTAAACCAGACCTTTAGATTAACCGTAGATTAATCACTATTTATATGAAATAACTAGTAAACAGTGAAATAATAATGATTTAAATTAATCACATAATTGGATGCAGATCAGATCAATATCTTAGTGGTTTAAGTATCTGTTGTTTTTTTCTATTTTTAATCATAAAAAAGCAATTATTTTTGTGGATCCAAGTATTGGATGTTGCATCCATACATTTTTGTTTGTTTGTTTGTTTAAAAATAAAAACTGGGATCCTAGCTGATGAAGTTTGCCTGAAGACCTGTGAAAAATGAGCCATTTAACTAACATTATTGACACATTCAACCACCCACAGGGAAGTCACTAGAGATTTATGAATGGGGGGTTGGGGGCTAAGCCTCTTTTAAGAGGGTCTGGGCATACTTCCCCCAAAAAATTTTAAAGCCAGCAAAACATCTTTCTTGTCATGTATATTTTAGAGTATCAGTGGCTGTAAAATGTGTGTGTGTGTGTGTGTGTGTGTGTGTATATATGTGTGTGTGTGTGTGTGTATATATATATATATATATATATATATATATAATATATATAAAGGTTATTTTTGGTCAAAGTATTCCTGTCTCATCATGTATGTTAGAGATTGATCTAATATGACTTGCTTAAATTATATATTAAAAAAAAGAAATTAAAGTCCCCATCCATTATTTGAAGAGTGAGTGAAAGAGATTTGTTATTTTTACATTTACATTTACGGGATTTGGAGGATGCCCTTATCCAGAACGACTTAAATTTATCTCATTTATATAACTGAGCATTTGATGGTTAAGGGCCTTACTCAAGGGCCCAACAGTGGAAGCATGGTAGTGCTGGGATTTGAACTCACAACCTTCTGATCAGTAGTCCAACATCTCCACTGAGCTACTGTATTGTAATTTTGTGCTTAGGGGGGCTTATGAATATAAGACATATTGACATCACTGGCCACCCATTAACATTAATTGAAGTGCTAGCTAATGTCAGCTAACATGACAAAGTTTTCATGAAATACAGGCAACTATTAGGCACTAAAAATTAGTCAGCCTATAAATAACGTCAACTTCGACCTAATGTGTCCTGTCAAAGGAAAGGTCAGGGAAGTTCCCTGGCTAAAATAAATGGCTATTTTATTGCACACGTATGAATAATAAGCCTAATATTTGAATAGTCCTTCCTCTTTAAGTAAAATCTAAATGCGTCCTTTCTGTATGCTCAAACGACAGTGGGAAGACAATCCATCTATCTATCCATCCATCCATATTCCGTACCACCTATCCTACACAGGTCGCGGGGAGCCTGGAGCCTATCCCAGGGAACTTGGGGAACACAGCAGGGGACACCTTGAACGAGGTGCCAATCCATCCCAGGGCACAATCGCACATACATTCACACACGACAGACAAATTGGAAGTGCCAATCAGACCACACTGCATGTGTTTGAACTTGGGGAGGAAACTGGAATACCCAGAGGAAACCGTTGAAGCACAAGGAGAACCCCCAACCCTGGACGTGTGAGGCAAAACATTTCAAGAAATTTCACAACAGAAACACTTCATATGAAGATTTGTTAATGAAATCAGGTGACATATTTTTATTTCATTTTGAAGTGTTTTGGCTGAGGTAAACGTGCTAGTCTAACAGTCAAACAAGCACTGCAGACATTTAAAATCCTTTTATGGTGTGCCGTATTTATTCCAGATGTGGACAAGGACCTGTGTGTTCTTAACTGGGCCATAAACCTCAAGTCCAGTGTTGGTCCAAAAAGAGAAATCCTTGACAATTTTGAACGTACAGCCAAACGTGTACTGTAAGTATGTTCAGTACTAGTTAACAGCCAGAAGTGCAGGTTTACTAGATAAGCTCTCAAAAAGTCTCATTGGGTCTCTGAGGGTCATCACCTCAAAATACCACGTTTTTGTTAGCATCAAATTCTAAAAGGCACAGCAATAACAACCATTTTAGAGATTAAAATGGTTTCCTTTATTTGTTAGACATTAATCAACAAAATGTATTGGGTTGTTGGAACAGTCTCATGTATTCCCTGACATTTCTAATCTCTGAATAGCACATTCTGTGCTGACCCACTGTAATAAACTGTGGCATGTAACTCTTCTCCAAGTTACGCACAGCCACATGCAGATTAGCATTCTCCCTAGCGTTAAGCGGACTGGCTTAGCTATACATGATCTGACGGATCAGACCGACTCTCACCCACGCATCTGTTCAGCCACTCATTCTCTTTATCCCCATAGCCAATCTGGGATCTCAGGTTTGGGACACAGGGATAGAAGGAAGGACAGGAATAGCATTGATTAGCCAACCTGCTAACTCTGCTAACTTACTGATGAGGAAGGGTCGTGGCAGTGAGTAGCTGAACGGCAGGGATCGTGGACGTGCCTGCGAGGGTCCAAGCGGCCACTGCACCATGTGCACAACCATCATGGTGCTCACCACAGTGGCCATTATTGTGCGTCGACGATTTTCCAACAGGGTCAAACCGTGAGTAAAGCTAGTTCGCGTCCATTAGCCATGCTATTCTAGTTGCAATTGACACTTTTCTTCTTCAGTTGTCCTATTTTTTGTCTTTAGGAGCGATATTTTTAGTTTGATGCTATTTTTTAAAGAAATTACTAGCTAGCTATTTGGGATGGAATTCGTTTTAATCTACGCTTTAATCTTTTTATTTTTAAGACAAAAAATGACAGAAATTTCTTTCTTTCTTTGTATTTTGTTTCAGAGTGTAAATCCATTAGCTTAACAGTTCCCAGTTATAGCATAAGAGAAATAAATAAATAAAAATAAATAAAGGTTATAAAGAATTGGCAGATTTGGGAGATTTCATCACAGATTTTACTTCTTTTGCTTTCCTTCTAGAAATTTGACACAAAAAAAGAATCGTAAAAATAAATAAATAAATACATTTATTCTACCAAAATGTAGTAAAATAAAAATTTGCTACTCATGAAAAATGTCAGATGTGAAAAAACAATCACGTGGACAACTGAAAAACTCCACGTGTGTGGAAAGTTACGTGATTATCATTTGTGATGTTTCTGTAAGGGAATATTATATAATCTATGCTAATCTAAGATTTTTATGTAAAAAGGTACTCGATGGCTGTCTACTGTCTGTGTTAAAAGCCAGAGGATAAGAGTCTCATCGTTGCCGGTCTCAGTGCCAAGTCTCAGCTCGATGTTAAGGCAGCTCACGGCAGGCAGCGACTGAAGGATACAGTGAATATTCATGTGCACAGCCAGAGCGCTTGAACTATCAACGCAAATCAAGGTTACGCTTGAGATGTCGGCGTCTCTACATCCGTTGAAAAAAAAAATTCTCCTCCTGAAAAGTGAGAGTAGAAAACATGCTGCTGGCATTTGTGATGGTATTTTAAGAATGTGCAAACAGCCGGCTGATGGATTAGCATCAAGGCTCAGAAAGCGATGCCAACGTGATAAAGTGTCAGTGAAGAGCCTGTCTGTACCTGCCACAGGCTCACGTGTGCTCAAACACGTGAGCATTGGCAGGTCACCAGTTGGCATGAACTAATAAGGTCAAGGTTTGATCTTGAAATGCTGTTTAATTAAATGTTTATTAAAATTTCCTGTGAAAAGAATCCACACAAAACCAGAACTCGGAATCATAATTTCATTCCTAGATGCATTGTAAAATTAATAAAGTAGCTTCATACGATACATTTTTAAACCGTTAGCCATATCAAAACCTTTCATATCATATTAAACCGTTAGCCATTAAAGTCCTAAAATGGATTAACACCCACTGTATAAGGATCCATTTGCTGATGGTTTATTAAGTAATAATCAAAAATCAAGGTCAGAAGTAGGGCAAGTGTCAAAACACAATAGAGCATGAAGCACAAAAATTCAAAGAATAATAAAAAATAAATAAATAAGGCAGAGTTTGGATGTTCTTCCAGTGCTGAAGCGGTTTCCTCTAGGTACTCCGGTTTCCTCCCCCAGTCCAAAGACATGCATGGTAGGCTGATGGACATGTCTAAAGTGTCTGTTGTATATGAAATGGTGTGTGAGTGTGTATGTGATTGTGCCCTGCGATGGATTGGCACCCTGTCCAGGGTGTACCCTACCTTCTGCTTGATGCTCCCTGGGATAGGCTCCAGGTTCCCCGTGACCCTGAAAAGGATAAAGTAGTATAGACGATGGCTGGATGGATAGATAAATAAGGCAAGGTCAAAACATCACTAGATACAAGGCTCGGAACGTATGCAACTTATACTCAACTTCTGCCAAGACTTCGTAATGAATATTGAGTTTACCGAGTTCACTTTATACACTGTCTAAAGAGGAAGTGTATGCAAAGTAGTTTGGTACACAGAGAAGAGAGACCTCTGCTGGTGTGGAGATGTAATATCCCAGGCTGATGTGACATAATTTCAGTAAGCTAATGATTTAATTAGCTTTTACAGGAGCATTGGAAGGCAATATTTTCTTCAGATGTGTAGGGAAATTACAAATTTTGCACTGTTGTAGTTAATTAACAGCTTGCTAATCGTAGTTAGCTGTTTGTATGATTTCATGTGAAACTTGAAACTTTTCTAGTTAATTAACTACAACAGTGCTAAATTTGTAATTTCCCTACACATCTGAAGAAAATATTGCAAATGACTACTATTCTAAAGTATCTTTGAAATTAAGTGATTATTACATTACCATAAACATTTTGGAACATTACAGATGGCAGCTTTAAAAACAAGTTGTCTATGATGTTTTTAAAGCTGCCATCTGTAATGTTCCAAAGTGATTATGGTAATGTAATAATCGCTTAATTTCAAAGATATTTTAGAATAGTAGTCATTTGCAATATTGCCATACAAAGGATCTTGCTAGGTGTATTTTTATGTAGTGTTCTGTTAAAATATTTGCTGTCCCAGAAATTAGCCACATGTTACCAAATGAGTAATAATCATATAATTTAGAAAAACTGTAATTCACAATATTGCCATGCAACAGATCGTGCTAGTTTTTAATGATTTTTTTGTTGTTGCTAGTTTCTCCTATTGTTAGGTTTTTGTTTTTTTTTATTTTATGTTATGTTCTGTTTACATTTTATTCTGGCCAGAAATTAGCAAGACATTTCAAAAGGAAACTTTTTTGTTGTGCAGGAATAAGAGACATTTTAACTAAGATCACAAATTTTGGTTGGGAGGAAGGAAATGATTTCATTAAAATGTTTTCATTGCAAAGAAATTGTGTTTCACCTCACAAGCAACAGAAGGCTGTAGAACAAACATAAAAAAAAAATACAAATCACCCGTTTAAAATGGCTAAAGTTCCAGTAAGAATGCAACCAGACATGAATTCCAGGATTTAGCAGTTAGAAATTGGTCCTAATGAGACTAATGATAAATGTAGAAGACAGTAATAACAAGGGGGGGTGTGGTCAGGTCGGCGCTAGAGCTGGAATAAAGCAAAGACTGGTTTTCCAGCCTCAGTCCTTTTAAAGTAATTTGATTATTTCAAATTAAAGTTTTCCATCTACCATATTTACTCCTGCGTTTTGTGCAGTTTGTTATTTTTGACAATAAACTCAATGTAAATGTAAGAACCTGAGCCACTCTCAATTCATTTAACCGAATAAGAGTTCAGTAAAGACGGCACACAGGCCTGCATTACATCCTCCTCTTATCTCATTATGACATCAATATGCAGCTCTGGTCACTTCTGTACGTCAACACTTCCCCTGGTGTATTATTATTATTCTGCTGAAAATAACTGAAAAACTTCATTAACAGCAAAGTACGGAGATGATGATGATGCTATTAAAGCCCCATTAGCTAGCAAAAACAAAAAGAAATGCACGTTTATTTTGAAGCACTAATGAAGGCGTATCCAGAGGGTCATTTCAGGAACGTAAAATGAAGAGAGAGGGAAACAACCAGTGAGGCACCGAGGTCCTATTTTGGATAGTAAAATGTGATTGCTGAGGGCTAACTCATATCAGCATAAAACAAAAACACTCTCAAGTCACGCATTGTGTAATCACTTAGAATTCATTTTTATACTGTAGCATGCTTTTGGGAAGATTTCAATTCTCTGTTAAAAAGAAAAAGGGTTAGGATTCTTTTCTGGGAGGTTGCTTCAGTTTGCAGGATTAATTCCATATGACATCATTGTGAAATACTTTTGTTGATGTTAGCATGGATTAGCAAACATTTCTCTCTGCATTCAGGCAAGTTCTGTGCAGACCTAAAGACAGGGAAGAGAAGAGCAGAAGAATCTGCAGGACATGTTCTCGCACACACACACACACAACGTTCTGTGTTCTGTTCTGGTGCGAGTTTGACGAGACAGCCGTCTTCTACAAGACACATTTCTGCGAATGACACAACAGCCTGTGCAAAAATCTCCTCCAACCGACCACACTACTCATTTAATCCTCTAAGATTTAATCCTCTACTCCCACAATTTAATAACTAATCTCTACTTAATCAATTAGCAGAGACAAGTTTGTTTCTATACGCAATTTTCTATCAAATCAGCTCTGACAGTAGCGCAGCTATGAATCACAGGTTTATAGTAATGCGCTCGCTCTACATTATCGTTATCGTTCCTATAGCAACAGCTCATTCACAGGATCTTATACAGTGGATGTTTCATATAAACAGCATAAAACATGTGTAATCATTGATATGGTAAAGTTTTCTGAAAGGAGATGTTTAATTTAACATTTTTGGAAAGGGTCTCCGGTGCCAGTGCTTTGTTAGAGTAACAATCAGAGCTAAAGCTGTAACTTTTCAATGTTCTTTTTTTTTCGGACAATAATGAATTTATATAGCAATATATAAAGTTGCTGTTTGGGGCTGTTAAAGCCACTAATTTACGTAAAAAAAAAAAAAAAAAAAAAAAAAAAAAAAAAAAAAAAAAAAAAAAAAAAAACCATTTTTATTTTACTAGACACTGGGACATGACAAGAGATTCTGTGTGTTAATGTATGTACAGTGCCCTCCACTAATATTGGCACTCTTGGTAAATATGGACAAAGGAGGCTGTGAAAAATTGTCTTTATTGTTTAACCTTCTGATCTTTTGAATCAAAAAAAATACTCTGCTCTCATGGATATCAAACAACTGCAAATATAACACAAGTTTATCCAAATAAAATATTTGTTAAATATAGGTGTGCAACAGTTATTGGCACCCTTTAGTCAATACTTTGTGCTACCTCCCTTTGCCAAGATAACAGATGAGTCTTCTCCCATAATGCTTGATGAGGTTGGAGAATACATGGCAAGGGATCTGAGACCATTCCTCCATACAATATCTTTCCAGATCCTTCAAATTTCGAGGTCCGTGGTGATGGACTCTCCTCTTCAGTTCACTGCACAGGTTTTCTATGGGTTTCAAGTCAGGGAACTGGAATGGCCATGGAAGGAGCTTGATTTTGTGGTCAGTAAACCATTTTTGCATTGATTTTGCTGTATGTTTTGGATCATTGTCCTGCTGGAAGATCCAACCACCAGATAAAAATGTAAGTCACTCTGGATAAGGGCATCTGCCAAAATGCTATAAATGTAAATGTAAACAGCTTGTGGTGAGGTGACTTCAGAATGTAGTTTTGGAAACTATCTGACCCCAAGACACAACTAACTTCTACAATTCTCCAGCTCTGATCCTTGGAGATTTTTTGGCCACTCAAACCATCCTCTTCACAGTGCGTTGAGACAGTATACACACATTTCCAGTTGACTGGAACTTCTTAATTATTGTCCTGATGGTAGAAATGGGCATTTTCAATGCTTGTGCTATTTGCTTATAGCCACTTCCCATTATGTGAAGCTCAACAACCTTTGGTCGCACATCACAGCTATATTCCTTGGTCTTACCCATTGTTATAAATGTCTAAGGGAATTTGGCCTATGTGTTACCCCATATTTATACCCCTGTTATTCAGGAAGTCATGGTTGAACAATTTCCTGCTCCTAGTCACACAGTTGTATTAAAATATGTACTGAAAAATATAAATGGGAAGATACTTATAATGGGAATATACTCTCATATGAATATATAGGGGTGCTAATAATTGTTGCACAGCTATATTTAACAAAGATATATATATATATATATATATATATATATATATATATATATATATATATATATATATATATATATATATATATATATATATATAAACCTGTTGTGTGTTTGCAATTGTTTGATATCCATGAAAGCAGAGTATTTTTTTGAATTTGAACAGAAGATCAAAAGGTTAAACAATAAAGACAATTTTTCCCAGCCTTCCTTGCTCATATTTACCAAGGGTGCCAATAATAGTTGAGGGCACTGTGATTGGTTTTAAGTCAACTAAATACTTTTACTGAATGTTTTGACATCGTGACTGATCATCTTAATGGGTCAATACATGAAATAAGCAGAACGAACGATAATTATCCAATTCCGAAGGTCAAAAGCCCCCTTGTGGTTGGGAGCATTTCCATTGTGTTGCGGCTTGATTTCATTGTTCTGTTAACTTATGTTTTGATTCTGTTGTTTTGTGGCTTCATTCCGTTGTATTGTTAACTTGTTTGCTTTTTTGTGTTGTGCACTACTGGGCCACCATAACTAATAAATGGAGAAAAGAAAAATGCAACAAAAAAAATTAAAAATAGAAGAAAAAATGAGAAAAAAGATGAGAAAGAAATACATAAAAACAAGGAAATATATACTATACACATTTGCATGTACTGCATGAACCTGGCGCCAATCCCAGGGAGCATCGGGCACAAGGCGGGGTACACCCTGGACAAGGTGCCAGTAGTAATATTGCCCACGTATATAAAAACAGAATACAAAGAAAGCATGAAAATCACTCAACTTTCCCACAATTGTTTTTTCAATAGTCACCCCAAAACAAGAGCCACTCATATAGAACAAAAATGAGTTAACAGAGATCCAGAGCTCAGTAAGCTCAATAATTAGATCAGTGCGTGTCTATAAAGACCAGAAATATGAAAAATTGGAAATATATGAGGATTTCTTCAATTTCTCCAGCCTGTGAGTGTGTGTGTTATATAAACCAGGCTGATGAAAGCATCACGATGCTGGAATAATCCTCCCTCAGGCTGATAGAAGCCCCTTACAGACTGAGCGCTGCACAAACGAACGCTCACCCGGCTGTCAGTGCTGTTTCTCCTCATCTTGACTAATTCATCCTGACGTACATCATATCATCATGTTTCTGCTCTCCATCCCTTGTACACTTCCCTGTACCCTTCTGCCCCTGAACTAAACATCCCCCCAAACCTCCCCAGGCTTCAGGAGGAGGTTTTTGTGGAGGACATGGCGTACGTGCGGAGCGACAGCACGAATGCGCACAAGTGACCACCGCTTCTTCGCGTATGGGGTTACATATCAGGTGAACACACTTCCTGTTTTGCAGTTTATCCAACATCAAGCCAAAACCACATGCTATTCACTTGAAGAGTTTTGCCATCTGAAAACATAGTGTTGAACCACCAGAACACTAAAATCCCACAATGCACTGCAATAGTTTAGTGTCCAAACTATACTGAGCTCTCGAGGTTATATAGCTAGGTTATTAGTTTAGTGACAATAGTGATATGATCTCAGTGTATCACTGACTTATTTTACAATTTATTTAATTCAGTACTTAATTACAGATTGATACTAGCTAGCTAACTACCAAAACAGTTAGCTGTTTAGCAGTTTATCGAGCATTTCCATTGTGTAAGCTGTTTAATAACTTCTTTTAATGGAACTAGCTTGCTATTTATTCTCCGCTAACATACGTCACTGAAAGCATCTCAATGCAATGCTAGATAGCTTATTCAACAGTGATCTAACTAGCCAGCATGCAATCCTAGCTAGTATTAGCAAACAGCTACTCTTTCTTTTAACATTTAAAGGATTTTTTGTTTATTTTCATATGAGTAAGATGAATGGTAAATGGTAAATCCTGATGAGGAAATCTGAAATAGTTATATAGTTAATGTTATGCTATACTAGTACGGAAAAACTAGATCTTCACAGAAATAGGAAACAACAAGACTCAGAACATAAGAATACGTCATGTCTGATAAGACATCACAAAGAAACACAGGACTAGCAGGGTACAAAGTGAGGGAAAAAAGTATTTGATCCCCTGCTGATTTTGTACGTTTGCCCACCAACAAAGAAATGATCAGTCTATAATTTTAATGGTAGGTTTTTTTTGAACAGGGAGAGACAGAATAACAACAAAAAAAAATCCAGAAAAATGCATGTCAAAAACGGTGGGGATGGTGTTCTTGGGGTCACAGGTAGCAATCCTCCTCCTCCAAACACGGCGAGTTGAGTTGATGCCAAAGAGCTCCATTTTGGTCTCATCTGACCACAACACTTTCACCCAGTTGTCCTCTGGTGGTCTAGTTAAGGGCTAATACAATGCAGGTGAACACAATGTGATAACAAACCAATGACAGGACAGGGGAGGAGACAGGTCCCAAAACAAAAACAAATGCACATGATTCATTACAGATTCTTGAAGATTTTTTTTTAAATAAACATATATATAATATATAATATATTATAATATATAATGATGATTAGTTTTGAGAAGGTGCCACCAGTGTCACTCTATTAACTTTATAATGCAAAACTAGAATTTCAGAGATTCTTTGTTTAACAACAAAAAGGGGGAAATGAAACATTTGGTCTTTAAAATTTTGACATCAAATCAGTAACGTACTAGAAAAGTCAGAGAAATCAGATTCGAAGAATCAGTGGGAAACATTGTTTTGATGAACTGCCATAAGCTAAAAGCGTTCTCTTGCAATAGTATTTTTCACCTGTTTCAGCTTATATAAATCAGATATGCACAAGATTAGCGATCTCAACCTCCTGAATAACAAAAGATCAGTCATGGAGCTTCCATTAGGTTATCTGATGTCTGTTTGGATGATCCACGATGACATAATTATCATATATCTCACAAATCAAACAGCAGCATTCTGAAAATTTTGACTTGTGGATTTTTTTCTGGATTTGCACAAGAGTAGATAGACAAGCAGCAAACTGGAGACAGCCCCGTCTCTACTCTTGTCGGTTGAGTTGCCATGGTGATGTATGAGCTCTGGCATGCAGAGTGTGTGTGTGTGTGTGTGTGTGTGTGATGAGCAGGTGTATCCACAGCAGAGTGTCGTGCTACTAGAACCCAATGGTTTAAACCACTTAACCCTGCTTAACCCTTATGAAATAGTCAGGTCAAAACAAGGTCCATTTTTAGCAATAGTGCCTTTTTGTTAATAAATGTGAAAATATAATATATTTGTGATTATTTTCATAGTGAAGAGAGGTAAAATCTATTACTGGACCTCCACAGTATAATGGGCTGCAAAGAGGGATTATTGTAACCCAGTTAAGGAGGGCATAAGGAATCCAATTAAAGCAATCTACGAATTCGCTTCCCACTACAGGTTTACGGTCAGCAGCAAGTTCAGGGAACAGACACACAACAACTGGGATGGCAAGACAGCGATGGACAAATGCAGCAGTATTTGACAAGGCAATAGCATTTTTTCATCTACTTCTTCTAGTCTCTCAACAAGTGATGCAATGTTAAGGTATTTCAACTAATTCCACCTTTTCACAGCTTCTGAAAAATGACAGGGTGTTGGTGGAAAGCATGGGGTTGTGAGGAGCAGGGTGTTGGTGGAAAGTAGGATGATGAGTGAAGCAGGGCATTGATGGAAAGAAGGGCGTTGGTGAAGAAGGGTGTTGTGGAAAGCAGGGCACGGTGGAAAGAAGGGCGTTGGGTGAAGCAGGGCATTGGTGGAAAGAAGGGCATTGGGTGAAGCAGGGCATTGGTGGAAAGTAGGATGATGGGAGAAGCAAGCTGTAAGAGGCTGTTAGAGGAAGTCAGAGTGTTGAAGGAAAGCAAGGTGTTGAAGGAAGTGCAAAAGTTTTGAATTTTTTTTACAAAAAAAGCAAACATTGGACACAAAGCATGTCTTCATTGAGTAATTACATTGAAGGCAAATAGAGAAAGGGTGTGTGTCTTTTTAAGATTCCTTGATGCTGACACGTGGTTATATTTAACAAATATTTAACATGAATTTCCTATCTTTTCACTCCATTCTACAATAAAATCTCAAAAGCAGCTTCACCAAATAATTAAATATTAGCATGACACATCAGACCTGTACTGAATGAAGCCTTAGGTGCCTGCATGCGATTGCAACATAATTGATTAAACGTCTAGTAGTTGTGAAATGTCCCTACATGCTCTATCTGGTGTTCCAAATTTAACATTGCTACTTTCAAATTAATGAAGTACTTTTTAATTAAACCTGAGAGTTTACCCAGGTGTGTTAGAGCTCAGTGCATGGGTGCTTAAAGATCAGGATTTTGAAACACTTGAGAAATTTTAATTTAACCAAGTGCTTCTTTTAAGCCTTTCAGAAATGCTGCCAAGCTTTGGCGGGTTTAATGAGTTCTGAGTTTAGGGTGGCGTAAAAGCCAATATGAAAATGTGAATTTTATCAAATTCATGACTTATCCAGAATTATAGAGAGATTGACCCTGTCCAGGGTGTACCCCACCTCGTGCCTGATGCTCCCTGGGATAGGCTCCAGGTTCCCCACGACCCTGAAGAGGAGTAAGCGGTAGAAGATGGATGGAGGGATGGATGGATGGATAGAGAGATTGATTGATTTATTTAGTTAGTTAGTTAGTTACTGATTCATTCAATCATTCATTCACTCATTCTTTGTTTTTTGTTAAGGTTTTCTTATGTATCCAAATTCATAATATGCTTCTTATCTCTTCATATTTCTTATGCCACAAACAGCGCGTGCACAATCATGTTCGCCCATGTCTCCAGTTGATCGCATTTGCACTAATAGCCTTAATTCATAGCCCGTTAGACCTGGGTCAGTTTGCTGTATTGAATTACTATATAAAAGGCACAGTGATCATTTCAGCTTTGCATGGGTTCAAACCTTTAGCCATCACAGTGGCTCATCAATTCCAAACTAACAGCTTATGCTATTTTAAGCCAGGACCTAGCACAGATTTTTGAGATTTTGTGATTTGAAAATGGCTTCACAAGACTCTTGGACTGTAGTAAAAGTTAGCCTACCTCCACACTGGTGGGACATCAGAGAGTGGAGTATGGGAAAAGACAGAACTATACAGTAAGCCTTGTCTGTTTTCCTGCTGTTCTTGAGTTAACAGTTTCAGTGTGTTAATATAATGCTTTATACTTGTATATAAATGTTTTCAGTGATCTGGGCCTCAACCTGTAGCTAAATGTCTGCTGAGGGAAATCTTGTGTTATCTTACTTATTTTGTTTGTGGATGGAAGGAATTCTTTTTTCATGTACAGTATTTATACAGTATATATTTAAAGCCATGTATAATTTTGCAATGGTGACTATTATTATTATTATAAATATTTGAAGTTGAGGGTTGAACTGAATTGCAGAAAGATGACTGTGCATAAGTAAGATAGAGAAAACAGAGAAAACAGCATGTGTAATGACTCTCAAAGGGGGACCAACGATTTGTTTCCCTCTAAATAATTTATGCACTTGTACATCTGTTTCAGTTGCAAGTTACCTTTGTCTCCTTTCTCTCTTGCTTTCTGTTTTTTTTCCCTATTTTTACATGCTTTCTTTTTCTTTTTATTGCTGCAGATGTGGGTGTTAGACATAGAGAGCCTCCTCAAGGCCATGGCGAGACAGCTGGTGAGTCAAATTGCTAAACAGTCCATCAAATATGAGATGTCAAACTAATGAGTGCTGATGTAGGGGTCTGGTTCTGGTTCACGTTTATTCTTCATTGGACTGATTGGATTATCGCAGAATCTTTTTTTTTATATGGATAATTTTCTCATTAGATATTATTAGTTTATATGATTTGCTCATTAGGTATGTATGATTTTCTATTACTCGCCACACGGCAAACAACATACAAGGTTATAAAATAATTAGCATTAAATGGCAGGTGAAAATTTGTGAAAAACGTTTTGTGACTTTACAATTCACAAAAATGCTCTCATGGATATCAAACAATTGCAAACAAAACACGCTTATAAAAACCCTTTGTTAAATATAAGTGTGCAACAATTATTGGCACCCCTTTAGTTAATACTTTGTGCTACCTCCCTTTGCCAAAATAACAGCTGAGTCTTCTCCTGTAATGTCTGATGAGGTTGGAGAAGGTGCAATTAACTGATGTAGGTGACTTCGGAATGCACAAATATCTTCTGCAATTCTCCAGCTGTGATCCCTGGAGATTTTTTGGCCACCAGGTGTAAAATATCAATGGGAATATACTTCAAATATATTTTTCAAATATATTTTTCTCATACAGTTGCACAACTGTATTTACCAATTTATTTATTTTTTCTAAACCTGTGCTGTGTTTGTAATAGTTTGATATCCATGAGAGTAGAGATCAAGAGGTTAAACAAATTATTTTTAACAACCTTCTTTGCTCATATTTACCAAGTGTGTCAATATCAGTAGAGGTCTCTGTATATATTCATCTTTGTCCAAAAAATTTCAACTGTATTCTTGACTGAAGACTGTATATACTGTGTCATAACATTCTCTCTTCTTCTTTTTTTTTTATTCTTTCTGGCTAATAAACTAGCTCAGGCTATTTCTTTTGATCTATACAGATACTAGTTAGTGAGTTAGCAAGCCAGTATGAATATATAATAAATAAATAAAAACCATAGACTGTGTAGCATTTTAACATTACTCTATTATTATACCTAGTTAGCAAAGTTATCAGTCAGCTAGCTAACTAGCTTTGCACTTTGTCAGTAAGTTTTCAAATATTCATTATTTTTTTATTCTTCTAGCTAGTTGGCAAACTCTGTTTATGCTGTAAATAAAACATCTTGTACAGATTATACCACAGAAATCAGATGTTATCATCAGATATTTCATAGGCATGTCGCTGAGGGAGAGTTGAGAGGGATGTTTTAAACGCACTTTATAATGTAGGATTGGGTCTGTCTGATTGACTGTAATTGACTCTTCTGCAGCATGATTCACTGGAGAAATACCCCAGACAGGAGCATGATGACAGATTCACATCCTCACAGAGCAAATGCAGGCCTTCTCACTTCTCAGCTTCAACACAGTGATCTGCCAAACTCTACAAGACCAGAAGTTTGCAGTAAACAGTGGCTGATCCACCGCAACGCCACAAAGCTTTACTCATGATAAAATTGCTAAGAATGTCATGTTACAGTCAAATGTTTAGTCTGTTATTGGTGAAGAGAGATAAATATGGCCACAGTGCAGCATTACAGCTTGTGTAATCTTGTATCGTTTTCTCGCTTTGTCTAGAAAATAAAGACAGATGGGTGGAACTGATGGTGGGTTCATGTATTTTGGAAATTCATTAGAAGTGAAAGATGACAGCTGTACTGTTATATCTCTAAATACTGCTTACATTGTGGCTAACAAAAGCAAGTGAAAGAAAACTAGCAAATAAAAGCTAGTGACGTAGTGGGTAAAACTATCAAGTGAAAGGCAATGAGCAAATAAAAGCCAATTATCAAATAAAAATACAAGCAAACTAGCAAGTAAAAGTTAACAAGGAAATGAATGCAACCTAGTCCGCAGTAAGTAAACTAACAAGTGAAAGAAAACTAGTGAGTAAAAACTAGCAAGTGAAGGCAAGCTAGCACATGAAAGCTAAATAGTGAGTGAAAGCTACAGTATCTAGCAAATAAAAGGCAATTAGCAAAAAGAAAAAAGAAAAAAAAACATTAGGGGTGAGCTAGCAAGCGCAAGCTAACAAGTGAATTACCACACACTAGCAAATGAAAGTAAACTTGTAAGTGATAGTAAACTAGTCAACAGAAAAATTTGCAAGCGGCAAATGTAACTAAGCTAACTAGTGAGTGATTGCAGACTAGCAGATAAGGGCAAACTAGTGAGTGAAAACAAACTAGCAAGTGCCAACAAATTAGCAAATGAAAGCCCAACAGACTGTAAGCATGCTATCAAGTAAAAGTAAACTAGCATTTTTAACTAGTGAAAATGAAAGCTAACTACTGAGTGAACACAAACTAGTAAATGTAAGTAAACTACCTTAATGCATTCTGTTTAGCTAATGTAAACTCTGAAGTGAAGTACATGCAATTTATTACTTCCGAGCACTATAAAACTTATATTTATCTGCTGTATTCTTACTGCTAATTCCAGGTTATAAATCCTCAAAAAAAAAAAAAAAACGTTTAAGGAAAAGGATTTATTTACTTCATTATATTAACTGTATTTGGACCATTTGAAATGCTACCATACATCATATCATAGAAAAAATGATGATTTATAGCTGTCTAGAGATCAGTAATTTTTTTAATTCCACTTTATAATCAAAAAGAAAGTGAGAGAGAAAGAAAGAGAATGAGTTTTTGTGGACTTCCTCAGCGATTTACCCAGTTCTGGCTGTTTTCACTACGCCGCCAATGAGGCGACGCCTGATTAAATCGAGAAATGATCCAACGTCTACATCCCCCTGTCCCTCTGTTGTTGTTTACCATATTGCCATGTCAAGTGATTGGATTAACGTTTTTATTCCATCTGGGCTGTGGACAGAGGAAAGGAAAGGTAGCTGCACCACCAGTGATGAGAACCACTTTGCATGAAACATGCTCAGGTTAGACACAGGAACAATCCATGATGTATTAGACGTTAGCCTCCAGAGCAGATTGTACTCACAGATAGTGCTGTTAGGAATAATATAACGAAAGTGCCCTTTACCTGATTGGTGGGAAATTTGGGATATGCACTCCTGCAATCAGACAGATAAAGAGCTGAAATATCTGGAATGGTGGAGAGAGATCAGACGCAGTGCTTCTCAGATGTCACGATGAAAGCCTTGTTTTTGTGAGTGAAGCAGAGGCCCGGTCATTAGCCACACTGCCTTCCTCATCTACCTCGAGGCCCTGCAGAGTGCTCGGCTAATTTAATGACATAGAAAAGCAGGGCGGTAATGATACAGAGAAAGAGAGCAAGAGAGAGAGAGAGAGAGACAGACAACATGACAGAAAGCATTTTGTGTTAACAAATATAGATGGATTGAGCCTATATGCATAAGGTAAATATCCTCTTCATTAACTTGGCTCAAATGTCCTTACAAGAATACGGTCTTTATCGTTTCTATAATAACAGCTTACACAGGGACCAGTGTTGGAGACACTGTTTAAAAAAAATTATAATAATTTACGGAAGGAGGCTCCAGTTTGTAACAGTCAGAGGTAAAGCTGTAACTGGAAGTTTTGGGAAAAATGAGTTTGCACTTTGTGGTTTCTCTGGAACATGACAAGCTGTGTTAGGATTTTACAATTATTGTACAGTTGTGAGATAATGTGTCACAATAAAGCTTACAGAAACTTCCTAAATTGATTAAAATATTTTAACTTTTTTTGAAAGAGCACATTCTTTGTTCATTTTCAAGAAGTAGAGTTAAAAACCTTGCTGTATATTTTGGTAGTTAATTAAGAAAAGGTATGCCTCCATCTTGCTCTGACCAAAGTGACTTGAATGCACCTGACGTCGTAATTACCACTTCCCAACTCGTAAATACGAACTTCCCAGGGGGACTTGAACGCATAGTAATTTGTTTCATCATAAGTTCAACAATTTAAAAAGCACATCTTTAATAAATAAATAAATAATAATTGTTCAACATGTTATAAAAAACTAACATTCCAGAAGTAACTTTCCTACAACATTCTGAGAGCATTTGCCATAATAATAATAATAATTTGACTTCATGGAACTATTAGCTTAAAATGTTGAAGGAACATTAGTTAATGTTACATACTGTCATGTAATGGAGGCTGAGGCTGAAGCAAGTGCAGGTTAATTAGTTTAATCCAATAGGTACAAAGGATCAAGTGGAAATCAAGGTACACAGGCAGACAAGGGTCAATCAGTCAGGCAAACAGTTCAAACAAGGCAAGGCAAATAGGCAAGGTCATAAACAAGAACAAGGTCAAAACCAGAATAAAGTAGAAAAACACCCCCAAAGCATAATGTTTCCACCTCCATGTTTGACGGTGGGGATGGTGTTCTTGGGGTCATAGGCAGCATTCCTCCTCCTCCAAACACGGCAAGTTGAGTTGATGCCAAAGAGCTCAATTTTTATCTCATCTGACCACCAGAGGACAACTGGGTGAAAGTGTTGTGGTGAGCTTTGGGGGTGTTTTTCTGCTAAGGGGACAGGACAACTTAACCGCATCAAAGGGACGATGGACGGGGCCATGCACCATCAAATCTTGGGTGAGAGCCTCCTTCCCTCACCAGGGCATTGAAAATTAAAAGAAATCATTACCAAGTACTAAGTCATGTTTTGCACAGGGGTCAAATACTTATTTCCCTCATTAAAATGCAAATCAATTTATAAAATTTTGACATGCGTTTTTCTGGATTTTTTTTGTTGTTATTCTGTCTCTCACTGTTCAAATAAACCTACCATTAAAATTATAGACTGATCATTTCTTTGTTGGTGGGCAAACGTACAAAATCAGCAGGGGATCAAATACTTTTTTCCCTCATTGTACTTTGCAGAGAGTGAATGCATTGAAAGTCCTTTTAAACTGTGGTTGTGATTGTGCTGTGACTTTGATGCAGGTGTGTGCGTGATTAGGATGAAAGTGGGTGTTCTGGGAATTGCGGTCCATGGCAAGCATGTTTGTAGGCTGCAGTGCAGGATGGTAATTGTAGTCACTGGTTTCCTGCGATATGACGCATATTGATAGTGTCAGAACACCTAGCAAACCTCTTGAATTCAAAAATTCCTAGAGTGTAATGTTCAGAAAACATTCTATTAGCACAAAATTGTTAGCTATTGTAGTGAGAGAGACAATGCTGACTAGAGAAGGTGCTAGTAAACAATACACAATACACAATCCAAACTGAAAATGTTGATTAAAGAAGTATCTTTAATAAAGTTCTTTAAAAAATCTATAATAAAGTGACATTTTAAGTATTAAGTACATCACTAACAAATACTTTTTTGACTTTCAAAAACTTGTTCTCATCGTTAAACAGAATGTTTTACTTACATTTATATGTGATATTTGCCTTTCACGTATCCATCTTGAGGAGTAAAATTCAATACACACTAAAGTATCAATGTTGGTAGTTGGTAAATAGGGAATGAATTCAGACTTGCCAACTGTCTCTCCACTTTCCTTATAAGGTCAATGTTTCCTGTTCTCTGTTGCCATGGTGATTAATTAGTCTCACCTGTTACTTGTTACACCCCATTAGTTACTGTACTGAACTTCTCTTAGTTTCCCAGGGAATTGGTGAACTATTGCATTCATCTTCTTCTTCTTTTCTCCTTATTATTATTATTATTATTATTATTACTGGAACACATCACGGTGCTCTCTATTATACGCTATTCTCTCTTTTTCTTACTGTATCTGTCTTTCCAACCAGAAAGAACAGGACAATAGACTCATGTATGCAAACGTGAGGGATGCATACAGTGCCAACCCCCTACCCCCACTGGGAAAGTCAGACCACAACCTCATTTATCTTCAACCATTGTACAAACCAAAAGTACAAAGGCTACCGGTTGTCACTCGCACCTTCAGGAAGTGGACAACAGGAGTGGATGAGGCTTTGAGAAATTGTTTTGAGTCTGCTGACTGGAGTGTGCTACAAAATGGAGAGGATTTGGAGGAGGTCACGCATTGTACAACTGACTATCTGAACTTCTGTATGGACATAGTTGTTCCCACAAGAACTGTATGCTGCTTTCCAAACAACAAGCCTTGGATAACCAGCAATGTCAAGACCCTTCTCAGTAGTAAAAAGATGGCGTTCAGAGAGGGGGATCAGGCAGAGCTGAGGTGTGTACAGGGGGAACATAAAGCCAGGCTGAAAGAGGCTAAGGAGGAATACAGAAAGAAGGTGGAACAGAAGTTGCAGGAGAACAATGTGAAGGAGGTCTGGGATGGAATGAAGACCATCACTGGACTGAGGAAGAGTGGTAGCTCTGATGAGGGAGACCTGGATAGGGCAAATCAGTTGAACCACTTCTACAATAGGTTCGACTGCCCTGTTCCAGCTCCAATGGCAGTGGACTGTCCACTACCCTCTGCTGATTTAGACACTGCTCGTGCTTGCTTGCCTGTTCAACTCACACCTCCCCCCTCACTTTCAGTGCACCACATACCCCCACCATCAAAGGCTGATGTATTCTTCCCCCACAAGGTGACAATGAACACTGTGACTTCACCGACATTGGTCACTAGTCACCAGTCTTCAGACACCAGACACCTCCCGCAGGTACACCCATCCCCTCCCCTCTTCCATGTCCCTCTCCTCTTCCCCCATATAATCAACTCCAACCCAGGAAGGCAGCCAGGCAAGAAAGACTGTGTCCAAGGCTGCTCAGGGTCTGTGCTTCTGAACTGGGGGAGCCACTGAAGCACATCTTCAACCTGAGTCTTCGTCTTGGAAGAGTTCCAACATTGAGGAAGACATCGTGTCTTATCCCTGTCCCCAAGAAGTCATATCCAAGTGAGCTCAATGATTACAGGCCAGTCGCTCTAACATCACATGTGATGAAGACCATGGAGCGGCTGGTTTTGGGTATACTTAGACCCCAGGTATGTCTTGCACTAGACCCGCTACAATTTGCATACCAGGAGAGAGTGGGCATGTACGATGCCATCACATATCTCCTGCACAGGATGCATGCTTACCTGGACAAGGGGAAAAGTGCAGTGAGAATCATGTTCTTTGATTTCTCCAGTGCTTTTAATACCATTCAACCTCTCAGACTGAGTGACAAGCTCCTGCAGATGGATGTGGATGCCCACCTAGTATCCTGGACTGCAGATTATCTGACAGAGCGGCCACAGTTCGTTAGACTGAAGAACTGCCTCTCTGACACTGTGATCAGTAGCACCGGAGCTCCACAGGGAACAGTGCACTCTCCAGTCCTGTTCACCCTGTATGCATCTGACTTTTGCTGCAACACAGAGTCATGCCACATGCAGAAGTTTTCGGATGATACTGCAATTGTGGGGCATATCAGGGATGGGCAGGAGAAGGAGTACATGAGCCTGGTGGAGGACTTTGTGCAATGGTGCAAACTCAATCACCTTCAACTCAACACTGCAAAGACCAAGGAGATGGTAGTAGATTTCCGGAAGTCTAAGCCCGCTCTGCTGCCAGTCATCATTGAGGGGGTAAAGGTGGAGGTGATAAACAATAAACTGTAAACTGGACTGGTCAGTCAACACTGAAGCACTCTACAAGAAAGGGCAGAGTAGGCTGTACTTCCTGAGGAGGCTGTGGTCCTTCAATGTCTGCAGCAAGCTGCTCTGGATGTTCTACCAGTCTGTTGTTGCCAGTGTCCTCTTCTGTGCTGTGGTATACTGAGGAGGAAGCACTAAGAAGAAGGATGTTGGACAACTGGACAGGCTGGTAAGGAAAGCTGGCTCTGTTGTGGGAGTGGAACTGGAGTGTATCACTCAGTGTTAGACAAAAGGACCATGAGCAAATTGATTAATATTTTGGACAATGACACTCATTGCCATGCACAACTGACAGGCTGAGGTAGTCCTTTGTCCCTAGGGCTATACAACTCTACAATGCTTTACTTAAAGGAAGAGGTGAGATAGAATTCTCTGCATAGTCTATCTGCCTCTTCACCTTGTCATACATTCTCATACACTTCCATGACCTCTTACAACAATGTTGTGTACTGGCTCACTGTGTGACTGTTTTACTGTTTAAACTGTTTACACTGTTTATGGACTATATTAGCCCACATGTACAACCACTACCTATATTTCCCAGTTGGTGGATCCTTGATTTGGTATATTTGACAGTTTTTTATTAGCCATTTTTAGCATCCTGATTATACTTTATTTATTGTATGTTGTATTGTGTCTTGAGCTACTGGGACCTTGAATTTTCCCTTGGGGATCAATAAAGTATCTATCTATTTACCTATCTATCTATCTCTCATTCTGTCTTCACCCCACACCGTGTAATTAAGTTGTGAATAATTCAGCAGTGGCTTTTCATCTGTGTAGACGTGAGCAGGTAATTAAGTGGCCTGTTATGTGTTGAAACCTGGAATCCAATCTCAGGACGTGAGAGAAGCCATCCCTGGCTAATCAGACATTCAGCTCAGGGAGAGGATGAGAGGAGAGATAATGTGTAGAGAGATGACATGAGAAGAGAAGATGAGGAGGGATGATGAGGAGAGGAGATGAGAGACAATGAAAGAATATGATAGGAGAGATGGGGAGAGGAGAGATGATGAAAGGAGAGAATACAAGAGAAGAAACAAGGTGAGAAGAGACAATGAGAGGAAAAACAATGAGAGGGGAGAGGACAAGAAGAGTGAGAGGAGAGAAGATGATAGGAGAAATGACAAGAGAGGAGAAAAAATTAGAGAAGAGAAGAGAGGAGAGACAATGAAAGAAGATGAGAGGAGAGACAAGAAGAGGAGAGAAGATGAGAAGAGAAAAGACTAGATGAGAAGAGAAGACAGGAGGAGAGGTGATGAGAGGAGTGATGATGAGATGAGAGACAATGAGAGAAGACATGAGGAGAGGTGAGAAGTTGAAATGAGAGAAGATAAGAGGAGAGGTGATGAGAAGAGATGAGACACAGGGGAGACAATGAGAGGAGAGATGATGTGTAGAGAGACGAGGAGAGAAGAGGAGAGACAATGTGTAGAAAGACAGTGAAAGCAGAGATGTGAGAAGAAGACAGGAGAGAGAGCAAAAGCAGAGAAGATGAGAGCAGAGAGGGTGAGTAGAGAGAATAAGAGGAACCTGAGAACTCCTTTAGACAACCTGAAGGTGGAGACTAATCAATGCTTTTCTTTCTTTCTTTTTCTGAAAGGGTTAAAATAATCTTTATTACATTTTAAATTCAGCACAAGAGAAATAGGTCTTTATAAAGACGTAAACCCTGATGTTTGGATTGTATTCTGATTTCACAAAGTTCCCGATGACTCTCCTAACGAGGTTCCTAATAAAACAGAAGGAACATATTTCTTTACAATTCTCTGGGAGCCTCTGTGAGATTATAAAGCTATAACTATAATGAGTTTTTCATTGCTTTATCAGGGCAATGTGTTCTGGCTTCATGCCTCAAACCACATGAGTGTCGTGTTCAAATCCAGGCACGACTTTAAATTTGTTTTAAATCAGCGGCTGCCATCTAGTGGAAGAACAATGCAACTACAATAGAATGTCTGCAGGGTCCGTGAGTAAATATGTAAATCTAATGTACCTGATAAACCTGTAAATATTTCCCTAAAAACCACATCCAGACATTCAGTGATGACACACAGATTTGTTGGTGTAGTTTAGGACGCAGTGGAACTTCCTTCCTGTAATGTATAAACATGGAGTTGAATGATTGTAGTGTAGGAAGTGTAGGAAGAATTAAGCTCATATTTATTTAGAATGACTTTCATTACTTGTAAGCTGCATCAGCCTCAGAGCTCGCTTTCTCTAGATAACAGTTCAGCTGTAGAGAATCATACTTGAGTCTAGAAGAGCTTCAACATGGTATTGCGTGCAGGGGTGAGCAATCTTATCCGGAAAGGGTCGGTGTGGTGCAGGTTTTCATTCCAACCAAGCAGAAGCCACACCTGAATCTATTGAAAGCCGAGATCAACTGATTAAACAGGTGGAATCGGGTGTGCCTCCTGCTTGGTTGGAATGAAAACCTGCACCCACACCGGCCCTTCCCGGATAATTTGTCCAGTGTAATGAACAGGGATGAGTCATGGATGAGATGGAGTCGGCTCATAGAGTCGGTTTTTTTTAAGTTCACATTGAGAGGTTTAGGTTCACATTTCTCTCGCTCTCGCAATATTTTTTCTTTATTTCGTTAATATTTCTTTTTCATCAACGTTTCTTTCTTTCTAAATGGTCCTTCTTTCTTTCTTTCTAAATCTTAATGTATTTTCTCAATCTTTCTTTCTTTCTAAATGTTTCTTCCTTCCTTTTTGTTTTTCTTTCTTTTTCCTTACTAAATCTTAATTTATTTTCTCAATCTTCTTTCTATTTTTTCTCCTTTCTTTCTTTCTAATTAAAAAAAATCTTTGTTAATATTTCTTTCTTTTATCAACATTTATTTCTTCCTAAATGTTTCTTCTTAACTTTATATCTGTCTTTCTTTCTTTTCTTTCTTTCTTTCTTTCTTTCTTTCTTTCTTTCTTTGTTTCTTTCATCAATATTTATTTTTTCTCTTTTTCTTTCTTTCTGAATCTTTCTTCGTTGCTTTCTTTCTTTCTTTCTTTCTTTCTTTCTTTCTTTCTTTCTTTCTTTCTTTCTTTCTTTCCTTTTTCATTCTTTCATCAATATTTTTAACCCCAATCCCAAAAAAGTGGGGATACTGATGTTCGCCTCACACTGCCAGGGTTGGGGCTTTGATTACCACCATGGAACTGTGTGCGGCGTTTGCATGTTCTCCCAGTGCTGCAGGGGGTTTTCTCCAGGTACGCCGGTTTCCTCCCCAAGACCAAAGACATGCATTGTAGGCTGATTGGCATATCCAAGGAGTCTGTAATGTATGAATGAGTGTGTGAATGTGTATGCCATGCGAAGGATTAGCACCCCATTCAGGGTGTACCCTACCTTGTGCCCTATGCTCCCTGAGACAGGCTCCAGGTTCCCCACGGCCCTGTATGATAATCACTATAGAAGATGAATGGATGCAATAGAACATGGAATATTACAGCAGCAGGAATAGATTCAAAAATCATGTTAAAGTAGCAGCACAAAGTAATTCTCCAAAATTCTCACTGGCTCCTGATTTTTCTCTACAATGATCCTTTGTGGAAAACTACAAATTGAACTTAAAATCTGCCATTGATCCAAATGCATTGAAATGTTGTATCTGTGGGATACATTTCTCTTTCGTGTCAATTTTGAAATGATCCTCAATCTTGAGGAGGAATCCACCATTACTGCTTGAAACTATATTCTGGCTTTGTTTTGTTTAATCTTTGCTCCTTTCCTCATTCATATCTCTCTATGGTATCCATCTCCATTAATCTGCCTTGTTGGAGAAGTTTATTTGAAGAAGAATGTATAGAAGAATATTTTCAGCCTTTATGGACAGATTTATTTTTTATTATCCCAGAATCAGGCTCAGCTACACACACACACACACACACACACACACACAGACACAAACACACACACACACACACACACACACACACACACACAACACACACACAGAGAGATCAGCATGGATAAGCAGCAGCAGCTCCCAGCACAGCATTCCCACTGCTGTATATCGTAATCAGACATAAGTGAAGCTCGGACTCAGACTCCTGACCACTGAGTGAACTCGAGTGACGCTGCCCTGTCTGTAAAGCGCACAGTGAAAGTGGAGATGAAAGAAAAAACACATTGGTTTTTGTTTATTTATTTGTGTGGTGTGATGAAGTGGAGTTACCGCTGTACACTTGATTAGTTTTCTATAACAGCATTTATTAAAGAATGGCATATCACAAGTATTTAAGTATGTGTTTAAGCATTTTTACATCCATTCATTTGGTTGTCCAGCAGTTTTGATCAGAGACACATGTAACCTTGATGCACAGCAACATTCTGATGTGTTAAAGGTGACATGAAGGTGATGATGTCCAACTCTGTCTCTGATTGTACTTCTGATTGTAACATCAAGCTAAACTTCTTAGTGTTTTACAGAGCATACTCTTTATAAAGGAACAGCATGCAATTAGCACAGGAAGTCTGTGGATATTTCAGCTCGATGAGAGGAGCGCTGTGGAATCTCAGCCACAGGAAATCACCAAAAACGTCTACATCACCACCCTTGGTCACATCACAGGCGTTCCCAAGAGCCTGGAAGGGGCATTTCATCTGAAAAGAGCTGAAGAAGAAGCTTATACTTAGTGTAGGTTTATAATATATATATGTATACACACACACACACACACACACACACACACACACACACACACACACACATCAGCCAGGAAACAGAAGAAAAAAATCAAGTAAAAAAAGGTGAAATATAGAAAAAGATTAAGAAAGAAAGTGAAAAATAAAGCATTAAAGTTTAATGAAAAGCATGAAAAAAGAAAGAAAGGAAGGAAGAGATGGATAGTTAGATGGATGAATGGATGGATGAAAGAAAGAAAGAACACTACAGCATTTTTGTCCCATAAAGGTTCTCTGTAGAACCCTGCAGCAGTGTTCCTTTATCAGAGAGTGTTCTATGTCGAATCTCTGTAGTATATTAAGAACCTTTAATTATCTTTCAAACCCTTAAAGCACTCAGTTTTTCCCAGACTGTAATATCTGCATCAGGTCTTTCACATTCCTGTAACCAGAATAAATAAAAATAACTCCAGCACTCTCTAGTCAGGAAGAGGAACCACGCTGAGGTTCGTGTCTCAGACAGCGTCTTCTTCTACCACACGGCTGAGACGAGGATGAAGGATGTAGAAAGCTGACACGTCTGAGTGATGTATTTAAAGACTTGGAAATCATCCATCCTGAGCAGGAAATGGCTACCATCATCTTTACGACAACCACTGCATGTACTCTAGTGTTTCTGGAAATTACTACATCAAAGTATTTTACATGTCCATCCATTACTGGCCACTTTAACAGGAACACCTGTACCCCTGCTCAGCATGTAACTAGCCAATCATGTGGCAACATTTTAAAGTTTATACAAAGTGGTGTGAAACACACAAAAAACATCCAGTGAGTGGCAGTATTGCAAAAAGAAACATCTTGTTGATGAGAAAGGTCAGAAGTCAGACTTGATTGAAGCTGACAGGAAGTCTACTGTAATTCAAATAATTACAGTAGAGTGCAGAAAAGCATATAAGAACGCACAACCTTGAAGCAGATGAGCTACAACATCAGGTTCTACTCGTGGCAGCCAAGAATAGGAATCTCAGGCTCACAGAAAAAACCAGACAAGATTTATTTTCAATTGTATACAGATAAAATTGGATTGAATTGATGATACAGTGGAAAGACGATTTTTAAACAATTCCATGATGTGCTGCAGGTTTCCATCCAAACGTTATACAAATTTCAAGCAAAGTCTTGAAACAAATGCAAACAGTTGTGGTTTCATTAGCCGCTGTTGTGCTGAATGTTGTGTAGAAAAGCAACGAGAAAGCACATACATTATTTATTACCTCAAATCTTAACACATCTTCTCTTCATCACCTTCATGTCCACTTTAACACATCAGATTGTTCTTGTGCTTCAAGGTAACATACGCGTCCCTGATGGAGACTGCTGGACGACCAAATGAATAGATGTGTATGTAAAAATGCTTAAACACATACTTAAATACTTGTAGTCATTAAAAAAAAACATCTGCACTAGAGTGCATGCAGTAGTTTTTTCCCAAAGCAGATTCTGGGTGGAGAATTTGATGATTTCCACATCTTTAAATACATCACTCAAACGTGTCAGCTTTTTACATGTGGCATGTTCATCCACCGTCCTCGTCTCATCTAAGCCATGTGGTAGACAAAGACGCTCTCTGAGACACAACACGGACCTCAGCGTGGTTTCTTTTCCTGACCAAAGAGAGTCAGATTTATCCTGTAACATTTCTATTGTTTCTGGTCCTTGTTGGTGACTGGCTCTGAATTTGAGGAGTTCATTTGGGATCTGACTGGGAACTGGGAGTTGATAACAGGGACAGTGAGCTTGATTCTTATATAACATATAACATATAACAGAAATGCATAAGAGTAAAACAAAAAGAAAGAAAGAAAGAAAGAAAGAAAGAAAGAAAGAAAGAAAGAAAGAAAGAAAGAAAGAAAGAAAGAAAGAAAGAAAGAAAGAAAGAAAAAGAAAGAAAGAAAGAAAGGATAAAAAAGGTGAAGAAATACTGACAGAAAGACGAAAAAGAACATAAAAGCTAAGAAAGAATGAACGATTAATTGAATAACAATTAATTGACTAAAGAAAGAAAAGCAAACAAAGGGAGCAACAATGAATAAGAAATAATGACAGAAATGCAAACAAAATTAAAACAAAGACAAAAAAGTGAAAAAATATGCTCGTATTTCCTCATTTGTAAATCACTTTGGATAAGAGTCTGCTTAATGAATAAATGCAAATTTGAAAGAAAGAAAGAAAGATAGAAAGAAAGAAAGAAAAACAAATAAACAAATATCAGGAGGAATGGGAAGGAATTGAATATTCTGTGAAAATAAGAATGAACAGAATATTAGTTGCTCTCTCAGTGAGTTGTCAATAGAGGGCGCAATTTCTCCCGCTCTCTGCATATTAAAGTATGCAGTATACATAGTAAACTCCACGCGCACACGCACACACTCTCTCTCATTCAGTCTAAGCGGAGCGTCCTCCAGCATGGTGGAGCCGGACTCCGCGGTTGCTGCACTCCCGATGCGCGGTGAGTTTACGGGAGAAGCCCGGGTCCGCTACACGCTGGTTCTGACAGAGAGGGAGCTCACTTTGCAGAAGCTCGGCACCGGCAGGAGGAAATCAGGAGCGGTAACTGTGCTGGACCTACAGGACTGTATAGGCTGCCGCACGTACGGAGCGGAGGAAGGAGCGGACTCGAGCGCGGGCTTGGCGGTGTATTTCTACCCGGTAAGGAGACGCTGGACTGGGCTGAGTTTAACACCGTGCCGCCACAGAGTGGAGCTCTGCTTCCGGGTGGCAGTGAGCCCGGACCCGCGGACAAACCTGGAGGAGGCGCAGAGATGGGCCAGAGCTATCCGGCAGGGGTCCTTCCGCCGGCCAGGTGCGCACATCAAACCCGCCGGGGGGTGATCTCTCCTCACATACAGTATTACTTACTTTTCTGATAGATTTTTTAAAGTATATGAAGTTATGCGTGTTATTTCACATGGAAAAAATAATAATAATAACAGAATGAAAGGCAAGGTAAAAGAAAGATGGACAAAAAATGGACTTGGAATGAATGGAATAAATAAAGACTGGATGAAAGAAAAAAAGAAAGATTGACAAAGAATGGGTGAAAGAAACAAACAAAATAAATGAAAGATAGATAGATAGACAGATAGATAGATCAAGGAAAGTTAAGTTGGACCAAAATAAAGAGAAAAAGAATGAAAGAAATCAAGAATTATAGACAGAAATATTGACAAAGAAAGAATGAAAAATAATAAAGAAAGATTGACAAAGAATGTCTGAAAGAACGAAACAAACAAAAAAAGAAAGATGGATCAATGAAAGATAGCCAGAACCAAAATAAAGAAAAAAAGAAGAAAGGAAGAAAGAATGAATGATTGGTTGAATGAATGGATGGATGGATTGAGTGATGGATGAATGAATGGAAGAAAAAACAGAGCTTGGCAGAGAATATATGGAAAAGAAAAAAAGAAAATGGAAGAACACCTCAATTATTCATACACTTAACAAGGAAGGAGGAAAGAAAGAAAGACGGAATCTGTTTCTCAGTATTTGTAGTTAACTCTACAACTTTGCGAATGATTTTCCTCGAACAGTAACCATTTCAGTTTTTTCTATTTCTATGTTTTTATTTTTTTTCATTGCACCTTATCATGAACTCTGTTCAGTTCACACACCTACAGTGTTATTTATACAGTATGCCAGGCTACACAGATGTGCATTGTTCCAGTAACTCAACACTGTAAAAGTAGATTAGTCGCTGTGGGAGGTTCAATTCAACACCGCTGATCTTTTCTGTGTGCGCTGTTTAAAAAAACAGTGTTTTGTTTCCCACAGTGAAGGCAGTCAGAGCTGCCTGTCTACATACAGGTGCATTTAAAAAAAATCATGAATCCTGTAAGACAACCTGCGTCACATCCTGCAATCTAATCTCCAAATAAAATCTGTTAGCCCAGTCGCCATGGACTCAAACACCATGGACTCCACTGACATCTGAGCCAAAAAAAGCACACTGTAAAAGTTATCATTGTGAGTAGAGATAACATCACGGATGAACTCACAGGACAGCTGCGTCTACACTAGTGGTGACGGCGAAATGTAAACAAAGCACACTAATGGACATTAAAAATTTACGCAAAGTTATTACCTCTAGCTCAGAATGTTTGTGTTCATGTTAGCCCGTTTTCTGCAGCATGTGAGCAGATTGATGACGAGCAAAGCGCAGCCATTTTTGTTCATCGTAGATCTGTCATTAGCGGATCTTCTTGATATCTTCTGTCGTATCTCCAAGCTGACAACGAGAGCATGTTATCAGACTGAAACAAGTGGCGCAATATAAAAATGTTCATTCTGGTATCAGGAGACTGAGTTTATATCCAAACGATGCCACAGCCGTCTATGTCATGGGCTCATGTATGCGAAAGAGGGTAGATGGCACTGTGTGTGCTGACAGTTTGTTTAGAATCCTATATATCATGATGCATATCGTATATTGTAGAAAGATACTTTTAGCATATCGCCCAATGCCTGGCGTGTTAGCCTTTACCATGCTAGCTGTAATATCATACTGTAGTTTATACAGTCAGGTCCATAACCACTGCAAAGTCAACATTCAACACTTGGAATCAACACGAGAGCATTAGTCTCCTTAATTTGTCATGAAACAACAAGGAAACAGGCCACACCTGGTCATGAAACTGCTTATCAGTCAGTTGTCCAATAACTTTTGAGCCTGTGAAAATGGCTGTTATTCCTAAATAGTTATTTTTGTTAAACCCCTCGATTTAAAGCTGAAAGTCTACACTTCAGTCACACTGTATATGCAACTTGCAGACTGTTGTTTATTGGCCACAGTGAAAGTGAACTCACCAGCACCAGCAAGAAGTTATTCAGAATTCTTTCTTTCTTTCTTTCTTTCTTTCTTTTAGAATAAAAGTCTGCCCACAATCCTTTCCATGACGCATTGAAAGTGACGCAGTGCTGCTGGGGTTCAGAGCCGAGGTCACTGCGACACGTCGATGTGTGGCTTGTGGTTTTGCTGCTCATGAATTACAAATCGCTGTGCTTCAGCGGAAACATTTACATTTATTCATTTAGCAGATGCTTTTATCCAAAGTGACTTACAAATGAGGAAATACAGTCTCAACGTGTGACAATCTGGCTAGATTCTGATTGGTCAGAATTTTTCATAACTTTGTCAGTAGTGCAATACGTTATCTAATAGGTTTCTAATACATTATTGTTTCTACATTAGTCTATAGCAGGGGTGCCCAATATGTCGATCACGATGGACTGGTCGATCGCAAAGGAGGTGCGGGTAGATCGCCATAAAAAAATTTTAAAAAGATGAAAGTTGAGGTCCACGGCAGCCAGTCTGAGATCTCGTCTTTTCTCTCACCACGCGTGTTCGATCAAACACGCCAGCGCTAAAGGCTAGCGAGCGAAATCGCAGGGAAAGGACATTTCAATCCAACCAATCAAGATGTGTGTTTCGCATTTTTGTGCAACCCTGGCTGATTCTATTCAGTGCAAGTCATCAGAGTAAGGTATTGACCAAAAATGTACTGAATTGTAGTGTGCCATAAGGGTTCATGCAGTTATACAAGGTACATGAACATATATATACAGTGCCTTGCAAAAGTATTCGGCCCCCTTGAACTTTTTAACCTTTTGCCACATTTCAGGCTTCAAACAAAGATATAAATTTTTTATTTTTTGTGAAGAATCACCAACAAGTGGGACACAATTGTGAAGTGGAACGAAATCTATTGGATTTTGAAACTTTTTAAAATAATAAAAAAATGAAAAGTGGGGCGTGCAAAATTAAATTTATGCGTTAATACTTTGTAGGGCCACCTTTTGCTACGATTACAGCTGCAAATTGCTTGGGGTATGTCTCTATCAGTTTTGCACATCGAGAGACTGAAATTCTTGCCCATTCTTCCTTGCAAAACAGCTCGAGCTCAGTGAGGTTGGATGGAGAGCGTTTGTGAACAGCAGTTTTCAGCTCTTTCCACAGATTCTCGATTGGATTCAGGTCTGGCACTTTGACTTGGCCATTCTAACACCTGGATACGTTATTGTGAACCATTCCTTTGTAGATT
Organism: Ameiurus melas; assembly: GCA_012411365.1. Lineage (NCBI taxonomy): Eukaryota > Metazoa > Chordata > Actinopteri > Siluriformes > Ictaluridae > Ameiurus > Ameiurus melas. The sequence continues at coordinate 8,937,112 of CM022765.1, read as the reverse complement.
TTGCTGTATGTTTGGGATCATTGTCTTGTTGGAAGATAAATCTCCATCCCAGCTTCAGGTCTTTTGCAGACTCCAACAGGTTTTCATCCAGAATGGTCCTGTATTTGGCTGCATCCATCTTCCCCTCAAATTTTAACCATCTTCCCTGTCCCTGCTGAAGAAAAGCAGGTCCAAACCATGATGCTGCCACCACCGTGTTTGCCAGTGGGGATGGTGTGTTGAGGGTGATGAGCTGTGTTGCTTTTACGCCAAACATATCGTTTTGCATTGTGGGCAAAAAGTTCGATTTTGGTTTCATCTGACCAGAGCACCTTCTTCCACATGTTTGGTGTGTCTCCCAGGTGGCTTGCGGCAAACTTTAGACGGGACTTTTTATGGATATCTTTGAGAAATGGCTTTCTTCTTGCCACTCTTCCATAAAGGCCAGATTTGTGCAGTGTACAACTGATTGCTGTCCCATGGACAGACTCTCCCACCTCAGCTGTAGTTCTCTGCAGTTCATCCAGAGTGATCATGGGCCTCTTGGCTGCATCTCTGATCAGTCTTCTGCTTGTCTGAGCTGAAAGTTTAGAGGGACGGCCAGGTCTTGGTAGATTTGCAGTGTTCTGATACTCCTTCCATTTCAAAATGATCGCTTGCACCGTGCTCCTTGGGATGTTTAAAGCTTGGGAAATCTTTTTGTATCCAAATCCGGCTTTAAACTTCTCCACAACAGTATTACGGACCTGCCTGGTGTGTTCCTTGGTCTTCGTGATGCTCTCTGCGCTTTCAACAGAACCCTGAGACTATCACAGAGCAGGTGCATTTATACAGAGACTTGATTACACACAGGTGGATTCTATTTATCACCATCAGTCATTTAGGACAACATTGGATCATTCAGAGATCCTCGCTGAACTTCTGGAGTGAGTTTGCTGCACTGAGAGTAAAGGGGGCCGAATAGTTTTGCACGCACCACTTTTCAGTTTTTTATTTGCTAAAAAAGTTTAAAATATCCAATAGATTTCGTTCCACTTCACAATTGTGTCCCACTTGTTGGTGATTCTTCACAAAGAATTATAATTTTATATATTTATGTTTGAATCCTGAAATGTGGCAAAAGGTTGAAAAGTTCAAGGGGGCTGAATACTTTCGCAAGGCACTGTATATGCAAGCTTCAGCAAGCTTTTAGTAGAAACGTGCCACAGTTTATTAATGTTTCACAGCGTTCCACATAGACTTGTAACTTATCCCGTTTGTAAGGCGAAACAGGAAAAAAAGAACGGTGTGGTCTTATCTTCGGGTTTGAATTTCCTGAATGAAACGCTGCAGTGTTGCTAAGGGAAAAAAATACAGTGCAGTTTAGTGAGGATGAAAATATCTCAGCTTGTTTACGTCCGTCTCACGTTGATACAGATCCAGCCTAAACACCAAACTGCTGCAAACTCACACTGACTGTACGGCTTTCATCTGTGTTACAACGTATTGCTGTGTTCAGCGTGTGCAGTGGTGTTAGCAGTAGAAGGACACAACATTTCCATTTCCGGGACAGGGTTTCTTATTTAGGATACACTTAAAAGATGGATTCAGCTAAAATATTCTGTATATTCTACTGCAGACAGAACTGTTGTTTCTGCAATAATAATAATAATAATAATAATAATAATAATAATAATAATAATAATAATAATAATGCACGTCTAATAAAAAAAATCATCTTTCATGCATCTTAAACTGCAGCTTTACAAAGAGAGGGGAAAAACTGTATTAGGGAAAATACAGAAAACAGAGAAAATAAAAATGTAATATAAATTTAGAATAATTTAAAATAATAATAAGTAGTAGTTATAACAAATAGGGTACAGTGAATTGTAGCTCAGGAAAAAAAATTACATTCAATATTTAACAGATTTTTTTTTATTCTGTGAAATCAATTTCTGTGGGTCAATGTTCTGTGAAAGTTTGAAACACATGGCAGTCAGAGCAATTGCTTTAATAATGCATGACATTTTATTATTATTATTATTATTATTTATTATTATTATTATCGTTATCATAATAATAAAATAATATAATAATAATAAAAATAAAATAATAATAATAATAATAATAATAGTGAATTTCATGCATTAAAGTTCAACATTACAAAGAGAAAAAAATCCAATAAAAACACCATTAAGGAATAAGCAGAAAATAGAGAAACTAAAAAGTTGAATAAATAAATATATATAAATAATAATAATAATAATAATAATGATGATAAATAAATAAGTTTCCTCCCTCAGTCCAAAGACATGCATGGTAGGCTGATTGGAGTGTTTAAAGTGTCCGTAGTGTGAATGGGTGTGTGTGTATGTGATTGTGCCCTGCGATGGATTGGCACCCTGTCCAGGGTGTACCCCGCCTTGTGCCCGATGCTCCCTGGGATAGGCTCCAGGTTCCCCGTGACCCTGAAGAAGGAGTAAGCGGTAGAAGATGGATGGATAAATAATAAATACCATCCATCTTCAACCTTATTCCTTCTTCATGGTCGCAAGGAACCTGGAGCCTATCACAGGAGGCATCGGGCACAAGGCAGGGTACACCCTGTGCCCATCGCAGGGCACAATCACATACACATTCACACACCCATTCATACACTATGGACAATTTAGACACGCCAATCAACGCCATGCATGTCTTTGGACTGGGGGAGGAAACCGGAGTACCTGGAGGAAACCCCCACAGTACGGGGGGAATCAAACCCTGGACCCTGGAGGTCTGAGGCGAACGTGTTAACCACTAAGCCACCGTGCGCCCTGTGAATAAATACTTAAAATAAAATTAAAAATAATTATCACAAGTTGGGTAAAGCATGGAACTGTAGCGCAGAAAAATAAAATACATTTATTAGCAATAAAATGATTAAAGGTCCCCCGTGACCCTGAAAAGGAGTAAGCAGTAGAAGATGGATGGATGGATGAAAATTATAAAAAATGATCAATGTTTTTACAGATTTTTCTTAAGTATTATGATGTCATAAACAACAATAACTGCAGTAATATAAACATGTAATCATGCCACGTGCTATGTATGGCACTACATAATGATACACTAAACGAACCTGTTGCATGGACATTGTACAACATTAAATGTAAGTATATAAGGATAAAAAGTACAGCTTGTTCTTTAATAAATAAAAGAAGTGTAATTGTCGGCAAATATATAAGAGGAACAAAACACTCTTTTCAACATGCTGTTATAGGAAAATAAACAATGCCAAGAGAGTTAATAGTAACTCCTCTTCATGAGTGTTTTATTTCTTATATATATATTTCCATACCACAAAATCTCACTAACAGCTGCGTTGTTTCTAAACAGCTAGATGTTAAATGTCCTGCCTCGAGGTTCTAAACAGTAAAGCACACTTTGTTTTTACAATAAACAAGTGAATCGTGTGCACGAAAAACATGTATAGTTTGTTTGTGGGTCGTTTTTGATAATTCTTTTTTTTTTATGGAGAAAAAAAAAGAATACTTGAGGTGAGACTCGAAAAATTTGGAAATGTTATACACATAATTATTATTAGTAAAATATTTGAGCAGAGAAACTGCTAGATTCTGTCTAGCTGTAAATAAACATGTCATGCTGTTCTGGGAAAATAATCAACAATGGGGTGGTGTGATGAAGTGGAGCTACTGTTACCGACCCGAGGATTATTTTTCTCACAGCAGCACCTCCTGAAGTGTTTTATTCCTCTTATTTGTCAACAATTTTTCACGACTTTTTCAAAATTAATATAAGAACAACAGATTGTACTTTTTATCTATTTATAGCTACATGTAATGTTGTGGAACATCCGCAAAACAAATTATGACCTACGTTATAGCAGCTATAAAGAAAAAAAAAATCGTCTGTCCTGAAGATGGAAGATGTCGGGAAAATTATAGTTACAGCTTTACCTCTGAAACTGATAATTCCTTCCGTAAATGCTACATTATTGCCTCCTTACAGAAAACAACAGTTATTTTACGCTGTAGCCAAGGCTCAGGATAATTAATACCCTGCAGAATTTTGTGGTTTTGCAAACGTAGAAATGAACGCAAACTCCGCAATATTCGGAGGAGCTTACAATTCTTCAAAAATACCACAGATGTTCCACAGATTTGGGCCGAGGTGCATCAAGTGACGTCATCACAACAAGCATTCAGCCAAAGCCCTCTTCTATTCAAGTGCTTGGAACACGAGTGCAGCTAAAAGGTCTCATTTACTAACAAACATCACTGCAAAAGATTGTGCAAAACTGTTTCATGCAATTGTGATTTCACCAATTTAAGTAGTTTCTGCAAAAACAGCACAGATTTTAAAAAAGCTGCAGCAAAATCAAGCGTTTTTGGCCACAACAATCACAAAAATAAAATTAAATCAGTGTCAACAGATGCGTTTTTGACGGAAAACAAAAAACGCCAGAATGCAATGTTACCGTAGCCAGTCATTATATATTATTGTTTTTCCATGTAACTCAGTTGAGGTTCTCAGTCACCTGTTGAGGGAATTAACGATCTTCTGTCACTTTGTCTCTTGCTTGTGAAATACAGCTTCATCTCTACATCACCTCATAGTTAAGTGTTTAAAAACCATATATCGTATCTCCTTCAATCTATGTGATGCTCGTAGAAATGCATTCTGTGCATCAGTGTCTTTACTGCTAAATCCTCTAGCTATTGCAGATGTTTAGATAATGTAACAGTGATTGTTCCTCACAGCTTTAAGCAGAGCTGAGAAACTTTCTGAATAAGATGTGGTTTCTTTTATTGATCAGTCATGCATTTGAGGTTTAAACTAGAGCTTTGTATGTGGTGTGTGTGTGTGTGTGTGTGTGTGTGTGTGTGTGTGTATATATGTGAATGCTAATCTCCTGGAATGAAACACATGAATCTAATGACTTATTCACACTAACTGAAGAACATGATATACCACATATTTAGACATTTGTGGAGCTTGGCATTCTGTGTGTGTGTGTGTGTGTGTGTGTGTGTGTGTGTGTGTGTGCGCGCACGCACATTCCTATGTATACTAGTTCACCTGGAATTAATCTGTGATATCTATAAATTGTTTGAAATCAGAAAGCTTCACTGTGATGCAAGTGCATTATGGGTTCTGGTGTGTGTGTGTGTGTGTGTGTGTGTGTGTGTGTGGTGTGTAGAATGCTAATCTCCTGGAATGAAACATATGAATCTAATGACTCACTCACACTAACCGAAGAACATGATATACCACATATTTAGTGATTTATGGAGCTTGGTACTCTCTCTCTCCCCCCTCCCTCTGTGTGTTTGTGTGTGTGTGTGTGTGTATGTATGTATGTGTGTGTGTATGTGTGTGTGTGTGTGTGTGTTATGTCCTTAGGTTGTATTTCCGATCTTGTGTACTGATTTAGCTCCGTTTCCGAGTTAGTTGTGCTCTGAACAGTGAGAGAAACCAGTTTAACAGGTCACACATACACACACTAACACACACCCAAGTTGGTTTCAGTATAAACTGGTCATTAAACCCAAGACCAACAAATGTTTAATTTCATCTGTTATTTAAAATTAATGTTATTTTTGATCATTTTAAATTTATATTCCACCATTATTATTTTTTTTAAGTTTTTTAAAGTATTTTTTTAAAGCAAAAATGTGATATCATGGTTAAAAAAATAATACTAATAATTATAATAATAAAAAAATAATAATAATTATTACTATAATATGGTTTTGAATACAATAATCCCATGTTGTGATCAAAGTTTAGTGCTTTTATGATACATTATGAAAAACCAGCACATATTGTAATATTACATGCTAATTTTATATACAAATATGAAAAAGGTTCCCTAAAGCTATCTTTGTAAAGTGAAGAGTTTTTAGCTTCCTGAAGATGAACCCATAACCATCAGTGGTGATAGATTTAAATTTTTGATTCCATTAAAAATTCAACCTTTGTGTGAACAAACTGTAAATATCACTTTTGCAAACCGGATTGTGATCTGCTTTACACAGAGTTTCATGTTTTGTAAGAGAAACTGTTCCTGGCAAATGAGCTAAAATATCCAGTGTTGCATTAATTGCTAGAACAGTGTTACACACACCCATACACACACACGCCACTGGTTACGTAGTTACTATTTAATGCCATGCTCCACCACCTAATCCCAACCTTAACCCCAGGAAGTATTTTAGCTTTTCAAATAAAACACTTTGTCAGGACTAGGTGATTATGGGGACATGTGACATTCGCCTATCATTATGGGGACTTTTTTTTTTGGCCTCATAGAGAAATAAATTCATTAACAAATCCGCACACACACACACACACACACACACACATGCTACAGTATATAACTCTTCATTTCCTGAAATATGTCAAAGATCTTAGAAAAGCAGTCCCTCCAGGATTTCATAATTTTGTGATTCGCAGAAATGAACGCAAAATCAAGCAAGTAGCAATATTTGGAGGAGCTTGCAATTTTTCGAAATTACTGCAGATTTGGGTCAAGTTACAAAGCGCATTCAGCCAAAAGGCCTCTTCTCTTCATGTGCATCGAACCTGAGTACAGCTAAAAGGTCTCATTTAACAACAAACATCACTGTGAAAGGACGTGCAGAAATATTTACCACTGCAATTTCGCCAATTCAAGTAGTTTTCCACAAAAAACTCAACAAATAAAAATCAAGAGAACATCTTTACTAATGACAATAAAGTTACATGTTACGTCTGTAACCGCTAGGCATGATAATGTTGTACACACAGTTTATTAATCAGGGTTAAAAGCATTTGTTATGGAACCCGTGACAGTCTCTGAGATATACTTTTGCTATGTAATTTATTGCAATACCGATAAACAAACAACATTTTGGATTAAAAACTGATGAAACACTGTTGTATGTCTCAGCACTAGTCTGTATTATATTTTTCGTAAGTTGAGTAAACAGTGTGTAAAAGCGAGATACACACCCTACAGGAAGTGAAGAAAAAAGTGTCAGCTGTCACAAGTATGCGTGTGTGTCTGGTGCTTTCATTTCATTTTCATTGTATGTGTGAGTGTGTGTGTATGTGTATGGAGTGTGTGTGAAACACATGGGGGGGGGGGGGCAGTTACCCCACAGTGCATTCTGGGAGTGAAAACAATGATGGGCACGAAGAGAATGGCGTTCTAGAGAAAAGCACTGGGTTTAGTTTCTGCGCTGGATTTGAGGACGTGAATGACTTTGTGCTGACTTTGTGCTGATCGCCCATTCCTACCCTAACATACCACTATAATATAAAAAAACAACAAAACAATTTTTTTTATTAAAATGAAGTGATCAAAAGCAATGTATATTTTCTTAGCTAGAGATTTATTTAAAAATGACACGGGGATGATAATGCAGAGGTGTGTATTAACTGACTCATCATTAGATAAAAAAAATTATTAACATTCCCTGTTAGGAGTGTACACGTGTAATTATTTACAGGATTTACTAATAAAACATAGGAGTTGCCAGTTCATTAAATATTAGCTAGGTCTGTGTCTGATAAATGGGAACCATTTTCCATCATGATCCCTAACCTTTTTATTATGTTTCACAGTGCTGTACAAAAATACAATGCATACACATTCTGTTTGCTTATATTCATGTAACACATTAATGCAGTAAGGAATTAAACACTCCAGCACTCACGTGTCGTGCTGTTGTAGGAAAATAATTACTGACCGGATAATGCGATAAAGCAGAATTGCTGTTACCACAGTGAGCATCAATATTTTCTATGGAGTGTTTTATTCCTCTTGTGCCACATCAATTTGCCAATAATTTTGGGTTCACATTGACATTATTTGTACTTTTTTATATTTTTTGGAACAATTTGCTAAAACACAAGTAGTTTTATATAAAACATAGCGAACATCAAATGGGTTACAATTTCCTACACAGTTCTTAGCATTAGCCCAGACTTCTGAACTCCACAGTGATGGAAGGTTCTCAGATGATCCCTGATCCCTTACAAATCAAACTGTTTTGTTTAACTTTCCCAAACATCATTACTGAACAGTCTTTCACCGGTTCTGTTACAATCACACACCGGGAGGCTGGATTTTAACAAGGAGGCGTTCACCATCCACCAAAGACCCCATTCATTGTTTCAGAGGTCTAGCTGTCACTCTGGAGCAACCTAACCTGATGATTAGTGCTTACTTAATAAGAACTGTGGAGAGTGAGGTGATCCGGTTCCTCCCAGCTCTGTGTGTGTGAAATGTCATGGTTCCGTCGGTGGAGCTGGTTCTCACGCTGGGATTTGATACCTGCTCGCGTCACGGCATCAAACCGCCTCATGTGGTTACTTTGTATGTTGTTATGTCGCTAGTTTCCTTAGGTACCACCATAAATACTGCCACCCCATTATTGGCTTTATCGCACACTGAATATATGAGAAATCTGACATTAAATTTAATACATAATTAAATATAGTGTATGAAAATAAGACTGTAATATATATATATGGTTTGTTGTCATTGCCCTAATAAATTAATAATTATTATTTATATAATTTAATTATATTTAATTATTTATGTAGCACCTGTCTACATTGAAAAATGTAGCTCAACATGCTTTACATTGTGACTTAAAAAAGAGAAATAAAGAAAAAATAATAATTATTGTCTAAGCAGCGGATATTTTAAGATATAAGCTATTTTCTATAAGCCATTGCCTGTTTTTTTGAAGGTCAGCAGGTTTTGTCTTATTTAATTTGCGGATTCAAAGGAAGGTGCGGGTAGATCGCCATAAAATAAATAAAAAAAAAAAGATGAAAGTTGAGGTCCAGGGCAGCCAGTCTGAGATCTCGTCTTTTCTCTCACCACATGTGTTCGATCAAACACGCCAGCGCTAAAGGCTAGCGAGCGAAATCGCAGGGAGAGGACATTCCAATCCAACCAATCAAGACTTGGTTGACAAAGCCCAGCTCCCAGTGTGCAAATTGATATCAGTCAATGGTTGGCAGCGCAAATGGATTCAGTGCAGGGAAGACTCCCCCTGACTTCCTTAACTACCACTGCAGAATACATCATAAGCCTAAAAATGCTAAACATGAAAGAGATCATGTATGTGGCAACTAAGATTGCCTGTTCTACACGTGCTAGATCACTTCAAAGACAGCTGTTCCGTGCGCATCTGGAGAAGGCAGACTGCGACCACTCTGAGCTCCTGCTACACACTGACGTGAGATGGCTTAGTAAGGGTAAATTCCTGCAGAGATTTCGAGAGCTCTGTCTAGAGATAAGGGAGTTTCTTTTTGCTGTTAAACATGCAGAATACACCCAACTCAATGATGATCAGTGGCTGCTGGACTTTTTTTAACCGAGCATTTTGAACTGATCTGACCAACTTAATTCGGAGCTGCAAGGAAAAGACAAAAATTAAAGGCAGTTAATGCCTTTAAACGGAAAATGGAACTTCTGTCCTCAAAGCTGCAGCGCCATGATTTTGGGAACTTCTAAAACATCACGTCAGAGCTGGAGACGTGAGATGCTGGTCTCCAGCTCTGAAGTGGAAGGAGTATCAGACCACTGCAAATTCCAGCCGAAAACCTTGTCGCCCTCAGAATTTCAAAAGAAGACTGATCAGAGATGCAGCCAAGAGGCCCGCATCACTCTGGCTGAACTGCAGAGAACTACAGTTGAGGTGGGAGAGTTCGTCGATAGGACAACAATCGTCATACACTGCACAAATCTGGCCTTTATGGAAGAGTGGCAAGAAGAAAGCCATTTCTCAACGTTTGGTGTGACGTTTGGTGTGTCTCCCAGGTGGCTTGTGGCAAACTTTAGACGAGACTTTTTATGGATATCTTTGAGAAATGGCTTTCTTTCTTCTTGCCAGATTTGTGCAGTGTATGACTGATTGTTGTCCTATGGACAGACTCTCCCACCTCAGCTGTAGTTCTCTGCAGTTCATCAGAGTTATCATGGGCCTCTTGGCTGCATCTCTGATCAGTCTTCTCCTTGTCTGAGCTGAAAGTTTAGAGGGATGGCCAGGTCTTGGTAGATTTGCAGTGGTCTGATACTCCTTCCATTTCAAAATGATCGCTTGCACAGTGCTCCTTGGGATGTTTAAAGCTTGGGAAATCTTTTTGTATCCAAATCCAGCTTTAAACTTCTCCACAACAGTATTACGGACCTGCCTGGTGTGTTCCTTGGTCTTCATGATGCTCTCTGAGCTTTCAACAGAACCCTGAGACTATCACAGAGCAGGTGCATTTATACAGAGACTTGATTACACACAGGTGGATTCTATTTATCACCATCAGTCATTTAGGACAACATTGGATCATTCAGAGATCCTCGCTGACCTTCTGGATTGAGTTTGCTGCACTGAAAGTAAAGAGGCCGAATAATTTTGCACGCACCACTTTTCAGTTTTTTATTTGCTAAAAAAGTTTCAAATATCCAATAGATTTCGTTCCACTTCACAATTGTGCCCCACTTGTTGGTGATTCTTCACAAAAAATAAAAATCTTTATGTTTGAAGCCTGAAATGTGGCAAAAGGTTGAAAAGTTCAAGGGGGCCGAATACTTTCGCAAGGCACTGTATATATATAATGTTTCGCATTTTTAGTGTAGGTAGATCTCTTTGACTGGTCATGTTAAAAGTAGCTCACAAGTCAAAAAAAGTGTGGGCACCTCTGCTTTAGAGCTTATCTGACAAAAATAGGATGATGTTATCAAGAAGATATTTCAAATATTCCAGCCCATAGCAGCACATTCTTTTCTGAATGTTTTCAGCATGTTTAAGTATCGGTTCACCTGTTTCAGCATGTCAATGGCACTCCAGGAATGACAATATTCCTGTTCCTATTTCTGTCTGTCAGGTGGTGTGTGTGCGGAGGTGAGGAGGCCCTGTAGGTTCCTGGTCCTGATAAATCCTCAAAGCGGTAAAGGTCAGGCCCAGCCTATGTTCAACAACCACATTCAGCACATGCTACAGGAAGCTGACATCACATACACAATTAAAATTACAGGTGAGGACACGTACCAGGATGCATGTAAATATTGTAAGACACAATCTTATTTCTATCATGATATTTCCTCGTGGTTGCTAACTACCTATTTTAATAGACAGCTGTACTAATGTTTAGTTTTTTAAATGTATAAGAAAATAGTTTTAAAATATTTTAGTATAGTATATTTGTATTTTTAAACAGCAAGCGATCAGAAGCTGACTCTTTTTAGATTCAGTCTTACGTGAAAACCAATAACAGCTCTGGATATGAACGAATTTGTTAAATCATTCGCGGAAACATTTACACGAGAAGTGGAAATGCACTCATTGGGAGGGAAAAACATTCCTATCCTAGGTGATTCCACATCCCGAAGTGTCCTTGGGCAAGACACTGAACCCCAAGTTGCTCCCGATGGCAAGCTAGCGCCTTGCATGGCAGCTCTGCTACCATTGGTGTGTGATTGTGTGTGTGAATGGGTGAATAAGACACAGTGTAAAGCGCTTTGGATAAAAGCGCTATATAAGTGCACATTTACCATTTTTTTTCACTCCTGCGTATTGTGTAAATTTACGTGTACGTGAACCTCATTGATTGGGCTTCAGATCATATAATTGTCATTGAGTTACCATGATTTTATACACAGATTACTCAGTCAAGTTTAAACCGTTTGTTTATTTAAATTATGCACCAATTTAATGGACAATTTGTGAAAGTCCATATTAATCATTTGAAAGAAAGCGATCTGAAACGCATCCATAATTTACGACAAATAAATTAATAGTAGTCATTTAATTAGAGCAAAAGTAACAGCATCCTATAAAAGGGGGAGGAGTTAGTGTACATTCATGGTAGCTGACACCCTGCAATGGCTGAGCTGCATTACTGGAAGATTTAGCACAGCGGTGTCAAACTCATTTTAGTTTAGGGACCACATACAGCCTAATTAGATGTCAAGTGGGCCGGGCCAGTAAAATCATAGTATAATCACCTATAAATAACAAGAAATCCATGTTTTTACCTTTTTTTTCATGCAAAGACATTTATATTTAATGAAATATCCTTTTATAAAATATATCATGAACAACCTCAGATTTCTTAAGACAAACATGTGCAATTTGCTTCTGATTATCATTCACATATATGTGCATTACAACTGCTCACAGTGTTTGTACAAATGCAAAAAAAAACAACTTCACAGGTATTTGGAACTGAAAAATATAGTATTTCACATTAAAATCTATGGCATTGCATGAACAATAGGATTCCACCAAACCAAACTCTTTTGTACTGAAGCTGTTGACTAACATTAAATTGCACTTTTTTTTAACTATTACCCATTCATCTCTGTGAATAAATATGAAGCGGTCCATTTTTCATGGAAAACTCTACATTCTGTATCCACTTTTTGGCTAATGAGGGTGTGGGGACGAGTAAAAAATAGACTACTCCGTGATAACAAACAGCAGACGTCGCATTGCTGCCATCTGCTGTTCAGTCCCAGAGATGTGCCGCATCTTTTACCTACTAGCGGATAATTTAGGAATAGCATTTTATTAAAAATGACAAGTTCGTGTCTTTTATGCATATTTGTTTTTCACTTTCAAAATCGTCCTGCGGGCCGGATTGAACCCTCTAGCGGGCCGGTTTGGGCTAGCGGGCCGTACGTTTGACACCCATGATTTAGCACATGCCATGCTTAGGTGGCGCTCTTTCACGTTTAGCTGCATTTTGTTTTTGTTGCGTTTTCATGGAGTTATGTGGGCGTGGCTAAATATAAATTTGGTATTTTATATGTGACTGATCTTTATTTGCGTGAGTATGAAGAACATCAGTGAAACTTTAAGCCTGGCAGAATTTTTTTGTTCTGTTTATTACACAAGATTGCAAAATGATGCTCAGTTGTTGTTGTTGTTTTATGCAGGCTCACTGTAATTGTATTTCAAGTGATTGTATTTGCTAGTCTGTACCAGAGTTAGATTTTTTCCCGATTGTGTTCAGTTGGTTTTACATTGCAAACATCTTCAGAAGCACTAAATTTGCATGCCTGGCTGTTCTGTGATTGGTCAGGAGTTTGTTTCCTGCTGTCTTTCCTACAGGGTGTCCTTTGGCAGGTCATTCAGGTGCAATTTACCTGAGAACACACAAACCTTCAGTAATAGGCATACATTTAAGTTAAAATGCCTTCAGTCCATTTTGCACAGGGTGTGGTGGTCTTTATTTATCAAACAGGTGTGAAAGCAGCCTTAAAATAAATCCAGGGCAGATAAGGGCAGAAGGCTGGAGTTTAGATTTCTTTTTTCATAGACACAAGTACACAAAGAACACGTTCACACAGAAATGAGAATGATTTTGGTCAGCTGTCGCTTGATCCTGTCCTGTTTTTTGAGACAGAGCCATACTGACAGTTCGAGCCTGGCCTCAATCTCTTACACAACACAAAACAGTGACACAGTAACACTGACCTGTGCTCTGCTATAAAGGAGCGGCATAGTAAAGCACATCTTTGTCTAATCCAGGCTTAGGTGTGTGTGTGTGTGTGTGCTGGGAGGTAAATCCTAAGTCATTTTGCAGGGTAACTGAGTCCAAACAAGTCTCGTTTTACTCAGAATAGTAAATTACCCCTTTTATTTCTGCTATTTCTCTCCATCCATCTCTCTCGCTCTCTCGTTCTGTTTTTCTTTCTCTCTCACACACAAACAGTCAGAGGAGAAGAGAGGATGGCCAGGCAGCGGAATGAAGATTAGAGTTAATGGCAGAAAGAGATGGATAAAGAGAAGGAAAATAAGGGTAAATCTAGAACTCTTTATGGTTCTCGGGTTGTGCCTCTGAGGGAACAGGTAAAGGTGCTATGTAGAACCCTAGAATGATTCCCTATCAGACAGGGTTCTGAACTAGATCCCTAGGAAACTAATAACCCATAAGAGACAGGAAGATAATGTTTGTTCATTTGTTTGTCCATAGAAACTACGGAAATTAAATCTATGCAAATATATAAACTGTATATTAAATTGAAAGTAGGTAAATCGAATAAAATTGGTCCATAAATGAATATATAAATTTAAATAATTTCTATTCAATTCAATTCAATTTTATTTGTATAGCGGTTTTTACAATAGTCATTGTCTCAAAGCAGCTTTACAGAAATAAAAAACAGGTATAAACAGTCAGAAACAGATAAACAGAGACAAACAGGAACAGATAAACAGAAACAAACAGCTATAAAACAAATGGAATTTATCCCAACTGAGCAAGCTACTGAGTGGCGACGGTGGCAAGGAAAAACTCCCTAAGATGTTTTTTGAGGAAGAAACCTTGAGAGGAACCCGACTCAGAGGGGAAACCCATCCACATCTGTGTAACAAGAATCATGTGAAGGTAAAAAAAAAAAAAAATTTTTCCCCCCCCTCAAAAAATCTTCTAATTTTTCCTCCCAAGGAGAAAACCCCCCAAAAAACCCACCCCAAAACCCCAAAGGAGGGAGAAAACGATTTTCTAGATAGATAGAGCGCCATAGTGGATAAAAAACCGACTGAAGTACATAATAAAAGTATAAGGCAGAGAGAGAGAACGAGAGAGAGACATGAAATCTGAGAATGAGAGGGAGAGAGAAAAGGTCTTTTCCTTTACCTTTGTTGTATATATTTAATTATAATTATACATTATTATTATTATTATTATTATTATTATTATTATTATTATATGTACTCTCTCTTTTCTGTTATACTCAGCACTGTTTTGGCAACACTAGTACAATGACAATCACACCATTTAAGCATGATAAATGAGGGAAAGAGTGAGTGGGCAGAATAATGTGGGGGGGTATAAGAGAAAGCAAGGAGAGAGAAAAAGAGAAACTGAATCTGAGAAAATAAGAGAGAGAAAGAGAAACAATGATAGATGAGAAAAAGGTGGTACAAGACAGAAATACAAAAAACTTAAGCAATGCTTGTGTACAGTGTTTACATGCTCGCTTTGTGTCAGCGGGTGGTTTTAGGTCACCACACCTTCACTTTCAATTCAGATAGCGTAGAGTAAGAGGCTACTGTAATGACACAGTTATCTAAGCTACACGTAACACTACAAGCACAGCTCCCAGTCATTTTATAAATATGCAGTTTCTGAGCAAAGCTACAAGTTACTTTACAGATTAATTTATACATATGTACTTTGTTCCCAGTCTACAAGTTACACTACAAATATGTAAGGTTTTAGCAAAGCTAATGTACATGTTACACTATAAAATATAAAGTTCTTTTCACAATACCACAAATCACACTCTAAATACATAGCTTCTTCACAAAACTTCAAGATATTTTATCGAGACATAGTTTGTTGATGAAGCTATAAGTTACTCTATAAGTGTAGTTTATTACTATATACTAATATATAGTATATTAGCAAAGCCACAATGTGTTTAATAAGTATACAGTTTGTTAGCAAAGCTACAAGTTACACTACAACTATATAATTTTTAGAAAAACTACAAATTACACCAATTTGTTAACAAAGCTACAAGTTACACTGCAAATGTGTAAATTCTTAGCAAATGTACAAGTTACATTATAAATGTCACGTTCCAGTACGTGATGGAGTTGAGGACGGATGCAATTGCCGTAAAAGACTTTATTAGAGAGACAGACAGACAAATCTCAAACGTAATTCCAAACGTGGTCGAATAACATGCAACAGTCAGGCGATCTACAAACAGGTATAAATGGGGCGAGGCTAGAATCAAAACGAGAAACAAGAAACAATGTCAAATAACTTGGTAAGGAGATAAACTCAATACTACGCGATTTGCACGGCGGTGGAGCGACATCCTCAATGGCGCACGATGGCGGAGCGTAGTCCTCAGCGGAGCACGGTGGCAGAGCGATGTCGTCATAGAACCTTGGTGTAGTGGCTTCCTCAGCAGCGTACGGTGGCGAAACTTCCTCAGTTGATCTGGATGGCCGAGTGTCATCCTCAGCTGTATAGGGATGCTGAGTGGTGTCCACGGTCACACTGAGCGTTTTTCTCCATCGATTTTGCAGGGTGAACTTGGTTGACTGTGTGAGCAGACTCAGGTATACGCAGAGCTTGGTTGGCTGTGTTGTCAGTCTCAGGTATGAGAAGAACTTGTTTGGTCATGACATCTGCTTCAGACATGAGTAGATCTTGTCTGTCCATGTCAGGAGACTCGGTGTGAACAGAACTTGGTTGGTCATATCAACAGACTCTGGCATGAGCATAACTTGGTCGTCCGTGTCAGCAGACTCGGGAGTGAGCAGAACTTGGTCGTCCGTGTCAGCAGACTCGGGAGTGAGCAGAACTTGGTGGTCCGTGTCAGCAGAATCTGGCATGAGCAGAATTTGGTTGTCCGAGTCAGCAGAATTGGGTGAGAGCAAAACTTGTCCGTGTAAGAAGACTCGGGTGTGACCGGACCGTGATGTCGGCTTCAGGTGTGAGCAGAAACAAGTTACTTTATAAATATGTTTTGTTAGTAAAGCTACAAGTTACTTTATAAATATATATTTTTACCTGTTATAAATGTGTTTTGTTAGCAAAGCTACACTTTACACACTATAGATATTTATGATGTTGGCAATGCTAAGTTACAGTATACATACATAGCAATATTAGCTTAACTACTATGGTTGATGTCACAAATCATAATAGAAAGGAGTTTCTAAGTTTTTTGTTTGGCTTTTTATTTAAGGATTAACAATAGATTTTAGCATAAATTGGCCCAGTTTTGTCTCTTAACATAAAACACTGGTGAATGGAAATTAGCCTAAAGGTCTTACGGTTTTCAACCAGTTTCATTGTGTGTATACATCCAACTGACAGGAAATTAACAACTTACTGGATTAAAAATAAAATAGTTTAACTCACACACTCTTTATCTAAAAAGTAACTATTAAGTGCTACCATGATGCTAATGGAAAACGATCAAATGGCAGCCATGGATCATATACTTCTTGACACAAATTCAAAGTTATATATTGGTTTACTAACCCTCGATATCGATGTCAGTGTTAGCGGTTTGATTTCTTTAGGCTCATTCATCCGAATCTGAAACTCTCAGCACACTAGAGGCTGATTCAGTGCTTGCTAGCAAACACAAACTCTGAGGTAAAGCTGTGACATTTTTGGTGGTCAGTGAAAGTTATTTTTTCACCTGGCACCAGATTCCATTCCCTTTGAGAACTGCAGGCTACACTGTGAGACATATCCATTGACAGTGGTGGTGGTGGTGGTGGGGTGATAATTTTTCAATGTGATCCACTTGCATAACTAGCATACAGCTAACTGGTTAACTATAATATGTAGATCACCAGTAATCTACATCACTATTATACAGCTATTGGGCCAGCTCTAAATGTTTAGCCCCAAACAATGCTAGTCCACTAATGGAGGAGAAAATCATTATCCATATAGCTACCTAGCTAGCCATCATTGCACTTAAGATACCACAGCAATATTAACTATCTATTCAGCTAGCAGGGAAAATCATTATTCCTGGATGCGATACCTTTGTATAACTAGCTAGCTAAAAATGATTAAATGTTTAGTGGGAGCACAGTGGATACTTTTTATAGCAGTGAGTCTTTTAATGCTGTGTTCAGTGTTGAAATATTAATTATTTGCAATTTTGCAGCCAGCAAATTAGACAGTTGGGGATATTGATTATTCAATGCCGAAAAACCATTTCTATTGACTGTCCTTGTAAACATTAGCACTGCTTTTCAAAGGGTAATTTTCCCAAAAGCATTCTAGCACAAACATCTCCATAGAGGAACAGACATTTGGGAATTTAATTTTCCAAAACACATTCTGAACATAGTATAGCGCATAACCTAGCTTAGCATAGACTTGATCCCACATCCCAGCCTTCAGGACTTCTGTGAAGATATCTGGATCTGCTCCTGATTAGTTCTAATGTCCAACACCAGGCAGTATTGTTTGTTTGTCCCTTGGGTTCTTGCTAAATATTAGGATTGTTGTCTTACGAATCATTGTGGCAAAATCACAAATCCTGGGGAAACAAGGCCATTAGCCAGTGAGCCAATGTTGATTCTTTAAGCAAGAGTCTCGACCTCTGCTTGCTGCTTGCTTAATGGAGTAGTGTTTCTTAGATTTTGGCACCCCTGTTTCCAAATTTTGTTCAGTGAATGGAGCTGAAAGAGACTGAAAGACAAAGTGTACTGCCTAGTGATGTCTCACTGTTGTCAAGGTTTAACCTTTTTTTTTTAATGCTTTTTTTGCTTTTTTGACTAACTATTATCTAACTTTTTCTTTTGTTGTGCACTTGACTACCACATTTCATTTTGTTCTGAGGCTAACATGATGGATGCAGTTTATAAACTATATCAACTTTGGAGAGGTCTCATACGTGGTTGGTTTTCTTACCTTTCGGAAATAAAGAATGTCACATGAAATTTGTTTCTTCACATGCCCTGGGTCATTAGGAAGCTGGGTTCAGAGTACAGGGTCAGCCATTATATGAACCCTTCCCCCACAGGGCTCAGGATTTTCCTCAAGGGCCCCAAGTGTGGCAGCTCGGTAGTGCTGGAGCTTGATGTCCAAACCTTCTGATGAGTAGCCCCGAGTTTTAATAACCAAGCCACCACTTTAGCTTTGCCTTGGATTCAAAGCATGCCCCAAACAAATAAGTTCTGTGACATTTGCATTTGGGACTTGAAAGCAATGAGACCTGAACAGTCCCCCAACTCTAAGAAATGCAGGAAGCGAATCAAGGTGATGGGATTACCTCGAAACCGATACTATGGTGAATACAATGGCTGCATACAGGGAGGAACTTTTTAAAGATACTTCCCACTTTCAGCAGCCTGCATTTGTTTGCCTGTAACCCAGGCACTTTCTCATCTTCCACAAGCTTGAGTTTCCCACTGTCTCATGTTCAGCCAGAGGCTCTGTATAAGGAAATGTGATGTGACTGGACTGATAAAGGCCATATCAATTCCCTGCCTGACTTCACAGGGACATGACAACGGAAAGGGAGGAGAATCTGATGCCTCCCTCAGGGGCTTGGCGTTACGTTGCAGCTATCAGAATAAAACGCAATCTCCCTAATCAGCTAACCCCACTCTCTAAGATATAACAAGCTGACAAAGGTTGAGGCTTAGCACGTGATGTTTTAGGACAAATGAGGGGCATTTGTGAGATAAGACAAAGCACTTCAGAAAGCTGGCCCAGATCTACAAGATGATAGCTGACACGATGTGCATGCACCGCTAACAAATTATGTAATGCATTGTAGGAAGGCATGTTGGCAAAAATGTGGTCAAATTCTATTTCTATCAACTGGATCTGTTTAGCCATTTGGACATTTTCTTTTGTTAACAAACTCTAGCTACATTTGAAAGGTCACATGGGGAGGAAATACTTCTGAAAAATGTCCATTGTAGAAACTACATCAGTAAGCGTTAACTACATGTGAATTCCATAATTTCAGCGCATAATACTAACTTTTAACATTGTTAAAGGAGTTTGCCCAAAATGGCTACTGGGGCTTTAGCAAACTTTAGACGTCTGATAACGCCCCCTGCTGGTGAGTTTGTTTTTGAGTCACATTTTCCCCCAAATATAGCAAATACACATTTTAAAAAATTCTGTTAAAACATCAGCTTGACCTGAACTACCAGATTAGCAATAGATTAAAAATGTGTTTTTAATGAATTAGAAAATAGATGATCTTTCAAAATATTAGTCATTTAAGTCCAATCTTCTAAACTTTCCACATTTCTCTTTTTACACCAGAGCCTTTTCTGTTAGTTATTGCTTTACATGTGGAGTTTTTATAGTCCTGAAGCCCATGCAAAGACCCCCAAACACCTCACGACTAACAATTTTTATGTCACCTTTTATCATTTGCTTGCAGAGCGTCAGAACCATGCCCGCGAGCTGGTACGAGAAGCAGACCTGTCTCAGTGGGACGCTGTGGTCATCATGTCCGGAGACGGTCTGCTGTTTGAGGTCAGATCACTGTGAGCGCATTCCTCAGTCCATAGCGACTCTAAACATTCGCCAAGTAAACCTCAGCAAACAGACGTGTCCTATGTCCAGAGGTTGATTTAGGAATGTGCAGAAACTGACAGGTTTAAATGGACGTCATGTGAGGAAAAAATTCAGCAACAAACAACAGGAAAACTGTGAACAACACAATGTTGAATGATGTTCACAAAATATCTTGTTTGCTAAACCAAACCTTCTTGTTTGGATTTTTTATTAATTTAACTTGCAGCATGCTTACATGTTACCCTGGTCACATGTCACATGAAAAGATATAATCAAATATTTACAAAAATGTGAGGGGTGTATTCACTTTTGTGAGATACTGTATGTAACATCTTAGCATCTCTGGATGCTAGCATGCATTTTGTGAATTTATGGTTGTTATATCATAAGGCAATCACATGACACACCCTCTACGAGTGTTTAAAGTAGACGAAACACTGTTGTGAGGCATAGTGGGTAATATGTAAGAAGTTGTAACCCAGCACTGAAATTTCCCCATATGATTCCAGTGCAATTATAGTCCTCTTTTCTTAGTTGTCCAGTGACGTTCATGCTTCCCAGCTGTATGTTCATATCTCATTAAATGTTTTTCTTCCAATGTTGAAACCATGAACAGGTCTATGCTAAGGTTTTCTTGTTTTTACATTCCTAAGATTTGTGGTGCTTTATATTAAAGCTTTTTTAAAAACCATAGATAACATAGCTGTTGTAAATCATTGAAGAATATGTAAATTATTGTAAATTACTCAGTGATATGTAAGATCTTTCATGTAATGGGCAACGTTGCCAGAACTTCTGATAATCCTCCTCCTCTGATGTCACGAATACTATAAAGTGGGCACTTCATATGGAATCATTTCAACATGTTTGTTCGCGTTTAATCCTAACACCTACTACAGCATGTCTTCTGTATATCCGCAGGTCGTGAACGGGCTCATGGAGAGGGAGGACTGGGAGAAAGCCATTCAGACTCCTCTCGGCGTGCTGCCTGGAGGTTCGGGGAATGCACTAGCTGCCTCAATACATTACTACACTGGGTAAGACTCGCACTCGATGTCAGAGATATTGGAGGATGTGCTGGCTCAGTGAGGAAAAATATTACACACTTGGGACTGCATGATCAATAAGATCTTGTGATCCTTGATTTATGTAATAGTCTTATAATGCTAATATATTTTGAAATGCCACATATATTTTCCATTATTCCAATGATACATGCCAAGTTGGCCACACCAAGTTGGCATTATGTTAATTACTATATTGGGAACATCTGTAGCTTTGCTTTATTCTTTCTCCATCCCACCAAAATAATGAAAGCACCACTCCTACCCCCTGGTGATGATCTCTGGCAAATGATCCATGCTGGAAGTGGGCATAAGTGCTTTTTTTCCATAAAGAACAAACATTATTGCTTTAGATGAATGTAAGGCCTTTTAAATACTTAACTGTGAACCATTCCTGCAACCATTCCTGCTCCATGTTTGTTTACAGAAAATATCCCTAGGGAAATACGTTATAAATCATTCCATAACTGTGAAACATATTTACACCTCATCTCTTTACCATTGGCGTTACTCAAAATTGCAAAAAAGGAATGAATGTGAATATACTAAATGGTCAGATCCATTATTTAGTAACGATACAAGTTACAGAACATTAAATAATAAAGCCGTCACTTCATAGGAGCTTAAATAAATCAGCTGACGACATTGCAGAGACAGTGTCAGTAGAACCCCAAGGAGACTGATCTAATTGCACCTGTGGCAGACTGTTGGATTTGATGGACAAATAAGGGGGTAGTTCTTCCACATGGGAGGAGTCTCTTTGTTCTCAGGCTGTTCGCTGAATCTGGGTTGGCCTGGGTTGTGTTCTTAGCAAGTTCTGGATGTTGGAAGAATGGGATCTTGCTTAAAAAGGAAAAGCGTGGCTCTTCACTTATGAGAAGGAAGAACAGATTATAAAAGCAAGACAGTTCATCCATCTTCTGTACTGCTTATCCTACACAGGGTTGCAGGGAGCCTGGAGCCTATCCCAGGGAACTCTGGGCACAAGGCAGGGGACACCCTGGATGGGGTGCCAACCCATCGCAGGACACAAACACACACACACACCCACACCCATTCAGTCTACGATCAATTTAGAGATGACAGTCAGCCTACAACGCATGTCTTTGTACTGGGGGAGGAAACAGGAGTACCCGGAGGACACCCCCCAAAACAAGCTCCACGCACATAAGGTGCTATTCATCCAAGGTCTATCCAGAAAGCTAATTTAGTGGTTTCACATCAATGGTCGTGGGGCGAGGGGTGAATATGTATTCAATCACAACTTTTGGGTTTTTATTTGTAAATAATTTTGCGAATGTTTCCACACGGTAAGTGTAATGTGGCCCGGTACCACCACATATTGGAAGACTTTTATTAATTTTGTTAAAACACACATTCCTTTCTTCTTTCTCAGGGCACAGCCGGTGTCCGGTGAGGAGCTGCTAGTGAGCTGTGGCTTCATGTTGTGTAAAGGCTTGGTGTCGCATCTGGACCTCACTTCAGTCTGCATGGCATCCAGCAAGCGCCTGTTCTCCTTCCTGTCCCTCGCTTGGGGCTTTGTGGCTGATGTAGACATCGAGAGCGAGAAGTACCGCTATGTCGGAGCGGCTCGTTTCACCTTGGGTACTCTAGTGCGCCTCACCTCACTGAGGGTGTACAAAGGAAAGCTAGCATATCTTCCTGCTGAGGAATCTCAATCTCTTTCGAGCCCAGCTCAGTCAGTGTCCTTCACCAATGATTCCAACTCATCCTCAGTTCATTCCTCCGTTCATTCGCACTTGTCAAGGAACTCGAATTGTCAGAATCACCTCTTGCACAATTCATGCAACTCCAACAATGCCCACAAACCCAAATTTAACGGTGAGCCACCAGTGACCACACAAGGCCCCCCAGATTCCCTCCTTGTACCCTTGGACCAGCCTGTGCCAGCACACTGGACCGTGGTCACGGAGGAGGATTTTGTTCTGGTGATGGCGGTGTACCAATCCCACCTTGCCGAAGACTTGATAGCTGCGCCTGCATCCAGGCTCAAGGACGGAAATATACACTTGATCTACGTAAAAGCAGGAATCTCACGCCAAGCCCTCTTGCGCCTCTTCCTGGCCATGGAGAAAGGTACCCACTTGAGTACAAACTGCCCCTTTGTAGTGTACGTTAAAGTGCGGGCACTACGACTAGAACCCTATTCACCTAAAGGGACTATCACTGTCGATGGCGAGGTAGTGGAATATGGGCCAGTACAAGCACAGATCTACGACAGACTTGCCAGGATTATAGCAGGATAGAATTGCACATAGAAGGCCAGAAATGTTTGGCAAAAAAAAAAACTGCTCACAGTGAATGAAAGATTGCAGAGTCAATTAGCAATAGAATGAAATGATGACTGCTAGGTCTTTATTTATTGTTAGTATCGAAGTTCTGGACAGGTTCTTGCCCGGATAGAGCTTCCTTTCGTTAAAGGAAGGCTTCACTTGAAAATACTAGATTTGTGTGAGTGGGCATTAGAAGAAATCGTATTTTCATAGCACTCAGTCCACACAAGCTTTGATCCGTTGTTAGCAGCACGTTTTAACATTTGCAGGATTGTCTTCTAAGTGAGGTACTACAATTTTTTTGAAAGCAATGACTTCTAATGTGTGATGTCTGCTGCTGTTTTCAAGGTGCTACTGATTATAGGGACAAATCATGCAAAAGATTGAAGATAAATGTACTTATTTTTATACTGCAGTTTTGTACACGACAGACATTTCCACATATCCCACATTTATATGAGAAGCAGTATATAACGAGGAGCTTATGAGTCGGCTGGACGGGTTTGTGTACGATGCTTTCATTTGTCTTTCTTTTTAAAATGACTTTTTTATTTTTTATTTCTTGGCCCATACAGAAATAGAAAATTAATTCATTTTTAAATTAAAGTATTGACTACAACTCAATTATTCAGGAATCCAAATATGATATACCACTAATGTGGATCACTATGTACTTTTTAAAAAGTAATAAGAAGGTGAAAGTAAAAGAGGATGACATGACGGCTGAAAAAATATATATCATCGATATTTTCCAGCTGCTGCATTTTAATCAATTTAAGTGCAGTTATTAAAAGATCCATGATGTTAGCTGACGTTATTTCAAGTCACGTGGGTTGGTAACGTTACCGAAATAGCTAATTGGCTCACTTCCAACTGGTCTCCAGTCAAAATGAGCTCAACAGGGTGCACCAGATTTATTGGAGCTCTACAAACTTGCAGTGTAATTACTATTAAATACACCTTGCTCTATTATTCACATTTTTTGTTGGTACAACGTCAGGGTTGGGATTAAGTTACAACCATTTCCACCAGCTTAAGGAAGCTCAGTTTAGTGTATCAATGAGCTCTGTTTGGAGGATATCGGTTACTCTGAGTGGTGTCTGTAATGGAATATTTGCACCTCTTCTGTCAATTAAAGCTCTTCTGTCTGGATGGTTATGAATGAAGCCAGGACAAGTGAGATTTTAGCAGGATTTTTCTTCTTCTTCTGAACCTGTTAATATGATCCTATTATTGAATGAGTTAATATATAGAACACTGTAATCGAGGTATTCTGTCCTGTTCAGAAATAATATGAAGATTTCTACCTGTTCTGGTCGTTCTAACAGTCCTTTACAGGATCAGACTCGGATTGATTGTTTTATGGACGCTCGGTGATGACGGTATGGGGATGATCCAAAAAAAATACATTTAGGAAGGACTCCATCATCCAATTATCATTTGGTGATTTCCTGAATAAATGAAAAATTTTGGGCTGCACATGGAAAGGCTATTTTGTAGCCTAGTTTAAAATTTTATTATTTTTTTTATCCAATTTCCAATGAATCGGAGGCAACTGAAATTATCAGGGCTCTAATTTTGGGATGGAATTTTCCACCTCCAAAAATTTCCACTTGGGGTAGAGGGGGAGAAAGTCATTTCAGAACCAGACATAAATAAAATCCAAGTTATCCAACTACCTAAAGTGTATATTCCATCCGAGTAGGGTTACAGATACTGTGCTAGTCGAAGATACAGTGCTGTTTGTAGCTACACTACAGCTACGTTTTCTTCTTACCAGATCCTACTGAACATGATAGTCAAATGGATCACATGATAAAAACTATAATTTACGAACTCATGCATCTTTATTAGTTATAAAAGCTTCACAGACAATCAACTAGCACTTCCACTTCACACTGGTAACACTTTATTTTCATGAAAAATAATATGTTTAATAAAGCTCAAATCTGACATTTATAAAACATTACTTTTTAGTCTGTACAAACTATTAATACATTTCACAAGTGTCTAATTTAAGTGTAACAAATAAGACCTAACAAGACCTTAATTAACCCTTAAACAGTATGTGTTTATTTAAAAAAAAGTGTTGCTTGGTTTAACGAGCGTAACGCAACCTCGGTCTCTTGGTGCCGGTTAATGGTTAGCTTCAAGTCTGTCATCACCAGGGCAGTTAATGCTGTTCCATAATTATCTCCTTTATAAAGTCAATTTCGACAAGGCTGGCCAAGGCTGCTAGACACATTGTAAAGTCGCTGGAGATAAACATGACCACACTCACTGATTCCACACATTCTTACAATTTTTTGCTGGTGACGTCGTGCAGGGTGTGTCTGAAAGAGTGATTTAGGGTACTAGTATTGATTTGATGGCTTTGCACTGCAGTGGTCCACTTCCAACACAACACCCGTTACTCCCTCTCCAAAACACACACGCACCACCCCACCCTTTCTGAAGACTCAGCTGGTTTGCACTGATTACAACCCCCATCATCTAAACATCAATCCCAACCTGCACCTTCTGTTTATGACTGCACCAGGATAAGATTATTGTATTTATTCCACACTAAAATAAATGTGTGTGTGTGTGTATGTATGTATGTATGTATGTGTATATATATATATATATATATATATATATATATATATATATATATATATATACATACACACACATACATACATACATACATATTTGTGTGTATATATATATATATATATATATATATACACACACACACACACACACACACATACTCATATTTTGAATATGATAAATGGTATGTAATAATGTTTAACGCTATTAAAAGTTGTTCTTGGCGGAATGATGCATGAATCACAATACAGCAAATCAAATCGGAGGTCCTGGTCATCTGCCAGTAAAAGGGGGAGGGTGGGGTTACTGACTCTCCTAAAGCTACATTAAATAACCAGCACGTCCACATTTTCATTCTACTCTAGTAAATGCTGGACTAGAATCAGCACTGTGAGGAAAGTGTCTGCATCAGAATCTTTATTTACACTTAATTTTTTTCATTACACATTCAGTCTTTTGTGATAAAAACTTGCATGTGCTAGCAGTGCATCTACTGTATGGTCACTCAGCCACTGAGTATAATCAGTGCAGATTCCGGCATTAAATTATTCAAATGTCTGATGTTGTAGTAAATACACTAGCTAGACGTGACATGTAGAATTTACAACTTTATTGCCGTGCACTTTGCTGTGGGATCGACCAGGGGTCATGACTTCGGCTATTTCCTCTGGGAACGATCCAATCCTTTCAAAGCATGAGTATGGAAATTCTTTCATAAAATTTTGATTCAGTTCTACTGTAGATTTTTTGTAGCCTTTGCTGTATTAAAATGTTTGCGTTTTGTTTGTTTTTTATGTGGGAAGGTGATTACATAATACAGTCACGGTTAAAAGGTTTAAAGTCAATAACATTGTTGCTAGGCAACAGGGATGTAAAGGACGCCAAGAGTTATTTAGTTCAGACATCGTCAAAATGGTAGATGGTGTTCTGGATGAGTATTTAGCAGTGTACTTCCGTGGACCAAAATGAGTACTAGGAGGAAAAAATACTGAACAAGAATGAATAAACATATGAACCAAACCGGATGTAGGTCAGCGACTCTAAACATGGTCCAACATGGATGGACTGATTAGCTAACTGATGATATGTCAGTCCCTTCAGGATTTCGTCATTTTGCAATCGCAGAAATGAACGCAAAATCAAGCAAACTGTAATATTCAGAGGTGCTTGCAATTTTTCTAAATTACCACAGATTTGGGCCAAGATGCGTCATCACAATGCGCATTCCGCCAAAGGCCTCTTCGATTTACATGCGCCGTACAAGAGTACAGCTAAATGATATAATTTACCAACAAACATCACTTTGAAAGATCGTGCATAACAATTTTGCACGATTGCAATTTTGCCAGTTCAAGTAGGTTCTCACAAAAAAAGCACAAAAAGTTGCATCAGAAAAGCCGCAGTAAAATCAAGCATTTTTGGCCGCAACAATCACAAAAAAACTGTGAAATCCTGTAATGACTGATGCTACAAAACAAAACAACAAATTCAAATGCTCAAATGTATATCTATAATCTAATCATTAATGGTTAATGGACATTAAACGTAAAGTGTTGCCACCAATCACTAATATTAGTCGAGTTTGTATAGAAGGACGTTTATGTAACTGAATTTGAAAAATCCGAGTTGAATAATCCTGAGCTAGCTAATGATTATGGTCAATTTTCAGCTAGCTAACTGGAACATAGCTGATAGGTTTTATACACATGACAGTTTAAACAAGACAAAAGAAAGACTAAAATCACACTGCATTTACGCTCAGCATCCAAACCAAACTTCCATGGGTTCTGTCATGATGCTAAGTGAAAGTGTCACAATCCTTGGATTTGTAAAACTTCTATTCTAAAGTGGTGAAAATGAAAGAATGGGTCGATTTGTATAAAATCATAACTCTTAATCATCATAATGATACCCGTGTCATTCTGCTCCTGGTTTGTGGTAAACTAAAGTTTTAGCATGGTTTTATACAGTATCTACATGATACAGCATAGCCTTGGGAATTCACATCCCATCACCTTAAGCCTTACGAAGCCCACAATACAAAATGGGGTCGTTTCATGACCTTTGTTCAACAGTAGTTTGTGTATATGTGTCTGTGTATATGTAGAAAAAAAAAAGACTGCAACGCCTTAAAACGGCTCCTGAGCATTTATCTGTACTGGCCTGTTGACTAAATCATGAATGAATGACCAAAACAATGAGCTAATTTGCACTTTTTGCATTCTTGCACCTTTAAGAGATGTACTGTATGTGCTGTAGAGATACATAATTATCGTTTTCTTTCTGATTTTAATATCAGCTCATCTGACGTTATTTTCTTTTAGTGAAGGTAGACATGGTGCATGGTTTCACAAATGGTTGTAGAAATGAATTTCATTTGAATTTCAGCTTGAAGTTAGCTAAACATTCCATATATGAAGATATATACGTAAGAGCCAGGCTTGATCATGATCAATGTGACGGTTATACTTTTTTGTCCAGCAATAGAGAGCAATTTTAATGAAATGGCTTGGTGGAAAAATAAAATTTATACAATTATACACTTCAGAAAAGACTTGTTACAGGTTAGAGATATTTCTGATTGACTGTAATAAACCCACACCAGACTCGCTCATGATCATGCGTTAATCATCATCAATTTACCCAGAATTCAGTGCTGTTTGTTTTTGATTTTAACTCTATTGCTCCAATTTTATGTTAAAAAAACAAAACAAACTATGCAAATGTGTGTTCAAATATCAAAATCAGTGCTGTTACACTGTGTTTTTGTAAATGTACCGCAATGACTATAATTAAAGAAATCTATTACACTGAACAAAATCTAATGAAGCCTTAATTATTTTTTTCCTTTTATTTTGTAAATCGGTGCTCTTGTAGATTGGAGGAAAAGCAGAAAGCCAGTTAACGGAAGTGCTTCTCATTAACCAACAATTTATATGCAAATGAGATATTACATTGCATACCTTTTTAGTGTGTATATTTATAGCATTGCTGCGATGGACTGGTACCCTGTCCAGGGTGTACCCCGCCTTGTGCCCGATCTATCCTGGGATAGGCTCCAGGTTCCCCACGACCCTGAAGAAGGAATAAGCGGTAGAAGATGGATGGATGGATGAGATATTACATTGCATACCTTTTTAGTGTGTATATTTATAGCATTTCTGCGACGCTCCCTGGGATAGGCTCCAGGTTCCCCGCGACCCTGAGAAAGGAGTAAGCGTTAGAAGATGGATGAATGGATGGATTTATAGCATTGTAAAGCCAATTCAAGGTATAGCACGTGCACGTGAGTTTAAAAAAGAGTTCTGCTGCCCCCAATTGGTCATAAAAGGAAGTGCACCAAAACTATCTTTGAAATCAGGTGAATACCCATTATCAAGTGTTTTAGTCAATTCACAGCATGGGGGACTAAAATAATTATACTCTTGGCCAAGTAAATACGTAAAAAAAATAAATAAATAAATAAATAAAATAAAAGATAAATCATATCAAAAACACTGCTACAAAGTCTAGTATTATTAGATTGTTGTTTTCAAAGTCGGATACTTGATTTTTTTTAATAATAATAATAAAAATCAAGCCAATTTAAAATTTGTAATAAAAAAATCACTTGTATTAAAAAGTAACTGGAAGCATCAAGCAAAATGAGATAATATCTTTACTGGTGAAAAATACATGCAAAGTTATTAATTAACACTAATCAATCTAAAATATTACAAGACATTTTTTCAACTTTAATGTCCAAAAATATAGAAGATGCGTGTATCACACATCCTGACCATCACACCCATATGTGCTTCTTCCCCAAACCGTTGCCACAAAGTTAAAAGCACACAACTGAAGAGATGGTGTGTTGAGGTTGGAAGAAAGTGGAAGAGCTCGAGTGTATTTACATTTACACCGTGTTTTCCTGCTCAGAATGAGAGAATATTACTGTTTCAGTTTCAAATTACTCGACATTACTGGTTAAAAATAAATAAATAAATAATTGGTGTATATTAATTTTTCCCCTCAAACTGACTGTGTGAGCTAGCGTTTGGTAGAACTGAGAGCTGTCAGCCAATAAGACACGAGCATTTATTTACATGTAAACATTCCTGTAAACATTTACAGTCCATACTGATAAAAGGTGCCATATATTTTCTCTGAATATACAATGACATTATTAGTATTCATTACTGATTAGGATTGCATGCATGAAAATCTGCACACTCCTGGGTGAAATGCTTCGGTGTAAATGCCCAGGAGCCCGCCTCTTCTGCCCTTACCAGCGTAACCTGGTGCATACACAGCAAGCACATTATTTAATAATAATAAAAAAGTAATTTAACAAATAAAATACACTTCCTTTTGTTGATTCTACATAATCTGTGAATTCAGTGTGTCAGTATTTAAAATTTTAAAACTGCGAGTTTACTCGTTTAATTCCGTCATGCCGCCGTATTACCTTACAGCCCACTTGAAGCTAACGTCACACCCACTTGGAGCTAAAGTCCCACCCACTTGGCGCTAAAGCCCCACACACATGGCGCTCAAGTCCCACCCACTTGTCGCTAAAGTCCCACCCACTTGGAGCTGGTTCCGACCTCCGTTTATACCTATCTCGCCAAGACTGCCTATACCTATGTGTTTAAAGGACTCTGAGAAAAAAAGTCAATGTTTTCGGATAATAAGTCAAAAGTTCGTCATCCTGCTGTTGCAATTTGTTTTTCTACCTAGCAAAATATGTCTTTCAATTAAAAAAAACCTCCTGATCATAACCCATCCAGCCATCCATCTTCCACCGGTTAGTCCTTCTTCAGGGTCACGGGGAACCTGGAGCCTATCCCAGGGAGCAGCGGGCACAAGGCGGGGTACACGTAATCGAAATATAAATATAAAATGGTGGAAATACATATGCACAAAAAATAAATTTGTCCTTTTTTTCATAATAAGCCAAGTACATTTTACGAAATTTGAACAAATATATACAGTACACATTTTTGACCAGAACAGAAAAGTACGGGTTAAAAAGCCCAGAAATTAGTCGTTCAGGAGCCGAATGAATCGACTCTTACTAGTAAGATGAACCGATTCATTCGAAACTGTGTAGCGCCGACACCATGCTGGGAAAAATACGCAGCTGGGGTGTGTCACCCCTGTTAATGTCAGAGAGCGAGAGATATGCCTACGCACACTGAGAGAAAAGCGTCATCGCCTTGCAAACAAGGAAGTGTGTGTTTAAGTAAGACTTCCATTTGCCTTAGTATAAGTTGAGTGTGTTTTTTTTCTCTGGACGTAAACAAGGAAGAAGCTACGCCTGGAGTTCGCTTTAGTGGATCTACAGGAGTGTTAGTGGTAAGAAATCCTGTTCCTGCTTCATTTGATCAGACGTTTTTGAAATTCCTTTCCTTTTCTTGATGTGTCATCATGGATCGACATTGGAAACCTGCTCTAGTTTATGCGCTGTGGAGTTCTGTGTTCGCAGTTTTTCTGTACGAATGATCCCATTGATAGTGATAAGGTGCGCGTGTTCAACTTCATGATTATGTTCATGATCTTCATTGTGTAGAATAAGGAGAATCTGAAAACCTGAAAGTTGGTGAACTTTTTTTCCGGTTGCACTTGGAAAAAAGAACACAAAATGCTGGTTTATAAATAAGAGGAAGAATAATCAGTGATACTTTCATGCACAAGTCTAAAATGTATGTCATAAAATATAATGTGCCAGACTCCAATTTGTGTTTTGTTTTTTTTTTAATTGAAGAGAGTTTTGTTTTTCAACTCCAAAATGGACTGTCAAAAATATTCAAACATTTTGTGTTTATATATACAAAATATTTTATGATATTGTATTTTGTTGATATCATAAAATATAGTTAACACACTGAAGATAATTTTACAAATGGACAGTCCATGATTATTATATTTTTTCTTTAATGTTATGGGTTTTGTTGTTTTGTTTGTTTTTTAATAAAATGATATTTTTAAAAATAAAATTTCAAATAATAAAAAGAGAAATCTTCTAAAGATTCTGGATATGTTTTTTAAATGATATAAAAATGTATGCATGAAAGGGAGAGGGAGAATGCGAATGGGTCGTACAGCAAATGCTTGTGAACTTTATTCAGTTTCAGTTTTGAGGGGAAAAAAATCCCACGGTGATCTGTAATGTTTCTTAATCTAGGGCGTGGGATGATCGTTACTCATGATGTCCTCTGTCTCTGGTTTCTCCAGTCTGTCCCTTTCATGCTTAAGCATCCACACTTAAAGATATAAGATTAAAATCACCTCAGAATCACATTTTAACAATAAACATAATTCTGGTTTCTGTTGCTTTCTGGACTAGCTTAAATCAGTCCAAATTTTTTACAGCAAATCCTAAATGGAAAAAAATAATAATAATAAAATTGTGCTAATGAACATTGCAGCCTCTTAAATCAGTTACACAATACATCATGTCATAAGCTGTCATTCTTGGTTTCACATTAATTTACTATATTTCTACACATTTACTTTTGATGTTAGTGATATTTTGATAAATAAAACCATCTATAGAATCGATTTTTTTAATGATTTGTTTATGAATGAAAGAATTACTTAATCACATGAACCACTTTCCCCTTTAATAGGACCCAATCTAAACGAGATCTGAGCCGTATATTCACCTTTAAAAGGTTCATAGTGTTATTTGTGGAAGCGTTAGTTCTGAATATATTGGCACCTTCAAAGAAATGGGCAAAAAATGTGTGTATAACATTTTCTCTTCGAACCATTAGAGATTTAATTTATTTTTTATCACTTTTGAGCAAATTGTCAACTGTTCTGCTGTTTCTCCTGTTTCACTTAGTATAAATATAAGGTTGCATACATGTAAACTCGCTTTGGGTGTGTCTGAATCATGTGGAGGTCATAAAGTTGGTGATTCAAGCCTGAATTGAATTGAATGTATGCATTAATGGCGTCTGCTCTAGCTGATTTTTGAATTCGTACGATACTTGTATGCTTTTGTTGTACTACTCCGTATCCCATAATCCTCTGAATTAGCTCAGGTGTAGCAGCCAATCTAGACAAAATGGCTGATGAGAACACAATGGAGATGGAGGAGTTTGTGTACAAATGTTTATTCACTGCATTATCCACAGTGGTACTTCATTACATATATTCGGTGGTGTAAGTCAGTATCTTGTCAACATCGCAACTATAAGGTTTGTCTCAAATCGTTCCTTATAAGACAGAATAGGCATCAATGCAACTGACTTGTGTTTCAGACACATAATCAGCATGAGGAAAACGAAAAACATTTCAACAGTCATCACCTGAAAAAGAACAGATAATGGGTATAAAATTACATAAAGCTTTTTGTTCCTGTCCCTTAGCATTATATTCGCCAATAATTTTGGAGATTTTAAATGTATATTTCATTAGAGGAAAGCTTCTTTTTTTTATCAAGTCAACTTGCCCTAGTCTTGTGTCCATCCAGTTAAACGCTCTTTATGTATATGTCCTGCCACCTAGGGCATGTCTTGCTCTACAGCAGCAGCTCGTTAGAAGTAAACATGGTTTGATCAAGGCCTTGAATGTGATGCGGACAGCTGCAGGGAGACAAAGAGGGGTGTGACATGCGTCCTTATGGGCTGGATGAAATCAAAGCGTGCTGCTGAATTCTGAATCATCTGAAGGGGTTTGATGGAAAGGGCTAGGAGGAGTCGTACGTTGCAGTAGTCCAGTTTTGAGATAACAAGAGCCTGGATTAATAGCTGTGTGGACTGAACAGTGAGATAGGGTCTGATTTTATTGATGTTGTACAGAATAACTCTTCAGGACCCTGCTGTTGTTGAAATGTGGTCTGTAAAAGTCAACTGGTCACCAAATGGCGCCGAGGTTACTGGCGGTCCCGATTGGTTTGAGTTTTGTTGAACCTAGATGTACAGTGTGGTTGTGGGGCAGGCAAGAATGACGAGACGCTCCATTTTTGACAAGTTGAGCTTTAGGTGGAGTTCCTTCATCCAGTCCGAGATGTCAGACAGCAGGCAGAGATTCATGATGAGATCGATGGATTTTTGGCTGTGCATGCTCCAGCACACTGTGTCCTTTTGATGCACAATTAATGGTTGGAGTTTTAACATTGGAAGACAGCAGAGTTTGTGATAGTTGATGATCATTTCGGATCGAGTGTTTTACCAGACATGGGGCTGTTCAGTGCTGAAATGTTGCCACCTCAGACAGATGGAGAATGCCATCTTTATACACGATGAAGTCTTCTTCAAAGAGTCAGGATTATAATTTTTGTCATAAGACTTCTCTCAATGGCGACCTTCATGACTCTTTATCCAGGAGATCGTCGTGGTTAAAGTGGACAGAGGTGGGTGAAGGCGCAATGAGAAATCCTTCATAGCTGACTAAAGTCTCATTAAAGATCTCAATCCGGACTGCAGAATCTCTCACTATCTTCAAAAAACAGCTAAAGACCCACCTCTTCCTTGAACACTTAACCAACTCCTAGAGGAAAAGAAGAAGAAGAAGAAGAAGAAAGAAAAAAAACCCACACACTTACACCTCTACTCTGTGCACTTTGGTTCCTCTGGTATTCAATTAATGGATCTTGTATAGTAGCACTACTTGTATTGTTCCCTGCTTGATATATCGCTTTGCTTATTTGTAAGTCGCTTTTGATAAAAGCGTCTGCTAAATGAATAAATGTAAATGTAAAGACTTTGTTGTTCTCCATATTTAGTTAGCATGCTAAGCTGCTGTCAGGTATGTTTAGATTGGGAAGGGGTGTGGCATGGCTTATTTTGATTGCTATTGGCTGTGGTGTAAATCAATCAAGCTTCAACAATTCCTGTTTCGACATATGGAATCAAATCATGACTTCAAAGCCGTTTCATGGGTTCTTTAAGCCAATAGGATGGTGAGGGAGCCAAAAAAAACCTTTTTGGGAACAGTTGAATTTTATTCTTCTGGTAATTTTTTTTTTAAATCAGCTGTTAGACTCTTTTTAATGTAAAGCTGTATGGAAGGTTGTAAGAAAAAAGGCGTTCATGAGAGCAACACACAAGATGCAGCACTTAAACGTTAGTGTTATGTTTTGATCTGATGAAACCGAAATCATAATTTTATGGCTGTCAGCATGTTTTTTTTTTGTGTGATTTTTCAAATACATGCAAAATCTTTCATCTTAAAAACACTTATGAATCTGTTCGTGGATTAACAATGCTTTTTGGTCTGTTTTGCAGCAAATCCAGTAAAAAATGGATGGTATTGTGAATTCTACTTTGTATTAGGATATTTTAACCGAACATCTGCTTTCCTCCGCCTTGAGCTTTATACTTGGCTGTAGATAGATCTCTCGATCTCTCAGCAAGATGGTGCAGAAGTAAAAGTTACTTTACTAAATGTAAACATGCTTGACATGTTCTACAACTTTGATGGGCATTTCAGCAAAAGTCTTGGTGCTGTTTTTCTCTACAGGTGAATGGAAATAAATTTGAAATGGTGGCGATCATTTTGAAACTAATATTTTGCAGTGCTTAAATAAATGTAAAAAAAATTTGGTTAAAAAAAAATAACTATACCACATGCTCATAAGCCGAAATTGTCAATATCACTTTATGTTTTCAATTCATGAAGGGTGCTAATATTTCTACTGGTTTTCTTGAAACATGGTGATGGGAATATGTATTTGTATGTGGATTTGAGAGAGGGAGAGAGAGAGAAGGAAGAATTTTTTTTACTGTTTGTATTTTTTTTGTTGCTTAGCAGAGATGACGTGATGTAACAGGTGGCTTTTACAGCCAAAACAGCAGATCTAACTCAAATCTTGAACCGCAGCTTAGGTTGTCTTTGTAAATGTAGGGCCATAGCCCTTGTTGCTATCTCACACATGCCGTTAACGTGTTTATCACTCGGCCGCATTCCAGCCCAACTGCATTTCATTGTTGGGTTGTTTCCACGTGCTGTGTCAAATATCTCACCCTATTTACTACCTACTGCACTATTTTGAGAGCCAGACATTTTGTAGTCATGTCAGAAAGTGTTTGTGAGGATATCCAGTGCGCTCAGGATTTCACACCGTGTACTGCAGTGTACTTCATTTTCATTTGACTTCAAGAACCCTTGAGTAATCCATTTTTTTATTTACTTTAAGACCCAAAAAAAAAAGTCTCAAATTATTTATTTCACATCTATCTTGGTACTTATCTTTTAATGTATGTGTTTATTTATTTTAGTGATTTTTATTATTATTTCTGTAATTAAACAAGATTCAGTTTATTTCACATACAGTTCTTGGTTTATCCATGTCTCAAATTCTCACTGTAGAAGTAGACGTTAGTGTTAGTATCAGGATGCTAGTGATGTTTCCTGGCATAGATTCAGCTATGTTGTTTATCATTTGCAGAATACCCATTACACCACTTTCTCTTTTGAAGACAATACATAGCTGTGTAGTGAAACGGGCGGGGGGATTTGGAGGTTCACTTTGTTTTTACTCAAATGTAATCATTGATGATTTACATTACACCCTTTGTGACAACAGGAAGAGCTGAAACCGCTCCAAGAAGTGCTTTGCTTAGCAAACGACTTATGAGGAACTTAAGAACACACCATTGATCTAAACCATGGTGTGTGTACGTCTGTCTAAACCCATAGCCAAGTTAGTCAGTTTCTGCACACAAATATACCTATCAACACATTTATTTATAGGTATATAGGTTAATAGCACACCTATTATGGATTTTCAAATATTACCTTTCATGTAGTGTGTTATAGAGCTGTTTGTGAATGTAAAAAGTCTGCAAAGTTTCAAAATGAAAGCACATGACAAACTGAGTTATTGACTGCCAAAAAAAGAAACTGATTCTGAACAGCTGAAACGAGTCGTTAGCAATTCCAGACTTACTTCCTGTACTAACCTACGTAGGTTTGTAACAAATAGCCCCGCCTCCGGTCTTCATCGGCTGCTCGCGAATAGACTGAGCTGAAACTCATTATGGTAGTGGGCGTTTCCTTTTCAACACATACTGACAGTGGTAGACCAATCACAGGAGACTGGCACATCTGACTAATCAGAGCAGAGTATGCTAACTGAAAGGAGGAGTTTAGAATTAATCCTTTAGCGAATCATTTAACGAATCTTTGTGACACTGTGGGGGGCAGGCTCATAATATAATTATGAGCACATTAAAGTGTTTTTGACCTTGGATGCATGAAAATCCATTGTATGAGACCTTTAACACAAAGTTAGGCACGTTTCAAAACCATAATAGGTGCGCTTTAACACAATAAAGCAGTACTTGTAGTTACTTACAACACAAGCTGGATGAGAGGTCTGAAGGTCTACAGCGATGTCTTTCTATTTGCCTCACATCCAGTACAGCAGTATGCATACATTTTTGCACTTTGTATTTTTCATTTCACATCTGCACTGCCCTGTCTCTTACACTGTTATGTTGTGGTTATAATGTTTGGCTGCACCGTGGTTATAGTGTTTAGCTTTTAGTTAAGCTCTCTCTAAGGTAGAATGACAGTAAAGTTGAACTGAATTGAACTAAATTCGAGTAAAATCCATGGTGAAGGAAGCAGGGAAAAGAGATTCTTATAAAGATCAACTAAGAATATCACCATAAGATATTCAAGGTTTTCATTTAATTTCGACAGGCAAGTCACAGGCTCTAAAAATTTGTGTGCTGTTAAAATACTGTTTGGGTTCAGAGTAAATATAAATAGATTTTTGAATTTTAATTAAAGTTTTCTCATGAAATGAATGGTTTCGGTTCTAAAATCTTATTGGTTGAGCCATGTTTGAAACTGCTTCTTGGAAATCGTCAATATATCCTCGCAAACCTGTGACTGCAACGCGATAACTTAATGAATGTGATCTGTATGAATGCGGCAAGTTTTAAAGCAATTAATCCCTTTAACTTAAACCATTGTCCTGTTCTATCTTGTAAAATCCCCTAATGACACCCTGATGGTTTAAGCGTAATGGTTTTGGTTGATAAGCAACATAACTGATAAAGATCACGGCCTACTGTTTTTATGCTACATGTGCAGCGGAAACTTTTTTACTGCAAATATTGTTACTAATAAATACAATTAAAAAATACAATGTATTTATTAACACTAAATATCATCCTAATGTTTTTGCCACAGTTTTATAAATGCAATAAAAACCACTTGAGCGTGTGAAATCACTGTAACGTACAACTTTGAATGGTTTATTGCTTTATTATACATCTATTATACATCTAAACCAGAAATTACTGGAAATTTCTGGTGGAAGTGTGAAGGCTAAATAAAAGAAAAATCTTATAGTAAACAAATTTGGATAAACAACGGGCTGGTAATATGAAATATTCTGCTGTTGAAATTGATGATCAGATATATAGATTTGAGAACTGCACTAATGGGCGTGGCCTATTTATTTATTTATTTATTTATTTATTTATTTATTTATTTATTTATTTTTTATAAGTGTCATGGATTCTGCTAATCCAAAACCTGGTTGCTTCTGCCATGAGCTTTTGTTAATAAATGTTTTTTATTGCCAGGTACCATATCAATGACAGTGGTTTGGTGTATAGAGTTCCTCAGTTCCTCAGTTCTTCTGCCCTTTCTATATCTATTTTCAAAGACGCACAGTAGTTAACATCATTTTGTGTGGGAAAATGAAAAGAAATATCTAATACTTAACTATTAAAATCAATGCAGTTCTGACTTTAGGTTTTTCAGTTCACATTTTCTCTCTCTTGATGTGTTTGACACAGGAATCTCTGAGTCGGCATGTCCAGATCAGACTTCCCGCCGGGCTATGATGAGTCGCGGCTGATTTCAGATCCTCAAGCTAGGGGCGTACAGCCTTCTGCACCCCCTCCAGCCTACGATTACTCTCCGTATGGAGGTCAACCACAGCCTGGACCCTACCCTGGAGCTCCCTCCCAGCCTTTTGCCCCTTACCCAGGACAGCCTGGAATGTACCCCCCGCAGCCAGGACTACCCGGTCAAGGGTATCCACCACATCCAGGACAACCTGGTCAAGGGTACCCACCACCAATGCCACCC
The DNA here is from genome assembly GCA_012411365.1 of Ameiurus melas. Lineage (NCBI taxonomy): Eukaryota > Metazoa > Chordata > Actinopteri > Siluriformes > Ictaluridae > Ameiurus > Ameiurus melas. The sequence continues at coordinate 8,898,117 of CM022765.1, read as the reverse complement.
ATAATCCCACCAACAATACCCTTCTCTGACTCAGGTGGGAGCCAGTTCCGTACGGATATGGATCCAAGAAACAAAGCAAATATTGAATATTTTGAAAGCAAACATTGCAAGTTGATATTGTCAATTTTAGGTCATGATTCTGGAAAATTTTTTGCATGCTTTTTATAAAGAAAAATGGTTCTGGAATTTTAACTTTTTAGCTATAGTCACGGTCACAAAGCAGTTTTTTTTTTTTTTTTTTTTTTTATAAACAGAAATCGGGATGTAGAGGGATTTAGGTCCTTAATAAGCAAGTCAACTTTGACAGTCGTGAGGTAAAACTCCAGTAAATGACACAGCAACTGCTCTTAGGTCCAAATCTACACTATCCTGGTGAGATTAATCACTGAAACAAGGCTGAGACATGGGCGTAAACCTTTTTTGGGGTGCAAATCTTCATCTTCTTGTTATATCCATATGAAAAACTCCAAGCTACATTTAAGAACCAAAATGTGTCCCAGTAGAATCTTTCATAACACACGGGATCACCTTTTTTTCCACAAAACAGCTGAAAAATGTGTGCCGACACAGAAAATCAGTAGCCAGACTAGTGTAATGAGCTAATTTGCATAATAATGTTGGCAGATTTCAGTCTCTCTAACTGGAGACTTATTTGAAAAAATACGTAACTGAATATGCTAATTTCTTTAATACAATCCAGATAACACGTGCATGAAATAACAAATATAGCAAGACACTGATTTCATACGAAATAATATGATGCATATGATAATGTAATTTTAATACTGTTAACAGATTTCTGGTGCATCAGTGCAAGTTAGAAACCATAAGCATAGTAACTGTTCAAGTAATAGCTTGATATTCATTACATTCACATTATAAGCTAGCTTGGCCTGATGGCACTGATAGTCTGGTGATCTCACAGGTGATGATGGCTTCACCACGACGTCAGGATGGGAGAGCGTGAACGTGCGACATGCTTTCATTCGCAAAGTAAGAACTTATACTTTCTACTCATCATTTGAGTTGTATGAAATATTAGTATAACAGTAATTTACATTAATGTTACACCATGTAACATGTAAATGCACATGTAAATGAGGGGGCCCCCACCAAGCCCCCTCGTGGCTACACTAATGGTACAGCTAATATTAAAACTCTGATTGTGTACAACAAAGTAACAGCTGTTTTTTATTAGATTTAAACCATAAACTGAAATGGCAGCCAGTTGTTATTAGAGATTAATTTTCTTGTTTGTGAAATTTCTGCTCTTTCCTGTTAGGTGTACCTGATCCTTGCAGCTCAGCTCCTCGTCACAGTCAGCATCGTGGCTGTTTTCACTTTTGTGTAAGTATATTGTATATGTGTATGTGTGTGCTTGGAAGTTTATTTGATGATGTTCTCAGTTGTTTTCATAACTTTTGTTATTATTATTATTATTCCAGACAACCTGTGCAGAATTTTGTGGTGCAAAATCCAGCACTGTACTGGGTTTCATAGTAAGAATGATTTGTTCTTTCTCTTAGGCGTGCTAGTGTTAAGATTATGATTTACATTTATTCAAATTAGTTGTTGATGATGACCCACTGTAGCATTGTTATGAGCTGTGTGTTTGTGGATATGTTTTTGTGTCTTGATGGGGGTCAAATGTCGACACAAGGAAAGGAATATCTGATAGTTTGGGGGAGTTTATTTTTCACCCCATATTCACCCAGAGCTTCGGCCAGTATTTCTCCCTGGGCTTCCGACCATGGAGAACTCACAATCTCGCAACGATAGGGTCACCGCTTTTCTGTTGTGCCATAAACCTGACAGTTTTGAACTTGTGGATTTGACCTTCTTTTAAAAACGAACACTGAGGTTACTAAAGTTAAGGTTGGGGATAAATTTAAGTGTATCAGAACACTCATTTAGCGGCATGAATAATGATGTCAGTGGAAGGATATTAAGTCAAATGTGTGTGTGTGTGTGGCTTTACAGTGCCGTGTACATCATCACACACATCGTGCTGGTCTGCTGTAAGGGACCCAGGTGAGCAAATACCTCATATTTTTTCTTTTGTTAAGGAAAGAAATTGCCTTATGTCCATAAAACAGTCAAATGAAGCTAAGTGTCCTCATACACAAAACGTCATTTGTACCTAATAAGTCATATAAGGACACAAGGATTACTTCTTATATAGTGTTATGTGTTTATATATAACACCCCCCTCCCCCCACCTCCCTCTCTCTCTCTCTCTCTCTCTCAAAATTCAGGAGGCGTTTCCCTTGGAACCTTATCCTGCTCGCCCTTTTTGTGAGTGTAGAAATGCTGAGTCATTTAACCAACAGGGTGCAGCCAAGTCTGTAATGGAAAACATTTAAAGTTTTTTCCTTTCATCCTGTAAAAGCAGCACTTTATTCATTCACTATGATCAGGGTTTCCTTGTTCTTGGAAGACCAGGAAATATTTACCTTTATAGCCAAGGCCTGGTATATTCACAGGGATGTGTATATATCTGAAATGTCCAAAATGAACCCTGGAGTAATTATTTGTAAATATGTTCAATGCTAATTCTTTTGAAACTGTTTATTTTGCAAAGTACATCTGGACAAAAAGTCTAATTGTATTTGAAATTGAATTCATATGATCTTTATAAGTTCTGCTTTCTGTCATTTTCAGTTAATGGAAAATGTCCAGTAACATAGCAAATACATTTTTATGTATAAAGCTCTTTTCAGTACTTCAGAGATGCTTAGATTTACACAAGTTGACCCAAAGAAGTAGTGTCTTCCTTGAAAAATGACTTCCTTTTCTAATTTCTCTCAGACTCTGGCTTTGTCCTATATGACCGGGACAATATCAAGGTAAGCAGATAGATCTAATATCTGAGAACTCAGTATCTGAGTTGAACATTAAACACATTGTCACATTGAAGTCATTCAGAGTGAGTCAGAGTTGTTGAGTCACAGTGTTGAACAGGGTGTGTATTAGAGGAAAGAGTCAAGTGTGTTGGCTCTGGGTCATAATCCATATACTAAATAGACTGTTCAAAAAAATAAAGGGAACACAATGTAACTCCAAGTGTTCCCTTTTTTTTGTTTAGCAGTATACATTAAATATAATATACAACACATGAATCAAATATTTTTAACATATGACCATACAAAACGAACACTAAAACAATTTTTTCAAGCGTGATTGTATGAGTGCTATATACCGAGCTGAATGTAAGTTTTAAAAATAATCCTTAAAACTGTTCTTAAAAGTACAATTTTGCCTGGCCATCAGTCCTAAGTTAAGTGTAAGAAGATGATTATAGTCTTAAAAATACTAGATACATTTTAAGGTTAAATCTTCTAAGCATTTAGGTATTTCTAGAAAATGATCTGCCAATAAAATCAGAAAATGCAATGCTTGAAATGTATAAAACATTTTAAAATCTTGTATTTGATTTATAATGATCTCAAAACAACAATATTAGATCAATTTAATAGGATATAAACATTTTTTGCAGTGCGATAGTGATGTGCGTCCGGTTTGTCCTTATTTACATTTTCATCCATTGCTCTTTGTTGTGACACTCACTCACCCTAACAGTGCTACTCTTTTTCGGCCAGCAAGAGCAGTGTTTCTGACTGTTCACATTTATTTTATTGTAAGGTTGAGAGAAATACTAGAAATATCGATATAGAAAATAAAACACCCATAACTACATAAAAAAAATATATTTAAAATAATAATAAAACCATTTATAAGTTTTTATTTAAAAAAATGTAAGTGTTATTTATATAAAGGTGTTTAGTAGTAAGGCTAACTTTGTTAAGAAAAGATTACATTTGGGTATTATTTTGAAACATTTACACTAATGGATATAATGTTTACCCTAAATCATAATGAGATATAATACTTTTTTGTGTGTGACTATAGATGTATATTTTCAAATTTAACTATATTTGTCATTTTTAGTCCATTTTGTATGGCTTGTTCTCTTTATTATTTTGCTCTTTGTTATTTTTTTAATACATCCTTCCAGTTACTATAACACAAAGTCAGTTTTCCTGGCGCTGGGTATCACCGTAATCGTCTGCTTTGCTGTGACAGTGTTCTGCTTCCAGACGAAGGTGACTTACAGAAAAAAAATGAATTTAGTGTATAGACAAATTCATCTTTGCTTCATTGCTAAGATCTGAGCTCATTTACAACTGACTTTCCCATCAGGTGGATTTCACCAAATGCGGAGGACTTTTTTGTGTCCTGGGAATCGTCGTCTTCGTGACTGGAATCATCACCGCAATCGTACTGTCATTTAAATATGTAAGTGAAATTCATAACCATTAGGCAAATCACCAGAAGGTTATGAGTTTAATCCTAGGCAGAGTTGGAAAAATGTAGAGATTGAAAATACTTAAGTAAAAGTATGGGATATGGTGTGAAAATTTGAACAAAGAAATTCCGATGTCAAAAAACGGCCGATGTTGGGGAGGTCAAAACTAACACTGGGTGGAATTAGTTTCATCGTATCGCTTTCCAGAGCCGAGAACCAGCTGGTAAGGGTCGAACTGTTTTTGGCTTTTGCCAGGAATTAATTTGTTTCATGGACAACATTACATTCAATTATAAATGGATAAAAAGTGTAACTCTTTAATAAAAATAACACACTGTAATAATTCTTAAGTTGATTTGGTATAAGAGGAATGAACACATGCAGACATCATGCTGTTTAGGAAAATAATCAGCTAGGGTTTGTTAACTAATTCTGCTGATTATTTTTCTATAACAGCAGGACAAGAAGTGTCTTATTCCTTATTTAATGTGTGAAATGATGATTAGTTGTGGTATCCAATGGAAGTACTAAATGAGTATTAGTATTAAATTGAGGAGTAGTATACATTTTCAATGATACTCAGGTACATGAGGTATAATTACGAGATAATTACAGCTGCTTAAGCACTTTCCACCTCTGCATGTAATTTTAGATAAAATTATCTAAAGTATGAATCAATGTAAATGTGATTTACAGATCCCGTGGCTTCATATGGTGTATGCTTCTATTGGAGCGATCGTGTTCACGCTGGTGAGTTCAACAGCAACATCTTCAGCTACCTTTTTATCTTGATCACTTTATTTTATTTACTTAATTTTTTTTTTGGTGCTTTATGTTGTGTCTAGTTCCTGGCCTATCACACACAGCTTCTTATCGGGAACAGGAAGCACTCGATAAATCCGGAGGAGTACGTGTTTGCCGCTCTCTCCATCTACGTCGACGTCATTCAGATTTTCCTTTTCCTCCTGCAAATCATCGGAGCTGCTCAAAGATAGGAGTGGCCTTAGAACTGCTCGTTTGCAACGCACTTTCATGCAGTTACAATCATGATGTGTTTACTGAATATTTTGAAAGGGATAGTAGACATTAGTATGATTTAAACTTCTAACTTCAGGACGGAAGGTGTTTTAATAAAAGAGCTGATACTTTTGTGTTGAATTTAGGATGCTGGTTTACTCCATAAACACCTTCTTAATCTTTATATTAAGTTGAGCTGGAAATCTATTTTATACACACTGTATTCATTATGTTTTGATATGAGCAGGAATTTTATTTGTACTAATAATGAATTTAAGTCTATATGTCTATTTTGTGCAAGTTTAACATTTTGGACTTTTTTTGATAATTAATAAAAAATAATATAGTTTAATCAAGATGCCTGAACAAGAAAGTCAGTGAAGTGGAAGATTTATATTAAAATGAATCATATTAATAATTTCGTTATAGTGAGATTCAGAAATATTGGCACCCTTAATAAGTCACTGCAAAAAACAAATAACCTACAAGTTAATTCAAATACAATTTCAAACTGCTATATAAATATCTATAACATATGTATAAAATATATATCTCCTGAAACAAGAGAAAATCAACCACGCAAATTAATTACATATATAATAATGTGCATGATCTCTTTTCAAGCTCCAATTTTCTACAGCTGAGTACAAAATTTTGTGCACCCACAGAACAAGACAAAATCAATTTATATCAAAGCATTTAGTAAAAAGGTATGCACATTTTTAAAGTACTCAAATAGTGTACTTAATCACATGAGTACTGAAAACAACAGATGGTATTCGTCCACAGTTCATTCATTGTTTTTTTTTTTTTTCTTCTTAACATGTGAAATAAATATTCTGTAATCGCTTGCATGCTCATCGCCTACCTGTTTGCATGTCATGAAATTCTCATTTCTAATTAACAAATTGTAAAAGAGAGACTGGTTTCCTTTTTTCTTTACACAGAAAGCATGGAAGATACAAAAGTTTGCACTCAACTGCATTTAACACTGACCACAATTAAGTCAAACCATGTGTTCAATATGTTTGGGGATGTCTAATGTCTTTATCTGTGCTGTGTCATAGGGATGGGCGATATGGCAAATATTGTATCGTGTATCAACTGGATATGATACTGGAAGGCACTGATACTTAGTTTCACAAAGGTTTTGCTAACAAAATGACAAATCAGTGGCACTATAATTTTTTATATATATATATATATATATATAAATAAATATTACTTCTTTAAACATCATATCACTATATTGCTATCATGTGGTCATATCGCCCAGCCCTAAGACATCACTATTACAGCTACCGCAGCGCTTATGTGCTACTGTTTTTTGTAATAAAAGGTGCCGATATGTTTGCACCTTCTTATGATAGTCACTTTATATGACTATACTTAAAATTTGTAAATAAAAGGAACTTTACATATATGCAGAGATTATAGCATTATAGATTTATTGTTTATCATGTTTTTTAACAAACTCACATTTGTACACCACATATTGTATATATTAAACATAAAGGTTACACATACATTCAAGATGCAAAATAAGGCTGATTTTTATACAAGATTAGCATTATACGCATGAACTGCAAATTAATCACAGAAATTAGGAGAAATCTTTTACTTTTGTGAGCATGTTACTATTTTGAATATTTTAATTTAAGCTTAAATTGTGAAATTTGACATTTTCTTCATGTTATCTTCCGTTAACGAGCAACGTTTTCCTACTTATGTCTTTCCCCCAAAGTCTCATTGCGAATGGTTTTGATAAAGTTTGGACAATGTGACAATATACCTATATACTGTATAAATATTAACGTGCTCATTCTAATATGTTATCGTTGCTATTGCAAGAACTCATTCACAGGGACTTGTACGGAAGATGCAACACACAAACTGAGCAAAAATAAATAAAATTTGGAATCGTTGATATGGTGAAGTTTTCTGTGAGATGTTTATTTAACATTTACAGAAGAAGTCTCCAGTGTCAGAGGTAAAGTTAAGGATAGAGGGATTTACGGTTTCTGGATAACATGACAAGCTGCATTTTTATTTGTTTTGGGGGGGTTTTGTGTCTTATTAATTTCGAGAGAGAAAATCTGACTCTCAGATTTTCACCAAATTCCCACCATGCATTACCGAGGTCAAGACTAACATGGGAGTGTAATTACTTTTGCCCCATCATACTCCAGAGCAGAGATCTGAACCTGCTATTTTCAATATATTACACTCAATAAAATATACAGGTTTGGGATCCAGAGATTTAAATTTATCACATATGTAAAAATACAAAATCTTAGTTTATATATATGTGTCACATTGTTCACCTCAGCATTTATGAGTCTAAGAGTCATCAGAGTCTCCCCATATCCAACATAAACAACATTTCAGAATGATAAATGTCACAGAATCCGGTTACTGCATCCCTGCTGCTGGTTTGTAGCGTTCGCGTTCGTACTCTCCTTCGTTGGATTTCTTCATCCTTTGTCGGATCTTCAGCTGCTGCAGCCGGTTCTTGTCCACTTGCCTTTTAGCCAGAATAAACCCGATTATACCAGTCGGAAGACCAATTATCCTGTAAAAGAAGATAACATACCGATTACGGACTGCTCTGATACTGTAAGAGTCACACATACACTGCATCACAGAGCACAGTGTAGAACACGCACCAAGCGTATCCGATTACTTTCATCGGGTTTTTGGCTTTTCTCTTAGGAATGTACTCTGGTCCGGAATCTTCCTCTTCTTCTTGTTCTCCTTTCTTCTCCCGGTCATTTGCAGGCTCTGTGGTTTTTGCTGCATCTGTCTTGGTGCTGTTTAGTAAAAGGGAGCTGCTACAGTGAAGAGCTCGGTGCTGTAGCACACACCGCTGGGGTCGGAAGCAGGTCAGGCTGTGTGCATGAGCCGTCTTTAAACAGAGATTTCCGTTGGGAAAGTACTGAAGACCTGCTGAAAGATGTGCATACAGTTGTTAAGAAATTGACTGGTGTACTGAATCATTTGATAGAAAGGATAAAATAAATTACATAATGCGTCATCGTATTCAATGACAATCACTTTTGAATTCTGAATACCAAAACAATGCCTCACAATACTGATTTTTTAACTTTTTATCTTGAAATAATGCCTTATCTTCCCATTGCTATTTATTTTTAACAAATGTCTTAAAAGTAGATTAGTTTGGATTTTTATGGAGGTTTGCTGTGAGGTTGCTGTGGATGGTGCCACATGGATACCCTAAAAGTGACTGCAGATGTTCTCACTCGTACAGCCTAACAATTACACTAGCACTGCTTGACTCTCGTATTCAGCAGTAGAAGTGAAATGATTTTAAAAATCACACTATCTGGCGTCACTCAGATGAGGATTGGTTCCCTTTTGAGTCTGGTTCCGCTCAAGGTCCCCCAACATCACCTCTAGCTCGTCCGTTATGGATAAGCCTAAATCTCCATCTTTAAAGCTGCTGTGGAACAATGTCCATTGTGTACGGTGCTATATAAATAAAAATTACTGAATTAAATTTAACTGAATTTGTTCACCTCACACCTCCAGGGTCGGGGGTTCGATTCCCACCACAGTTAGCGGAGTTTGCATGTTCTCCCCGTGCTGCAGGGGTTTCCTCATGGTACTCTGGTTTCTTTCGCCAGTCCAAAGACATGCATGGTAGGCTGATTGGCGTGTCCAAAGTGTCTGTGGTGTATGAATGTGTGTGTGAATGTGTATGTGAGTGTGCCCTGCGATGGATTTGCACCCTGTGCAGAGTATACTCCACCGAGTTCCCCAGGCTTCCTGCCATAGGCTCCAGGTTTTCCAGAGACTAAGTAAGATAAGCGGTATACAAAATGGATGGATGGTTGAATCTCTGATATTCCTTATTAACATCAGCAGTGAGTGAGAAGGCCCATTTGGCATACAGTTGTGGAGGGTAATGAACATGAACAACTATTTACTTTATCATTTTCCCCCAAAAAAATTATATGGAAGTGAAGAGAAAATTAAATTTGCTATTTGTTATAATATATTATTGATATTTATTCATCATCAATGCACCATCACGATACATTGCATGACTCATCACAAATGACTAGTTTCATTGTCATGACATTAGATTGATTTGAATGTTTAACTCTCATATTTGATACATGTCTTATATCATAAAACAGCTGGAAATTACTGCCATGATATTAGACTTTATAATGTATAAGGTTTGGAAGCAACTACATTCAGTAATGGGCTGCTTTTATTGACCAATTAGATGTTTTTGTTTTTCAACACAGAACTGATTTTTAAAATAAAAATAAAAAAAATTAATAAAAATTCTCTAGGTTTTTCTAATATAAACTCTATTCGCATTGGTACCAAACTACTGGTCCTGTATTCAGGTACTTCAGTTGCAGAAGTTACTGTGCAGACCTGGTGCTCAACTTCACTAACTTCTCTTCCATCTCTAATAATCCACTTCATGTACAACACAAGCAACTTAATCAACTCTAAAATCATCCACAGTGAACCGATCCCCAAATCTCTCCCTTCCCTACACTGCACTAGTTAGTCTACAAGCCATTAAACACATCATCTTCTATCTGGTGCACTAACATAGTAAATACGTATCCATTTTGGATTCAAACATAGACGTATAGTGTATAACGCTGAATAACTACAACAGCAGAATCGTCACAATATGTACATTATTGAACAAACTAAATTGAAAATGGATAACACTTTAAAATTCCATTTATTTACCTCCAGTAACCGACCTCACCAATCTCCTGCAGGGCGCCGCCATTTTGTTCGGCACATCCGGGTAGTTTACACACATTCGCATACGTTCACACTACGTCACAGACCTTCTTTTAGGTTTGTCCATTTTATTTTGATCTTGTAAATGTCACTTTGTCATTACTTGGATAATTAAACTAGTTCAAGATATAATCTGAAGTTTTTTAATTATAAAAGCGCGTAAATTCTTCTTTGTCGACATCTTCCTGTTATAGGCAGTTTATTGCATGAGCGCCCTCTTCAGGTGAAGACATTTTTAAAAAGCACTTTCTATCCAAGTTACACCCGAAGTAAATTTAATGATGTTCTTGAAACATTTGGAGTGCATGCATGGTTTTGGTCTCTTTTGTACGGAAGCCGTAAGCGGCCATGCATCATTATTTTTATTTATTTTTTGTTTTGTTTTGTTTTCTCTTGATCTTGACATAACCAAAAGTTGTTTTCTCATGACGTAATTGTATCCCAAGAAAATCTGTCACCTTATGAATAGGACTGGTGTTAGATGTTGGCATCTTCGCCATCATCAATGTAATAATTCCCTGCTGTAGAGATGGACTTTATCTCCACAGTAAGAGAGAGGGATGTCCCCTTCTCAAGTGTCACACTAATGTGGAACTCGTCAATCCTGCAGGGATGACGTCTTTTTGTAGGCCACCCCAGTAGGTAGCATCATACCGGTTCCCTCTACAAAAAAGGCAATAGGATTTAGCCAGTAGGACTAAATAAAATCTGTGACCAATAAAAGTTTATTATTCTTACATGTTTCATTCATTAAGATAATCTTCACAACATTTATGAATTTTGAAGACTAAATACAATCGTCAGAAGTAAAAAACTAATGTTAGGCTATAAACGAACTACACCATGGTCGCATGACTTTAACGTCACCGCCACTAAGCTTCCAACTCTTTCAATCTTTATTTAAAACATAAAAAACACTACAATTGGAAAATACTATAAACTGATACATTTAAAAGTTGGAAAGTTTGAGTTGGAATAGTTTGTGAGTATTAACACTACAAGGCTGTAGTAGTAGTAGACTCATCGTGTTCTCTGTGATGACATTTAATGTAAAGAGGAAAAAAAAGCTTTTTTTAAAAATCCTGAGTGGGGTATTACCACAGACTTTATTCAAGCAATTTAACAAAAAAGGCCATTCAAAAACCCCATTGACTTCGGGACGATAAGATGTTGAGTACACAGGAAAATTAAGTTGAGATCTAGGGACATTCAAGGGGACGTTCACAGGACATCTAGCTGATGCTTAGGGGACTTTCGCTTAAAGTCCTCTGAATGTCTTTTTACTTATATAGAATATAAAGAGTAATCAATGTGTTTAACTACAAATCTGACTAATGTTTTAATGTGTGTAACTACACAGTTTACTAATGTTTGGATATGTTAATCATGTATATTCTGGTATGTATACCCAACAGTTAAGAATTACTTGTGAGAAGCATTGTCTAAACTCATAGCACTTGTTGATCAAGTTATAATCTAAGTCTGTTCTGAGCTAGAAGAATTCTGTGTCAGTCCGTACCTCTCTGCACAGCAGGCTTAATTTAAAACTATAAAACACTTTCTAACAAGTTGTATTCCAAGTGTGTACATTAAGTGCTTTGTGTTTTTCTAAAACAGCTTCACTATATGGCAGTAAATTTAGAACTTTGTGTTTGTCTAAAGCAGCTTGACTTTGTGGTAATAAAAAACCATTAGGCACATACCAGGACTGAGTTTCTAAACAAAGCCCTCTAAACTTGCAAATCAGTGTTAAAAGATAAGAATTCAAGGAGGAAAAGTACCACGATGAAACTATAGGGTGAATTATGTGACAAAGTAAAAAACCCTGGTCTGGTAAAACATTTAAAGAAAATACAACTGACTAAGCATGTGCCACAAATATAGGTATCATATGGATGTGAATAATTAGTTAAGGCAATGGACATTGGTTTGTGTCTAGAAAGAAAAGGTGAAAGCCCCACCTAGGGATATTTTTACTGCTTCAGAGAGGTATATAAAGACATGTGTGTGTGTCTGTGTGTGTGTGTGTGTGTGTGTGTATACACAATTGGGACCCTCTACAGACTGTCTCACTTTATTGTTTCAATAAAGTTCATTTACTTTCTGACATCTACAAACCCTCTGTGTCTGAAGTTTTTTTACTTAGACTGGAAAGATTGATAACCAGAGAAAACAGACACGTGAGAATTGTAAGGAACAAAGTACATTTATTTTAATATAACAATTGTAAAGGTACTGTGCTCTTTCCGTGTGTGTGTGTGTCTGTGTGTGTGTGCGTGCGTATATATGTGTATGTTGACCCGTTTTGTACTTCGTAGCAAATAACTCCCAGATATGAAACAAAACTATTTTTGTTTAACGGACTAACATTTTGGCTTTGTGAAACATACCTCGAACAAGTTACATTAAACTAGTTAATGGCATAGAAGAAAAAAATATGGAATCACTCACTGTTGAGGAAAAAATTTATAATATACAGTATAAAGTATACTTTTTAAATCACAATTAGTACTTCGTCGCTCATCATCAGTTGTCCTGTGGGCTTCCCTGTAATTGATGCCTGTCTGCCTGATTGTACAGTTTTATGAGGCTTTAACATGTGGAACATTTTACTTGAAATGTTGTACTTTATAATCTGTACAGCGAGTGTTAAGTAAGTTTACTATTAGCATAATGAAGAAAAAACACCATGAACTTGATCTACAGCCATTTACATTAGGAACTGTGACAGTTCTTTAATTGATAATTGTTTAAGGGCAGTGATTAATCATGATTTAATCCTTTTATCTTTTCTTTCTTTTTTGCCTAGTAGTTTTAAAAGCATTTTAAAAGCATTTTAAAACTCTAAATATGTTTGATGTACGTTAAACTAAAAGCAGAATTTTCGATCACCTTTATTGAGGTTTGTAATATTTAATTGTAATTAAAACTTGATTGTAAATGTGTGGTGTAAAGGTTTCAATGCATTAAACACCAACCAAGCCCAATATGCAACAGTCCTGCTTTAATCCCAATTACACACCCCTGTGTTTAATGTCAGCACTTTAACACAGAACAAACCGTACACGTGTTTATGAATGAACGTTTAGAAACATTCATTACATATGAACAGCCTCCATATTAGTTTCAGCTAATAACGATAGGTGACTTTTTTTGTTTGTTTGTTTTGTTTTATTTGTTTGTTTCATTTGTTTTGTTTAGTTTTTTCTATCAGAGTTTAGAATTTAGAACGTAGAACCTCGAATGTACTGCGTGACATCAGCAAGAAACCATACATATAAGAGGAGACTCACTCGATCTAACTACAACAGCTGCTAATCTGCTTCGTTTACATCTCGGACTTTCACCGGACGGACTCACGCAGGAAAACTGAACGGAACATCTGTTCGGATTAGGAGAAACGGAGCACGCTTCCGGAGACAGGTCACGCACCCGACTACGTGAGCAGGGGAGATATTAGAAACGCATGAGTATATGACTAGTATACTAATCATACACTAGTATATGATTGTGTGTACAAGTAAATACAGAAAGGAAATAGTAAAAAAAAAAAAGAAAAGTGTTTTTGATTGTTATTGTTATAATTGTTATGCTAACGATTATCAGCTGGATACGGTATTCCCCTCATAACACTGATTGATCCTAGTCCGGGTTTTCAAGTACGCGCACGCATACGCGTGAACATCTCTGAACTTTAGATCAGCCAGGTTATCTAAGAGCTTCAGCAGGTGCCGTGTGACCCACACACACACACGGTTATCTGCCACACACGCTGAAATAGAAATACACTGAAATGGCAAATCATAGCCTCACTCGTGATAACGCGGCGAGATCGCCGGCCGCCATCTTGCTCGGTGCTACATGGAGTCCATAGTTACTGGCAGCATGACGTCAGATCACATGTAACCAAGGAAAAAGTCCAAACTGAGCCAAGGGACACATATGATCACATTCTGTAATCATTTTCCCCCTCCATTTTCAAATGTTATATGCTGTCAGGCAAAAAAAAATTCAATTACAAATCATAATTAATGGATAATTTAATAAGATGTACATTAATAACAGTATGTATAAATACTGATTTGTATCTATGCATATATTAATATTATATGTACATATTAATTGAATGGACAAGAGACTGCTTGATTAGTATGAATGGGAATACAATTCTGGAGATTAAACCTCACTTGTTGAGTTTTTTTGTCAAATAATACAGCTGTGGTGGGAAAATGGCCATTGTAAAACTTACTAAAAGGTTAGAGAAAACAAAATTTGTCTAAAACTGACAGAAGCAGTAAGGCATATTTTTCCAACCACAGTTGTCAATTTATACCTAAGAAAGGTTATAAATAATAAATAGCATAATATTTATTCATTTGAACATATTTAACATGAGTGACCGACTCAGCAGGTGCTGTTTTTCATTGGGGCCCTTGGAATTACAAATTCATGAAATGTGTAAAATATCTACAACCTAGATCTATACAAATTTACAAATCAACATTTCAGATTTCTATTAACATATATACAGATAAACTATTCAGATTAGAAACATACATATAACACCGTCAGATTGAAACATTTTTACAATAAACATTTCAGACTAGGAGATTATATACAGTTAAGCATATACAGTATCTCACAAAAGTGAGTACACCCCTCACATTTTTGAAAATATTTGATTGTCTTTTCATGTGATAACACGGAAGAAACGTCACTTTGCTACAATGTAAAGTAGTGAATGTAAAGCTTGTGTAACAGTGTAAATTTGCTGTCCCCTCAAAATAACTCAACACACAGCCATTAATGGCTAAACCGCTGACAACAAAAGTAAGTACACCCCTAAGTGAAAATGTCCAAATCGGGTCCAGAGTGTCAATATTTTTTGTGGCCACCATTATTTTCCAGCACTGCCTTTAACCCTCTTGGGCATGGAGTTCCCAGAGCTTCAGAGTTTGCCAATGGAGTCCTCTTCCACTCCTCCATGATGACATCACAGAGCTGGTGGATGTTAGAGACCTTGTGCTCCTCCACCTTCCATTTAAGGATGCCCCATATGCTTAATAGGGTTTAGTCCATCACCTTCACCCTCAGCTTCTTTAGCAAGGCAGTGGTCATCTTGGTGGTGCGTTTCGTTATCATGCTGGAATATTGCCCTGCGGCCCAGTTGCTGAAAGGAGGGGATCATGCTTTGTTTCAGTATGTTACAGTACATGTTGGCATTCATGGTTCCCTCAATGAACTGTAGCTCCCCAGTCCCAGGAGCACTCATGCAGCCCCAGACCATAACACTCTCACCACCATGCTTGACTGTAGGCAAGATACACCTGTCTTTGTACTCCTCACCTGGTTGCAGCCAAACACGCTTGACACCATCTGAACCAAATAAGTTTATCTTGGTTCCAGTAATCTATGTCCTTAGTCTGCTTGTCTTCAGCAAACTGTTGGCCAGCTTTCTTGTGCATCATCTTTAGAAGAGGCTTCCTTCTGGGACGACAGTCATGCAGACCAATTTGATGCAGTGTGCGGCGCAATGCTGGCAGCACTCATACGTGTATTCATCGGGGGAACCATGAATGCCAACATGTACTGTGACATACTTAAGCAGAGCATGATCAGTATGCAGTATTCTAGCATGATAACGACCCAAACACACCTCCAAGACGACCACTGCCTTGCTAAAGAAGCTGAGGGTGAAGGTGATGGACTGGCCAAGCATGTCTCCAGACCTAAACCCTATTGAGCATCTGTGGGGCATCCTCAAATGGAAGGTGGAGGAGCACAAGGTCTCTAACATCCACCAGCTCCGTGATGTCATCATGCAGGAGTGGAAGAGGACTCCAGTGGCAACCTGTGAAGCTCTGGTGAACTCCATGCCCAAGAGGATTAAGGCAGCGCTGGAAAATATTTTATTCACACTTTGGGCCCAATTTGGACATTTTCAATTAGGGGTCTATTCACTTGTTTTTGTTAGCAATTTAGACATTAATGGCTGTGTGTTGAGTTATTTTGAGGGGACAGCAAATTTACACTGTTACACCAGCTGTACACACTCTACATTACATTGTAGCAAAGTGTCATTTCTTCAGTGTTGTCACATGAAAATATGAAAATATATAATCAAACATTTACAAAAATGTGAGGGGTGTACTCACTTTTGTGAGATACTGTATAATGATAATAATAAATATAACAATGTTCAACTGAAAAATTCAAAATTTGTCCATAGTTATAACAGTCAGATATACAGTTTGAATATATATTTTAAAAATGAAAATGCATAATGGGATACTGAAATGAATTGTGTGTTTGTTCATAATCATGTCTTTGTTCCTCTTGACTTTAGTAAAAGCCATATAGTAGAGGCTAAGACTGAAACGGCAACAACTCTTCTCTGGGAAGAGTTGTTAGAGATTGTAACAGTACATGTAGGGGCCTCATTGTATGCCTGTGAAGGTGAGCTTTGCCACAGAATTATGGCATCTATGTTCAGAGTCAACTAATCATTTTCTATAAGTATGGTGACCGGATGCACATTATTCCGCTTACATAGCCTGTCGAAAACGTGTCTCTTCTATATGTAAACAATGTAGACCGGTGTCTCTATGAAGCACTGAGCAAGATGGTGGCCAGGAAACCTGCGTAGCGACCTCTACGACTATTCCAGTGTATTTCTATTTCAGTGGCCACGTCACTCTTTCTTCGTTTAACTCAAAAACATTTCAGACTAGAGTGTCCTCTAGTGGCGAACATGTAAGGGTGAATTAACCCGAGGATATCACAAAAATGTTTGATGAAAATAATTATGAAATAATATATTGATTATTTAATTTAAACTCCAGTACACTGTGTGATACAGCTAAACTAACCATAACTATTTCAATGCGCAAACATTTATGTACCTACCTGACTATTTAGTGAATATCATGTAATCAACTCTGCAATATGACAGGGAAAGGAACCAGCTGGGACTTTTCAATGTGTGAATGTTTTAAAAAATAGATTTTGACCTAAATTTCTTTGTTTTAAAAATTTTACTGGTCACACACACACACACACACACACACACACACAATGTGCAGTTAAATGCTTTTTTATGCCTGTCAGTGACATTTCTAAACAGTGAATTTTTAAAAGTACGAATAAAGAACATATATATAATTGGAATAAAATGCAGATATGTGCAGTTTTATGTACAATACAATTTTGTGCAAAATCGGGCTGAGGTAGTTGTAGTGCAATTGGCAACATACAGAGCACAAGGAGAGAGACGATACAAACAAGGTGAGTGACAGATAAGGTGAATGACAGACAAGGATAGGGAGAGACAAAAAGACAGACAAGGAGAGGGAGAGACGAGGAGACAGATAAGGTGAGTGACAGATAAAGAGACAATCAAGGAGAGGGGGAGACAGTGAGACAGACAAGTGAGTGACATACAAGGAGAGAGCGAGACCAAGAGACAGACAAGGTGAGTTACAGACAAGGAGAGAAAGAGACAAGGAGTTAGAGAAGGTGAGTGATGGACATTGAGAGGGAGAGACAGTGAGTGACTAACAAGGTGAGGGAGAGACCAGAAGTGGGGGAGAGAAGGAGAGGGAGAGACTAGGAGAGGGGAGATAAGGTGAGCGACAGATGAGAGGGAGAGAGGTGAAACGACAGATAAGAGGGAAAGACGAGACAGACAAGGTGAGTGACCGACAAGGTGATGGAGAGAGAAGGAGAGGGAGAGATAAGGATATAGACAAGGTGACTGACATACAAGGAGAGGGAGAGACCAAGAGACAGACGAGGTGAGGGAAAGATGGAGACCAACAAGGTGAGTTACTGACAAGGAGAGGAAGAGACATGGAGACAGAAAAGGTGAGAGACAAGGAGAGGGAGAGACAAGGTGAGTTACGGACAAGGAGTGGGGGAGAGAAGCAAACAGACAAGGTGATTGACAGTCAAAGAGAGACAAAGTGAGTCACAGTCAAGGAGACAGACAAGGTGAGTGACAGTCAAAAAGAGAGAGAGAGAAGGAGACAGACAAGGTGAGGGAGAGATAAGGAGCCAGACAAGGTGAGGGAGAGACAAGGTTGAGGGAGAGACAAGGAGCCAGACAAGGTGAGTGAAAAACAAGGTGAGAGAAAGAGAGCAACAAGGAGAGGGAGAGACAAGAACACAGAACAGCTAAGTGACAGACGAGACAGACAAGGTGAGTGACAGACAAGAGAGAGAGACATGGAGACAGACAAGGAGAGGGAGAGACAAGGAGAGGGAGAGAGAAGGTGAGTGACAGACAAGGAAAGGGAGAGACAAGGTGAGTGACAGACAAGGAGAGGGAGAGACAAGGAGACAATGTGAGTTACAGACAAGGAGAGGGAGAGACGAGACAGAGAAGGTGAGTGACGGACAAGGAGACTTTTTGAATTTTTACAATCCTTTATTTCCCAAACGTCACACAATACACATTAATGTCAAAGGTGACGATATATAAATAAATATTTAAAGAAGCATTAAAAAGATAAACCATAAATGAATAAAATAAATAAATAGGTCAGCGCAACAACAGATAGTTAAGAACATTACCAGCCTAATTCTGGTGTAAAACAAAGTTCTCCCTCCACAACAGAACACAGAGGGAGAGACAAGGAGACAGACGAGGTGAGTGAGACAAGGGGGAGAGACAACGAGAGGGAGAGACAAGGTGAGTGACACAAGGTGAGTGACAGTTAAGGAGAGGGAAAAACAGACAGACAAGGTGAGTGAGAGACAAGGAGACATACAAGGTGAGAGACACAAGTAGCAGGAAAAACGAGACAGACAAGGTGAGTGAGAGGCAAGGAAAGGGAGAGACAAGGTGAGTAACACAATGTGATGGAGAGACAAGGAGACAGACAAGATCAGGGAGAGATAAGGAGAAGGACATATAAGGAGACAGACAACGTGAGTGACCGACAAGGAGAGGAAGAGGCATGGTGAGAGAAGGACAAGGAGAGGGAGAGACCAGGAGAGGGAAAGACAAGGAGAAAGACAAGGTGAGTGACCGATGAGAGGGAGAGACAAGGAGACAGATGAGGTGAGTGACAAGGAGATGGAGAGACAAGATGACTGACAGACAAGGGGAGGGAGAGACAAGCAGACAGACAAGGTGAGGGACAGGCAATGAGAGAGTGACAGACAAGGAGAGGGAGAGATAATGAGAGGGAGAGACAAGGTGAGTGACACAAGGAGAATGAAAGACAAGGAGACAGACAAGGTGAGTGACAGAAAAGGTGAGTGACAGAAAAGGTGAGTGACCGATGAGAGGGGGAGAGAAGGAGACAGACGAGGTGAGTGACAGACAAGTAGAGGGAGAGACAAGAGGAGAGACACGAGACAGACAAGGTGAGTGACAGAGAAGGAGAAGGACAGAGAAGAAGACAGACAAGGTGAGTGACAGACAAGGAGAGGGAGGCACAAGAAGAGGGAGAGTCAAAGAGACAAAGTGAGAGCCAGTCATGCAGAGGGGGAGAGAAGCAGACAGACAAGTAGAGCGTTAGACAAGGAGAGGGAGAGACCAGACAGACCAGGTGAGTTACAGACAAGGAGAGGGAGAGACAAGGAGACAGACAAGGTGAGTGACCGACAAGGAGATGGTCAGTTAGATTTAAGCATTTTTAACATTTTATTGTAAATTTTGACCATTAGGTGGTGCTGTCACAAAATTTGTTGCATAGCTCCAGGTCATCGTCCTGCGATGCCTATCCAGTTTTGAGTGCACAAAGTTGTTGCTGAGATACAGGTCACTTTCTGTTTGGCATCCTTGCAATCAGATTCGTTGGCCCTTTAATGGAGTAATCAAAATTCTTTTAATAACTTTTCTGAGGCTTACACTGAAGGAGAGGGAGAGACAAGGAGACAGATATGTAGAGGGAAAGACAAGGAGAGGGAAAGACAAGGAGACAGACAAGGTGAGTGACAGAAAAGGAGAGAATAAGACATGGTCTGAGAGACGGACAAGGAGAGGGAGAGACAAGGAGAAAGACAAGGTGAGGGAGAGACAAGGTGAGACAAATGAGGGAGAGATGAGACAGACATGGTGAGTGACAGACAGTGGAGGGAGAGACAAGGAGAGAGACAAGGTGAGTGACAGACAAGGAGAGGGAGAGACGAGACTGACAAGGTGAGTGACAGACAAAGAGAGGGAGAGACGAGACTGACAAGGTGAGTGACAGACAAGGAGAGGGAGAGACGAGACGGACAAGGTGAGTGACAGACAAGGAGAGGGAGAGAAAATGAGACAAGGTGAGTGACAGGCAAGGAAAGGGAGAGACAATATGAGTGACAGACAAGGAAAAGGAGAGACAAGGTGAGTGACAGGCAAGGAGAGGGAGAGACAAGGTGAGAGAGAAACAAGGTGAGGGAGAGACAAGGAGACAGACGAGGTGAGTGAGACAAGGGGGAGAGACAACGAGAGGGAGAGACAAGGTGAGTGACACAAGGTGAGTGACAGTTAAGGAGAGGGAAAAACAGACAGACAAGGTGAGTGAGAGACAAGGAGACATACAAGGTGAGAGACACAAGTAGCAGGAAAAACGAGACAGACAAGGTGAGTGAGAGGCAAGGAAAGGGAGAGACAAGGTGAGTAACACAATGTGATGGAGAGACAAGGAGACAGACAAGATCAGGGAGAGATAAGGAGAAGGACAGATAAGGAGACAGACAACGTGAGTGACTGACAAGGAGAGGAAGAGGCATGGTGAGAGAAAGACAAGGAGAGGGAGAGACCAGGAGAGGGAAAGACAAGGAGAAAGACAAGGTGAGTGACCGATGAGAGGGAGAGACAAGGAGACAGATGAGGTGAGTGACAAGGAGATGGAGAGACAAGATGACTGACAGACAAGGGGAGGGAGAGACAAGCAGACAGACAAGGTGAGGGACAGGCAATGAGAGAGTGACAGACAAGGAGAGGGAGAGATAATGAGAGGGAGAGACAAGGTGAGTGACACAAGGAGAATGAAAGACAAGGAGACAGACAAGGTGAGTGACAGAAAAGGTGAGTGACAGAAAAGGTGAGTGACCGATGAGAGGGGGAGAGAAGGAGACAGACGAGGTGAGTGACAGACAAGTAGAGGGAGAGACAAGAGGAGAGACACGAGACAGACAAGGTGAGTGACAGAGAAGGAGAAGGACAGAGAAGAAGACAGACAAGGTGAGTGACAGACAAGGAGAGGGAGGCACAAGAAGAGGGAGAGTCAAAGAGACAAAGTGAGAGCCAGTCATGCAGAGGGGGAGAGAAGCAGACAGACAAGTAGAGCGTTAGACAAGGAGAGGGAGAGACCGAACACGGTGGGTGACAGACAAGGAGAGGGAGAGACAAGGAGACAGACAAGGTGAGTGACCGACAAGGAGATGGTCAGTTAGATTTAAGCATTTTTAACATTTTATTGTAAATTTTGACCATTAGGTGGTGCTGTCACAAAATTTGTTGCATAGCTCCAGGTCATCGTCCTGCGATGCCTATCCAGTTTTGAGTGCACAAAGTTGTTGCTGAGATACAGGTCACTTTCTGTTTGGCATCCTTGCAATCAGATTCGTTGGCCCTTTAATGGAGTAATCAAAATTCTTTTAATAACTTTTCTGAGGCTTACACTGAAGGAGAGGGAGAGACAAGGAGACAGATATGTAGAGGGAAAGACAAGGAGAGGGAAAGACAAGGAGACAGACAAGGTGAGTGACAGAAAAGGAGAGAATAAGACATGGTCTGAGAGACGGACAAGGAGAGGGAGAGACAAGGAGAAAGACAAGGTGAGGGAGAGACAAGGTGAGACAAATGAGGGAGAGATGAGACAGACATGGTGAGTGACAGACAGTGGAGGGAGAGACAAGGAGAGAGACAAGGTGAGTGACAGACAAGGAGAGGGAGAGACGAGACTGACAAGGTGAGTGACAGACAAAGAGAGGGAGAGACGAGACTGACAAGGTGAGTGACAGACAAGGAGAGGGAGAGACGAGACGGACAAGGTGAGTGACAGACAAGGAGAGGGAGAGAAAATGAGACAAGGTGAGTGACAGGCAAGGAAAGGGAGAGACAATATGAGTGACAGACAAGGAAAAGGAGAGACAAGGTGAGTGACAGGCAAGGAGAGGGAGAGACAAGGTGAGAGAGAAACAAGGTGAGGGAGAGACAAGGAGATAGACAAGGTGAGTGTCAGGCAAGGAGAGGGAGAGACAAGGTGAGTGACAGACTAGGAGAGGGAGAGACAAGGTGAGAGCGAAACAAGGTGAGGGAGAGACAAAGAGATAGACAAGGTGAGGGAGAGTCAATGAGATAGACAAGGTGAGTGAGACAAGGAGAGGGAGAGACAAGGTGAGGAACAGAAAAGCAGAGGGAGAGACATAGAGAAAGGCAAGTGAGTGACAGACAATGTGAGGGAGAGACAAGGAGTTGGAGAAGGTGAGTGACAGACGAGAGGAAGAGACAGTGAGAGGGAGAAACAAGGAGGGGGGAAAACAAGGAGAGGGAGAGACGAGACAGAAAAGGTGAGTGACGAACAAGGAGTCGGAGAGAGAAGCAGACAAACTAGGTGAGTGACAGGCATGGAGAGGGAGAGACAAGGAGAGAGACAAGGTGAGTGACAGGCAAGGAAAAAGAGAGACAAGGTGATGATAGACAAGGAGAGGGAGAGTCAGTGAGATAGACAAGGTGAGTGACAGACAAGGAGAGGGAGAGAAAATGAGAGACAAGGTGAGTGACAGGCAAGGAAAGGGAGAGACAATATGAGTGACAGACAAGGAAGAGGAGAGACAAGGTGAGTGACAGGCAAGGAAAGGGAGAGACAAGGTGAGTGACAGACTAGGAGAGGGAGAGACAAGGTGAGAGAGAAACAAGGTGAGGGAGAGACAAGGAGATAGACAAGGTGAGTGTCAGGCAAGGAGAGGGAGAGACAAGGTGAGTGACAGACAAGGAGAGGGAGAGAAAATGAGAGACAAGGTGAGTGACAGGCAAGGAAAGGGAGAGACAATATGAGTGACAGACAAGGAAAAGGAGAGACAAGGTGAGTGACAGGCAAGGAAAGGGAGAGACAAGGTGAGTGACAGACTAGGAGAGGGAGAGACAAGGTGAGAGCGAAACAAGATGAGGGAGAGACAAGGAGATAGACAAGGTAAGGGAGAGTCAATGAGATAGACAAGGTGAGTGAGACAAGGAGAGGGAGAGACAAGGTGAGGGACAGAAAAGCAGAGGGAGAGACAAAGAGAAAGGCAAGTGAATGACAGACAATGTGAGGGAGAGACCAGGAGTTAGAGAAGGTGAGTGACAGACGAGAGGAAGAGACAGTGAGAGGGAGAGACAAGGAGGGGGGAAAACAAGGAGAGGGAGAGACGAGACAGAAAAGGTGAGTGACGAACAAGGAGTTGGAGAGACAAGCAGACAAACTAGGTGAGTGACAGGCATGGAGAGGGAGAGACAATGAGAGAGACAAGGTGAGTGACAGGCAAGGAAAGGGAGAGACAAGGTGATGATAGACAAGGAGAGGGAGAGTCAGTGAGATAGACAAGGTGAGTGACAGACAAGGATAGGGAGAGAAAATGAGAGACAAGGTGAGTGACAGGCAAGGAAAGGGAGAGACAATATGAGTGACAGACAAGCAAAAAGAGACAAGGTGAGTGACAGGCAAGGAAAGGGAGAGACAAGGTGAGTGACAGACTAGGAGAGGGAGAGACTAGGTGAGAGAGAAACGAGGTGAGAGAGAGACAAGGAGATAGACAAGGTGAGTGTCAGGCAAAGAGAGGGAGAGACAAGGTGAGTGACAGACAAGGAGAGGGAGAGAAAATGAGACAAGGTGAGTGACAGGCAAGGAAAGGGAGAGACAATATGAGTGACAGACAAGGAAAAGGAGAGACAAGGTGAGTGTCAGGCAAGGAGAGGGAGAGACAAGGTGAGTGACAGACTAGGAGAGGGAGAGACAAGGTGAGAGCGAAACAAGGTGAGGGAGAGACAAAGAGATAGACAAGGTGAGGGAGAGTCAATGAGATAGACAAGGTGAGTGAGACAAGGAGAGGGAGAGACAAGGTGAGGAACAGAAAAGCAGAGGGAGAGACAAAGAGAAAGGCAAGTGAGTGACAGACAATGTGAGGGAGAGACAAGGAGTTGGAGAAGGTGAGTGACAGACGAGAGGAAGAGACAGTGAGAGGGAGAGACAAGGAGGGGGGAAAACAAGGAGAGGGAGAGACGAGACAGAAAAGGTGAGTGACGAACAAGGAGCTCGGAGAGAGAGCAGACAAACTAGGTGAGTGACAGGCATGGAGAGGGAGAGACAAGGAGAGAGACAAGGTGAGTGACAGGCAAGGAAAAGAGAGACAAGGTGATGATAGACAAGGAGAGGGAGAGTCAGTGAGATAGACAAGGTGAGTGACAGACAAGGAGAGGGAGAGAAAATGAGAGACAAGGTGAGTGACAGGCAAGGAAAGGAATACACATGAGTGACAGACAAAAACGAAGAGGGGAGACAAGGTGAGTGACAGGCAAGGAAAGGGAGACAAGGTGAGTGACAGACTAGGAGAGGGAGAGACAAGGTGAGAGAGAAACAAGGTGAGGGAGACAAGGAGATAGACAAGGTGAGTGTCAGGCAAGGAGAGGGAGAAACAAGGTGAGTGACAGACAAAGAGAGGGAGAGAAAATGAGAGACAAGGTGGGTGACAGGCAAGGAAAAGGAGAGACAATATGAGGTGACAGACAAGGAAAAGGAGAGACAAGGTGGTGACAGGCAAGGAAAGGGAGAGACAAGGTGAGTGACAGACTAGGAGAGGGAGAGACAAGGTGAGAGCGAAACATGGTGAGTGACAGACAAGGAGACAGTGAGAGGGAGAGACAAGGAGGGGGGAAAACAAGGAGAGGGAGAGACGAGACAGAAAAGGTGAGTGACGAACAAGGAGTTGGAGAGACAAGCAGACAAACTAGGTGAGTGACAGGCATGGAGAGGGAGAGACAATGAGAGAGACAAGGTGAGTGACAGGCAAGGAAAGGGAGAGACAAGGTGATGATAGACAAGGAGAGGGAGAGTCAGTGAGATAGACAAGGTGAGTGACAGACAAGGATAGGGAGAGAAAATGAGAGACAAGGTGAGTGACAGGCAAGGAAAGGGAGAGACAATATGAGTGACAGACAAGCAAAAAGAGACAAGGTGAGTGACAGGCAAGGAAAGGGAGAGACAAGGTGAGTGACAGACTAGGAGAGGGAGAGACTAGGTGAGAGAGAAACAAGGTGAGAGAGAGACAAGGAGATAGACAAGGTGAGTGTCAGGCAAAGAGAGGGAGAGACAAGGTGAGTGACAGACAAGGAGAGGGAGAGAAAATGAGACAAGGTGAGTGACAGGCAAGGAAAGGGAGAGACAATATGAGTGACAGACAAGGAAAAGGAGAGACAAGGTGAGTGACAGGCAAGGAAAGGGAGAGACAAGGTGAGTGACAGACTAGGAGAGGGAGAGACAAGGTGAGAGCGAAACAAGGTGAGGGAGAGACAAGGAGATAGACAAGGAAAGGGAGAGACAATATGAGTCACAGACAAGGAAAAGGAGAGACAAGGTGAGTGACAGGCAAGGAAAGGGAGAGACAAGGTGAGTGACAGACTAGGAGAGGGAGAGACAAGGTGAGAGAGAAACAAGGCGAGGGAGAGACAAGGAGATAGACAAGGTGAGTGTCAGGCAAGGAGAGGGAGAGACAAGGTGAGTGACAGACTAGGAGAGGGAGAGACAAGGTGAGAGCGAAACAAGGTGAGGGAGAGACAAAGAGATAGACAAGGTGAGGGAGAGTCAATGAGATAGACAAGGTGAGTGGGACAGAGGAGAGACAAGGTGAGGAACAGAAAAGCAGAGGGAGAGACAAAGAGAAAGGCAAGTGAGTGACAGACAATGTGAGGGAGAGACAAGGAGTTGGAGAAGGTGAGTGACAGACGAGAGGAAGAGACAGTGAGAGGGAGAGACAAGGAGGGGGGAAAACAAGGAGAGGGAGAGACGAGACAGAAAAGGTGAGTGACGAACAAGGAGTCGGAGAGAGAAGCAGACAAACTAGGTGAGTGACAGGCATGGAGAGGGAGAGACAAGGAGAGAGACAAGGTGAGTGACAGGCAAGGAAAAAGAGAGACAAGGTGATGATAGACAAGGAGAGGGAGAGTCAGTGAGATAGACAAGGTGAGTGACAGACAAGGAGAAGGAGAGAAAATGAGAGACAAGGTGAGTGACAGGCAAGGAGAGGGAGAGACAATATGAGTGACAGACAAGGAAAAGGAGAGACAAGGTGAGTGACAGGCAAGGAAAGGGAGAGACAAGGTGAGTGACAGACTAGGAGAGGGAGAGACAAGGTGAGAGAGAAACAGGGTGAGGGAGAGACAAGGAGATAGACAAGGTGAGTGTCAGGCAAGGAGAGGGAGAGACAAGGTGAGTGACAGACAAGGAGAGGGAGAGAAAATGAGAGACAAGGTGAGTGACAGGCAAGGAAAGGGAGAGACAATATGAGTGACAGACAAGTAAAAGGAGAGACAAGGTGAGTGACAGGCAAGGAAAGGGAGAGACAAGGTGAGTGACAGACTAGGAGAAGGAGAGACAAGGTGAGAGCAAAACAAGGTGAGGGAGAGACAAGGAGATAGACAAGGTGAGGGAGAGTCAATGAGATAGACAAGGTGAGTGAGACAAGGAGAGGGAGAGACAAGGTGAGGGACAGAAAAGCAGAGGGAGAGACAAAGAGAAAGGCAAGTGAGTGACAGACAATGTGAGGGAGAGACAAGGAGTTAGAGAAGGTGAGTGACAGACGAGAGGAAGAGACAGTGAGAGGGAGAGACAAGGAGGGGGGAAAACAAGGAGAAGGAGAGACGAGACAGAAAAGGTGAGTGACGAACAAGGAGTCGGAGAGACAAGCAGACAAACTAGGTGAGTGACAGGCATGGAGAGGGAAAGACAAAGAGAGAAGGTGAGTGACAGGCAAGGAAAGGGAGAGACAAGGTGATGATAGACAAGGAGAGGGAGAGTCAGTGAGATAGACATGGTGAGTGACAGACAAGGAGAGGGAGAGAAATTGAGAGACAAGGTGAGTGACAGGCAAGGAAAGGGAGAGACAATATGAGTGACAGACAAGGAAAAGGAGAGACAAGGTGAGTGACAGGCAAGGAAAGGGAGAGACAAGGTGAGTGACAGACTAGGAGAGGGAGAGACAAGGTGAGAGCGAAACAAGGTGAGGGAGAGACAAGGAGATAGACAAGGTGAGGGAGAGTCAATGAGATAGACAAGGTGAGAGTCAAGGAGAGGGAGAGACAAGGTGAGGGACAGAAAAGCAGAGGGAGAGACAAAGAGAAAGGCAAGTGAGTGACAGACAATGTGAGGGAGAGACAAGGAGTTAGAGAAGGTGAGTGACAGACGAGAGGAAGAGACAGTGAGAGGGAGAGACAAGGATGGGGGAAAACAAGGAGAGGGAGAGACGAGACAGAAAAGGTGAGTGACGAACAAGGAGTCGGAGAGACAAGCAGACAAACTAGGTGAGTGACAGGCATGGAGAGGGAGAGACAATGAGAGAGACAAGGTGAGTGACAGGCAAGGAAAGGGAGAGACAAGGTGATGATAGACAAGGAGAGGGAGAGTCAGTGAGATAGACAAGGTGAGTGACAGGCAAGGAAAGGGAGAGACAATATGAGTGACAGACAAGGAAAAAGAGACAAGGTGAGTGACAGGCAAGGAAAGGGAGAGACAAGGTGAGTGACAGACTAGGAGAGGGAGAGACAAGGTGAGAGAGAAACAAGGTGAGGGAGAGACAAGGAGATAGACAAGGTGAGTGTCAGGCAAGGAGAGGGAGAGACAAGGTGAGTGACAGACAAGGAGAGGGAGAGAAAATGAGAGACAAGGTGAGTGACAGGCAAGGAAAGGGAGAGACAATATGAGTGACAGACAAGGAAAAGGAGAGACAAGGTGAATGACAGGCAAGGAAAGGGAGAGACAAGGTGAGTGACAGACTAGGAGAGGGAGAGACAAGGTGAGAGAAACAAGGTGAGGGAGAGACAAGGAGATAGACAAGGTGAGTGTCATGCAAGGAGAGGGAGAGACGAGGTGAGAGAAACAAGGTGAGGGAGAGACAAGGAGAAAAACATGGTGAGTGTCAGGCAAGGAGAGGGAGAGACAAGGTGAGGGAGAGACGATTGTGCCTCGCATGGAGAGATGAGAAGGACAGATGAGAAGACGGACAAGGTGAGTGACAAACAAAAAGAGGGAGAGACAAGGAGAGGGAGAAACAAGGCAAGCAATTTGAGTGACGGACAAAGAGAGGGAGAGACCAGGAGACAGACAAGGTGAGTAAGAAGGAGAGGGAGAGACAAGGTGAGGGAGAGACAGAGAGACATACAAGGTGAGTGACAGACAATGTGAGTGACAGACTAGGAGAGGGAGAAACAAGGTGAGTGTTAGACAAGGTGAGTGACAGACTAGGAGGAAGAGAAGGAGGCAGGCAAGTGAGTGACATACAAGGAGAGGGAGAGACAAGGAGACAGGCAAGTGAGTGACAGACTAGGAGAGGAAGAAACAAGGTGAGTGTTAGACAAGGTGAGTGACAGATGAGGAGAGGGAGAGACACAAGGAGAGGGAGAGACAAGGAGACAGACAAGGAGTGAGAGACACAAGTAGGGAAAGAGGGCGAGACAGAGGTAGATGGAAATGACAAGGACAAGGAGAGAAATGGTGAAAAAAAGTGTCAGGCAAGGAGAGGGAGAGACAAGGTGAGGGAGAGACGATTGTGCCTCGCATGGAGAGATGAGAAGGACATGAGGAGACGGACAAGGTGAGTGACAGACAAGGAGAGTGACAGAGAGGGAGAGACAAGGAGACAGACAAGGTGAGTGACAGACAAGGCGAAAGACAAGGTGAGTGACATACAAGGAGAGGGAAAGTCAAGGAGACAGACAAGTGAGTGACCGACTAGGAGAGGGAGAAACAAGGTGAGTGACAGACGAGGAGAGGGAGAGACCAGGAGACAGAAGGAGTGAGAGACACAAGGAGAGAGGGAGAGACAAGGAGACAGACAAGTGAGTGACAGACTAGGAGAGGGAGAGACAAGGTGAGTGACAGGCAACGAGTGAGAGACACAAGGAGAGAGAGACTAGGAGAGTGACGGACGAGGAGTCGGTGAGACATGGTGAGGGAGAGACAAGGAGGGGGACAGACAAGGAGAGCAACAAGGAGTGTGAGAGACAAGAACACAGCAGCTGAGTGACAGACAAGGTGAGTGACGGACAAGGAGACAGTCAAAGTGAGAGTGTCAGGCAAGGAGAGAGAGAGACAATTGTGCCTCGCATGGAGAGATGAGAAGGACAGATGAGGAGACAGACAAGGTGAGTGACAAACAGAGAGGGAGAGACAAGGAGAGGGAGAAACGAGGCAAGGAAGTTGAGTGACCGACAAAGAGGGAGAGACAAGGAGACAGACAAGGTGAGTGAGACAAGGAGAGGGAGAGACAAGGTGAGGGAGAGACCAGAGACAGACAAGGTGAGTGACAAACAAGGAGACAGTCAAAGTGAGTGACAGACAAGGAGACAGACAAGGTGAGTGAGACAAGGAGAGGGAGAGACAAGGTGAGGGAGAGACCAGTGACAAACAAGGAGAGGGAGAGTCAAGGAGACAGACAAGTGAGTGACAGACTAGGAGAGGGAGAAACAAGGTGAGTGTTAGACGAGGAGAGGGAGAGACCAGGAGACAGACAAGGAGTGAGAGACACAAGGAGAGGGAAAGACAAGGAGACCGACAAGTGAGTGACAGACTAGGAGAGGGAGAAACAAGGTGAGTGTTAGACAAGGTGAGTGACAGACGAGGAGAGGGAGAGACCAGGAGACAGACAAGGAGTGACAGACTAGGAGAGGGAGAGACAAGGTGATTGTGAGACAAGGTGAATGACAGACAAGGCATGAGAGACACGAGAGAGAGACAAGGAGATAGACAAGGTGAGTGATGGACAAGGAGTCGGTGAGACATGGTGAGGGAGAGACAAGGATGGGGAGAGACAAGGAGAGCGACAAGGAGTGGGAGAGACAAGAACACAGAGCAGCTGAGTGACAGACGAGGTGAGTGACGGACAAGGAGACAGTCAAAGTGAATGACAAGCAAGGAGAGGGAGAGACAAGGTGAGGGAGAGACAAAAAGACAAACCAGATGAGTGACAAACGAAGAGACAGTCAAAGTGAGTGACAGACAGGAGAAAGACAAGGTGAGTGTCAGGCAAGGAGAGGGAGAGACAAGGTGAGGGAGAGACAATTGTGCCTCGAATGGAGAGATGAGAAGGACAGAAAAGGAGACGGACAAGGTGAGTGACAGACAAGGAGAGGAAGAGACATGGTGAGAGAAGGACAAGGCGAGGGAAAGACCAGGTGAGTGACAGACATAGAGAGGGAGGGACAGTGACAGACAAAGAAAGGGAGAGACCAGGAGAAAGACAAGTGGAGTGAGACAAAGAGGGTAAGACAAGGTGAGTGACAGACTAGGAGAGGAAGAGAAGGAGGCAGGCAAGTGAGTGACATACAAGGAGAGAGAGAGAAAAGGAGGCAGACAAAGTGAGTGACAGACAAGTTGAGTGACAAGGAGACAGTCAAAGTGAGTGACAGACAAGGAGAAAGGCAAGGTGAGTGTCAGGCAAGGAGAGGGAGAGACAAGGTGAGGGAGAGACGATGTGCCTCGCATGGAGAGAGAAGGAGACAGACAAGGTGAGTGACAGCCAAGGAAAGGAAAAGACATGGTGAGAGAAAGACAAAGAGATGGAGAGACAAGGTGAGTGACAGAGAGAGGGAGAGAAGAGCTGAAACAAACAAGGAGAGGGAGAGACAAGAATACACAGCAGCTGAGTGACAGACTAGGAGAGGGAGAGACATGGAGACAGACCAGGTGAGTGAGAGACGAGATGAGTGACAGACAAATGGAGAGACAAGGAGACAGTCAAAGTGAGTGACCGGCAAGGAGAGGTAGAGAAAAGGTAAGGGAGAGACAAAAAGAGGGAGAGATAAGGAGACAGACAATGTGAGTGACAGACAAGATGAGGGAGAGACAAGAAGCCAGACAAGTTGAGTGAAAGAGACGGTAACGGAGACACAAGGAGAGGGAGAGACAAGAACACAGAGCAGCTAAGTGACAGTCAAAGTGAGTGACTGGCAAGGAGAGGGAGAGACTAGGTGAGGGAGAGACGATTGTGCCTCGCATGGAGAGATGAGAAGAACAGACAAGGAGACAGACAAGGTGATTGACAGACAAGGTAAAGGAGAGACAAGGTGAGTGACAGACAAGGAGAGGGAGAGACGAGGAGACAGTCAAAGTGAGTGACAGGCAATGAGAGGGAGAGACAAAAAGAGGGAGAGACAAGGAGACAGAAAAAGTGAGGGAGCGATGAGGAGACAGACAACGTGACTGACAGAAAAGATGAGGGAGAGACAAGGAGCCAGACAAGATGAGTGAAAGAGAAGGTAACGGTGACACAAGGAGAGCGACAAGGAGAGGGGGAGAGAAGAACACAGAGCAGCTGAGTGACAGAAAAGGTGAGTGCCGGACAAGGAGACACAAGAGAGAAGGAGGCAGAGAAGGTGAGTGACCGACAAGGAGAGGGATAGATAGACAAAGAGTAAGACAAGGTGAGTAATAGAATAGGAGAGGGAGAGACAGGGAGGCAAACAAGGTGTGTGACCAACAAGGAGAGGGATAGACAAGGAGACAGAGAAGGTGAGTGACAGGCAAGGAGAGGGAGAGACATGGAGAGGGAGAGACAGGGAGGCAGACAAGGTGAGAGACAGACAGTGGAGTGAGAGACATGGAGACGGACCAGGTCAGTGAGAGACTAGATGAGTGACAGACAAGGACAGAGAAATAAGAGAAGGAGAGATAAAAAGAGACAAGGTGAGGGAGAGACAAGGAGAGGATGAGACATGCTGAGAGACAGACAAGGAGAGGGATAGACAAGGAGACAGACATGGTGAGTGACAGACGAGAGGGAGAGACAAGGAGAGGAAGAGACGGAGAGGGAGAAACCAGGAGACAGACAAGTGAGTGACAGACAAGGAGAAGGAGAGACAAGGAGAGGGAAAGACAATGAGACAGACAAGGGGAGTGAGAGACAAGGAAAGGGAGAGACATGGTGAGAGAAGGACAAGGTTAGGGAGAGAAGGAGAAAGACAAGGTGAGTGACAGACTAGGGGAGGGAGAGAAGGAGGCAGACCAGGTGAGTTTGACAAGGTGAGTGACAGACAAGGAGCGGGCAAGACAAGGTGAGGGAGAGACAAGGAGGGGGAGAGACAAGGAGACAGACAAGTTGAGTGACAGACAAAGAGAGGGAGAGACAAGGTGAGTGACAGACAAGGAGTGTGAGAGACATGAAGACAGACAAGGTAAGTGACAGCCAAGGTGACTGACCGACACCTGTCACTCACCTTGTCCAGGAGTAATTGAACCACTTTTAAATATAATAAATTCTTCACTAAGCACTGGCTGTGTACCTAAATCACTTAAATTAGCAGTTATTAAACCCTTGATTAAAAAACTTGACCTTGACCCGTCTCAATTGTCCAGCTATAGTCCAATATCAAATCTCCACTTCATCTCTAAGATTTTAGAAAAGGTTGTAGCAAAGCAGTTATGCTCGTACTTAGATAGGAACAACATTCATAAAATGTATCAGTCGGGATTTAGACCTCAGCACAGAGACCACGTTAGTTAAAGTAATAAATGACCTACTGACCTCTGATCAGGGTCGTGTCTCACTGCTTGTGTTACTCGACCTTAGTGCAGCTTTTGATACTATAGATCGCACTATTCTCCTTGATGGATTAGAAAATGTTGTTGGCATTAAGGGAACAGTTCTCTCCTGGCTCAGGTCTTATCTGACCGATCGTTATCAGTTCATAGATGTAAATGGTGATTTCTCTATGCGCACTGAGGTTACTTTTGGAGTTCCATAGGGTTCTGTTTTAGGCCCACTGCTTTTCACTTTATATATGTTACCCCTAGGACAAATTATTCGTAAACATGGATTTAGCTTCCACTGTTATGCTGATGATACACAGTTGTATGTTTCAGCGAAGCCAGAGGACAGACAGGAGCTTAGTAAAGTTGAGGATTGTGTAAAAGACATTAGACGATGGATGTTAACTAACTACCTCCTACTTAATTCTGATAAAACAGAAATACTTTTATTAGGCCCACGTGTAGCTAGAAGTAATCTTTCTGACTACACAGTAACTCTGGATGGACTTTCTGTTTCATCATGTACAGCAGTTAAAGACCTCGGAGTGATTATTGACTCCAGCCTATCATTTGATGCTCATGTAGATAATATTACTAGGATAGCTTTCTTTCCTCTCAGAAATATTTCAAAAATAAGAAACATATTGTCACTACATGATGCAGAAATACTGGTTCACCTCTAGATTAGATTACTGTAATGCCTTACTGTCTGGATGTTCGAGTAGAAATATAAATAAACTCCAGTTAGTCCAGAATGCAGCTGCGAGAGTCCTTACTAGAACTAGAAGATACGACCACATCACACCGATCTTATCCACACTGCATTGGCTCCCTGTAAAATTTCACATTAAGTTTAAAATACTTTTATTAACCTATAAAACACTAAATGGTCTCGCGCCACAATATCTAAGCGACCTTCTGGTTTTATATGATCCACCACGCCTACTTAGATCAAACGATGCAGGCTATTTCACGGTACTTCGAATAGTGAAGGCTACAGCAGGGGGAAGATCTTTCTCTTATAGAGCCCCACAGTTATGGAACAGTCTTCCTATTAGTGTTCGGGACTCAGACACAGTCTCAGTGTTTAAGTCTAGGTTTAAAACGTATTTGTTTACTCAAGTCTATTCTGACTAGATTCTGTTTTACTACTTTGCAGTCCTAATAATCTTTTTCTCCCTCCTTTTGCCGAGCCCCACACGAATTTATGGAGATACTAGAGATTCAGATCCTTTCTGCCTCTGCATGGAGCTCAAGTCTTCTCCAATTCCAGACTGCTGGGACTACGGCTGCTCCTAAGGCCATACATACTTCATGTACATCCATAATAAACTTTTTCACACTATCTGTTGTTACCCAGATGAGGATGGGTTCCCTTCTGAGTCGGGTTCCTCTCAAGGTTTCTTCCTCTTTAAACATCTTCGGGAGTTTTTCCTTGCCACCGTTGCCACTCAGTGGCTTGCTCAGTTGGGATAAATTCACACATTTAATATCTGTATACTATGTTAATATTTCTGTAAAGCTGCTTTGAGACAATGTCTATTGTAAAAAGCACTATACAAATAAAATAAAATTGAATTTAATTGAATTGAATTGAATTCAATTATGGGGCGGCTGTGGCGCAGTTGGTAGAGCATGTTGTCCACTAATCGTAGGTTTGGCGGTTCGATTCCCAGCCCGGGTGACTCCACATCCCGACGGCAAGCTAGCGCCTTGCATGGCAGCTCTGCTACCATTGGTGTGTGAGTGTGTGTGTGAATGGGTGAATGAGACACAGTGTAAAGCGCTTTGGATAAAAGCGCTATATAAGTGCACATTTACATTTACAATTGAGTGACAGGATAAGAGTGATAATAAAGGAGAGGGAGAGACAAGGACAGACCAGGTGAGTGACAGACAAGGAGAGAGAGAGACGGACACAGACAAGGAAGCACTATACAAATAAACAAGTGAGTGAAGAACAAGTGAGTGACAATAAAGGAGAGGGAGAGACTGACACAGACAAGGTGAGTGACACAAGGAGAGAGACGAGGTGAGAGGCAGGCAAGGAGGGAGAGAAGGCAAGAGAAACAAGGTGAGAGTTAGGAGAGGGAGAGACGAGGCAACAAAGTGAGTGACAGACGGGGGGGGGGAACGGACAAGGTGAGTGACGGGGAGACGAACACAGAGCAGCTGAGTGATGGACAAGGAGAGGGAGAGACAAGGTGAGGGGGGGACAAAGACAAGGTGAGCGACAGGCAAGGAGAGGGAGACGAACAAGGTGAGTGACAAGGAGAAAGACAATGTGAGTCACAGACAAGGAGAAAGACTGAGTGACAGGCAAGGAGAGGGAGACGAACAAGGTGAGTGACAAACGAGAAAGACAATGTGAGTGTCAGGCAAGTAGAGGGAGACGAACAAGGTGAGTGACAAGGAGAAAGAAATGTGAGTGTCAGGCAAGGAGAGGGAGAGAAGGTGAGGGGGAGATGATTGTGTCTCGCATGGAGAGATGAGACAGACAAGGTGCGTGACAGCCAAGGAGTGGAAAATACATGGTGAGAGGGACAAGGAGAGAAGGTGAGGGGGAGATGATTGTGCCTCGCATGGAGAGATGAGACAGACAAGATGAGTGACAGACAAGGAGATGGGGAGAGACCAGGAGACCGTCAAAGTGAGTGACAGGCAAGGAGGGGGAGAGAAAAGGTGAGGGGGAGACAAAAAGAGAAGGAGACAGACAACGTGAGGGAGACACAAGGAGAGCGACAAGGAGAGGGAGACAAGAACAGAGCAGCTGAGTGACAAAGTGAGTGACAGGCAAGCAAGGAGAGGGAGAGAAGGTGAGGGGGAGAGAAATAGACGGAGAGAGAAGGAGACAGGCGAGGTGAGACAAACGACGAGAGTCAAAGTTGACAGGCAAGGAGAGGGAGAGAGAAGGTGAGGGAGAGACGATTGTGCCTCGCATGGAGAGATGAGGAGGACAGACAAGATAAGGGGGAGAGAAGGAGCCAGACAAGGTGAGGGAGACACAAGGAGAGCGACAAGGAGAGGGAGACAAGAACAGAGCAGCTGAGTGACAAAGTGACAGGCAAGCAAGGAGAGGGAGAGAAGGTGAGGGGGAGAGAAATAGACGGAGAGAGAAGGAGACAGGCGAGGTGAGACAAACAACGAGAGTCAAAGTTGACAGGCAAGGAGAGGGGGAGAGAAGGTGAGGGAGAGACGATTGTGCCTCGCATGGAGAGATGAGGAGGACAGACAAGGTGAGTGAGAGACAAGATGAGTGACAGACAAGGAGATGAGATAGAAGGAGACCGTCAAAGTGAGAGCAAGCAGACAGACGAGGTCAGTGGGTGACAGGCAAAGTGAGGGATAGACAAGGAGAGGGAGAGACAAGAACACAGACCAGCTGAGTGACAGACAAGGAGCGGGAAAGACAAGGCAACAGATAAGGTGAGATACAGGCAAAAAGGAAGAGAGAAGGAGATGGAGAGACGAGGAGACAGACAAGGTGAGTGACAGACAAGGAAAGGGAGAGACAAGGTGAGTGACAAACCAGGAGCGGGAGAGACATGGAGACAGACAAGGTAAGTGACAGAAAAGGAGTGGGAGAGACAAGCAGACAGACAAGGTCAGCGACAGGCAAGGAGAGGGAAAGACGATGTGAGGGAGAGACTAGGAGAGCGACAAGGAGAGGGAGAGAGAAGAACACAGACCAGCTGAGTGACAGAGAAGGAGAGGGAGAGACAAGGTGACAGAAAAGGAGAGGAAGAGACAAGGAGAGGGGGAGACAAGGAGGCAGACAAAGTGAGTGACAGACAAGGAAAGGGAGAGACGAGGTGAGTGACAAGGACAGGGGGGGAGAAGGAGACAGACAAGGTGATTGATGGGCAAGATTGATGGGGAGAGGGAAAGACGAGGAGAGGGAGAGACAAGGTGAGAGAGATAACAAGACAGATAAGGCGAGGAACAGACGAGTGATGGGGAGAGAGACAAGGAGCCAGACAAGGTGACTGAAAGACAAGGTAAGGGCAAGACGAGGAGAGGGAAAAACAAGAACACAGCAGGGGAGCGGAGCGACGTTCCCGGTGGAACAGGAAAGCGGAGCGATGTCCCCAGCCGAACAGGAGAGTAGAGCAACGTCAAAGACTGGAGCCTTGACTTGGACGTCTGGAACTTGAGACTGGACCTGGACGTCCGGAACTTGAGACTGGGCTGGGCTGGACAGCGGATTTTCACATTGTGGACAACTTTTGGTTATTGTAGGATACACTGCTGTCTCATTTGTTTTATGGAGACTTTGGGTGTGTGGGTATTTGGTGGATTGTGAGAGTAAGCAGAACATGCCAATGATTTGAAGGATGTGAATTTGTTTTTAGAGGATTTAAACCTAACATGGTGAACAAATTATAGAATTCAGGGAATTTTACTGGGTGTCACGTTTTGTGACGTAACGGAAGATAGGGCGGATGCAAGTGCAGTTTGAATAAGAGTTTTATTTAAAGAGAGAGAGTCTGACAAATCCAAAATGTGATCCAGAAACGTAATCCAAAACATGCAAGAGGTCCGGCGATCGGCAAACAGGCATACACAGGGCTAAACAGGAATCAAGGTCGTGGTCACGAAAAACGGGGTCGAGATACAAAACATGAAACATGAAATACAGTAAGGGACTGGTAGCGGAGGAACCAGCACAAACTAAAGTGAACTAAACTAACTAACCTAAACATGAAACATGACATGAACTATAACTATGAATTTAAACATGAAACAATGAACTGTGACTGTGGTTAGCTATCGTAATCTCTTATCTAACTATCTACCTCATCTAATATTCTGCATTGAGTGTTGGGAGGCACGCGGTATATATGCCGACATTATCAGCCTCATAACCGCTAACAGCTGAGGGCAATACAGACACACGTGACACCACAACCAATGACCACCTGCTCGTGCATGCACGCTCATATGCTCCACAGCGCATTGCAAAAGGGGGACTCATGACACTGGGGTTATCTCATACAGTGTAGCAAGTAATAATCTGGAAAGACTTTTGTAATATCACAGTCTAAACTGGATTTAAAGTGAAGCAAATTAGTAAATGAATCACATATAAATGAATCATATGTAAATGAATCACATGAAAATGAATCACATGTAAATGAAGAATATGAAAATGAAGAAATAAAGACATAAAGAAACGAGGTGGGATTAGGTTGGAAGTGGTTACCAGTGATTGTTTTGCGTTGTTTGTTTTGTGTTTGCTTTGTGTTCCAGTATTTGTTTTGAGTTTTGTTCTCCCTGTACTTGATTGTGTAATATATTCACCACTATATATTTTTCACTTGGTTTACCGGCAGTAGGGGTGTGTCTGCCAATTTTTTTGTCCTTTTTGTCTCTGGTTTTGGATTAGGGAAGTACATTTTGTATTTTTATTGTTTTTCTTTTAGGTAAAAAAGGTCTCTAAACCCAGAATTTATTATTTTGGCCTTGTCCCACATGTATTTTAATTGTTTTTCTTTTAGGTAAAAGACAAATGTTCTTCCCTTATTTAGAGGTCTTTCCCTTTGAACCGTGAGCTGGTTACTCATTATAATAAAGAAACTAAAGAAACGTTCCTCATTTTAGTTATAACATTTTTCATGTACAAAGGAGGTAACTCTGGACTTCAGTTTCCATCAGCCACTGCACTGCACTGCACTACATGTCACATGACCACCTGCACCTGATTCATGTTTGTCTGCACTGTCTCTCTGTCTTTCGTTTGTCCTAGACTACTGTGTTATATGTCACCATGTTTTGTTTCTTGCCACAGTATTTCTGCCAAGTTGTCAGTGTCTGTTTTGTGGTTTATTTAATAAATGTTATAGCTGCTGACAATCTTGAAATGTGACAATAATTATCATTCTTATATTAAATAATTTTTAATCCTGTATGTCCTGATTATTCTAAAATATGTGCTATATTTTTAGTAAAAAAAATTTTTTTAAATTAAAGTTCTGAAATACACCCAGAATCTGAATAGAGGTGCTTTTTATCTTTCTTTCATTTATTTTTGTGTTTTTATTTACATTTAAGAGACTTTCAGCCTGGGACACTTTACACAATTTGCAGACAATGTGAAGTTTAAAAAAAAAAAAGACATCTAACAATATTTTTGGTACAAATGTAACCAAATTATAAAATATTACAGATTTTTTTTAGTTTATTATATTTTGAACAAAATGCAGACAATAACAAATTTTCATACGGAGTTCTTGCTTCATGATAAAAAAAACAAAAATAGCAACAAAATCACTAGTAACATTCATCCTTAAAACTTAAAAATCCAGAAACATATTTACAAGTTTTGCACAGAGGCTTCTTTTCATATGGCATTTTGAGGGTCTGAAGGTCTATGCGCACACGGTGCTGAAAGTGTCCCAGCAGCCAAGCTTCAGGAAAATCACCTGATCCTTATCCTGATCCAAGCCTTCGACCAGTACCAGTCAATCAGGACCCATTCTTAAACATTACACATGTTGAAAAGTTTAATCGTCCAGTGTGTAGTTAGGATTCACAACCAGTGTGACGTCGTCTTCCTGCTTCTCGGCTGCGCTGGACTCGGCCGAGCCTTTCAGGCCCGACTGCGACAGTTCGATTAGGATGTAGTCCTGAAAGACATAATCAGTGCTTTCACCAGGATACAAAATATTTTCATTATTATCCAAGGAAAGGAATTAAGTCATCACATAGATATAACAATCAATCTTCCCAAGCTGTATCTATTCAAATGAGGTTTTATCTAATTACATATTCATTTATTTGGATAATTAAAGAAAAATCTTTGAATGAGCTAAGAATTAAAACATCAGTTTCACTGTGAAGATGCTGACTCCAGAGAGAAGGCATTCACAGAAAATAGTTTATTTGTTCAATCTGCCCCATTTTTAGGTATAAAATCTATAATAAACCCAACAATAATCAGCATTTGGATAAATTTCTCCCTAAATAAGCATTAAAACGCACATTTCATTAATGTTTGTTGTCTAAAAGCTGAGACTTATGCTCTGAATATGAAAAAAATAAACATGATTTCATGTGTTTCCACCTTTATATGGTTTATAAAAAGGTTGTGTATATCATTGAGTGGGAGAAGCTTAAGGCTTTCTTAAAAGTTGCTAAGAAGGATTATTTAAAAAAAATCCTCTTACATAATGCACAAGTCTGTGGATGACCTTCTCGATCATGGCCTTCTTGCTGATGAGCTCCATCTCAGAGTCGATCTCAGACTCGATCTCCTTCAGGTACCAATTCACCACTGCGCTCTTCTTCAAGGCTTCTTCCTCCTCATCTGCACACACAAACACACACACAGTGTGTAAGTAAGAAATAAAACTCCATGTGGTGCTGTTATAGGAAAATAATGACTACTGTTACAGGTGCTGTTATAAAATAAATAAATCAATCAACATTTTCCGTAGACCAATCAGAATCCAGCGCCCTCACCTTCCTCAGCACGACGCAGGTGCAGCACTATGAGGTTGGAGATGCGCTTGTACTCAGAGAAGGACAGACGCAATGACGGTTTGCCGTTGTGGCTTTCACCGTTGACACCGTCGGCGTGCTCGTGACCGTTCACAGGAGCGTCCACGTGGCCGTTTGGCACATCGTGGCCTGGAACGAAGAGGAGACAGAAGAATTACAAACCTAACACACTGTTGCTCGATTCAGCACAAGTAGTGATCATGGAAACGATTAATAAAAACAAATTGAGGCAGGGTTTAAAACTTTTGAGTGCCAACACTTTAATCTTAATTTTAAACAGAGTAAATAGAGATGAGGAATGAGGAAACTCAAAGTACTTCCAGAATTAATTTTTCCAATTTTCTCCTTGTCCTTTAATTTACATATTTAAATGCTGAAGATGTTCAAAAATGTTTAAACTTTTTTTGTTTTTTTAATTGATCAAATATAAACCATCACTTAAGTGATATTCGCTTACATATAATTATAATTTCATACAGCAACTTAATGACTTCCTGATTGGCCGAATCAGAAACAGTGTTCTAGAGCACTATGTACAGTAGGTTCTATGACTCCATTATGTAGCTCCTATGTAATGAGCATACAGAGTGAATCTTTCTTTTATTTCAAATGCTTTGAATCTGTCTATGATTAGCAGGATTCCTTTACCGTTCACCCGGTTCTCTTCCTCCTCCTCCATGGCCTCTTCTTCCTCTTGGTCCAGGTTGATGTCTGGCGTCTCCACCCTGATGATGGACTTGTTGAGCAGCCTGAAGGCCTCTTTCACGTGTTTGGGCTGCACCTGAATTAGTCAGAGACATACACACTGTGAGAAAGATGCAATGTGGGCCAGAGAGCACTATATAGATGAAAAGGTGTGGTTTGTTAGCCCAAACGCGCACACCTCATCGCAGCAGTGCATGCGGGCCATGCTCTCAGACAGGCGGATCATGCTCTCCAGCTGGCGCACGGTGATCCTCCAGGCCGATTTGGTGACGCCAGAGCCGTCCCTCTGTCTCAGGCGCTTGTACTGCTCCACGATAAAATCCTCCGACTCTTTAGAGATCTGATTACATTTTTTTAAAAAACACTGTGTTCGCGTTTATTGCACTAATGCTATTCCAACAATAAGTTTTGGTCTGTAGGGGTAGGTGATACATACATATATAAAATTAAACACTTATATCACGATACTTCAAAACATATATTTTATATGCTATTGAATATAAGAAATTGACAGAATTTACCACTGTATCAATATTATATGATCATACTGCCCAACCATAGAAGGGTGCAAAGGTTTACACACCCTTACTTCATAACAATAAAATGAACAAGACACTTCCAGGAACAAATTATGCATTCTAAACATGCCATCAGATTTTTGCTGTCTTTTATCTAATATCTTATTCAGGTTTAATCAGAGAAGTGGTGTGTGAGATGCCGAGCGTTTTCCTCACCTTCGGTTTAAACTGGCGGGCGAACAGCAGGTATCTCCGGATCTCGTCCAGAGTGTACAGACGCTCAATGGAGTTCTCGATCCTGGAGTGCAGGTCCACGATGCGCCTGGCTATGGCATAATCGGTCACCTGAGGCAATGGAAGAAAAAAAAAAGATGTTTATTTAACGTTTATACAGGGATTCACCAGTATCAGAGCTTTTTAACAGTCATAGGTAAAGTTGCAACTTCTGAGATCTTCAGGAGCGAGGAATGACACACACACACACACACCTCGTTGCAGTCGTCCACCAGGATAAAGAAGAGGTCGAAGCGGGACATGATGGGTGCGGTCAGGTTGATGTTCTGCTTGAGCGATTTGGAGCGGTCGTAGCGGCCACTCACAGGGTTCGCTGCTGCCAAGATGGACGTTCGGGCGTTCAGAGTGGCCTATGAGCGAACACACATCTTAAAAATTTATTCTAACGCAAAACACAAAACATTACGTCCTGTCATTATGTCCTTGGGGATAAACACTGGTTTGAATCAACCGGGCTTTGACCTTTAACCCTTACCTTAACCCCAGCTTTGGTGATGGAGATGGTCTGCTGCTCCATGGCTTCATGGATGGCCACCTGATCCCTCATCTCCATTTTGTCAAACTCGTCAATACAGCACACACCCTATAGGCGCACAGACACACACACACACACACACAGCATTTAAAGCTCATACAATAGCAGTCACACGCAAGCCAATGTATGAAAGGATGTGTCAAAAAATAAAAAAGTTATTAAATAAAATAAATTATTAAACACAATGTTGACTTAATCCACTCATATCATTATATTATTTATTCTATATTACATATCTTCAAACGTGTAAGATTTAAAATGATAACTTGTATATACATTCTTTAATAAAAATGCAAAAAACAAAACAATTGTATGGATCTCAAAAGCTCATCTTTAAATACTTTACAAGTAGATAATATAAAATTTAAAATAAATATTTTAGCATTTAGGAATACTATGTTAAAACATTATTTCTTTTTAGTGCTTTTCAATTTGTTTAGTCATTACTTACTTGTTAAAGGTCTATTATTATTATTATTATTATTATTATTATTATTATTATCAGTATTATTTTTATTTGTTGGCCCTTTATTGACTTTGTTTTATTTATTCTAAATAATTTTTATTCAGAAATATATTTTTAAGGTCTAAATTGCTATGCTATATGTCAGGGTTAAAAAAAAAATCATATGCCATGAGCTATGTTTTAAAATTGAGTGAAAATTAAAAAAAAAAAAAAAAAAAAAAAAAAAAATATTTAGAAAAAAAAAAAAAAAAAATTCTTAGTGATGGCGCATAGAGAAACCGTTACTAAGACTTTAAGGATGAGATCTAGCAGACAGTTCGTTTAGGTGATTAATGAAAGCGATTAAATTATTTGTGGTGATCAACGTGAGACCTGACCGCTGGCACGGACGCCCCCATTGACCCACTAACCCACATGACAACAAGGGGAAAAAGACCTACACAACAAACCCCCCAAACAAAACAACAAAAATTTTATAAAATGCATATTATTTAATGGTAGTGAACTCTCAGTAAAACTACATTAATTATCATATAATTACAAAGACGCTACATTAACATCACAGTCTATGAGTTAAACCTATTATCCATACTCTCACAATGTGTTTCTTACTTGAGAAACTGGCTCTTGGCTGTACTGGGATCTCCCACAATGCACACGTTGATGTCCCCCCTCAGAGATGTGCCCTCCATGGTGGTCTTCGGGACACCACCAAAGAGCATGAGCAGGATGCCGCGCTTCACCTCATCGTTGCCTGTTCACAAACAAACTTTTTAAACCAACTCTAAACAAAACTCTGTTTCATTATAGCATTGCTGTGGCTTTTTAAATACTCCTCATGCAGTGTCATGATGCTATTGGAATCAAGTAGCTTAACCTAATTAAATATTTTTTTTTAAATAACTAAATTCTACAATATATACTTTATTATAATTAGTATGAAAAGTCATCAAGGCATCATCCTGCTTTTGGTCCACATCAAAAGCATTGAGAGTCTAACCCAAAAAGAGTCGAATCCCTGATCCAGGCATTCAAAGCAAAGAGTCGATTCCACACTCCAAAGAGTCGAAGAGTTGACTCCTTGATTCTAGGCACTGAAAACATGGAGTAAATTCCAAAGCTTATAAATCCTTAGAGTTAACTCGCTGTTTTCAACCAAAGAATCAGGAAATCGACTCTTTGGAGTCCATTACACACACTAAAAGTGTTTCAGTGTTTTTGTCAAGCAGACTATACATAGTGATTCATTTAACGATGTATATGACGGACGGCTATGGCTCAGGTGATAGAGCGGGTTGTCCACTAATCGTAGGGTTGGTGGTTTGATTCCCGGCCCACGTGACTCCACATACCGAAGTGTCCTTGGGCAAGACACTGAACCCCAAGATGCACCCAATGGCAAGTTAGTGCCTTGCATGGCAGCTCTGCTACCATTGGTGTGTGAGAGGGTGTGTGAATGAGAGACAGTGTAAAGCGCTTTGGACAAAAGCGCTATGTAAGTGTGCCATTTACCATTGAAATATCTGTGTGTGTGAGGGAGCATGTACCGTGGATGGTGGGGAAGAGGCTTGTGCACAGGTTATGGTACAGGTTCTTGTCCTGGCTCATCTCGAACACTTTATCCCACTCCTTCACTGACATCTGGTTCTTAATGCTCTCGGCTGTCTGCTCCTCATCACGGATTTCCTTCCCGCCAAACTAAACACACCACACAACACACCTCATTACAATCCCATTACAGGACTGCGTGATGAGTGGCTGTGGAGCTGGGATCTTACCCTGGGATTGGTCGGTGCCACATGGCAGGCCAGGAAAGCCAATCTGTACGAGAGCTCTCGGACTCCGAGTGCCTTTAGACCACGCACGCCCTCATTCTCGTAACCCTGAACTCCGGCCGTGCGAGACCCAGTCTCTGCTCGCACACCTGAAACA
This sequence comes from Ameiurus melas, assembly GCA_012411365.1. Lineage (NCBI taxonomy): Eukaryota > Metazoa > Chordata > Actinopteri > Siluriformes > Ictaluridae > Ameiurus > Ameiurus melas. The sequence goes on along the minus strand of CM022765.1, from coordinate 8,853,335 downwards.
CACACACGCGAATGTTAACGTAAATACATGACACTACAAAAAGTCATTGCTTTGTAAGAGTTGTCATATCATTCTGTACACTACTACTTATGATACTTATGAAAATCAATTAATCTCCATCCTCAATTCATTCTCCATATAGCACTTCAGCTTGATCGTGTTTAGCAGTTATATTTAAACAAAAGTTCAGATCTGCAGTGTTTTACGTCACATAATGTAATATAAGTGCAATCAGTGATTTTGGTGGACCACCCTGTCTCAGCAAAGACCAGCTAAATCTGGATTCATCAACTGTCAGGAAGCCAGTTGTAAATTGTGCATTTATGTAATATTCATAACACATGTATGCTGATTTTCATAGATTTCCCATTGTATTTACTCTCTCTAACCTTATGTAGTTTTGTGTAACTGGACCCCTGATCAAAATGCTAGTGCAAAAGGGCGGGGCTTTTTGAACTGAACATGATTGACAAGTACATCTTCAACATCATCTGTTCGTCTGCTTCTCAACACAACTGTGATGTCCATAACTGACCCTAATTATTATCATGATTATCAATTACCTGGTGTTGCAAGCTGGGACACATCAGGAACAACAATGAGGCAGCCGATGAAGTCGCACTTATCTCCAGCCTGCGCCGACTCCACCGCTTCGGCTCTCAGGATCACCTCCACACTCCGCGGGATGGATCCTCGAGGCAATTCGGCCTGTGTCTCCTGGATACGCACCTGGTTTCCGAAGCAAAACCTCAGCATCAGCACCGCATCATGCACACGTAATTGTCATTATATAGCAGCGTTTATACAAAGACGAACTTAAAATTAAGCAGCGCTTTAATCTCAGACCTTTTGGAAGTCGATGAACTTGGACTTGTTGGTGTCGAGCAGGAAGCGGCGGCGGTTGTTGCACACCGGGTTACGGCAGATGCTGGGCTGTGTGTATTTAAACTGCTGCTCCACGTCCTTGATGACGCTCTGGCAGTCCAGGCACAGGAAGGTTCCGCTCGCCAGCTCAGGGTGCACCGGGTGTGTGCGTACCACCTGCCCACTGATGCGCACCAGAGAGCCGATACGCAGCGCAGTCAGCTCACGGATCCTAGAGAACCACACCACAATGAGAACATTAGAGAAGCAGAATTTTTTTTATTTTCATTTAAAACTAGAGCTGAACTGTTCTGATTTATCCATTCTCCTCACTTGTGCCTGGTTGGCAGATCCTGAATGGCCACATAGAACTCTTTAGTAACAGGAACATTCCCATGATCCCGGGCAAAGTTACGCACGGCACGGCACAGGTAGGGATAGATTCTACAAGTAGGAACAGAAACAGATTATCTTCTTCATCTATCAAGTGCTTTAACGTAAAAATAAATAAATGTAAAACATCAGAATACCTGTAGAACTCCTCCTGGATTATGGTTGCCAGTTCTTGATTAAATCCCTCCAGGTCAGTGAAGCTCACCAGGAGCGTGTTGCGCTCCGGACGGATCAGCTCTTCTGTGTCACGCAAATACTTCAACTCACCATCGCTGTTCTGAAATCTGAAATATAAATATAATAGAAGGTCAATCGAAGGTCTTGCGCATCTGCACTCACGGAGGGTTCGATTTACAGTCAAAAGAGCATTACTCTAAAATCACTAGAAACTGGTATTCTTGTTTCTGCAGCTACCTTGGGGAACTAACTAATGATTAGTTAAGTAACTAATCAATTTAATCTTTACATTATTAAGTATTATTGTTATTAACAATTATTTTATCTAATCAGAGACATTGTAGGTCACCTACCGCAGCAGTTCTCAAAGTGATGGGTCTGTGGAGTGTAACCAGTGGGTCTGGGATTTTGTCATTGTTGTTATTACAGTGATGGAAATCACAAATCAGTATTATCAAAGTTGTTATTTGTTATAAAGTTTGTATAGGTTTAATCGTTCAAAAACAAAGCAGCCTATAAATTTCAATCTAATATAAATGTGTTCTGTGAGTGGAAATCTCATGAATAAGTAGCTGAATTGGGTATGCACCTTTTTTTGCAATCTGAAAAAGTTAAACTTGTTGATATTAGTTGTGCAATAGACCTAAATGCTCATTAATGATAAGTCCACGTTGTTTCTTTATTATCTTGGATAGATGATTAGCTAAGTAATTTAAATAGCAATAATGAAAGGGATACGGAAGAAAAGTAATGACTTGAAAATTCAGTCATTTTAACGTCTTTCATAACTTACATATACACATACATATATATATACACATATAAATATATATATAAATATATACATACATACATATATATACACACATATACGCACACACACACACATATATATATATATATATATATATATATATATATATATATATATATATATATTATGGCTCTAAAAACGAAAACGACCCAGGCAATGTATAAAGTTTAGAGTTTAATTCTCTAGCTAACTTTCAAACCCAAAGAACAAAACTTACTCTTCCAGAAACGCTTGGAATAACTTCTGACACTTCTCGGCTAACTCATCCTTCACCATTTGTCCAGCGTTTTCCACCGCAGGCTCCACAATGTCCATTTTTACAGCAGGTTGTTTATTATAAAGTTATAACCCAATAAAACGTCTTTTTCCTCCCTCAGCGCCGAACACAAAGCTGCAGAGCCTACAGAGAGAGAGTGAGTGAGAGAGAGATTTTCGCGCCAAAGCCTGTGACCACATGGTCATTTCGCGCCACTCGCAGCCAACCAGCTTCTTGCGTTTCACTTCCCCTGTCTATGATTGGACGACAACGACCCTGTTTCCGTGCTGCTCGAGCGTCGCCAACGGGATGCGACGTCACGTTGAGTTCTCGAGCCAGGAGAGAGAACATGGCTGATTTTCACACATAAAAACCCCACAACAACAACAACAACAAGATCATAGTTAATTTATTTAATTTTATTTTATAAAATATGTTTTGTGTCCAAGTTTGTAATATTTTGATCCGAACTGATTCCTATTCCATCATTTGTAATGTGCTTAAGCCACTTTTGATAATACTTTTGCAAAAATGGTGATTACATAACACATCCTTTACATATGACCTAAACACGTTATAATGTGTTCATAAACATTTAGAACAACAGTAATTAGTATTGTACAAAATAAAAGTCCTTACACTAATATGGAATATGGGACATTTTTACATAGCTTCGAAGTAGCGCCGAAAATTGAAAGTTTTGTTAAATATGACAAATAAAACAATGATGACAATAAAAACAAAACTTAAGCATTAAAGTTTAATAAAACGATAATTATATTGCCTCCTTGTTACAAATTTGTGCCACAATTGTTTACCTTTTCCGTAGTATGTGAAAAGAATACACATTGTTTCCAGTGTTATGTTTGTTCTGTCTGTAGCAGTATAGCTTTACATTACAAAGAACAGACTCCTCTACTATAGTATTGTAATGCCATTATAAATATTGTATAAATCATCTGTGATGCTTCTCCATGTTGCTTTGCACATCACTTGACCATATAGACAGTAAATAAGTGAATAATCATGCTTAAACAATCATTGGCTTTAATATACATTCACTTAATATTAATATAGTAAAGATTTCACTTCTCTAAGAAGTGTAATATGCGGCATCAGACCAACACTGAATCAACATTGAATCAGTGTTAATGCATCAACCAAGCTATCATTGAATCAATGCTAAAACGCTGAAATTTAACACTGATTTTTCATCAGGTTTGCACCCTGAAATAATGTTATTTCAACGATGAAAAATAGATCAAGATGGACATAAAATCAATATTTGTCCAGCATAAATTTAATCGCTTATTTAACACTGAGCCAAAATACAATTTATGTACAGATTATGATAAACTGGATAACAAAGAGACTTAAAACAATTAGACAGACTGACATTAAATCTAAGCCCCACAAGTGGGGAAATTAAGCTGACCAAAAAACAACATTGATTTACTGTTTCAACACTGAAAAGCAATTAATTATCAACATTGATTCAGTATTATTTAGCATTTAATATTCAACCTCAATCAAAATGATGATTCTGATGGAATTTCAACACTGAATCAATGTCACCTTGCTATCTGGGTTATGAATATGAGCAATCAAGACCAAGTTATAACATGTATTTTACTCTGATCAATATAGTCCTCATCACTGTTTATATAAAAGGAAACAGTCATGTCATTGTTTGGCAGATTAACATAAATATGGACAGCTTCGTTAAAAATAATATGACATTTATTTAGGGAGGAAAAAACCTTAGACCGAATTAACGTAGTAGTCCAAATGAACAATTCACGTATGTTGAGCGAAACATTAATTAATACGTTAAACCTTTATCTTTATTTAATATGTAATAAAAAATTATGTAGTCATTTTAGGTTTTGTAGTCATTTTAGAAATTTAGTGAAACATTGTGAGAACGAACACAATACTTTCCTAATAGCGTCTGTTTTACTCTCAAGTTCAATCACACATAAGACCAGAAGATGGCGTTCTGAAACCTCTGATAACAGATTAAATACGTAATCTTCCTCAAGTTCAGACTGCAGGGGTCACTAGTGAGACATCAGATGCGGATAGAACTTGGAAACAAAGGCCCATTGACTGTCTTATCATTAACTGCCTAGAAAGTAGAAAATATCTGTTCCTGCTTTCCTCAGTTGTCCATTTTCTACTCCAAAGTAAACAAGATGTCTAGTCTGTGGTTTTCCACAGAGAGTCCCCAGACCTTCAGGGGTTGTTAAAAATACTACCAACATGTCTTTTGCCAGATCCTGGTATACACTCTTGAAAAAGCAGTGCCTGAAATGCAAGAATACACTCACATAATAAGGATTTATCCATACGGTATATAGTTTGGCAAAATATCTTGTCTATTATTTCAAGCAAACTGTCTCAGATGAACATAGAGGCTATCGCTAGCACATTGCAAACACCATTTCAGATAACATAAGTGAGTGTTGAAGAGATTGTATGTTTATACTGATTTCTCACTAACAGGTATAAAGGATAGTGGGAGTACTGGAGAGACGCAGATCCTCGATTGTTCCTAGGATTTAGTCCATGGATTGGAACAAATCAGTGCTTTAAGAGCAATGTCCGCTCTTCAGTGCTGTTTTTGTTGAATGAACATATTGTTGAGTCTTACAGGTTTGAGTTATCTGATCTGATTTGCTCATATCTCGTATCAGTATCTGGTGCCATATCAAAAACAAGCCGATATTCAGGTATGTCAGGTAGTTTACCGGGAGAATGCAGTAGAGACAGGGTTCCTGCTAGAGGTGTGCAGGAAGCAACAGTATCTAGTAACAAAACAAATACAAGAGGGGTTTTTAATTTCATCAGTCAAAACAATGTGTAAAGATAAGCCACATTCATTATGTTAGTTGTTCAAGGTTAATTATCCAACGTTCATATTAGCAAGCAACAAACGTCCACTCATTTTCTACATACATACATAACACAGAGCTGTGATTTCAATGACAGATCAACATTGGAATAGAAATTTTCTTAATTCTATGCAAATAAGATATCTGCAGTAAAGAGACAAGTGCAAACAATTGGCAAATGATTCCTCGGACCAATCCTATGGTATTTGTGGTTGAATGTTTCTTCAGTTCCCCACTCACTACTTTGCACTATGGGAAGAAGGCAAGCCAGCGTAGGCAGTGTGATGCTCTGGGCAATGTACTGCTGTGAAACCTTGGGTCCTGGCATTCATGTGGACGTTACTTTGACACATACCACTTACCTAAACAGTGTTGCAGAATAAGTACACCTCTTCATAGCAACGGTATTCCCTAATGGCAGTGGCCTCTTTCAGCAGGATAATAAGCATTACCACAATGCAAAACTTGTTCAGGAATGGTTTCAGGAGCATGACAAAGAGTTCAAGGTGTTTACTTGGCTTTCAAATTCCCCATATCTCAATCCAATCTAGCATCTGTGGGATGTGCTGGACAAACAAATCTGATCCATGGAGGTCCCACCTCACATCTTACAGGACTTAAAGGATCTGCTGCTAATGTCTTGGTGCCAGATACCACAGCACACATTCAACGGTCTGGTGCCTCGACGGGTTAGAGTTGTTTTTGTGGCACAAGTGGGACCTACACAAAATTAGGCAGGTGGTTATAAAGTTATGGCTGATCAGTGTACATCCTCTTGTTAAATGTGTATAGAGATATTACGAAGAAAAATAAAGTTTGGAAGGAAGTAGCAGAGATGGTTGGTACCTCTTGTGAGTGTACGCAGCTAGGAAAGTTAACTTTCTTTGCTAATCTAAGCTCACAACAAAGCTAGTACCAAGCCAAGCACGTAACTTGTAAACCAAACAACAACTTTTCACACTGATTAGTTATTATCATTATTTAAAATAAAAAAAAAGTTATTATGGATACATTACTCTATATATGTATAGTATTGTTTCTCATCAGGATTAAAAAAATTTTGGACAGGCCAGACACACAAGAGACAAACTACAAGTGGCACAAACAACTTGTTTACCACAAGGTCACTGTGATTTAAAACTAAATTCATTAGAAAATCAATAATAACATGCAGGTCAGAATCACTTCAGGAGCAAACAGGAGTGGGATTAAAAACAGACCCGCACATAACTCTAGTTTCTATTATAAATAAATCACATACGTTTACTTATAGGAGTCTTATAGGAGTGGTTATGTATGGTAATGTGTGTCAGACTCGAGTGTCAGTGCATCGTGTGGTTTGGTTTTTTTGGGGTGTTTTTTTTTTTTTGCAGTAGACTGGTTTTAGGTTTTATGTGGTTTCCTCAACAGAAAAACGAAAGGCACCGGATGGCGCCAATTTTTTAAATCTGAAGTGAGCTGAAAGGGTGGAGTAACATGTTTTGATGACAGCCAGGCTGCTCCATTTATGAAATACAGAGTTACACTGAAGTTAAAATAATTTTTTTATTACTTAATACACAGCAAAATCACCAGTGTTGATTTAACACCCACAGTGTTAAATGTACAGCTTTCAGTGTTTATATAAGTCCATTGGACTCAAATAAACACTTGGGTGTTAATTCAACACTTGGGATTTTAGTGTGTACTATTCTTTGTGTTGTTTGTCATGTTTCTGTATTATGATAGAAGGGACAGAAAATTACTTGAGTAGCCGTACATTGATCCTGTAGTTAAGTAATATTTTGGAAGATTTGTACTTTACTCTTAATTGAATTATCTAGAACTAGCATGATGAAATTTTGGTCAGCTGTTTTCAGTGGTTAAAAGTATAAACTTTTACTCTTGAAAACTTTATTAGATGTAGATTTTTTTATTTTCACACAAGTACTCTTACTTTTAGTTTAATTCTACAATACCCCTTCTAAAAATCTTTCTAAACATGTCCTCACACAGGTTTAGGAAAGTTAACTGCCTTTATTTTACAAGCATAAACACGCAAATGTGCATATGAGAAGATAATAAACAGGCTCACGCATGCACATAGTAGGTGAATCACTGCACACACACACACACACACACACACACACACACACACACACACACAAAAAACACACACACACCTGATACACTGATACAGGTAGAAGGGGTACAGACAGTGGCGTCTAGACATCTGTCTGCAACGGGCACCTTCAGATTTGCAGTTTCGTAAGGTATGAACTTTATGAGTCTGACGTTGTAGAGACGGCTTTAGGGAAGCAGGATTTTTTGCTTACACAATTGAGCCTGGAGCATGTCAACACCTTAAACTGCCAGAGAGATAGATAGATAGAGAGAGAGAGAAGAGAGAGAGAGAGAGAGAGAGAGAAAGAAAGAGATATTATCTGTATGGGCACAAAGACTAACATTTGTCGTGAGTTTTAACACGTTGGGTACTTGTTGTACTATCTGATATGAGTGAGGCCAGATAAACCAGTAATGCTCAAAATACCAGAAACACATAATCTGTGAGGTAATTATAGGGTTGAAAATACAGTTTTATTCCATAGTAAAATAAAAATGTTCATTAAATGTAGTCTGACTTAACACAAATGTCTATTTTATACCTGAAACATCCAAAAGGATACAGTTACCGAAAGTCATTTGTAAAGATATAGGCAGTTTGACTTTTAAAATGAGCAAAGTTCACCAAATAATGAGTTTTACTTTATAAACAATGTACACGACTAGTAACGTAGGGGCAAAATGCTTGGAAACTCCAGTTGCGATATATTTTTACATTTCCAACCCCTTAAAATCTTTGCTAATCATCTATAATTCAGTAACTGCTATACATTTTTCAATATCTACAGTGAAACTAATAGGAAAGCTGTGTAGATATGAGAGAGGAATTTATGTCTATATTTATATTCACATTGAGTCAAGCTATTGTAGGAAAATAATCAAGGACAGAGTGGTGTGATGCGGCGGAGTTACTGTTACCACTCCAAAACTCCAGTAACAGCTTGTCCCAGAGGTTGTTATTACTCTTATACCACAGCAATTTGTCAAAGACTGCAAATTATATTTATTAAAGAATGATAAGTCATAATTGTTATCCATTTATAGTTAAATTTAATGTTGTGGAACATCCATGAAACATGTTCTAGTTATCACTTGTTATAGAACGAGCGGATTAATATAAACCTGTGCACTGCTGTCTGAGCTGCTCTTATCAAAAGTTAATCAACAATTGGATTTGAGAATCAGGACACAGATGTGCGCAGATGATTGGGTTTTTAGTAGCCCATACTGAGGGAGTACAGATGTGGTGGGGTCAGAGATCGTCCCCAGAAGGTCAAAAGCTGCAGCAAGTAGGAGGGCTTTTCAAAACAAAACAGATTTCATCTCTCGAGGGCAGAATTTCATCAGAAAAGATAAAAATGCACTTAAGGATTTAATGGTATGTGTTGCAAAAGTGAAAATCCCCCTGTGTAACTTTATGGTATGGTGTGATGAGAGCAGCTTTGTATAATTATATGGACTGCGTTTACCTGTAAGAACCTGTGTCTTCATAACACTGCTATGCAGAAGCTTATATCTGAGTGTCTGTGTCTACAGCAAAAGCTAGATAAAATAAGGAACTTGTTGTGACCTTTAATGTTGGTTTACCATTTGATTTCATTTATGTTTTAACACCTAGAGTGCACGTAGCTTATAAACCAGTTATACTCAAAATACCAGAAACTCTTGAACTATGGCATTAAATGTGATCTGGCTTGACAGAAATGTTGATTTTATTGTTGAAACATACAGACTGTTAACTTTTTGTTTATTAATGATTAGTTACATTATCTAGGTTATCTACTTGTTTACACAATATAGTAGTTAGCGTAATGTTAGCTAGCTTGTTCTCTACTAGTTTCCGCAAATAAACATCCTAAATTTTGCTAGCTTATTAGCAAAATAGCTAATAACTACTTAGCTGGCAACATGGGTACAGGGCTACTTGGCTATCTTAGCTACTGATAATAAATAAGGCTGTGTGGATTTCTTTACATATGTGCACTTCTTTTTTGTGTGAGTGTGTGTGTATGTGTATGTGTGTGAGTGTGTGTGTGTGTGTGTGTGTGTGTTTATTCCTGTGCATGTGAGAGAATGCAGTTGTTTTCGTGTGTGTGAGAATATGTGAGAATGCACCTGTAACTCTCATTCTGTCCTTGTTGCTTGTTTACAGCGACATGTGGAAACTTCCGAGTGTGTTTGTGAAGGAAGAAACTACGTGAAGAAAATCATTGTATGGAGGAACAGCTGTGTGTGTGTGTCTGTGTGTGTGTCTGTTGGTGATGTCCCATTGAGGCCATGAACAATACACACAAACAGCACAGCTCAATATGTAACTCTAATAGGTTCCCAGGTATTATATGTATGAGGGTCATGTGTATGGAGCTAAACATATCACAGATCACTGATTGTTCAACATAATCGTGACAATAATGTCTCTGGTTAGAACAACTTCTTGCAACGATATTCGGTACTATAGAGATGAAACTGTTTGAAAGTTTTGTTTTCTCCTAAATCTAGTATTTCTGTAAGTGTGAATATCGCAATTTTTATCATAAATTTTTAACTTTCACATTTATTGTTTGAATTATTTACTCACAGAAATGCTATCCTGCTGCTGGATTATAGATTCATTTTACACTGCTTACATAAAGTCTGTCACATTCAAGTTAGGCACAATCACAAATGGCATCCTTTTCACTCTCTGTCTCTATTTTTGTCATGTTTAAAAAATTGGCACACTTATTTGAGTTGCTCATCAGCATTAGAATATGTCATAAAATAATTTTTTTAGTACTTGCTCATCATTAATTTCCACCCCACAACCTCTACAGATCCTCCTAATGTTATGATTATAATTCTGTGAATGGCCGAGGGTTCGGGTAGTCCGTATCATACTGTGCCATACGTTTTGGTGAAAATAGTAACCTTGGCCTTGCCACGCTTTCTCTTTTGTGATTGTGTGAACCAGTGGTTCGCAGCGTGTAATACGGAGCAGATGACGGATTAGTGTGGACATGTGAAATGGTACTGGCTGTAAAGGACTCGCTTTCCCACCATTGTCTGCTGAAGTCCACAGGAAATGAGGCTCAGAAGGGTGCTCAGCTCAGCTCTGTCTGCTCCTCACCTTGGCATTGAACTTCACCATCAATCTACCCTAATGATTTTGGTTTGACAGGGTGTTAAGTGCACTCTTCTTCCTATTCCTCTGTTCCACTTATCCGTCACTGTGCACCAATTAAGAGTGGTTTATCATGATGTTTACTTTTTAGGTAGATAAGATGAGTGACAAGCTGTCTGCATGTACAGCAGAAGCTGTTTAAGGACATTGTTGTAACCTTTGAGTGACATCTCTAAAATATATATTTTATATTATATTAATATTAATATTTAGTAATTTAGCTGACGCTTTTATCCAAAATGACTTACAAATGAGGATTTGTTAAATCAGGAGATGAGAATGAGATGAGTTGTTAAAATCATGAAAAGTGAATCCAATATGACACTAAGAGACGAATTCAGATTAGAACTTCTAGATTCGAGTATATTTTATATATACATCCATCCGTCCATCTTCTACCGCTTACTCCATCTTCAGGGTCGCTGGGGAACCTGGAGCCAATCTCAGGGAGCATCAGGCACAAGCCGGGGTACACCCTGGACAGGGTGCCAGTTCATCGCAGGGCACAATCACATACACTACGGACACTTTAGACACACCAATCCGCCTACCGTGCATGTCTTTGGACTCGGGGAGGAATAGAGTACCCGTAGGAAACCCCCACATCACGGGGATATATATAAAAATAAATAAATAAATATATATATATATATATATATATATATTCTCATCACACTGGTTCAGCATATCTTGCTGATCTCTTGAAGCAGTATAGTCACTCAAGAGCACTTCAACTAGCTGAGATAGGTGTTATGACTTACAATGGCATGTCATACAATACATTTCTAATAAAAACAGTGTCTCTAAATCATTCCTTCTCTTACACGGATTCGTATTATTACAGATTTTTGTAATAACTAAAGATAAGTTACCGTATGAGAATGATTAGAGCAGTTTCCTGACACGACACACTGATACATCCAAACAGAATTGTAGCTGAAATGGGGAACATTATCAAAATGCAAATGTGTTAGAGCAGAACATCTCAACACTCTGTTAGAAAAAATAGAAAAATAAGCCAGGACAAGTTTATATGGCATGGCTCATGTGAAGCAAATAATATTCTCATGTTCAATTTCCTATAACAGCACATCCCAAAGTGTTTTATTCCTACACCACAGCCAATTGCAAACGATTAAGATTTGAAACTTATTAATGAATGACACTTCATGCTTTTTATGTGGCAATGAGAGAAGTTACAGTGCCTTGCAAAAGTATTCGGCCCCCTTGAACTTTTCAACCTTTTGCCACATTTCAGGCTTCAAACATAAAGATATAAAATTTTAATTTATTGTGAAGAATCAACAACAAGTGGGACACAATTGTGAAGTGGAACGAAATCTATTGGATATTTTAAACTTTTTTATCAAATAAAAAACTGAAAAGTGGTGCGTGCAAAATTCTTCGGCCCCTTTACTTTTAAAGCCGGATTTGGATACAAAAAGATTTCCCAAGCTTTAAACATCCCAAGGAGCACTGTGCAAGCGATCATTTTGAAATGGAAGGAGTATCAGACCACTGCAAATATACCAAGACCTGGGCGTCCCTCTAAGCTTTCAACTCAGACAAGGAGAAGACTGATCAGAGATGCAGCCAAGAGGCCCATGATCACTCTGGATGAACTGCAGAGAACTACAGCTGAGGTGGGAGAGTCTGTCTATAGGACAACAATCAGTCGTACACTGGCCTTTATGGAAGAGTGGCAAGAAGAAAGCCATTTCTCAAAGATATCCATAAAAAGTCTCGTCTAAAGTTTGCCACAAGCCACCTGGGAGACACACCAAACGTTGAGAAATGGCTTTCTTCTTGCCACTCTTCCATAAATATATATATACACACACACACACACACACACACACACATATTGTGTGTGTGTGTGTGTATAAACATGCAGTAGACATTTTAAGTCAAGTAGATTGGTTCAATGATGTGGTGGAATTGCAGACCTGGCAACCCTCAAAAACAGGTACACATCTGACATGGTGCATTGAGAACCGTGGGGGAAAAACACAGACACTAGGACAAATTTGACGACATCAAGAGCCAGTCAGATAGACAAGATAAAAGACATTCCTCGGAAGACTGCACACACACACACACACACACACACACACACACACACACACATACACAACACACACACACACACACACACAAAGTCAACTGTGCAGCAGGATGTTGTTGGGCTTTTGAGGACATCCTCCATGCTGAATGAATAGATGGCTGTTTCGGTGGAAGACGCTCTGCCTGGTTTGGAATATGGAGCAGACGGAGCTGATGGAGCTGATGGAGCAGACGGATCTGCTGACCAGGAAACTGTCTTGGAAGGAAATCCTTATATCACAGAATCATTGTGCTTTTGTTGTATTTTTAGTGAGTGGAATACGTGCGTGAGTTAATGTTTGGGTTTAGAACCCTGGCCTGGTTCACATGCATTGATTGAGGTGTGCATGTGTGTGTGTGTGTGTGTGTGTGAGTGTGTGTGTGTTTATTCCTGTGTTTATTCCTGTATTCCTGTGTGTGTACAGTGTGTACATATGCGTATAGTGATTTACAGTGTGTGCATGTGTGTACGATGTGTGTGTACAGCAGGATTGAGCAGGTTACTCTTCAAGGTCATATATGTAAATGAAGTCAAGAGAAAAGTAATATGATCTAAAATACCTTTATTTAGAGCTTATTTTTAATACATTAAAATAAAATCTAAAAGATAATTGTCCCTGATTCGGGTAACATTACATCACAAAAACATTTCAGAGAAAAATTTGTGTTCATTTCTACCAAATTAACTTGCACCAAGAGGTTGCTCATGTGAGTCATGACTTGCAAGAGAGAACCAGAACTATAATCAAGCAGCTGTCTGTATTGTGTTATGTCATAAGATCAATTTCTTTGGTTTTAAATGTAAAAAATATGTAATCCTGATAGTAATTCCATTTATTTTTAAACAAAATGTACCAGTTACCCTAACTGTTACGGATTACAATTACCAGTTTATTGCATCCTGATTACGTAACTCTGTTACATGTATTCCGTTACTCCCCAAAGCCTGGTGTACAGTGTGTGTATAGTGTGTGTGTGTGTGTGTACATTGCATGTACACTATTGGTAGGTCACCTGTTATGCTCCTCAGACATCCCACAAACAGATAGGAAGAAGCATTTCCTTTTATTGTACATCTAGTGATGTAGAAAATGCTCTATAAATAGAGTAGGTCGTGCGATGTCCAGTCATGTTCAAAAGTTTGTGCACATGTAGGTCAAAATGATAACAAGAAAAAGGATATATATAGTAACAAAGAGTGTTAGGTTTCTCAAATGATCCATCAGTATGACAAAAGGATATTATTAATATATTAATAATAAATTTAAATATTTTTAATTTAAAAGCAATACACTGTCTTCTTCAAATCATGTTCGGACACGTCGTACATTTTTGCCTTAAGATCTAGATTCTTGTCTTGTCAGAGGATGCACTCACATTAGTTTTTTGTAAATAATGTGCAAATAATTAAACGTACATATTTATTTACTTTTTTGGTGTTCATACCATATATTTAATGCCAGTTTTATTTCATGGTATTTGTGAATCAACCTCGGTGGGTTTGTAGAGCGGTTATTGAAATACCTTTCTGTTCTCTTTAGATGTTTAGCTCAAAATAAAGTAAAATAAAGTACATGTTTATGAGATTAGAAGCACATCAATCCAGGATCAATCCAGGAATATAAAAGTGCTAAACCACATTAGGTAGCTCTATTAGCAGATATCAGCTATCTAACAATAATGCCTAATAACTTAAACAGAGGCTTTAAAGTCCTGGGAGGAGAACATCTGCTTCGAAGGTCAGTTCTATAAACGATCTCAGAGAATGGACCCCTTTCTAAGAAGGACTGTTTTCCCAGTTTATTCATTAACTTTGGTCTTTAAACCATGCGTGAGATACATTATATAGTATGCTGAAAAAAAGAGAGTTTGGTGAAGAAATGATTGTTTTTTGGTGTTTATAGCTGATATAATGTAAGTACATTAGCATTAAATGTAACTATGAAATGCTAAAAAGTGATGTTATTCTTTAATGTCATCACTTATAGATTGTGTTGGTAAAACACTTCAGCTGTGAGTCACTGTATGTGTGAACATAGTTTTATTAGTTTCACATTAATTCCTTAATAATTCTTAGTAATTTACAAATCATATGTTTTAACATGAATAACGGAATAACATTCCCAGCGTTTAAAGCGTTAAAAGTGTCTGAATGTCTGTCTTTATTAATGCTGTGTTACACTGCTTTATTTTGACATAATTTATGACAGCAGATGAAAAGGCTGTGTCGAAACTTTATTCCATCTCTGCGGCCGAGTGACTTTTTGACCCTGCACCTGAGAGACACATCAAACACTTCCTGACAGACCAACACACACTTTTCCAACACACACACTCACTAACTTCAGGTAGATTCCAGGTGGAGCAGCTCCACAGTGTGTCTCAGAAGCCAGTGCAGATGTGGATGTGTGAAATGCATTTTAGGAGTTATTGCTTGTCTTGTGGAGGTGTGTGTGTGTGTGTGTGTTGGGGGGGTAGTGTGTGTATGGTTGTATATGAGTGTGTGCATGGGAAAGCCGTCAGATACAAAATTTTCAGTCTGATTCGTAATTGCATGATTGTCAAATCAAACTCTTTAAAGCAGGAATAGGATTAAACACAGGTGTAAACAAATGTTTCAGTGTGTATTGAGTTTACTGATAAGGAATAATGTAAAAGGAAGGAAAAAGGACAGGGTGGTGTGATGTGTTAAAGCAGACACAACGGCAGTTAAACAACGATAGCAAGTTTTAATAAATGAATGAATGAATGAAATATCATACCTTGTATCTATCTATAGTTTCTTTTAATGTTGTGGGACATCCCTGAAACAATTTAGTTCCTGTTTTTACTTATGTTATAGTAGCTGTAACCATTTTTTTTCTCTCAGTCAGAAATACACAACTTGTTAAGTGTAAATTCCTCTGCACTGAATATTTTGGAAAGTGTAACGTTACAGCCTTACCTCTGACGCTGGAGACTCCTTCCATAAATGTAAAAAAAATATGTTTCCTTACACAAAACTTACTGTCCTTAAACATCATGTTGCCAATGTGGCACAGGTGATAGAGTGGGTTGTCCACTAATAGTAGGATTGGCGGTTTGATTCCTGGCCTGGATGACTCCACATGCTGAAGTGTCCTTGGGCAAGACACTGAACCCCAAGTTGCTCCCTATGGCAAGTTAGTGCCTTGCATGGCAGCTCTGCTACCATTGGTGTATGGTTGAATGAGACACAGTGTAAAGTGCTTTGGATAAAAGCGTTATATAAGTGTGTCGTTTACGATATTTTTAAAAATCTGTTTATGTGGAGAGTCCGTAGTAAAAGTCCCTGTGAACAAGCTGTTACTATAGAAATAATAACATAGTAGAACAAGAGCATTAACAGCCTGTGATTTGTCTTGCAGCTGGAACGAGTGTCTGATTTGTCAGAATCAAGAGTTCAACAGCATTTTATTTTTATAGCGCTTTCAAGAGTGGACATTTTCACAAAGCAGCTTTACAAATTATATATGAAGGCACCAATGAAAAAAGGAGTCACATTGTGCTTGAATTTAATTTAAAAAGGAGAAAAACATTTTTTTTTAAAAATTTATAAAAAAAAAAAAAATTTTTATTATTTTTATTAAACCCCCTTATTGTTTTTTTTAAAAAAACAAAAGTTATCAGCCATCACAGCTGTTTACATTGTGTTAACTGAAGCATGAAAAAATGCTTGCGCTGACTCTGATCTTTCTTTCGTGGGTATTCACAGTAATACAGTGATGAACTTATACTAATTTATTCAACTGAGCATCATCAACAACACTAAAATACTGAAAACTCGCAGAATATACATTATACATCAATCTCAACTTGAATATTATCCACAAATCTGTCATTTTCAGGGAGTTCTTTTTCTGCCTTACTTCCATGTATCTGTCTCTTCTATGGTTTTTCAGTCTGTTGAGAATACTCATCCATGTTGTTTGATCTAATACTGAAGTTTGCTGAGAGCAATTACTAATGAGATATGTTGAAGCAATTTGACAGTAAGTTAACAATGAAATTCACTCAGCTGGGTGTCCGCCATTACTCAAAGCCTATTGGCTGATTTCGGTCATGTGACTGGACTGTGATTATTTTCTCACAGTAGGCTATGGACTCTGATAATTTTTCCATAGCATGGCTTTATTTTAAATGGAAAATTCTCTGACCCTGATCTTTCTATCATCCAAGTGATCACCACATAACACATAAGTGACATTTATGAGATCATTTGTCAATGCTCAATCAACAGCCGTGGATGCACAACAATTTGTGACACTGATCATTTTTTCATAGTGGTCTTCATATATATACCAAGTGACTGTGTTTTTCAGGCATTTTTTGCAGAAAACTACTTGAACTGCAAGGAATAGTTGTGTACGGTGACAATAAACACAGTGATGTTTATTGGTAAATGAGACCTTTTAGCTGTACACGTTTGACCCACGTGAATTGAAGAGGGCTTTGACTGAAGGCATGTTGTGATGATGTCACATGACTCGTCTTGGCCCAAATCTGCAGAAAATCTGAGGTAATTTTGAAAAATTGTAAGCTCTGAAGAAATATTGCAGAGTTTGCATGATTTTGCATTGCATATTAAATTAAAAGTAACAGTCAGTATTTTGTGGCCTCCAACTGCTTTAAATACTACACTGCATCTCATCCTCATGGACTGCACCAGATTTGTCAGTTTGTCTTGCTGTGAGATGTTACTCCACTCTTCCACAAAGGCATTTGTAGGTTCTCCTTCACATATTTTACACACATGGTTAAATGTAATTTTTCCACTGCAAAGACAATGAGCTGTCCTTGCTGTCTCCCTGTAGCACTGACTTAGGCATCCTACATTACAGACATAGCAGTTTATTGCTCTGCCCACATCTGCAGTCCTCATATCTGCACAGGCATATGGCATGTTTAAGCAGGTGAGCAGGAACCCTAGACATATTTCTTCTGGTGTTTTTCAGTCAGTAGAAATGTCTCATTCGTGTCCTAAGTAACTGTGACCTTAATTGCCTGTAAACTGTTCGTGTCTTAAGGACTGTTCCTCAGGTACATGTGCAATAATTGTTTATGGTTCATTGAACAAGCATGAAAACATCGTTTAAACCCTTTCCAATAAAGATCTGTAAAGCTTATCTTTAAAATACCTTCTTCTGAAAAAGGGACATTTCTTTTCTTGCTGAGTTTAGTTTTAACTTGAAGTCTATTTTGTTGGTGATCAACTGTTCAATGATGGAGACTTGCGTGCAAAACTTCGTAGGTATTACAGCCCTAAGCCGTCTTTATGGTTTCTAAGTGGTTTTATTGTGTGCGCCACTATTTTGACTTTGGAGCCAGCTGTGTTTATGTTTGAACTTCAGACTGGGAATGACAATTACATTTGTAAAATTCGTAGAATCTACACATTAAGACAGTGGATTCAGTTCAACTAAGCTACTTGGGTAATAAGATATATAAATAAAATGACTCTAATTCTGATTCTTGCAGATATGAGATGTCCATGTAAACACACTCATCATTAGCTGATTAGCTCATTCATGTGTGCAGAAAACTTGAAACCCTATAGGTCAGTAGACCCAAGACTGTAGTGGGTTATAAACTAAACAGTTTCCACCCGCGATTCATAAACACAAAAACACAATGCTTTCACCGAGATCCCTCTCTACAGAATAAACCCTTGCGTGTTTTTTTTTTCCCCACAGGAATCGCCACAACAATGAGCATCCTTCGACTGTACATGCCAACAAAACAGCTGGTTCGGGGTGAAAATGTGGGGGCAGCAGCGTCTCTCAACGCTCTCTCTTCTTTTCTATCCCTCTATACTTCCTTCTACTCACTCCATATTCAGTGTTTGGATCCAGCCCTGTCTTCCTCTTCGCTCAGCATCCGAAAAGCAGGAAGCCCGACAAAATAAGGCGCAAGAGGAAAAAAAAGACTCTAAGTAAACTTCCAGGTTCTATTTCTTCAGCTTCCTGATGGGATTGTGTTGCCCGAGGCTGTGGGAAACTAGATTTGGGAGTTTCACTCAGCACTTCAATCCATGAGATTGGTCACTGAACGGGCCTCCAGGGTCCATTGTGTGGCTCTCACAGCTGAGCGTCGAGAGAGGCTTGGTTGCATGTGTGCGTCTGTGTTTGCATGTTATTGCGTGTTCTGCAACAGTGACTCACTTTTTCTCAGTGTTTAGACAGTTTGTTCAAGTGTTTAAAGTAAAACTCCACCCTGAAATTAGCTTATGTTTGAGTATTTGTTGGTTGGCTGCTATATTTTCGTTATTCCTGTGAGACGTTAGCGGATGTGTGCCAGCCTTACCTGTATGTAACAGGGAGAAAGATATTTCAGCGATCCCAAACGTAATCGATAATGATCATGGCTCCAAAAAACAAAAGAGAATCAACTTTTAATTTTCCAGCTTCATTTAAACGCTGGACTTGCCTGGGCTAGTTACCAATCTACGAGATGACGAGCACAATCTTGTTGACGGCAGTCTTAGAATGAAAGTTCAAGCTTTTGATGCTACTTTGTTTGAGCAGAGTGTACAGATGAGGGTGTGTGTGTGTGTGTGTATTTGTGTGTGTGTATGTACTATTAATTTCAAACTTGCGTCTAGCAAAACTGTAAAAAAACAAACAAACAAAAAAAACAAGAAACAAGTGAACAGTGAGTGTGAAGTGAATCAGCAGGTGTCACCAAGTCCTCACATCCATCGGATTAGCCCCCGTGTCAAGCTTGTTAACAATAGCGCTGGATTAATTACATGTTAGCTGGATTAAAAGTCGCTGCTTTTATACCTTCAACCAAAGAGAGACACTGGTTTCTCTGTGGAACAACTGCTGAGGGAATTCCAAGCTCTGAACCTCAACTGTGGTGACAGACACAAATAAGATCCACAGCATTTAGCCACAGTGTCTCAAATCTAAGCTAGATGGCTAATTAATGCACCTAATGTTAGCTATAAACATAACCTTGGTTCTTATTGCTAGTGATCTTGGTCTGTAAGATTTTTACAGGTTTGGTTGATGTTAAAAAGTCACAGACTAATTTCTGATTTAAATTAAGACTTAAATTCCCGGTTCAATTCCCACTGCAGCCCTGTATGTGCAGAGTTTGCATGTTCTCCTCGTGTTTCCCCCAGGAACTCCAGTTTCCTCCCCAAGTCCAAAGGCATACATTGTAAGCTAATTGGCATGTCCAAAGTGTCCGTAGCGTATGAATGGGTATGAGAATGTGTTTGTGATTGTGCCCTGCAATGTACTGGCACCCCGTCCAGGGTGTACCCCACCTGGGATAGGCTCCAAGTTCCCCGTGACCCAGTAAGGATATGCAGTACAGAAAATGGATGGATGTTAGCTAATTTACTTAGCAGTTAGCAAGAGGACTATGAAGCATTAACCATTTGTATAATTTAAAACAATTCTTTCTTTTCATTCCCTTCAGACTTGATTTTTTTTGTTCATTACTCATCTAGATAGTTTATTTCATGACAGCTAGCTGTTAGCATGCAAACTAGGTTCTCATACTAACTAACGTTTAAGAGATTAGGGAAACATGTTTGTGTGTGTTTGACTGTTTGTGAGGAAGTTAAAAAGGAAATACTGTGTGAGAATAAGAGTATGTGCGAGAAGGAAATGTGTCTTGTTTTTGTCACAGTGTGCGTGTGTGTGTCAGAGGAAGTGAGCAGGGCATGAGGGAAACTGCAGGTGTAAGGAAGACCACTGCCATGACAACAGGTGTCCAAGCACCTGCCTATCAGTCAGCACGGCCTGTGTGTGCGTGTGTGTCTGTGTTTTCTTTAACTAAGCGCATCTGTGTGTGTACAGTAGTGTGCAAAAGATTGCACATACCCAAAACCATGGACAAATCTCACCATCCTCAATGGAACATTACCAGAATATTTAGATTATAATTAGAAAGTTGGAGTCTGAAAATTTGAAGTCTGAAAGATTATTGATTTCAATTCATTTAAAATGATCCATATAAACTATTCTCTAAATACTAACTAGCCTTAAATTAGAACACACACACACACACATTCACACCTACCTAATCCTATCATTCATCACTTTTTTTATACATAAAAGTCCAGCTGTTCTGAACCCCGAACCCCAAACCCCATCCCTCTGAAAAACACACACCAACCAGATCAGATTTCTCATGTCCAGCCCAAAGCTCTGACTACGGTGTCTGAAACATCTAATATGGACAAAGCTGCTCAGGAGAGTCTAAAGGCCTGGCCTGTGGCAGAACCTCTCAGATTGCCAGAGTGCAAAAAGAATAAATGAAAGCCGACCGCTGCTTTTTTATCTTGAGCCTAAACGAGGGCTAATCAGAGTTAAAGAGCTGCTGGAATGGCTGAAGATCTGCCGCAAGCGTAAACATGCAGGGTGTGACTTGTACTGGAGGAGATAAGACGTAAATTATGCCTCTCTTGCTCTCTCTCTCTCTCTTCTTAAAATAAATTTCCAGTAAACCTTTTAAATTGATTAAAAGAGACAGCGATGGACACTTCCCTGAGCTACTCAAGCGACTCGGCACAAACACTTTGTTCACAAACAGTCTGCCATCACTGCTACGCAAGGGGTCTGATGACTTTCTGGAAAAGAAAAGACTAAGTGAGTGAGAAATAAAGTAGTTTTGAGAACAAATAAAAGACTACTGATCGGTAGGTTGTGAGTAAAAATCCCAGCACTGCCAAGCTACCACTGTTATTCCCTTGTACAAGGCCCCTAAACCGTCAACTGCTCAGTTGTATAAATTAGATAAATGTAAGACTCTCTGGATAAGGGCATCTACCAAATGCCATAAATGTAAATTTAATGTACACATCAACCTCAAAGCAGCCATTTTTGGAAACATCATAATAACTTGTTTCAGCTTGCAAAGAGTGAAACCTTCTTAAACAGATTTTTAAATAACAATATTTGTGTTATTTGCTAACTTTAGCTAGGTGTCTCGCTGAGTGCCAGTAAACTAGCTTGCATATATATATATATATATATATATATATATATATATGGTAAATGTGCACCTATATAGCGCTTTACACTGTGTCTCATTCACACACACACACACCAATGGTAGCAGAGCTGCCATGCAAGGCGCTGACTTGCCATCGGGAGCAACTTGGGGTTCAGTGTTCAACCCACTCTACCAACTGCGCCACAGCCGCCCATATATATATATATATATATATATATATATATATATATATATATATATATATATATATGTGTGTGTGTGTGTGTGTTTGTGTGTGTGTGTGTGTGTGTGTGTGTGTTAGTTCAGATTTGGGTTGACCATTTACTTTACATCATGTTTTTCAGTTCTGAGATTCTTTAAGTTTGTTAACTACAGACTACTGACACCTTGTAGGTTTTATTTGATTTATTGCTG
This sequence comes from Ameiurus melas, assembly GCA_012411365.1. Classification (NCBI taxonomy): domain Eukaryota; kingdom Metazoa; phylum Chordata; class Actinopteri; order Siluriformes; family Ictaluridae; genus Ameiurus; species Ameiurus melas. The sequence goes on along the minus strand of CM022765.1, from coordinate 8,831,169 downwards.
AATTTCCCCCATCAATGTTCACTTTTACCTACAACCAAATGGGTTTGTTTCCTGGCAACAAAACACACAGGTTACCTCGTCAATAAAACCGTCACTTTCTGAGCTTTTGTCACTGAGGGATGTAAATCATGGCAAACTGCCATACCAAACACACACACACACACACTCTATAATATTGACTCTCACAAAAATGGAAAAAAATTAAAACTTTACAAGCGAAAAATTAGGGGGTTTCAAAAACACCCACGCTTGTATAAAGTTCCGAGGCAAAAGGCACCGATCCCTGAAAGATAAGTTAATATAATTTGAAAGAAATAAAGGAAGTCTTGGCGCTCAGAAAAGTAAACAGTGCATTAAAGCATACGAACAAAAGATATTTCAGAAAGCATGCGAGATAATGTGGAAAAAAGTGGAGGCGGACACTGTGGTTGTATGCTGTGTTGTTAAATGGAGGTGTTCTGTAAAAACAACTAAAAACTATCCTGTGAGTAATTACAGTGAAGATGAAATGACTGATCTTTTGATAAATTTCAACACCTGGTCCAAGTGAACTGCTTTGTTAATCTAGCACGTGGCGAATAAACATGTCATTTTAATCTATGTAAGTAATAAATGAAGTTATATTACCTGGCAACAGATTCCAACAGATTTATCATCGTGAACGTAACATTTGGAGAAAGCCTTCTGCCTTCTGCCATCATGATTAGCGTGATATTGCTAACTTTAATTACCCTGGTCAGCTAACTGATCAGTAAACTATCTCGATTTTATCGCATCAACAATGGATTTTGTATTTTCAACACCCTAAGCAACTGGGAAATATGAGCACTATATATATGAGCATATGCTAGCTAATTATCAAAGCCAATGATTTTGTTAGCTAGCATATATTTCATACAAAAAACTGACAATGACAATGAGACAAACCTGACTGGAACATCAACATTCCCCTTAGATCCCTGCTGGAAATAAATAAATAATAGAAACACTCATAGAATATTAATGGGTTAATGGTTAATGGGAATTCTTTTGGTGTTAATGGAAACTGTAATGGTCCCTGTGTGTCTCTACTGGTAATTTGTTACCATCTATTGGTGGCATGGCATGTCTAATAGATACCATTAAGAACCAATAATGGTAATGGTAATGATTTTAATGGTCAGCTCATGGTTTGTAATGGTATTTGCAGTGGAAACAGTTAGAATTTCTATGATGGTTTCTATTGCTTTGTGTTGGGGTTTTTTTCAGCAGCAATGTGTTATTAAATTTCTTATAAAAGACTTACAACTGAAATTACACTGTAATTACACGTAGCCTAGACTAATTTCAGTGGACGCCACCATTTTGTGAAACATCAACATTGTTATTAGCAAATTCGCCAAAACTGGGCTGTTTATATGATGATGGATTTGAACGTTTTTGTTGTAGATAAATAACAACCCAATGCAAAATAGAAGCATTTTCACTTTCAGACCCTGCTGTGCGTGCACCTCATGTCTCATGTTTGACAATTTATAGCTTGCGTTGTTCATGCGTTGCTAGGTCTTATCCCGGTTTCGCTTCGGTTGTGGTGGTGGTAGTATTGGTGGTGGTGGTGATGGGGTTGTTATGTGGTGAGCGATGGGAAATGAGCTCGAATCAGACTGCTAAAGTGTTTTCACAGCTAGAGCTGCTGTCCCAGTGAGCTTTCCAACAGGAAGTGCTCTCCCTAACAGATACTTCCCCTAAAATAACACATAACACACACATTAATTGCACAACAAACCTCCTGGGGAGGGGGATAAATCCTGTGAGTTGTGTGTGTGTGTGATTTATGTTACTGAAATCTTTTGGGCGAGGCTGCGTTTGTTGTATATGTTGCACCATTCTTGTTAAATTGTGTGTTAATGCTGTAGCATTTGTGTTGCATCGTGCCACCAACAAACTGGTCGACATTTGTAAATAATCTAAGCTTCGCCTCTTCGCCTGCCCTCGTTACCCCGAATCCTTTTGGATAAACACGCAGAGGTCCGAAGGCCACCTCGGGGTCGTGGTGGGGGTGAGAGGGGGGCTGGAATGGGTTCTCCGCCTGTCAGGGTTGCAGGAACTGGGACTGGCCGCTAATGGCCCCTGACATGGGCTGTTTCCTGCATTGTGGATGTCAATAGCTTTAGCCTCTAACCCTTCCCCAGCTCATAAGTGGAAAAACACACGCAGACCACACTGCAGCGGTGAAGGTAAATCTTTTCCCTGTGTGTGTGTGGACCTCTCGAGAGCAAGAAAAACAGACTGATAGATAGTTTCATCATTACACAATCTGATATAATTGGCTGAAAAACAATATTTTAGGCTATGTATTGAGTGTTAGTCATTAATAAATATAAAAAATTAACCCATTGTCAGCAATTAACTTATTAATTTGTAATAAGTTTGCTCATTTCTAGATCGGAATTGAAAATTTTACTATATCACAATAACAATCAGATTATAATTTGATGTCATAATGAATACCAAAAAAAGTACATAAACTGAAAACTTTTAATTTTAACTTTTAACGTGATTAAACATTTTAACTTTTAAAATGTTTAATCACGTTTTCTTAATTTTAATGTCAAAAAATTCATAAAAGAATGTTGAACTATAACTGAATTGAACACCACCCTCTCACTTTTCAGAGGACAATAAGAGATTTGTTATCAATATATTCTGAGTTTTTTTATTACTAGGAAAGGAGGAGGGGGAAATGTGAAAAAGAAAGCAGCAGTAAGTATTTAATTAAAAAAGAAAATTAAACAAAATTAAAGACACTCTGTCGTGCTGTTAGAGGAAAATTGTCAACGGTGGGGAGGTGTGATGAAGCAGAGTTGATCAATTTTCTACAATGGCACCACACCGAGTGTATTATTCCACTTATACCAGAGCAAATTTCCAACAGTTACAATTTCCATTCAATAAATAACATCATACTTTTTTTTTTATCAATTTGTAGTTAGGTATAATGTTCTCTCACCAGTCTCACTTGTTTCTCTCATTCTACCAGCTTAAGCATATAACTTCTTCTGTCTTGAAGACCTGTTGCACCGAAATGCAATGCTTTAGTAATGAATTCACTATTGAAAGTAAATTTTAATTTTAAACCAATAGACCTAGCACATTTTGTATTAACTTTTGATGAATAAAGCCTGCTATAGGATTCAGACTTTTAAAACTCTGCCCCCAAAAACTCTCTCCCAGCGCTCCTGAGGGAGTCCGAATCCGACAGGGTACTTAACACTCTCAGACATGCTAATCTTTCACACTCCACATTACTGGCCATTACTGCAGCTCATTGAGTGGACCAGGCCAGGTGTCGGCCTCCATTGTTCTCAAGTGTGAGTTTTGCTTCTCAATGGATCAACTCTCACGCATTTCCCCCCTGTGTATGTGTAACACGACCCCGCCAAGCGACCACTGACATGCAGAGTGTGTTTAATACGGCTCAGGATGGCCGTGATGCATTCAGTCATTGTGTTTCAAAAGTTCAGAGGTTCATTTGGAACCTTTGTGTGTGTGTGTATGTGTGTGTGTGTGTGTGTGTGGTGGGGGATCAAGATCAAGACTTTGACATTTAAAAACTTTTAATAACTATGCGTGGTTAAAACTCTGAAAGCAATGACAAACAGAGATGTGAGTTTGTGAGTAATGTGATCACACATGAAGCTGCATTTCAATCCATTAGATCCTAAAATTGCACACTTGAACTAATCACGTGATATCACGTAAATAAAGTAAATGCACCATCTGAGAAAATCACATCTGAAAACATGCACTACTTGTGAAATCACAAGAAAAACTTTTTAAAAATCACGTTAAAAAACCTTAACCACGTGGAAAAAGAAACATGAAAATAAACGTGGCAAAAATATCACAAAAATAAATTAATTGTGAGAAGGAATCACGTGTGAAATTAAATGAATCGTGAAATATTATATGTGAAAATAAATTAATTGTCAAAAAATAAATCTAATTTGTAAATAAATGAAGCATGTGGGAAAAATATATCATAAAAAAATTAGCGTGAAAAATTGTGTAAATAATTATCGTGGAAAAAAGTAACATTATGCGTGGGGAAAAAATCACATTTGACTAAATGAATCGTGAAAAAAATCATGGGAATTAATTCCCATTAATCATGGGAAAAGATTGTATATGAAAATACATGAATAATTGTGTAAGAAAATCATATGTAAATAAAATTAAGGTGAAACAAACATACAAAGTGTAAAGCGGCCAGTCGGATCATGTTAAAATGAATCATCTGCAATGACTCATTTGAATGATTCATGAATTGTGTGATAAAAACGAATCACATTGCTATACTGTAGTGAAAAACGTGTGAAGGACAAAAAAAAGCATGTCTAAGAACTACACACTTTAATCAAGTGAGTTTTCTTGTGTTGACTTTTCTGTACGTTTTCATAAAAAAAAATCCTCAAAAGCATCAGGTGCTTTGACATCAACTGTTATGTTACAGAACACTGGGACTTCACCTCGGGTAGCTTCCTGAGTCACAGATCTACTCTTGCGTGATGCATCTTTCAGATAGTAATTTTTATTTTTCACACTGATATGAACTCTCACTTCAGACATGAGTCAGTGTATACGTGTGTTTTGGTGCAGGAGTGTAATCAGTGATCGATAGAATATAAATCAAGGTGGTGCCAGATTGAAAAAAGCTACAAAGAGGGAGAAAAACAAGACCGAACATGACGGCTCTGTGTGGTTTAGATGCAAAAAAGTTTTGAGGCGTACTTAAATTTTATATATTATATATTATTTGTATAAGCGGTATCTAGTAGAGTAGTTGTTTTTGTGTAGCTCGTTCAGAGACTTATTCGCTAGGTGAAGTTTTCAGTAAGAAACGTTTACGGTACAAACGCATTTATGGTCTCCAGTATCAGAGCTTTGTTTTCTCGTTAACATGACAATCTGCATTATTTTTTGTCTTGTTGACTATAGCTACTAGAATGTAAGTGAACTTGTTTCTTGGATGTTCCACAACATTAAACATAACTATGAAACGGATACAAAGTGTGACGTGTCAATCTTTAATACATTATACAATAAAATCGTCTACAAATTGCTGTGGTAGGCTATGCAGGCCCTGCCCCATTGTGTGTTACTCCTCACATAGGTATGACTGTATGTAGCACAGCATAAATGTGAAGTAAGGGAAAGGGGGAAATTAAAGGAAAATGATGTGCTTTTGACAGAAAAACATAAGAAGAAGCACGAGAGGCGGGGCTTCAGTCAGGGCCGGTAGGCGGAGCTTAAAGTGTTTACATGAAGGAATAAAGGACTGATAAATTTCCTGTCAGCACCATGAAGAGAATCCTTAATCTTTACTAACTTTGTGAAGAAAACCGCATCCTTTCAACCACCTTTTACTGCAAAAGACAAATTTTCAAACATTTCTCTATTCTCATATGTTTCTAACATCATAAGGTTATGTTTTAGCACTCAAGGAGTCGAACTAAACTCCTAACAAACCTAGAAACAGATGTGGCAGCGAGAATAAGAGCTAATCGTAGTAATCTACGTCAAACAGTTTCAATTAAGATATGAGATAATACTGTGAGCTAGTGATTACCATTGAGCAAGTTTGTATCATCGTGATAGCTAACATTTGAGAGGTAAAGAACAAAGCTTCTGCATTCAACTAAAAGTCGAAACTTACTTACTTACGTAATTTTGCAACTGCTGACCGAGAAAAAACAAAGAAAATGCCCCTTCAGTAAGTAACGTCAAAACAAAATGACTGCTCATGGCACGAACAGTAAACCTAGCAACACGTCTTACCTTTAATAATTTACACTGTAGTAACAAGCTTTCGATCAGTGAACATACAGACATATTCGCTTATTAAATCTATAACACTGACTCTACAGCTCACTGTCTTGATGAGGAAACTATACAACACTCAACAGCTAGCTGGCTAGCTTGTTACTAACAAAAGAGAAACATGGAGGTGTCTTCAGGTGTCCCACCTCCCCCATTTTGTAGCTAGAAATCAGAACGTATTTCTGAGCTCCCACTTCGCACGTAAGTCAAATGCATCCACAATACTTTACTGGCACTCTATAAAACAGTGACCCCGCCTACTTTTACAAGTTACTACTTTTGTTTATGCGGCGTTCACGCCATGTTGGAATTTCCATAATTAAAATAACATGTTGTGTATTAATAATGCAGGCGTTGGCAATGTGTTGTTGCAAACCTAAGTAAAAACTCCAACTCTGCCTAACATTAAACTGTACTTTATGTCTTTCCTTTATTTTCAGATTAATCTTGCATTATGAAGCCGTTAATAATAGCCAATTATGCAAATTATGACACAAATATTAAGAGATAATGACTTAACTAAATTTTACTGCTGAAGCTGCCGCCATTTTGAGTGTTTCCGCATGACATTGCAGCAGTTAGGTGGTACAAGTCGAAGCTGTCAGAAAAGTTCTAGGTTATAACTTTTAATAATTCCGAGTGCTACGAGGACGTGAACACTTTTTACAAGTCGGAATCTTGTAATTACGACATGCCGAAAACGCAGCTTTATACTGGAAATAGACTATCTCTCTGGCTTGGTAGCTATCAAATGTGCAGATTGATATGGACGTGAGAGGAGGTTCTGTTGTTAATTAGCCATAGCTATAGTTTTCCTCAGTTTCTTAGTGAAAGTGGAGCTTAATGGATTTTAAGAACAATAGCATGATTAATAAGTGACTGTAGATGAGTAGTATTATTTAAAAAACAAAACACTTGAATTATTTATACAACTGAATTGTTTGTCTTTCTTGTGTAGATTTTCTGAGGAGTCCACACGGTTCTTTTGGAGACCTTTTGCGCAGATGGTGGAGGTGTTTGTTTTTGCACGTGTGAATTTGTGTGTGAGAGTTTCAGTTTTCACTAAGCACAAAATGAAGATGAAACACCTCAGTAGATCAAAGCAGGTGGCCAAAAAACAAAAAATGGGTTTCATCACCAGTGCTTATGAATATGATCAGAATCCCCCCCCCCCAGGAGGATTACATAGATGGCAGAACAAGGGGATTTCACAAGCACACGCTAGGCAAAAACCCCCACCTTTTTGTACTTTTTTTATTATTATTACTACAGAGACTCCAAAACACAGCTATACACAGCAGCTCATATCAAAAGAACATGCACAATTCTGACACAATACTCACTCACTTTACTGCCATTCATTATCAGTCCTGATGTATATATATTTTGCACAAAAATGTATACACAATAAATAAGAGCCATAAATGTACATAAGTGCAGAATCACAAGACAAACAAAATAATAAAAAGGTATGATCCTGGTACTTCCATCCACTATGCTGTCAAGACAGACGAGAGGAAAAAGATGGTGTTATTTTGTTAACACATCTGTGCTTCTTGTGAAACAAATCTTTAAAATGTTTTTTTTTTTTTTTAAACACAACCAGTGTGTTCAGCAGATACTGATCTAACCCCAAACAAGGAAACAAAGAATATGAAAGGCAGTTAGTAATATAGATGTGACACACAAAGGTTAAGATGGACAGATTGATAGATGAATGAATTGTGCAGTTCATCATAACACATTAAAACGCAATATGACACAAAAGTGTGCTGGATTAGTGATAACAGAGCCTTCTGACCACTCAGTGTCCATCTAAATCATGGAAAAGAGATGAATGGATTATATTTGGACGCTTATTTTGCCAACTCATGATGTTCTTGTGCACCATAACACCAATTTAACACAACATGACACAAAAATATACTAAAATCCTGGCAGAGTCATTTTGTGTACAGGCTCAGCCTGTTCATTCAGTCACTTCAGTCCATACGGATATTTACATTTTTTTAATTTTTTTTTTTAATCTAAGAGAAGTTCGTGATGTTTTTTGGGCGTTAACTGGAGTGAAAGCTGGACGACTCGGACTCCGTGGACACCGAGGACATGCCTCCTTTCTTCTTGGCGAGGATCTTGAGACTGGATCCACGTCCGGCGGTGAGCGCGCGACGCGCCGACTTCTTAAACTTGACCCCGAGGAAGGCGTAGAGGATCGGGTTGAGGCAGCAGTGGAAGTACGCGAGCGCCTCCGTGACGTAGATCCACGTCTCGAGGCCGCTCTCGAGCGCGCAGCTGTGCGTGACGACGCCAAGCTGCAGGAGCGTGTCGACAACGATGCCAGCGCAGTAGGGCAACCAGCAGGCGAAGAAGCACGCCACGAGCGCCACGGTGGTGCGCAGTGCGCGCCTCTTCTGCGCCCCTTTGGAGCCGCGTGACAGCGTAACGATGATGACGCAGTAACAAACCAGGATCACGAGGCCGGGCAGCACGAAGCCGACGAGCACGTGCTGCGCGCGGAACGCCGCCATCCACGCGAGCGCCGAGTCAACCGGGTAGATACGCTGGCACACGACGCGCGTCCCGGCCAAGCCGCCGACCTCTTCTGCGCGCGCGAACGCCAAGTCAGGCGCAGTGAGGAGCGCCGCGGGGAGCCACGCGCCCGCGTACACCACACGCTCGGACAGCAGGCGACGCGTGGCCTGGCTGCTCGTGGCGTGCACAACGGCCAGGTAGCGGTCCAGGCTGATGAAGGCGAGGAGGAGCACGCTGCCGTACAGGTTCACCGTGTACACCATGTGCACGAGCACGCACATGAAGCCGCCGAAGCGCCAGCCGCTCGCCGCGTCCACCGCCCAGAACGGCAGCGAGAGCACGAACAGCAGGTCGGCTACGGACAGGTGCAGCCGGTAGCGGTCGGTCATGGTGCGCGACTTCCTCTGGCACCCCATCACCGCCACCACCAGGCCGTTACCCACAAGCCCCAGCGTGAAGATCACACCGTACACCGTGGGAAGCAAAATCCTCTGCAAGTCTTGATTCCCCTCGCGGTTGCATGGCGTCTCCAGATCAGCGCCGATGTCTCCAGAACCAAATTCGCTCTGGTTATCACTGGTGAGGTCATCCCCAAATATAATGTGCTGCAAAACAAACAAAACATTAGGGTTGCTAGTTTATAAGAGCATGTTCGCGTACTTCTGTCACGCTAATCTTTATCTGTATATAAATCACTAATGTTCCAGTTTTACAATCAAACACAACAAGCATGAAACTCACCTCGTAATAAGACATCCTGCAGCTCCGATAAATCCTCAGACACTCACGGTCTCACTGACTGTCCACAGCCTCGCCACTACATTTAAATACGCCTCGTTACGTCGAAATCCCGCCCACTATCACAGCGCCACGCCCACAGACACGAGCCACTACAAAGCGTTTTCTTAACAAAGCACACTTTTCCTGTTTTCGGTTTTAGAGACAGGTGCTGTTATCTGGATGCGCAGAAAAATATCCAGCACAGGCTATAAATAAAGAACAAGAAAACAAACTGATTGATACATAGGTACATACGTACACACACACACACACACACACACACACACACATTATATATATATATATGTAATTTGCACTGTTGCAATTTACACTGTTACACAAGCTGTACACTCACTACTTTACATTGTAGCAAAGTGTCATTTCTTCAGTGTTAGATATAATCAAATGTTTGCAAAAATGTGAGGGGTGTACTCACTTACGTGAGATACTGTATATATATATATATATATATATATATATATATATATTTTTTTTTTTTAAATATGCTTACCTGACAATGTTATTTGAAACAAGATAGATAGATACATAGCTAGATAGATGGATGGATGGAGGGACAGACAGAAGGATAGATGAAGAGACATACATGCATACAGGGCTTTTTAAGGAGTGTGTGGGCACCCTGGAGTGTGTGTGTGTAAGTATGTGTGTGTGACTGTGTGTGTGTGTGTGTGTGTGGCGCATGTGTGTGTATGTGTGTTTGTGGTCGTATGTGTGTGTGTATGTGTATCTTTGTGTGCCTGTGTGTATGTGTGTGTGTATATGTGTGTGTATGTGTGTGTGTGTGTGTGTGTGTACACAGATACTAGTCCAGGCTATTGTTATCTTTAAACTGGACTACTGCAACTCACAGCTTTCAGGCCTCCCAGCCAGTTCCATCAAACCCCTTCAGATGTTTCAGAATGCTGCAGCGCGCCTCGTCTTCAACCAGCCCAAAAGAACCCATGTTACACCCCTCTTCATCTCACTCCACCGGCTTCCTGTAGCTGCCCACATCAAATTCAAGGCCTTGATGCTCACCCACAATACCTTGTCAGGAACAGCACCCTCCTACCTCAACTCTCTCCTGAAGGCCCATGTTTCCTCTCGCAATCTGGAATCGATTACCGACCGACGTTTAGTAGTTCCCACTCAGCGTGGTGCAAGGTCCCTTGCAAGAACCTTCACACAAACTGTTCCTCAGTGGTGGAATGAACTTCCAACCTCAATCCGGACTACAGAATCTCTCACCATCTTCAAAAAACACCTAAAGACCCACCTCTTCCATGAACACCTAACCAACTCATTTAAAAAAAGAAAAAAAAGTGCATTTACACCTCTACTCTTCGCAATTTGCTTCTTCTGGAACTCAATTAATGGATCTTGTATAGTAGCACTACATATATGTGTGTATGTGAGTGTGTGTGTGTATGTGAGTGTGTGTGTGTGTGTGTGTGTGTGTGTGTGTGTTGCGTGTGCATGTAGTGGGGTTTTTTTTTTTTTTTTTTTTTGTGCGTGTGTGTCTGTGTGTGCGTGCAATGAGTGTGTGTGTATGTGTGTGTGTGTGTATGTGAGTGTGTGTGTGTTATTGTAGTGTGTGTGTGTGTGTGTTGTGTGTGTGTGTGTGCGTGTGTGCTGTGTTGTATGTGAGTGTGTGTGTGTGTGTGTGTGTGTGTGTGTGTGTGTGTGTGTGTGTGTGTGTGTGTGTGTGTGTGTGTGTGTGTGTGTGTGGGTGTTGGAGAGACAGAAAGTCCCATGATTATTTTCAAGCATAGTTATGCAATTACACTTCTTCTTCAGATGAAATGCTGGAAATGTTAGAGACTGATTCTTTCTCTTCAATCACTCATCTCAGACACACTGTATGATAATCCGTCGTATAGTGTGTGTGTGTGTGTTAATGAGTGGTGCTCTTTATCATGCTAAGGCCTCTCAGATGGGTGCTAACGTGTTAAGAATGCAGATAGGATCAGAGACTCACTGAAGGATGAGCTCATCACA